>OX376056.1:32278913-32969514 GCA_947361185.1 Charanyca ferruginea
CAGTACAGCGCGAAGCGAATTATAGGTTATTAGTTTTTGAATTTGTATTTGCTTTTGTGGCTTCACTTTCAGTGTTCCGCACGGTCTATCTGCCATTTGTTTTAACATTCATTCTCGCTGCGATGAGCTGATTGCGACTAGAATTTTATGTATCATGGTTTTTTGTTTAAATAGAATCGTAAACGGATCTAAGATCACGTCTAAGACGATGACATGGGTTTTTGAGAAATTAATTTTAAAATGAGCTGCTTTGTTTTGATTGTGGTATGCCTACTACTGATTCGTTGCCGTCTCCACGCATGAATACACGGAGCTTTGGATCCTGAAGTTAGTTTTATGTCATTTCACCTTAAATTAACCTTGGCATGTACTCTGAATAAGTAATTTACGATATCAAACCGGAGGTTCAATCTTGGTTTAGATTGTAATATGTAATAACCTACTAAAAGTAATATTCATTACGATGAACTTTGATCATATACCTACGTCATAGATAAATATAAATTGGCGTTAATTGGCCACTGTGATAACAGTTCATGAACATTCCGTTGACACTGATAGCAATATTTTGCCAACACTAAAATATACTACAGTGTTAGTAGCGTCATCTAGGTTGTCTGGTAGTAAACACTTTTAAAGCTTTTGTTTAATTGAACTAGATGTCGCTACTGAGAAATGTAAAATCTACTATAATACAAAAATATTACCCATGGAGGAATGGAGTAGATATATGCGATAAAAGGTGATTAAGAAATGTATTCGACGCTTTTAATATTTAAACAATTTTTACAATGGAATTTATAATGTTCTTCGTCGATCTTGCTAATAAATCAGCTGATTTCAAAGCCAAGGTATCAAACAAACAAGTGTGCAATTGCTGATACATGGTACAAACTCCATTACCTAACGACTTGTTGAAATATACGTAAACAAATAATAAAATGCAAACACCACGGAATACAATAACGTCGAGAACGTCCGATACGCCGACGTTGTTCCATGTAAAATGCTGGCATTTAATACCACTGTTCACCCCTTTTGTATGTATTACTTTTCAATAACACGCTGTATAGTTATAAGTTGACTAGGCAGTAGTAATAGTAGCAGTAGTAATAACAAAGAAGTCAAGTTAGTTATGAGCAAATAGCAGTCGCTTGCTGTTTGGGCACAGATTAACTAATAGTTCCTATGGGTTTGGGTAAGGTGATTGGGTGTAGTGTCCTTGAGACTACACGAGGCAACAAAATATGTTCCATGAGGTCAATAAAACTTCGTCGTCAATAAAGTCTTTTATGGGTTCCGAAAATCCGAAGAATAATTCGTTCGTTTACCAACTTCAAAACTACATCACAGTAAAGATATCTATACAGTATTCTATCTTCATACAAACGGTCGGAACGCGAGTCGTACCTACACTTTTTAAGTTAGTAGGGAAATTAGTATACCGATAGTCTCGAATGCGCCTCAGTGGCGAATATATTGTGTTGTTTTTGGTTGCTTAAATTCGTCAATAACGCACCCCGAGATAACATTTTTTAAATTACCTGGGAACTCCGAAAGACTATGTTCCTGAAACTTAATAGACTATAAAAAAATGACTTCCAGACTATAGGTACCTACTTACTAGACTATTAAAAAAATGATATACCTACAGTACGTAATTTGTTTATTTTTTGAAAAGGTAAGTATTTCGCTTTTTCTACCGAGTAAAGTAGGTGCCTGGATTAATAAAGAGCGACCTACCTACGCTCGCGTTAAAATGAACTGGTAAGTACCTACCTAGGTAGTTTCTTAGGCTAGGCTATCTATCTACCTACTTATGTACTAGCTACTTACATATATTATTGAATTCAACAAAATCTCTACATATAATTATATATATGTCGGAGACAGTTTATTAATCACATTGTGGGTGTTAACTAAATTTGTTATGATTTGTGTTTCTTATTGTTAATTTATGTGATTTTACTATCAATTATTGTCTATTAATTCGAAACATGATTTATTGTGTGTGCACACTGATTTGTGGTTACTTTATTTCGATAATTATTTTCGATGGTTTTATTCAAAACAATTGTTGACACGTTACTTTGAATGTAAAACGAATTACTTTATGAAATCACTATTGTTTATTCATGACAATTATCATTGTGTTATTTGATTACAGATCTTATTAGATTCAGCACATTTTAGTGTTTTGTATCAAGTAAACGCGTGACGCACTTCCGTGCGCATGGACAGACTTGTATGGAGAGGTTGTAAGGTGGGGGGCATCGTCTTATAAAAGAGCGTGCACTCTGTAAGTATGGCAGTCGATCCTCGGATTCGACTCAGTAAAGAGTTCCTGCTCCCGACAATACTGTCGGTTTACCTGGTACAGCGCTGCTATAAATTCACATAGCTGTATATGCTTGCTGCTAGCGAGCGATACACTTTGTATTTGGGTGGCTTATGCTACTGTACGAACTATGAACCTTAAGGGTTTGTTCGTTTATCATTGGGTGGCTTAGGCTGCTGTACGAACTATGAACCTTAAGGGTTTGTTCGTTTATCATTGGGTGGCTTAGGCTGCTGTACGAACTATAAACCCTAAGGGTTTGTTCGTTTATCATTGGGTGGCTTCGCCACTGTACGAACTGTGGGACCTTAATGGTCTGTTCGATTAACTGTATTGTTGCTGTACCTTGAACTTACTTTATTCTTGTTACTGATTACCATTTGTATTGTGTTTTCTTTACTAATAGTGTGTAATTGTTTTCACAGGTATGTTGTTTATGCCTAATGGGATAATGGGAACGCCCATACTCCTGACGATGTACAATACCGCTCGGTACTCCTCCTGGATCGCTCAGTGACGATCCGACATCAGAAGTGGGATTGCCCCTTAATGCTTCCGCATGGCTTCCCTAGTTATCGTATGTCTTTTCTACTCTTGTTATGACAGCTTCCTCTCTTGGGATTACCTAGCGCTGAGCTAAGGCTGTTTTAATGGCATTCATAAATCACCTACCCACATTGTCGGCGACGAGATCCACGAACAACAATAATGTAAATAATATAGGGCGCTAATTAGATTTAAATGTTTGATATTTTTCTTATAAGGTTCTAATTAGTATATAAGGGTGTATTTACGTAATATTTTAGCGATTCGTTCTAATAAGACTGGTTATTTGATAGTTGTAAAGTAAAGTTTGTTCTCAAGTAACTTTGTCCAAATAATTACGTAACTTGAAAAAGTGATTTTTTGTTTGTGTACATAGCGATTTGATTTTGGTCTTAAAAGTTAGATATTGATTTAAAAATGTATATACAAAAGGTTTCATAAGGATAGAACTTACCAATTTAAAGTTATAGCAAAAAATGTAAAGTGAAAATTGCGAATCACACATTTTTACGAGTTTTTGTTCTAGGATTTTTTTATTAAGTTATTAAATAGTTAAGATTTGTGTTTTATTTTATTAATTAGGTTCATAATTAGTTAATAAGATAAATATTGTAAGGATTTATTGAAATAAATAAATAAAATAAGGGGTCCAAAGTTTTCGGCTAAGGGAAAATTGACGAGCAAAACAGGCCCAAATTACGCGGACCTCTGTCCGGTAAGGCAGGCCGGTATATAAGGCGAGCCATTTTTCGGTTCGAGTCAGTCGCAGCTCAGCCGTTGAAGAGGCAACATCAAGAAAAGGGAAGCAAGCCGAAAACTGCGGACAAGAAAGGTTCAAGAAGAATATCTGCGTTTTATTTGCCTGCGCCGCCTCTTCAACTCCCCGTCTCTCCCGTGGTCCTTGTGGGTGGTGCCCACGAACACATACGCATTCAGGGGTGCGTGGTGACGTACGTCACCAGCAAACAGTTCGTCAAAAAACGTACGTCAAACAAACGTTTGGGAGATTGTCCCAGGGTGCCTGCGGGTACTGACCATACCCCAGCCGCCCGAAACAGTTGGTCCTTCGAGATCCGGATCCCTGCGAGAAGAGTACAGAAGAGTTCAGAAGAATCAGAAGACTGCGTTCAAGATGCCGGTAAGTAGTATATTATTGGGCATCTCACCCCACCTTCCGTTCCATCGACTCTCTCCGTTCGTCTCAGTCACTCACGGTGTGGTGAGATGCCCAATAATATCCTACGGAGTGGGCGCCGTTCAACAATTCCGTTTTATTACATACCGTTCCTACGTCTCACTTCGACTGAATTTGCGTTTGCGTTAATACTGGTTTGGCGCCTATTCCACACGAGAAAAAAGTCAGTCAGTTTGACACATATTTCGTTTACTAATGGAACTTTACGAATATAGTAAACTAAAATTTTGGGACAGATTGTCTCATGTCTCTTCACAGAGTAAAAAATAGCATGCACCTACAGGTACACACACATTCTTTTTCTATGACCCAGATTGGGCACCAAGGACATCCAAATTTTAATTTAATTAACTCATACAGTTGACACTAGCTTACATGTTAACAAATAAACTAAAATTTGGGACAGATTGTCTCATGTCTCTTCACAGAGTAAAAAATAGCATGCACCTACAGGTACACACACATTCTTTTTCTATGACCCAGATTGGGCACCAAGGACATCCAAATTTTAATTTAATTAACTCATACAGTTTTACATGTTAACAAATAAGTGTGCTCGCTGTTAGAACCATTAGCCTAAAATTCAGGACAGATTGTCTCATGTCTCTTCACAGAGCAAGAAATATTATGCATCTTCAGACACACGTACATTCTATTTCTATGACCCCAGATTGGGCACCAAGGACATCTGAATTTTAATTTAATTAATTCATACAGCTAACACTACCTCACACGTTAACAAACAACTACTGGTAGCTCTGAAATGTTCTGTTGTTACCCTGCGACTCTGCGTTGCGCTTGATTAAGATCATCGCACACTTATACAATTGCCATCGAAACGGTTCGTGTGCCGTCCCGTGATCATCTATTGTACCATACTCCTTTTAAACCGCCGGACGACGGCGTCGGATCGGCGACCGTGTTAAGCTTCACAGTATAAGTGTACGTGATTCTTTACAATCGCAAAGACTGCAAAATTGCATTATGTAAATTTGTAGTGTTCGAACTTTGTTGTACCAGGTATATGTTTGAGTCATTCCCACGTATTCAACAATTTAGCTGTAAGATGATCGCTGTGCATGTTGCAGTCTCTGATTAAAATTGGTATTTTATAGAACTTCATAATCAATGCAATTCATTCAAATAGAGGATGTTCCTTTGATAACTTTGCTAATTATTTTATATTGTTTATTTGCTATATTTATTTATAAATAACCAACCTATACTTACAGTTTACACCAGACATACAAGTTTTTGGTTAATACATACTGAACAAGCATAAAAACATATAAGAAAACATAAAATGTTTCAAAATACATTGATAGTTCTTTAACAATCTAGGATTTGTTTGAAAGATGAATCTTAATACTAGTACCTACCTACTGAACTTATGCATGAATCGATAATAAAAAGTTCGTTTTAGTCGTTAGATGATATTACTTATTTACGATAATGTCAAGTTTTACTGTAGCATATAAGTGGTTAACTTTTTGCCGCAAGTTTGTTTACATGGATTATTCTACACAAAAAATGTTTTCAGGATGATTTTCTTTCAGCTCTTTTCCGTCAAAAAAGTGATTTTTATTTTTTAGTTCACATGTGTGATATCAGGCGAAGTTTTACATCACATTTTATACAACAAACATACATACTTTATTATATATTAATGTATTAATCATAAGCGTCATGTGTCATCTTTGTCGGCGAGCGAAAAAAGCTGGTTTTATATTTCATTTCTCACGATAAAATTGCAATTAGACGGAAGTGATTTTCAATCACTACGGTTTAATTAGACGTAAGTAACATAAATTAGTCATACAACTGTCAATATATGTAGTTAAGGTTTAATTTTGTAATGGGATAAATATTGCTGAAATGGTATTTTTTATGTATAAAATCAATCAATTTTGATCATAATATTACATTCGCTCCAGTATCTTCCAGTGATAACCACCGGTTACCTTCAACTATATAAAATGTAAGTAAGTAAGTACTACTAATTTAACTGAATTTACTAATGTACTAATCGCTACCCAGCTACGGACCTGGTTCCTGCCTGCCGGCTGGTGTATTGGTTAGCCTTAATTTCATCGCATAGATGTTAGAATTTTGAGCGTAAACCATATAATTTTATGTAATAACATTATAGGGAATTTCATGAACTAAAGACATGTCTATAAATTATTCCACTGAGCCATGTATTTTTCTCACAATTTAAAGAAAACTTCGAAATTAATGTTATTTTGTGGTTATCCGATTCAACTAACATCAAACGTATCGCTATTATGAACCTTATTTGTTGCCGCGATGCGTTATTGTCAATTACCGAAACTTAAGTCATAGTTATTAGTTACAAAATTAATCTTTATGTGTTCCATTTCAGGTCTGACTCCGATTCAGAATACCGGTCACAGTCCGCAACTGTAGCCGAGCCGAAGCCGCAACCAAAGAAGAAGGTGTCGAAGCGCAAAGCTTCCGAGAGCACCACACCGTCCGTACCGAAGTCAAGGTAATTTTGTGTTACTGTTTTTACCTTTAGGTGCTAGTTGTGTATGTTATGTCAATTAAAATGTTATACACCGATAAACGTTGGTTAGTGGATTTAGAACTGCAACGAAGAGAGCTCTGAAATCAATTTCCAATTATATTCCTTGTCGGAATGTTTACAGTTAGTTCATGAGATATTTAAATTATTATAACAGAACATCATGCTTTCTATCCCCGTAGGGTTCAACAGAGGAGTAATACACCATCAATTTGTCAATATTAAAAAATAAATGTAATAAATAATGTGTTAAATTGTTTACAGTAAAAGGCGCAGCTTGAGCTCGGACCTCTTTGGTTTGGAGGACTACGTCCCCACCAAAACCTCAGTTGCGGACTTCGGTTCGTCACTCATCAGCCGTGTTGCTAACGGTAAAGTGCGGCGAACGGCAGACGTATCCGGGGACTTCTACGTGGAGGTTAAAGTCTATAACAAGGCTGAAGTTGCCTCCACCCCAAAAGAGGAGCGGTGGAAGAAAGCCTCGGTGGCACTAAAAGTGCAGCTTAACCGGAACACGCCGCAGTGGGACGGGTTACAAGTTTTTATGAGACGGACTCATGAGTTTTTTGATAACTCTGAGCCTGTCTTTTATAGCAATAATATTAGTTTAAAATAAATATTTAAGTTGTTGGGGCACCAGATGTTTTTGTATTTCTGCGAGCGTAAATCATAATCGTAAAAATAATACATTGCAACATCTAATAGTAAGTTTAAAACTATTACATTTTAAAATGCCGTTCTGTACTGTTTGTAACACATCTGTTGAGCGCAGTCACTGGACAGGTCACCTACGTAGTACTAATCATAAAAACAAAACTATTTCGCATTTTTGCGAAGGTGTTGAAATAATACATTCTGCATTTCGTAATCGTATAGCTTCTTATAGAATTGTCGCTCCGTCTGAGAATAGTTCTCTACAACCATTTCTTATTAATATTTGGGACAAAATTAAAACGTTAATTAATATTTCTCTTAAAGAACATACTTGTCTAAAAGTTAATTTCGAATTTTTTGCTTTATTTTTAATGTTTAAAAATGATTCTCAGGAGATGAAATCATTTGCCACAAAAAACTTTACTCTGCATCAGAATTATGAAATTGATTCATTATTAACTCAAGTAAAAAACATTTTATCAAAAAAGATAGAAGAATTTCAGGACCGAGACAGTGGATGGACGTTCTTGAGCAGTTCTCATTTGGAAGTCAATGTTAACAAATATCAACCGTTGCATGGTTCAGGCTTTATCGAATTGCCTTCTGCAATAAAATCGAAAAGAGCATGTGTTAATATCCACAATAATGACGAGTATTGTTTTTTGTGGTCTGTTGTTGCTGCTTTATATCCAGCTAAAAGTCATCCTGAAAGAGTATCTTCTTACCCTGATTTTCGTAACGTGTTAAATGTAAAGGATATGTCATTTCCAGTGAATTTCTCAGATATTGCGCGGTTCGAAGTGAATAACCCCGAAATTTGCATTTACATTTATGGTTTAAAAAATAATACCGTCGTAGGACCGTTTTACAAACCAAAAGCCTTGAACGGAAAGGTGATTCATTTACTTTATTTAGAAAGAGATAATTTGTCACATTACTGTCTCATTAAAGACTTGCCGCGACTTGTTAAAAATCAAATAACAAAACACCACAGTAAACTGTACTTTTGTGATGCTTGTTTAATGTTTTTTAATTCATGTGATGATCTTAGTTCACATAGTTGTGGAGGTGTTGTCACTGAACTACCTCCAAAGGGTTCTTTCATACAGTTTAAAAATTATAATAGAAAGCAAATTGTTCCATTTGTTATATACGCAGATTTTGAAACAATGCTAGAACGGTATGAATCTTGTGACCCTGACCCCACTAAGGCGAGTACTGTAACGCGACAGCGACATGTGCCTATAGCTTTCGCTTATCATATTACGTGTACGCTAGACGAAAGCCACAATCGTTACGTTTCTTATCGCGGTTCGGATTGTGTATCAAATTTTGTGAAGTCTATCTATAAAGATGCACAAAAAATTTACGATATTGTAAAAAATAATGTTCCTATGATTTATTCAAATGAAAATGCTCGCGACTTTGAAAACGCGTTGACATGTCATATTTGTGAACACTTCTTGTTCGGCGATAGGGTTCGCGATCATTGTCACTTGACTGGTAAATATCGCGGCGCAGCTCATAGTTATTGTAACATACAATACAAACTACCATCATTTTTGCCAGTATTTTTTCATAATTTGTCTGGATACGATTGCCATCTTTTCATAAAAGAATTAGGTGAAGCTCCTGGATCTATAAAAGTGATACCTAAAACAAAAGAAAACTATATTTCTTTCACTAAGTTTATTCCGATTGCTACCGGGGAAAGCATCCAAGTTCGGTTTGTAGATTCTTTCAAGTTTTTAGGAACTAGCTTAGAAAAGTTGGTTAGTACAATGAAAAAACAAGACTTTAAACAATTAAAATCTTATTTCCCTAATAAAAAACAATTTATCCTACTCACTCGTAAAGGAGTGTATCCATATGACTATATGTCTCAATGGGAACGTTATGAAGAAACGTGTTTACCTTCAAAAAAATATTTTTTTAACTATTTAACAAATGACGCAATTACGGACGAAGACTATGAACACGCTCGGTCTGTTTGGTCAGTATTTAATATTCAAAACATGGGTATGTACACAGATTTGTATCTCAAAACAGATGTTTTGTTGTTAACAGATGTATTTGAAAATTTTCGAAAAACTTGTAAACTACATTACAATCTCGATCCCGCGTTTTATCTTACAGCACCAAGTCTATCTTTTGATGCAATGCTTTTAAAAACAGGAGTTCAATTAGAATTGATTAGTGATGTTGAAATTTTTAGAATGATACAAAAAGGTATTCGAGGAGGTGTTTGTATGTGTTCCAAAAGACATGTCAAAGCCAATCATAAATATTTAGATACTTATGATCCAGCCCGTCCTAATTCATTTATCATTTATTTAGATTGTAACAATTTATACGGTTATAGCATGTGTCAATCCTTACCCTATTCGGATTTTAGATTTATGAATAGACAAGAAATAGATTTTTTACAATTGAACTTAGCAGAAATTAGTGATACTGCAGAAAACGGTTACATCCTTGAAGTTGATTTAATATATCCGGAGAATTTGCACATGGAACACAATGACTTTCCCTTTTGTCCAGAAAAATGCTTACCACCGGGTGGTAAGAATAAAAAGCTAATACCAAATTTGTATGATAAATATTACTACGTTATTCATTACGTACATTTAAAAAAATGTTTACAGCACGGTTTAGTATTGAGAAGAATCCATCGCGCTATTATATTTAAACAAAGTAGTTTTTTAAAGCAATATATTGATATTAACACCCAGTTACGTCAAAAAGCAGAGTCAACGTTTGAACAAGACTTTTTCAAATTATTGAATAATAGTATTTTTGGAAAGACCCTAGAAAATAATGAACACCGAATAGACGTTAAGTTAGTAAACAAGTGGTGTGATTCGAACAATAAAACAAAAAAGACTACTTGTGCTGAAAAATTGATAGCCAGCCCATATTTTCATAGCGTCTCTGTATTTTCTGATGATCTAGTAGCAATCCAAATGAAACCTGTGCGTATTATACTTGATAAACCAATTTACATAGGGTTTGCAGTATTAGAATTATCTAAGGCTCACATGTACAACTTTCACTACTCCATCATTAAACCTTTTTATGGTAACCGAATAGAATTATGCTATACTGACACAGATAGTCTAGTATATGATGTACAGAGTAATGATGTTTATAAAGACTTTAAGCTCCATTTTCTAAAATACTTTGATACCAGCAATTATGACTGTAACAATGACTATAACTTACCAATTATTAATAAGAAGGTTCCAGGACTGTTTAAGGATGAAATGGGTGGTGACATTATCAAAGAATTCGTAGGACTGCGCTCAAAGCTTTATTGTATTAAAACGTTAAACAAAACAATTAAAAAGGCAAAAGGTACAAAAAAATGTATTACCAAAAATTTTAATATGTTAGATTATAAAAATGTTTTATATGATTGCAATGTTATTCGTAAAAAAAATGTATTGTTTAAATCAATAAAACACGAAATATTTACTCAGGACTTAAATAAAGTAGCACTTTCAAGCAATGATGATAAACGATTGCTATCGTTTGATAAAGTTTCTACTTTAGCCTGGGGTAACGCAAGTATATTTAAGTAATACATATTTTAACATGTTTTTTATTGATTGTGAATGGTAAAACTTATGACGTCCTAAATGGAAAGTTAGATAATTTTTCATCCTACCTACTGTCTTACTTACTATTATAAAAAGTCTGTAAGGGTGGGTGGATGGATGTTTGTTACTCTTTTAAAATGTGAAATAAGTAGTATTGCTGTGTAATTTAATTCAAATAGTATCGATAGAAGTTTCTTTTGAACCTGGTTTTATTATGTATACAATTCTAAATTGTGTGTATTCTTGGTGTCCCTTTTACTAGTTAGAGCTAAACAGTGTAGGTATATAAATATCTATTATGTGCCTACAAAGTATAAAGTTGAATAAATTAAATTGTGTATATTCATTACATACATCTGTTTCATTTCTGTTCCTGATGACAAAGCACACAGCGCTCGCCGCGTGTCGATACAGGTTCCAACTTGATAAAATATGTACCTAATGTCCAGTTTTGATGACAAAGCACTCATGAGTCGAGGTTCACACGCGCGGTGTAGAATTTAACACCGATCAGGTGCTCATCAGATTGAACTTGTTGAAACATGAAATTGATTCACATCGCAAGGTTTTATGGAGTTTGCATTTCATAATAATATGATTAGTACATACATCACAAAGCAGTCAGCCGGACTGGTCACATCACGTCACTTAAAAACGAAACAAATTGTAAGTATTGCACAAGCGTATAAGTACTTATAAAATTATGTCTTATTTATGTGTTTGATATAATTATTAATAATTATAATTTTCTTTGTTTCAGATCATCAATAATGTGTGATTCTCCAGATATTATTGACTTCTCACAATACGGTCAAGGTTTTCCGACTCCGAGTTTAAGCTGGCATATCCCAGATATCCAAGATCAACAAATACCTGTCAACAAGGAACCTAGAGCAAGACAAGACTGCGGACCTGCTAGCAAGAAGTCTAGAACAAGACGGGAGTGTCTAAAACAGAAGTCATCTCTGCCTAATTATTGTGAATCATATGTCATAAACAATGAGAAGAAAAAAGGATTACGACTGATCCAGGTACAAGTGTTGGATATCAGTGAACAAGAACCTGCAAGTGACAATCAGAATGTGATGTTAAGTGCGCAGTATGTAGTGACTGAACCGGTGGACTATGTTATGGAGGAGACGCAATCGTTAATTAACAAAATTTCAAAAAAACTTTGTGGGGACAGTTATTATTAAGTGATGTAATTATTTTGTAAGTACCTACTTTATAAGTTAATATGTGAGTAATATTATAGTTATTAGGGTATAATAATAGGTTTTTATGTTGTGTAAGTTCTGGATGTATAAATTATTAGAATATCATATATGTAAGTTTTATTGTAATCATCTTTTAAATATACAAAAGAAGTTACAAAAATATCAAAAACAAAAAATAATAAAGAGAGAAAAAAATTAAATAAAATATCTAGATTGTTTTAATGTAAATAGATAATATTAATCTCTTAGTTTAATTTTGTTGGGTAGTGCTCATACATCACAAGTTTTTATGTTATAAGTATGTATGTACGCGTAGAAAACATGTGGGGACAGTTATTATGATTATTGGGTTGGTAGATATAATTAGTTTGTAATAATTTTAAATAATTTAAAAAATAAATAAAAGTATATTCAGTTATAATTTAAATTATGTTTTATTTTGTATTACTTATTTATACTCGAACTCTAAATTAGCTCTAGTGTAATGATATTATTATAGGTTAATTGCTTTAAGGATTTTTTCTTACAATAATTCGTTTAATAAATATCATTTTGCTACAGCTCATTTAAAGTTTAGTATGTATGTTACCCTGATTATATTAAATAAAACACTCATAAGTAGATAATTACATTTTTATTAACTGAACATTACAAAATAATTTTAAATAGATTAATGAACATTAATTTTAAATAGATTAAATATAGACATATTATTATCCACATACCATTTTCTAATACATATAGCATTATTCAAAGCACAATTTATTTTATGGTTCACACAATTAAAATCAGTTTTATTTTTACAGAACTTCTTTTTTAATGTCGCAAAATTAGGGCACCCTTTTTCACCTATGTCAATCACTTCACAGTTTGCACATAACTCTTTAATCCACTTAATCTTCTCCAAACCCTTTGTAATAATTTTTTTATTTTCTAAATACGGTACGATGACGTGTTGAAACTCTCTGTAGTCTATAAAGCCCTCACTCCAGAAAATTCCTCTATTTCTTTCTAACCATCGCACCTGCTTCTTTTCTTCTTGAGTTAAATAATAAAACGAATGCGGTGGTTTAACCAAGAACGTCTGTGTGTGGTCATTACTTACGATAGCCACTTCTTTGACAATAAAATTATTGTCTAAATATTTGAATCCTTGGAGTTCGACAATGATAATATCCGCGTTCATGATAACTTCTTCACTGTGTTGCTTAATGGTTTGTATTCAACAATGCAATCGTTGAGAATGAGACAGTATGCCGAAGTTTGATCTGGTATTTCTGAATCACTCTCAATTTCTACCCTTACATCCACAACGGGTCCAGTCTTCAGATTATCGGTCTGTCTAGAGCAATCAACAACAAACAACGGAGCTAATTCTTTAAATTGTTTCTCGCTTAATAAAGACTCCGGACAACGTCCATAATATGACTGTTGAAATCTGATGTATTGCTCATATAATAAAGCAATTCTGTTATTGGCGAAGTTGACATTGATGTTTTCATACGGGAAATATGTCGAATTAAGGTATACTTTAATGTCACGAACATAGCAGTGATCAAACTGCGACATGTCAGAACTTGCATTATTTTTTCTACTTGTTTGTAGACCAATTATTACATATCTCGGTTTTTCTATTTGAGATGAAGTTTTGATAGACCAGGTGTGCTTTGTAGTTCTTGGTAAAGTGGGGTATTCATATAGATCCCAGTTTCTAAAAACCATCTGAAGCGGTCGATCTTTTTCCAATAGTTTTAATAAACTTATTTTTTCTTTGTCCGATACTTTAACATGGGGTACGCGCCATATGATTTTATTGATTTGAATGTCTTCCACTATTTCGCCGGTATTTAATTTTACAGCGTTCAAATTAGTGTTGCTTCGTAATAATATTAGTTCATGTCTACTATTTATTACAACTTTTTTAAAATCTTCTGCAAAACCGAGGATATTCCGAAGTGGTATAGACGCAGAAAAACTTCCTCCATTAATATTTTTTATGCCATCGATACTCCAACCCCAAGCTCTAGCTATTTTTGATTCATTCTCATTCATTGATATTAATGATTTCATGGTTGTAGTTATACCTGCATTTTTTATTTTATCAATCTCCACTCCGTTTAATTCGTACCTAATATCTTGGAACAAGAAGAGTAGTCCATTGTTCGTAAAATTGACACTAGTAGCTTTCTCTTTTGAATCTTTTTTGTTAACGATAACGGTTCCTTCCAAATACAGAGTGCTGGCTGATGGTAATATGTACAGATCCTGTTGGTTGATAGGTATGCGTATTTCATCGTTCCTGTTGAAACTCGTTACATAAGGTTTGTACGAATGAAATTCGATTCCTTCTATACTGTTGTCGTAAGTCGGAGTGGATAAAACGTCTAAGATATTCATTTTAACAATCCAATCGCTCTGAGAAATATCTTATTGTCTTTAGTTAATTTTATTTTGCTCTTAGAACGACGTCTTATTTGGTAGGCAGCTTGAGTAGAACTGGAATTTTTAATTTGATGAGACACATATTTATTGTAGTCAATCATTTTTTCTTCTAAGATGTAAATACAGCTGCACTTCTTCACCACGCAAATTAATTAAACGATTGTTTATATCTAGTAGTCGGATATGTATGCAGCTTATGCTGTTTCGATTGATTGGAAAATATATTGCGTTCTTCGGGATTTCTACGATTCTGTATCCAGGTGGTACGTTGAGTGCGAATTCGTGAATTATGTGACTTGGTTCACCGTTTATGTAAGAGCCGCTCACAATGTCACATTCGATCCTTACCACTGTCGTCGGTAAAATGTTGACTGGATGCTGTGACACATGCCATTTATTTGCTTTCAGAACCTGCTTATCAAATCCTAACAGTCTACTGAAAGAGTTTTCTTTCTTAAAATTAACGTCTTTTGAACAGTATATGGCAGTTTTTAAAGTATTGTTATTACATTGTAATTTGATTGAGGCATCATTTATTTCGGATTTTAAATAATCGTAAATATCTTGCAATTCGTAGGTGCCTTCCGGTATTTCAATAACATCGTTTGAGCCATAATAATACTTGTTATTACTTTTATCAATATTTGGTATAGAATTAAATGTTGAAAAATGCAATAAAGCACACTCATATTCTCCATTGAGTTGCAACGTATTAGGATAGTACGTAGATAAAATTGATGAGTTTCCAGTTATTGACAAAGTGAGTGACATCTTGCAAATGAATGAAATAAAATAAAAGCATTCATTTTATATATTTTTATTCCAAAAAGTTCTTAGATATTTTAAACATAAATGACCACAGTTTACAGTATTAAATTTTTGATATCTTGTGTAGTTATATGAAACTTTACAATTCTTAAAATATCGTACCAGTTCTAATGGAGGTTTTAAATTTCCATAGCTATCAAAATATTCACAATAGTCATATACTTTTACATAAGCTACCCAATGCGTTCCTTCATTTTTAGAATCGTCTAAGTTAACAATACCACATTCCATACGTTTCGGCTTCCTTGGTAATTGATCTTTCATATATACTCCTCGGAAATATGGGATGTCTCTTGCATAGTATTGGATGTCTACATTAGTTAGTGCGCGATTTGGTAGCTTCTTGTTCAGTTTTTTGTTGATTTTATAAACAATCCTTTACCGTTTTTATAAGGCTTTATGTATAAACCCTTGCCCACTGCTAAACCCTCCATAGTTCTATTGTGTCGTTCTGTCTCTCGCAAATTTTGTTGGGCTGATTTGTAATCATTTACCGTTTTTGCAATGCCAGCCGCACCACCAGCTAAAGCTCCTAAAGCTGATAAGCCAGCAAAAATTGGAATTAAAGGTAGAACTCCACCAGTCTTCGGTATGGGGATCACTCTCGGCACTTTGATTTGATGTAATTTGGGGCATAACTTTTTTGCAGCTAAGTAAGCGAAGTTTATTAAAGACTTACTATCCTTGGGTTTTAGCTTTTTTATTTTAGATTTTATTTTTGATACTAAACTCTTAAATGTTTTGGCACCAGAACCAGATTTCAATTTGGCTTTCATGACTTTGCTTACTAACCATGAGCTTAATTTTTCACCTTTTCCCGCATCTTTTGATTTGAGTCTATGTTTAGCCATGTTCAATAGCTGTAAGTCGGCTTTATGACGATTAGGTAAATCTGTATGATTTTCATATGCTATATCGTGGTGCATACAAGCTTCGTCTAGTTTATTCACACCTCGATCACCTCGCAACAAACGTTTATGAAGTTTAGTTCCTGGTCCGCAATAATTGTATCCAGGCAAATGAGCTTCGAACGGTAGGTTATTAATTATACTGTTAACTAGTCCACCACCTTGCATTACTTAAATTATAATGATACAAATATAACAAAGTACTTCTTTTATATCTCAATTTATTAATGCAGATTTATCAATCCAACTGTTTTCATCATTACTGAGACCTAACCATTTAACGAATAGTTTCTTTCCTTTCTTTTTAAGTATTTTTTCTACTAAATAAACACCAGGATAGTTCGATTTTTGAAGTTCTTGTTCGTAAAAAGTTCCTAATATATCTTGCTTTCTTTGATCTTCTATGTGATATGTTACTGGTATAGTTTTATTAATCCTTTTTATTGTGAAGAGTTCAGTTGACCAGTTAGGAGTATAACCTTTCTCGAAATTGTGTTTGTATTTACTGATACGAACACAATCACCTTTTTTAAATTTAGGTTTCCACTGGAGGGATACATGATTACATATATTTTTTATATTTTCTTTCACGATTGCTTCATTAGATTTATTCACATCAATAGGTTTAACTTTAATTGTACGATGTTTTGTGTTGTTATACGTATTAAATAAATCTTCTAAGGGTGATCCTAACCACTTATAATTTCCAATGAGACTAAAATATTTATACAAATTATTTTTAACAGTTTTAATTAGTCGTTCTACAATTGAAGCTTTTTTAGTAGAGAACGATGAGTAATGGTTAATGTTGTACTTCTTCATTAGCGTTTGAAATGTGTTGTTATAAAACTCTGTGCCCATATCTGTTTGTAAATTAACAGGATTTTTATTGCTGCTTAGTAGTATTCGTTCAAACGCTCGAGTTACTTCAGATTTATTTTTAGACTTTAACGGTTCTGCCCAGGCATACTTTGAGAAGCAGTCAATCACCACTAAAATGAAATTGTAACCTTTATTATACTTTCTTAGGTTTTGCATGTCCATTAGATCTGCTTGCCATAAATCATCGATCCCTTTGAGAATAACAGAACGTCGAAGAAAGTTTCTTCGTGCCGCTTTGTGTATTTCATTTACAATTTGTTGTTTTGCCATTATTGAGATTTTTAAGTAATTTATCTATATCTGCTTTGGTGTAAAACTTCTCTTCCAAATGAATCAAAACCTCAGGCTCCTTTGCTTTTAAAGTAGACTGAACAGTCTTTTGTGCATCTAATATGATTTGAGCACGCAATGAAGCAATCAGTTTATTAAATTGTTTTATCGTATCAGCACTCATTCGATCTACATAATCCTTGTTCACAGCATCGTCTGCTTCTAATGGAGGTTTAATTCCTCTCAATCTAGATGACTTTAAATCAAAATCTCCATTTTCTGATTTTAACAACGCGTTATCATTGAAATTAATCAGTTCTGACAATCGCATTCTTTTATGAATTAAATGTCCAAATTTATCAATATTCATGTTTCAGGTGTACTATATGTAAAGGCTGATGATCAACTGAACAATAGTAAATTTTACACCTATTTATTTATAAGTTTACTTTCACGTAATTCTTCAATAATGGATATTATTTCATTATCTAATCCTGTGTTACCAGCATCTCGAGATGCTATTAATAACTTTAACCTTTCCACCAATTCATTAGGATTATCCCAATATACTAAATCTATGTTTTTTTTCCAGATTTTTGTTAATGGTAGTCCTTTTCCTTTTGAATGATTACCCTGAACAGTACTTTGCAGTTTAAAAAGAGGTTTAATAACTTGTAAATATTTTTGTCCCTTATTACTTTTTATTGGTTTACTTGGGTCATTATCACGACGATGTGCGTTTGTATCAAGTAACATTTTCTTATAATATTGCAAGTCATCTTCAGTAATCAGACTTAAATCAATATCTTTCTTAAGCAGTAGTTGTTTTAAACCAGGCGTATGTCTGTATTTATGACCAGCCACGATGATATAATGATCGTCGATTGTTATGTGAACAGAACCTAACATCAATTTTCCGCGTTCTACTCTAACACCAAATGGAATGTCTGTTAATGCTTCTGAAGACACTGACCAGGATGATGTATCGCGACCTTCACTTTTTTCAACTGATTTATACGAAGATTCACTGCTGGTATCAGACTCGTCTACATCACTACCAGTTGCAACTTTTTGCAAAGTTTCGTCTATAAACAGATCTTTAGATTCTTCATCTTCATTACTATGCAGCAAAGGAGTTTGCATACTAGCTGTAGCAATTTGGTTGAGAGGCTCTGTTACAGGTTTAAAAACTGTTTCCAAGGCTTGCTTACGCTCATTCTCAATATCTCGCATTTTTCGCACCTTCTTCTTTACAGCTGCTGCAGCATCAACAATTTGCCTCTTTAAAGATTTTTCCATAATCGATGAATAGATTGTAACCGGTTAAGCTCTGTTTGGAGAGTAATAATGTCGCACAGGTAAAGCTCTTATATATGTGTTCGTGTTCTTAGTCAAAAACTACAAACGTATCAAATTTACTTCTATAACATCCTTTGTTTTTGGAACAATCTTTATTAATTACAACATAATTGAAAGGTACACTCCATATTTTTGAACACATTTCACGGAATTCAATCCAAGTCATATCAGTGTTGACATGTTCATCGTAAACATGTCTCATATTTCTTTCATCTTGCTTAAAAAGTACGATTAGGTTCGCGTTGTCTCTTACTAACTGCTTAGGAATTTTACTATATGTCTGATTTAGATAAAAACAATCGATGAACTTGTGTCTTCCCATTGCAAAATAATCCCGCATGCTACTTTGATTTTCACAAGCAACATCATCAAATACAATCACAGAATTCGGTTTTGCGTCCTGAACACTTAGTACTTGCTCATTTTCATGATATTTCTGAAATGACGTGTCTGGTACCCGTTGCAAAACTTTTTCTAAAAATACGTACTTGGGTTGTTGCAAGGTTTTTGAATAAACATAAACATTTTGAAACCTTAAACCATTCTCGTGTATAAGGAGACCAATTAATAAATTAGTTTTTCCACAATTTGATGGTCCGCAAATGATGCATCGTACCGTTTTAGGTAATAATTTTCCATGGCGAAAACCGGTCTCCTGAGAGTGAACACAAAGTTCGTTTACATGTAACGATTGTGGTTGTTTTACAAATTTCATGACGACTGTTAAAGCGGTTTTATTAATAATGAATAAATTAACGTATTACATTGACATTTATAACTCATTGTCGCTAACTCGAGCAAATGTACGACTCTCACCATAGCTGTCCTTCAATATAAGATAGCGATTGTTTGATTTTAACCAATCAAGCATCTGCTGGTAGAACAAATCTTCGGTTTGGGCTGTATACGAGTCCTGGTATTTTGATGAACCGTTATCTGTATTTTTCTGTCCAGTTTGCAAATCTTGAATAAATATAATCTCGCCGCTAGAATTCCTCATAATAAGTTTACAAATATCTTTAATATCAGATTTCTCTGAGCTATGCATTGTAGTTAACTTGGTTGAAATGTATTTAAATCTATGATATGAAATACAACCTTCTTACTACAATAGTAAGAATCGAATGTGGTGTTAAATTACGGCGAACAATTATTTATAAAAGTTGTTTTCTTTCACTGCGTCTACTCTAGGATATTATTGGACATTGTCATACTCCACCTTCCGTTTCATCGCGTGGAATAGACGTCGAACCTGCGTATTTCATTTATATTATTGGGCATTCTACTCTTCGAGAATCTGCAGTACATGATCGAGGTAAGCCATCGGTAAGTAGTAATAATGTGCTCAGCCCCTTTAACCGTAAATGTTCGTGTGGAATAGGCGCCAAACCAGTATTAACGCAAACGCAAATTCAGTCGAAGTGAGACGTAGGAACGGTATGTAATAAAACGGAATTGTTGAACGGCGCCCACTCCGTAGGATATTATTGGGCATCTCACCACACCGTGAGTGACTGAGACGAACGGAGAGAGTCGATGGAACGGAAGGTGGGGTGAGATGCCCAATAATATACTACTCCGGTAACCAGGTCGCAGAAGGATGCCCCCTCACGCCCCGGGTCCCGTCCCTCTGAAAAGGACGCGACAGAAGGAACGTCGGGGTCAGAAGGGGTCACGTCTGCGTCGGCGTCATCGGGAACTGCAACTACAACCGATACGAACACTTCTTCAGGCACCGCGACGACGGAAGGTACTACAGAAACAGAGACCACGACTGCGACTGAAACCACGGCGGCTTCTGATAAGAAGAAGGAAGATGCCGCAAGAAAGAAGATGGCCAAGAAGACCCCAGAAGATGTTCCGGAAAAGGGTGATTATGGCTCCGCCACGACCCTGAAGCCGAAGGGGGTCGGTCGTCGTGCCAGGTCCACGAAGACCACGAGTTCCTCGGCCAGAAGACGCGAGCTGGCAGCCAGAGAAGAGGTTGCACGCTTGGAGCTGAAGCAAGCACAAGCTGAGGCGAAGCTGGCCCGTGTCAGATTAGAGCTGGCGCAATGTGAAGATGAGGACTCCGTGGATGAAGACCAGGAAGATAGAACAGCACAGGTGCAGAACTGGATCGAGACATCCGTGCTGGATGATGGGAACAAAGAACAGCCAGAGCTACGAGATCAGCGCCCACCAGAAGAGCCACAGAAGGTGAAGCCAGAAGAGAACTCTTCAGCGGGAAGGGCTACGATCGAGATTCAAGCGTTGGCGACGGCGTTGAAAGAAGCCTTCACCACGAAAGGAGGACCAGCAGCGCAACCGAAGTACATCCACGAGTTACCCTACTTCGACGGCAACAGCAGCGAATGGCTGGCCTTCAAGGTGGTCTACGAAGATACCGCACCGATGTTCAACGAAGTTCAAAACATGGCTCGACTAAGAAGAGCACTGAAGGGCAACGCAAGAGAAGCTATCAAGAGCCTGCTGTACTCTGAAGCATCTCCGTTGGAAGTCATGCAAGCCCTCAGAAGAAGATATGGAAGACCTGATGCGCTGGTGCTGGCAGAATTGGATAAGGTAAAGGCGTTATCGAAGATCTCTGAAAATCCCAGGGATATATGCGTCTTCGCGAGCCAGATCAACAACAGCGTAGCAGCAATAAAAGGATTGAAGAAACCGCAGTACCTGCATTCGCCTGAGATGGTGAAGCAAATCATAGAGAAGATGCCTACGATTCTCAAGTTCCGATGGTACGACTTCACTGCAGCATCAGAAGAAGGCGAGTTCTCCGACCTGACGATGGTATCCAGGTTCCTGAACATAGAAGCAGACAAGTGTGGAGCCTTCGCGACTTCAGAAGAGAAGAGTGGATTCAAAAGGACTCAACGACAGGCGACGCATTCAACGAAAGAAAGGGAAAAGGACTCAAGACAACCAGAGAAGACTTGCCCCGTGTGTGAAGGCGAACACTTCATCATCGAATGTCAGAAGTTCCAGAAGGCGTCAGTGCAAGATCGTTGGGCAATGGTAAAGAAGAGTCGCGTTTGCTTCAAATGTCTTCAAGGGAAACACAGGAAGGAGAGCTGCAGAAAACCACCGTGCAAGGAATGCAAAAGGTGGCATCATCATCTGCTGCACGTCGAGTCAGAAGAAAGGACCTCGGGAGAAAAGAAGACGGAGACACAAGAGGTGGCAAACGTCATGGCATCGGTAAACGCGGTGAATAACGCAAGGGCATACCTGAAGATCGTTCCAGTTGAAGTCTTCGGGTCAAAAGGATCAAAGAAGATATTGGCCTTAATGGATGAAGGGTCAACAGTGTCACTTCTGGATCAGAAGGTGGCAGAAGAAGTCGGCGCTCAAGGAAATAAGGAAGAACTAGTCATCGAAACAGTGGGGGGCAGGCTCATAAGGAAGACGGACTCTCAGATGCTGGACCTGACGGTGAAGGGGGTTCATCGGGGAAGCAAGAAGACCCTGAAGAGAGTTCGAACCATCGACGAGTTGAAGCTTGCGCCACAGTTCCTAGAAAAGAAAAGGATCGAAGAATGTCGACACTTGAAGAAGATCGCCGACTCGATATACTATGAAGGGGAGTCACCACAGCTGCTCATCGGGCAAGATAATTGGGAGCTGATCGTGACTCGAGAAGTAAGAAGAGGGAAACCAGGAGAACCAGTTGCTTCAAGAACAGGACTTGGATGGGTACTCCACGGGTCAGACACCGGAGGCGCAAGAGTGGTACACTTCCTCAACACGTGTCTACATGTCAGCACACCAGAAGAAGAAATGCATCAAGCCATCAAGGATCACTTTGCGATCGAGGCGCTGGGTGTGCAACCACGAAGACCTACTACGGACTCTGAAGGAAGAGCACTCGCCATCCTAGAGAAGACTTGCAGAAGACTTGAAGATGGTCGATTCGAAGCTGGACTTCTGTGGAAGAACGAAGAAGAACAGATGCCAGAAAGCTACACGTCTGCCAGGAACCGGTTGATCAACATCGAGAAGAAGATCGACAAAGACCCTCAGTTGAAAGCAGAGTACAGCAAGCAGATTCAGCATCTAATCGACAGCAAGTACGCAGAAGAAGCACCTGAAGGACAAGAAGACTCCAAGAAGAAATGGTTCCTCCCTCACTTCTCCGTGGTACATCCATTGAAAAAGAAGATAAGGATTGTCTTCGACGCTGCAGCGAAATCAAAAGGAAGAAGCCTCAATGACGCATTGCTACCAGGACCAGATCTATTACAGTCACTCTTCGGGGTATTATTAAGATTTCGACAGGGACCGTTAGCAGTGGCAGCCGACATAAAAGAAATGTTCCTGCAAGTCCGCATTCGACATGAAGATAGAGATAGCTTGAGGTTCCTGTGGCGCGGGGATCGACGCGACGTGTCGCCGAAGGAGTACAGGATGACATCGGTCATCTTCGGCGCGACATCATCTCCGAGCACAGCGATCTACGTCAAGAACCGGAACGCAGCGGACTACAGGGACCAGTATCCAGAGGCAGTAAGAGCGATCGAGCTGAACCACTATATGGACGACTACCTGCACAGTTTCCATTCAGAAGAGACCTTCAGAAGAGTGACAGCTCAAGTAGACTACATACACAAGAAGGCGGGCTTCGAACTTAGAGGATGGGCATCAAATCAACCCGAGTTGCTGCAAGACGTGAAGACTGAAACGACCGAGAAGACAGAAGTAAACTTGGGCGAGAAGGAAGAGAAGACACTGGGACCACGCTGGTTCACAGAAAGGGACTCCATCGGCTTCAGGGCAAACCTCAGAAACACGCCAGAAGAAATAGCTCAGGGGTTCAAAGTGCCTACGAAGAGGGAAGTCACCAGCGCCGTGATGTCAACTTTCGACCCACTAGGATTAGCATCACCGGTTCTCGTCCAGGGCAAGAAGCTGCTTCAGAACATATGGCGGAGCGGCGTCGGTTGGGATGACGAGATAGAAGAAAGGGAGTACGAGGCATGGAAGACTTACCTGGAGAAGATGAAGCTACTTCAAGACCTGCAGGTTCCTAGATGCCTGGCGCCACATCGCACCGAGGGGGAGCTGCACACGTTTACGGATGCAAGCGAGACAGCGTATGCAGCGACGGTTTATTGGAGGACAGAAGATGAAGATGGAACTTACCACGTCAGCTTAGTGGCGGCGAAAGTAAGAGTCACTCCACTGAAGCCGGTGTCGATCCCGAGACTCGAACTGCAGGCGGCCCTCCTTGGAAGCAGACTGGCACATTCGGTGGAAGAAGAAATGGACCTTAAGGTGAAGAAGAAGACTTATTGGACGGACTCCAGCATCGTACTTTCCTGGATCAAGACGGACCCGAGAACATTCAAGACGTTCGTGGCTCATCGCTTGGCGGAGATAGAAGATCTCACCAAACCACAAGACTGGCGGTGGGTGCCTACGGCGCAGAACCCTGCAGATGACGCAACGCGCGACGTACCGGAACACTTCAGCTGCAATCACCGATGGTACACCGGACCGGAGTTTCTAAAAAGAGAAGAAGTTCATTGGCCAGCGGCAAGAACCTTCAAGAAAGAAACCACCGGAGAAGAAAAAGCAGCGGACGTCGTGGCGACAGCAAGCACTACTCACCCATCACCAGATCCTGAGAGGTTTTCGTCATGGAAGAGACTTTGGCGAGCCACAGCGAGAGTACTGCAGTTTATACAACTCTGCAGAAGAAAAGAGAAGGTCAACGTCAGTAAAGAAGATCCCACCTGGAAGATAACGAAAGGAAAGAAGGCGAAGATTATCGAGAAGCGACTTCGACCGTCAGACATACCAGCAAGGAACTACATCCCGTTGGGCGCAGAACTACTAGAGCAAGCTGAAACCCTATTGCTACAAAGAAGTCAAGATAGAAGCTTCAAGGAAGACATGAGGTGTCTGCAGCAAGGGAAGCAATTAGAGGGCAGCAGCAAGTTGAAGAAGCTCGACGTAGTACTGGAAGAAGGACTCCTACGACTGAAAGGAAGAATCGACGCGATACAGGGTGTCACCAGAGACTACAAACGACCCATCGTGCTCGACAGCAAGGACAAGACAACACGACTCATCATAGAAGAATTCCACTGCCGCTTCAATCACGGGAATCATGCAACAGTAATGAACGAAGTAAGGCAACGCTTCTGGATACTGGGACTGAGGTCAGCAATAAAGGCGGTTCAACATCAATGTCAATGGTGCAAGATAAGAAAAGGAAGACCGCAAGAACTACCGACGGGCAACTTACCTGCTGAGCGTTTGATGCACGGAAACCCTCCATTTACGTGCACCGGCGTAGACTACTTCGGCCCGATGACAATCACCGTAGCAAGACGTCACGAGAAAAGATGGGGTGCGCTGTTCACATGCTTAACAACTAGAGCTGTGCACATTGAGATAACTCCATCACTCTCCACTGACAGTATGATAATGGCGCTACGACGATTCGCCGCGAGAAGAGGAATGCCGAAGACCATCTACACCGACAACGGGACCAACTTCGTCGGCGCCAACAAAGAACTGAAAGAGGCGCTAGAAACAATGAAACAAGAAGACCTCACCTCAGAAGCAGAGAAGATCGGCGTGCAGTGGAAATTCATCCCTCCTGGTGCACCAAACATGGGCGGTGCATGGGAGCGTCTGGTGCGATCAATAAAAACCGCACTAGGCGCCACACTCAACGAGAAGCATCCACGTGAGGAGGTACTTCACACCCTCCTACTAGAGGCCGAACACATAGTCAACTCCCGGCCTCTCACCCACATCTCCGAGAACCCTGAAGAAGAAGCACTCACGCCTAACCACTTCCTCATTGGGCGATCATGCGGCGCAGCGAGAATCGGCAGCTTCGAGGACAACGAGCTCGTGGGCAAACACACCTGGAAGGCCACGCAGCGACTTGCCGATCACTTCTGGCAACGTTGGCTGCGCGAATACCTGCCCACTCTACTGCCGAGGAAGACGAAGGGAAGACCCAACGCCGCAGACCTGCAAGTCGGAGACATCGTGTTGATCGTCGACCACAGCCTACCGAGATGCACCTGGCCACGCGGCAGAATTCAGCGGGTGTATCCTGGACCGGACGGGCGGACAAGGATCGTCGACGTCGAGACGCGAGGAGGTGTGCTGCGAAGACCCAGTTCGAGAGTGGTGCTGTTGGTGCCGGGAGTATCGCCGAGCCAGAGGGATGGTGCGACGCACGAGGGGGAGACTGTCGGCGACGAGATCCACGAACAACAATAATGTAAATAATATAGGGCGCTAATTAGATTTAAATGTTTGATATTTTTCTTATAAGGTTCTAATTAGTATATAAGGGTGTATTTACGTAATATTTTAGCGATTCGTTCTAATAAGACTGGTTATTTGATAGTTGTAAAGTAAAGTTTGTTCTCAAGTAACTTTGTCCAAATAATTACGTAACTTGAAAAAGTGATTTTTTGTTTGTGTACATAGCGATTTGATTTTGGTCTTAAAAGTTAGATATTGATTTAAAAATGTATATACAAAAGGTTTCATAAGGATAGAACTTACCAATTTAAAGTTATAGCAAAAAATGTAAAGTGAAAATTGCGAATCACACATTTTTACGAGTTTTTGTTCTAGGATTTTTTTATTAAGTTATTAAATAGTTAAGATTTGTGTTTTATTTTATTAATTAGGTTCATAATTAGTTAATAAGATAAATATTGTAAGGATTTATTGAAATAAATAAATAAAATAAGGGGTCCAAAGTTTTCGGCTAAGGGAAAATTGACGAGCAAAACAGGCCCAAATTACGCGGACCTCTGTCCGGTAAGGCAGGCCGGTATATAAGGCGAGCCATTTTTCGGTTCGAGTCAGTCGCAGCTCAGCCGTTGAAGAGGCAACATCAAGAAAAGGGAAGCAAGCCGAAAACTGCGGACAAGAAAGGTTCAAGAAGAATATCTGCGTTTTATTTGCCTGCGCCGCCTCTTCAACTCCCCGTCTCTCCCGTGGTCCTTGTGGGTGGTGCCCACGAACACATACGCATTCAGGGGTGCGTGGTGACGTACGTCACCAGCAAACAGTTCGTCAAAAAACGTACGTCAAACAAACGTTTGGGAGATTGTCCCAGGGTGCCTGCGGGTACTGACCATACCCCAGCCGCCCGAAACACACATTAATTTCATTGTTTGATTTTACATACTCCAACAGTTACCGCTACCCTTATTTACCTACCTAAGTGTCAAACAAATTGCTGTTTGTACTGTACTGGCCCATGTTTCCAAATTTCATTTTCCGTGCTCATCTACTAGCATTCACTACCGAAGTACATGAGGTTTAAACTTTAACAAGAACTGAGTGTCTTGTCCCATCTTAAGAGAAAGTCTCATTTTCCTCTGACCTACACATTTCTTCTCAACCCTCTTAGGTTCAAACCAGGTACAATAGTATGTCACTTTAGTGACTACCGGAGAACAGCCGGGAGGTTCGAGTGAGTACTACTACTGTGAGTCAGTTTTCGAGCAACTAATCATCCGTGATAAGTTGAAGTCCGTGATAAGATAAGTGTGATGTACCCACCACTGATGTGATGTTCTACAACTATCTGGTGAGACGCTTCCATTTTGTTATGACTCTGGGTTTGAATGTACCTACTTTCAATACTGATACATGTGTGGCAAACTTACTTGTATGGTCAATATAAAGTGAAGTTTCATGTAATACTGAATGCTTATTCAAATCATAGTATCATAATTATTATGCCATGAGAGATTAAATTATCTGAAAAGTAACTGTGTACCCCCTGATTGTTGACATGTGTTCTGTGGTAAGGTAATAACATGTGTTCTGTGGTAAGGTAATAACATGTGTTCTGTGGTAAGGTAATTACATGTGTTCTGTGGTAAGGTAATTACATGTGTTCTGTGGTAAGGTAATTACATGTGTTCTGTGGTAAGGTAATTACATGTGTTCTGTGGTAAGGTAATTACATGTGTTCTGTGGTAAGGTAATTACATGTGTTGTGAGGTAGGGTAATTACATGTGTTATGTGGTAAGGTTACATGTGTTGTGAGGTAAGGTAATGACATGAGTTGTGATGTAAGGTAATGACATGTGTTGTGAGGTAAGGTAAAGGTAATGATATGTGTTGTGAGGTAAGGTAATGACATGTGTTGTGAGGTAAGGTAATGACATGTGTTGTGAGGTAAGGTAATGCCATGTGTTGTGAGGTAAGGTAATGACATGTGTTGTGAGGTAAGGTAATGACATGTGTTGTGAGGTAAGGTAATGACATGTGTTGTGAGGTAAGGTAATGACATGTGTTGTGAGGTAAGGTAATGACATGTGTTGTGAGGTAAGGTAATGACATGTGTTGTGAGGTAAGGCAATGACATGACATGTGTGGTAATAAGGTAATGACATGACATGTGTGGTAATAAGGTAATGACATGACATGTGTGGTAATAAGGTAATGACATGACATGTGTGGTAATAAGGTAATGACATGACATGTGTGGTAATAAGGTAATGACATGACATGTGTGGTAATAAGGTAATGACATGACATGTGTGGTAATAAGGTAATGACATGACATGTGTGGTAATAAGGTAATGACATGACATGTGTGGTAATAAGGTAATGACATGACATGTGTGGTAATAAGGTAATGACATGACATGTGTGGTAATAAGGTAATTACATGACATGTGTGGTAAGATACTAAACTTGTTTTGTGTTATCAGGTCTGTAGTGTTTGTTTTAAATTGATCAGAATGTCCGAACGTTAAGCTGTTTACTTGAGCTCTTTTCTGATTGTTTACAGATGATGTGATAAACTATTTCACCCAAGGACGTGTGAAGATGCAGGGCGACCGTAACGGCGCGTAGCGTGATTTAGCAATAAAAATCAGTTAATTTTGAGGGTTATGGTTTATTGTTATTTTTTAAATCATTGGGAATATTCTCACAATGCTGAGACATTTGCTGAAAAGTGGACTGGCAACCGTATTCTTGTACGGTTAATAATTGTGATGAACTATGGTTAACTGACTCTTGGACAATACAACAGTGCCTGTAGATGGTTTAATTGAAATGAATGCTGTGACTTTGATGGGATAATAATGAACAAATTCTAAGTGAAGTAGAAATAGTTTGTTGCTAGGGTTTAGAGCTTTTATGTGATACTGGATCAATCATAGTATGCTGTGAGATTTTTAATTTCATTTTTTGCAGTTAATATGACCGAAAAAATAGTGCTATCATTACACGAGTTAATGTTATTGACCAATGCTGTATTTCTTGATAATGCCACTGTTTAATAGTTTAACAATTGTTTCAGCTGTTGACAGTGTGGAGATAGAAGTAAATCTGTCCCGTGCAAGTAAACAAGTAGCCCTGGGTGCCGAAGGTTAAAGTTGGAGACTTCGTTGGAAACTTCGTACTTCTTGCAGATCCAACATGATATTGGTTGAAATCTTTGAGTGCCAGTAAAATTTAGTCTTGATCATGTATGAAAAATGCTTGAATGTCCATTCAATTTTAATGATGTCAATGTTGACACTCATAATAATCATCTGCTGCTGACGTACCATAGCTTAATTGACAAGATGTCTATGTTGACTCTTGTTTGGATGTCTATGTTGACGCCTATGCGGGTTGTCTATGTTGACGCCTATGCGGGTTGTCTATGTTGAAGCTTATGCGGGTTGTCTATGTTGACGCCTATGCGGGTTGTCTATTCAACTTCAAGTTACTTGTCGAATCCCACGGTGTGATTTCGGCTGATTTGTTGAGCTATGTATTGTCTGTAACAGTATGGTTATTTTGACTGGTTATGATGCAAATTTTGCTAATGATTTTACTTCAGGACTAATTCAGGATTTTTCTTTGCAACATACCTTTTGCTAATTAAAGCTTTTTGTCAGAAAGGCCGATCGATATTTACCAAGAACTTTATAACTACACGAGGACGTGTAGAATGTCAGTCTGGCCGTGTCGGAGACAGTTTATTAATCACATTGTGGGTGTTAACTAAATTTGTTATGATTTGTGTTTCTTATTGTTAATTTATGTGATTTTACTATCAATTATTGTCTATTAATTCGAAACATGATTTATTGTGTGTGCACACTGATTTGTGGTTACTTTATTTCGATAATTATTTTCGATGGTTTTATTCAAAACAATTGTTGACACGTTACTTTGAATGTAAAACGAATTATTAGATTCAGCACATTTTAGTGTTTTGTATCAAGTAAACGCGTGACGCACTTCCGTGCGCATGGACAGACTTGTATGGAGAGGTTGTAAGGTGGGGGGCATCGTCTTATAAAAGAGCGTGCACTCCGTAAGTATGGCAGTCGATCCTCGGATTCGACTCAGTAAAGAGTTCCTGCTCCCGACAATACTGTCGGTTTACCTGGTACAGCGCTGCTGTATATTCACATAGCTGTATAGGCTTGCTGCTAGCGAGCGATACACTTTGTATTTGGGTGGCTTATGCTACTGTACGAACTATGAACCTTAAGAGTTTGTTCGTTTATCATTGGGTGGCTTAGGCTGCTGTACGAACTATGAACCTTAAGGGTTTGTTCGTTTATCACTGGGTGGCTTAGGCTGCTGTACGAACTATAAACCCTAAGGGTTTGTTCGTTTATCATTGGGTGGCTTCGCCACTGTACGAACTGTGGGACCTTAATGGTCTGTTCGATTAACTGTATTGTTGCTGTACCTTGAACTTACTTTATTCTTGTTACTGATTACCATTTGTATTGTGTTTTCTTTGCTAATAGTGTGTAATTGTTTTCACAGGTATGTTGTTTATGCCTAATGGGATAATGGGAACGCCCATACTCCTGACGATGTACTATACCGCTCGGTACTCCTCCTGGATCGCACCTGACGATCCGACATATATATAAAAGAAAGTCGTGTTAGTGTTACACTATTTATAACTCAAGAACGGCTGAACCGATTTGGATGAAAATTGGTGGGGAGGTAGCTTAGAACCAGGAGACGGACATAGAATACTTTTTTGTAGGGTAGGTGTAGGGTAGGTGTAGGTGTAGGGTAGGTGTAGGGTAAGTGTAGGGTAAGTGTAGGGTAAGTGTAGGGTAGGTGTAGGGTAGGTGTAGGGTAGGTGTAGGGTAGGTGTAGGGTAGGTGTAGGGTAGGTGTAGGGTAGGTGTAGGGTAGGTGTAGGGTAGGTGTAGGGTAGGTGTAGGGTAGGTGTAGGGTAGGTGTAGGGTAGGTGTAGGGTAGGTGTAGGGTAGGTGTAGGGTAGGTGTAGGGTAGGTGTAGGGTAGGTGTAGGGTAGGTGTAGGGTAGGTGTAGGGTAGGTGTAGGGTAGGTGTAGGGTAGGTGTAGGGTAGGTGTAGGGTAGGTGTAGGGTAGGTGTAGGGTAGGTGTAGGGTAGGTGTAGGGTAGGGTAGGTGTAGGGTAGGTGTAGGGTAGGTGTAGGGTAGGTGTAGGGTAGGTGTAGGGTAGGTGTAGGGTAGGTGTAGGGTAGGTGTAGGGTAGGTGTAGGGTAGGTGTAGGGTAGGTGTAGGGTAGGTGTAGGGTAGGTGTAGGGTAGGTGTAGGGTAGGTGTAGGGTAGGTGTAGGGTAGGTGTAGGGTAGGTGTAGGGTAGGTGTAGGGTAGGTGTAGGGTAGGTGTAGGGTAGGTGTAGGGTAGGTGTAGGGTAGGTGTAGGGTAGGTGTGATTTCGGCTGGGAGATTATGTCTCTTGTTGAGCTATGTATTGTCTGTAACAGTATGGTTATTTTGACTGGTTATGATGCAAATTTTGCTAATGATTTGACTGGTTATGATGCAAATTTTGCTAATGATATTACTTCAGGACTAATTCAGGATTTTTCTTTACAACATACCTTTTGCTAATTAAAGCTTTTTGTCAGAAAGGCCGATCGATATTTACCAAGAGCTTTATAACTACACGGGGACGTGTAGAATGTCAGTCTGGCCGTGTCGGAGACAGTTTATTAATCACAATTGTGGGTGTAACTAAATTTGTTATGATTTGTGGTTCTTATTGTTAATTTATGTGATTTTACTATCAATTATTGTCTATTAATTCGAAACATGATTTATTGAGTACTCACTGTATGTACACTGATTTGTGATTACTTTATTTCGATAATTGTTATCGATGGTTTTATTCAAAACAATTGTTGACACGTTACTTTGAATGTAAAACGAATTACTTTATGAAATCACTAGTGTTTATTCATGACAATTATTAGTGTGTTATTTGATTGCTTTATAATTAAATCTTATTAGATTTAGTACATTGTAGTGTTTTGTATCAAGTAAACGCGTGACGCACTTCCGTGCGCCAATGGATAGACTTGTATGGAGAGGTTGTAAGGAGGGGGGCATCGCCTTATAAAAGAGCGTGCACTCCGTAAGTATGGCAGTCGATCCTCGGATTCGACTCAGTAAAGAGTTCCTGCTCCCGACAATACTGTCGGTTTACCTGGTACAGCGCTGCTGTATATTCACATAGCTGTATAGGCTTGCTGCTAGCGAGCGATACACTTTGTATTTGGGTGGCTTATGCTACTGTACGAACTATAGACCTTAAGGGTTTGTTATCATTGGGTGGCTTAGGCTGCTGTACGAACTGTAAATCTTAAGGGTTTGTTCGTTTATCATTGGGTGGCTTGGCCACTGTACGAACTGTAGAACCTTAATGGTCTGTTCGATTAACTGTATTGTTGCTGTACCTTTAACTTACTTTATTCTTGTTACTGATTACCATTTGTATTATGTTTTCTTTACTAATAGTGTGTAATTGTTTTTACAGGTCTTGTTTATCCCTAATGTAATGGGAACGCCCATACTCCTGACGATGTACTATACCGCTCGGTACTCCTCCTGGATCGCACCTGACCATCCGACATATATATATATACGTACACATATAACGCACGTACGTATATATGTATACGTACGTACGTATATGTATGGATTATATTAAGTTTGTATTACATTATCTTTTAAGTTGAACTACGTCTTACATTAAGATTTTCTTGTGAGTACATGCGATTACCTTATACAAATTTCATCTCAAATTGCAGCGACAGTGCGGCGCCGGTATAGTGTTGCGTGCAAATAAATTTAGTAAGGATTTGTTTACACTTGAGTGCCTAATTTAAAATATAGAACAAGCCATAATAATCCTTAAAAAGTAAGTATAGAGTTCAATATTTAAATAATAATTCATTGTTTTTCATTTGAAGCGTCAGCGAAAACTTAAATACGTTACGTTGATCGCGTCCTTATGATATTGGGGTATAAATAGAGCTCTCAAAGTGTTTTTACAACACATTGGTTGTGCATCAGTACTTCACTTCTGGTTGTGGATATCTTCCCAAGGTGTTAAGTATGTACGTAACAATTAGACCCTACACACATAAGCAACTCAGTTGCAATAATACAGTTGTTTTGCTCTGTGTGCTGATGGGCTTATATATTTATTTTTATATCTGCTGCTATCGTTTCATAAACAGTTTACTTCACTTCATCTTGATTTTCAGGTCTTCAAATCCGTTCGATTCAGACACTGCGGTGCCTTCAACATCGACTAAGAAAAAGATCATCAAGCCGCAGAAATCCAAGAAGAAGCAGGGAAAGACGCAGAAAAGACAGGATCATTTGTTAGGAAGCTGCTCGGATTCAGAGACTGACCCAACACCAGCAAACGTGAGCAAAAGGCGTAAAATCAATCCTTTTCCTGATTCTGAGGTGAGTTCATTAGCTACACAATATTTTGTTTATTTCTGATAAAAAAATTACAATATTCTGAGCAGAAGCAAAGTTAATTTCTATGCCTGTCCACGTCTATCTCGTGAAAAATCTCGATAGTTTAATGGTCGTAAATGTGATCGCCTCCTTTTATTTTCTATCTCGTTTAGACATAATGCAATTATTTCAAAGTCTGTTCTTGTTGTTGACAGAATGATGAGCCTGAACCTGTTCGGGCAGCAATTTTAAAAAATTTCGTTTCGAGGCGTGTAGCTTCTGGCAATACCCATCAAAGCGATCCTGCCAGACGAGGCGAGTACTACATCGAAGTTCGTATCTCGAACTGCCGCGATCTAGAGGTAATTACCAACAACCGATGGCAACATTCACTGATCAGTTTTAAAACTGCAGTAAATGACAAAACGCCAACGTGGAAAGCAGTTACTCAGCTTGTTTCCGCGGTAAAAGAAGATTATAGTCATATTAAACCTATTTTGTATCCATCCAAGGATTAATCAACATGTAATAGAATAGTAATAATAATAATTTCATTTATTTCAGGTATTAATTAATTACTACTAATTTTTTATAAATTTTATCTTATTATATCTTCTATCTCTTATTATCTTATTTTATCTTATTTTATTTTATTTTTAGGATCTACTTTGTAGATAAAAATAAAATAAAACTAAAACCAAAAACCTAGAAACAAGAAAAATAAACATAATATCGAATAAAACTTAAATCAAAACCTAGAAATATAAAAATAAAACTCTGTATCGAATAAAACTGAAATCAAAACCTAAAAACCCAAAAATTAAACATTGTATCATATAAAACTGAAATCAAAACCTAGAAACACAAAAATTTCACTTTGTATTGAATAAAACTGAAATCAAAACCTAGAAACATAAAAATTAAACTCTGTATCGAATAAAAGTAAATAAATTGAAATCAGAACCAAGAAACGCGAAATTAAACTTTGTTTTATATGAAACTAAAGTAAAAACCTAGAAACAAGAAAAAATTAACTATGTAAATTGGGATTGTATGTTCATGTTTTTATAAATTAAATGTATTATTTCCTATAGAATCTACTCTGTAGATAAAACCAAATAAAACTAAAATCAAATCCTAGAAACAAGAAAAAATAAACTTAGTATTGAACAAAATTTAAATCGAAACCTAGAAACAAGAATAATTAAACTTTATATCGAAAAACTGAAATCAAACCTAGAAACAAGAATAATTAAAGTTGGTTTTAAAAAAACTAGATACTGAAATCAAACCCTAAAAAAAGAAAAAATAACTTTGTATATTGAATTGTATTTTTACGTTTCTATAAATCAAATGTATTATTTCTTACAGGATCTACTCTGTAAATAAAACTAAAATCAAAACCTAGAAAATAAAACTAAATAGAACTGAAAACAAAACCTAGAAACACAAAAATAAACTTTGTATGAAACTAAATAAAACTAAAATTTCAACCTAGAAACAAACAAACTCTGCCAAACCTGTAATGAATACGTTAAAAAATATTATTCTCATAAGAAATCCAACATTCATAAATCTAACTGTATGCTACAAACTGAATTTGACAATGTCCGTATGATTGCTTGTGCCTTTAAAAACAAAATCGTCAGATACAGAATAGATTCTCAAAAATTAAATCTTTCACCTGAATTATTTTTAAATGATATTTCACGCTTATGTTGTAATCTTATTAAAGATAAACTTGAAGTACACACATCATTAAAGGTCAATTTTGAGCTATATGTTTCATATATTTTGCCTAAAAATTATGAATCATCTCTGAAATCTTTTAACACTAAATATGAAATAATATCACAAAACACCGATTTACAATCTATTTATAACGCATGTGCTGAAAAAATTATTAACAAATGTTCAGAGTTTGAACTTTCTGAATCAGGTTGGACAATTGAGAGAATAAGTCATTTAGAAATAAATATTTTAAAATACAACCCTTTAAGAGCTGGTTCTTACATTCCTTTACCTGAAAATATTCGAAAAACAAAATCTTGTCTAAATTTAGTTAACAATGATCAACATTGTTTTCTATGAAGTGTTGCAGCCCAATTGGATCCATGTAAGAATAATCCAAAAAGAGTCACATCATATCCTCATTATTCAAATGTTTTGAACACAACTAATATGTCATTTCCTCCAAGTTTTACAGATATTAAATTATTTGAAAATCTAAATCCAAATTTGAGCATAAACATTTATGGTTTAGATTCTAAAAATCAAGTGACAGGACCATTGTATAAAACTTTCAAAAGAAAAAGAATGCACGTTAACTTACTTTGTATTAGTAATAAAAACGGTAAAAATCATTATTGTTTGATAAAAAAGTTTGACAGACTTGTACATAAACAATTAACTAGACATAAAACCAAGATACATTTATGTGATGAGTGTTTTACATATTTTAATACTTCAGAAAAGCTTTTAAATCATAACTGTGCAAGGGTGAAAACTACACTCCCTGAAGATAACACAATACTATATTTTTCAAATTTTGAAAGAACACAAAGAATTCCCATAGTTATTTACGGTGATTTTGAGAGCTTATTACGGGAATATTCGGACAAAAATAAAACAACACATATTGAAAACATCCAAATTCACGAGGCAAGTTGCTTTGCATATTTTATTTTTTGCCATTCTCAGCCTGAACATAATAAGTTTGTATCATACAGAGGACCAGATTGTTCAAAGAAGTTTACTAAATCAATTACCAAAAATGTGAAAAGACTATATGAAATAATTTCAGAATCAAAGCCCATGATAATCAGTGAAGATGAGCGTAATTCTTTTAACAATGCAAAAAAATGTTATTTATGCAAGAAAAAATTCTGTGATACAGATATAATTGTCGCAGATCATGATCATTTCACCGGAAAATACAGGGGACCAGCGCATAATAAATGTAATTTAAATACTAAAACATGCCCATTCATACCAATTATATTTCACAACCTTTCAGGTTATGATTGTCATTTGTTTATAAAAGAACTTTCTACTATTTGCGGGCGTATAAATTTAATACCCAAAAATAAGGAAAAATATGTCTCTTTTACTAAATTTATACCAATCGATGGTAAGAAAGTTGCTCAATTAAAATTTATCGACTCTTTAAATTTTTTGAGTTCAAGTCTTGATAATTTAGTGAAATCAATGAAGCCTGAGGATTTTCAAAGTCTGCGTCAGTTTTTCGATGATGAGCACTTATTTAATTTAATTAGAAAAAAAGGTATTTACTGTTATGACTATATTGATTCATGGGATCGTTACGAAGAAAATAAATTGCCAGATCAAATCAAATTTTATAATAATCTGACATCTGAAACTGTTTCCGATGAAAACTATAAACATGCATTAAAAGTTTGGGATGCATTTAATATATCCAATTTAGGAGAGTATACAGATTTATATTTAAAATGCGACGTTCTTCTTTTATGTGATGCATTTGAAAAATTTAGAGCTATGAGTTTGAAATATTACAACCTTGACCCATGTTATTATGTGTCTTCACCATCATTGAGTTGGGATGCTATGTTGTTATACACTAATATTAAGTTAGACTTGATTTCGGATATTGAAATGTATCAAATGTTGGAAAAAGGTATACGAGGAGGTCTTGCTCAATGTTCTTTAAGATATGCCAAAGCGAATAATAAATATCTTCCACATTATAATAGTCAGGAATCAAATAGTTATTTAGTTTATCTAGATTGTGTTAATTTATATGGTTTTGCAATGATGCAAAAATTACCAGCAGGGAACTTTAAATTTTTGACCGAAAAAGAAATCAATAAATTTGATATAGCGAATGTTTCCATTGATAGTGATAGCGGATATATTCTCGAAGTAGATTTACATTATCCACACGAAATTCACGATAACCATTCTGATTTACCGTTTGCAGCTGAAAAATTTGTACCTCCAGGAAGTAAAAATTATAAACTAATTGCTAACTTGAACGACAAATGTAAATATGTGATTCATTACATTCATTTGAAAGAGTGTTTAAAAAATGGTCTTATTTTACTAAAAAATCATAGGATATTAACTTTTAGTCAAAATGCATTTTTAGCACCATACATCTTATTGAACACAACACTACGTCAAGAAGCAGGTTCAGATTTTGAAAGAGATTTTTTTAAAAAGCAAAATAACTCTATTTTTGGAAAGACAATAGAAAACAAAAGAAAACAAGTTGATGTGAAATTGGTTAATGTATGGAAAGATGTGTCAAATAAGACTAACAAAGTGTGTGGAGCAGAAAAATATATAAGTGCTCCGAATTTCAAAAACATGTCGATGATATCAGAGGCATTAGTTGCAATCCAGATGCAACAAACACAAATAGTTCTGGATCGTCCGATTTATATCGGATTTTCAATTTTAGAGCTGGCTAAGAGTCATTTATACTATTTTCACTATTCTATAATGAAACGTATTTATAAAAATTCTATCAAACTTTGTTATACTGATACTGACAGTCTTTTGTATTTAATATATACTAATGACTTTTATAAAGACATGAAAAAGCATATTAGGTACTTTGATACAAGTAACTTTGAAAATGAGAATTATGATTTGCCAAAGGTAAATAGTAAAGTACCAGGATTTTTCAAGGATGAGATGGGTGGTGATATCATATCCGAGTTTGTGGGTTTAAGAGCAAAATTGTATTGTATAGATTCTGTAACCACTTCAATAAAAAAGCAAAAGGTATTAAAAAAACCGTTACAAATAAACTTAATATTGAAAACTATAAACGAGCTTTACAATCTAATGAACGCTTACGAGAAAATATGTGTATAATTAGGTCAAAAAATCATAATATATTTACTCAAAAAATTAATAAACTTGTACTTAGCAGAGATGATGATAAAAGACAAATATTAGAAGATGTTTGTAAAACCTTGCCTTGGGGACATTATAAAACTGTTTTTTAATATGTAAATACCTATTTAAATCTTAATAAGATAAAAAAAACAATGCATTTAAGTTGAGCTGTATAACTGTATCTTAGTATGTAAGAAAAGTCCCAGTATTTAAACAATTAAGAGCGAATTTATGTATAATTCATAAACATTGTTACTATACTTACTTTTAAAAATAGAAAAACAAAAAGCAATGCATTTGGAAGTTAAGCTGTGTGGTATATTTTAGTATGTAAGAAAATTTTAATTTTTAAATAAATTTGTGTAACGAGATTTATGTGTATTTAAATAATAGGCTAATAATTTGCACCCTTTACAGCAGAAATAAAACACAAATATTAAGTATAACAAATGTATTATTTGCATTAAGTACACCTTTTAACATATTAACTATTAGCAAATTATCATTAACGATAAAAAGTTAGAAGCATATATTAAAATATTCAATAAAAAAAATCGGCGAAAAATTAGAATGATAATTATGTCACTCTAATTTTTCGCTGATTTTTTTTATAAGTACCTCTGCAGCATTCATCACGTCATCAAAAGTTTCGTGCACCACATATTGTACGCTTGTACAAGCATTATCACTATCACTACAGTCATTTTCACTATCACAATCTTTGAGTTCATACACATTCAATTTAATTAAATAACGTCCTCTAATATCGCTTGGTTTACTTCGGCGAGCAATATGTTGATGATGAAAATCTTGATGAACGTTTTCTCTTTCTTGTTACTCTTTTCGGGGCTCGTTCTTGAGAATTTGGTGGATTATTGCCTAGTTCTTCATTTCTACGTTGCTGATTTGGCAAACTATCAAAATATAAGTTATAATTATTGCCCTCAGAGTAAAAGAAAGGCCTGGTCGCCTGATTGACAACATCGAGGTCCGCAGAGTTCCACTGTAAAAAATAATAAATAATACACATGAACAAAAAGAAAACAAATCAGATAAAAATACATATCTTAGTCGCAATATAACACAGGTACTACATACCTCACATATTCTGGATTGCTCATGATCTTCATTATCATCGACCAAAATGGTGGGGGTGTATGTTGGTGATCGAGACATAATTCTGAAAACACAAACGTATGTATTTATAAAGTAAATATAAACAAACATAAATATGTTTTTTAATTTATTTTTTATACTTATTAAAACTTACCTTTAATAATTGAAATGAAAAAGTTTAAAAATTTAAAACGACAAGAAGTGACTGTATTTCGACGGCTACCACAATTAAATGAACTACTTTACTATAAGATATCTAAACTGGTGAACTTTTTAGGCATGTAATACGAATACACTCTCATTACAGTTTAGGATGAGGTCAGTTTACACCGAAACGCTATGCGACGCGACGCTATAGACACATCGAACTTATTTACATGAATAGTATCACATCTCAGTGAAGCAACTGACTTCTTTATCTGCGCGTAACGTCGCGATTGGGTTCGGTGTAAACTGTACCTCTACCATGAGTTGTCATCGAAAACTTACTCGCTAGCGTTGAACTCGCTAGCGTGCTAACGTGGATTGAATAGATTTCGATAATGCTTGCACCATGAGATTTACGGAGTCTTACGCAGGCGCTAAGGTAGGCTCGATAGATCGTGTCGTCTAGCTAACTTCACTCTACTCATTAGAATACTTTCGTCTATGCTTCACTACTTATGTTTTGTTTCTTTCTTTCCCACTAATAAGAAGAGAGAACGGCTGTTAAGCTTAAAATGTACTGTTATCGCTATGCTAAATATGTTAGGACAGTCAATATTACAAATAAACCGACTAAATAGAAAAGTTGACGGTTAGTGGACTACTTAAGGTATTTAGTGATTTTTGAATTTTTATTCCTTATAATATGTCGGTGTCGTCGTCTCGTCTATTCAATTTGTAATTTTGTTTGTTTACGTTGTGTCACAGAGCTGCGTTGTATGGTTTAAAAGTTTACAATTAGATTAAAACAGATTATTTAATACAATGAGGACCAGTGTCTCAGTTTCAACTGTTGGTGGAGTTCATGGAAAGGTGTGTTTCAACTTTCTATTCAATATAGGTATTGTCGGGATTGTTATATTTATAAAATAAATAAATCAATAATTTACGTTTGTAATATTACTTACTATTATAAATTAATGTGAAAGTTTGTGAGGATGGATTTTTGTTATTCTTTGACGCAAAAATAGATGACTTACTTACTTACTATACTTTACTTCCTATTTTATTATTTAAAACGTAAAGTTTCAAAATTCTTCAACGCAGGTAGATAAACCAAGCCACTTAAAACTTTATAAGTGTATTAAGTCAGCTTATTAGCTAAGTTCAAGTGTCTAATATAAAGATGTGAGGAATGCAACAAATAAACAAAAAAATATGGCTATGAATTTGATATGACCAAATTTAATTTGAAGGCACAGCTTGCTACTATTTAAAATAGAAATATAAGTTTATTAAACTTATTTTCACTTATATTTTCTAATTAGTATCCAAAATGAGTTCTCATTTTGGCTTGAAATTTACTTTGTTCACGTCGTTGATCTTCAAATTCAGCGGCCACTAACATATTCCATGCTAAATAAGCTCTTGCAGACATTATTTTGACTGTATTAGACTCAAAAACGTATATAATTTTAATGTAAACATATGTTTCACCCGTCAAAATGCTAGTGAGCTATGTAACTACTATCGTAAGCGTATTGTTCGATAGCTTCAGTGAAATTAGTGAGTCATGGTACCGTTTTGTATGGTGACAGCTGAAAAACGTTAGCGACTATCGAATAGATTACGTTAGGTTTTTAACCTATCGTAATCTATAGTGCTCATGGTACGAATTTTAGTTCTTTCTGTGACCGCTAGGGGCGCTGTTCAATATTTCATACAAATAATTTACGGAGACGCTATCGAGTTTTGGCTGTGTAAACTCATGGTAGAGGTACAGACTGTTATTCACCAAATATGTAGATGAATTTTTAAAGGTGGTAATAACAAACAAGTCCAAACCTGCATTGTAATGATGTTAAAAGCCATCTCAATTTTAAAGCAAGTCCAACCTGCACTATGACTATGTTTAAATAATAATGTGTATATATGTGTATGTAAGATTAGCATTTGATTTAATCGACAAGATGAAGTTGATCAAGCAACCCATATCTCTCAATGTCAATAATATAAGATCATGTGACTCTGTTCGCCACATCAGACATAGCGCTTTATTGCCAAATACCATTCGCTGTATAATATGCGTTCCATCAAACTGTGGTAAAACTAATGTTATGATTAGTTTACTGCTGCATGAAAATGGGCTCAAATTTAAAAATCTTTATCTTTACTCTAAAACTTCTTTCCAACCAAAATACCGTTTCTTGACCGAAGTATTAAAAAAAGTGCCTCAGATTAACTTCTACGAGTTCAATAATAATAAAGATGTCATTTCTCCAAGTGAAGCTTTAACAAATTCTGTTTTCATTTTTGATGATGTTGCATGTGAAAATCAAGTAAATATCCGTAATTATTTTTGTATTAAATCGATTTGTTTTGGGTAGGCATAAACAAATCGATTGTTTCTATTTATCTCAAACCTATTCTAAAATTCCGAAGCAATTGTTACGTGACATTGTTAATTTTCTTATCATATTCAAACAAGATGACGTGAATTTAAAACATATTTATGAAGAGCATGTTAGTTCTGATTTACAATGGAAAGAGTTCAAAAATATTTGTCAAACTGTTTGGAGTACACCTTATAATTTTCTACTTATTAATAAAGAATCGCCATTAAATAATGGAAGGTACAGACAGAACTTTGATATATTTTTTAAATTTGACTGTCTGTTTATACATATAAGTAATTTAACATGTAAAATCAAATTCAGTATAATTTGATCTTTAGCTGAACGTAGTTGTTCTAATTTAACATGGAGAAAAATATTAAAATAAAATTAATGAAGTCCGTGGACTCTATAAAGAATAAAATAAAACAAATGAAGAACCAGGAACACTCGATGAACTTGTCGCTCGATAAAATGCTAAAACCTGTCACAGATCCCCTTAAAACTCTAGTTGATTCGAATATAAATATGGAAAAAGTAAAACATTTAGAAAATACAACATTCACTAATTCTGGAAATATTGAATTGGAAGACTTTAATACTAGCTCATCTACAAAGTTTGAGGACTGTTACGAGCCAAAAGTTAATTCTGCAGAATTGGTTAAAAAGTCTCATAAAATGGAATTACCGGAGAATTTAGAAATTTCATTAGAGGGTCATGATATGTATGATATTTATGATGGTGTAAATGTACCATTTGGAATAAGAAGTGAAAACAAAACTTTATTGATGGGAAATTCAATAGTATCATTTTCTAAAATTGATAGTTTAAATAACGATAATGTCATCTTGATTCAAATCGGTGATAAATCCTACAATTTAACGTCTGGCCTGAAGGAACTTTTATTTAAAAAGAAACCAGATTTAAAATTAATATCCGGCAAAGATAAACTTGTTTATAAGGATATGTTGCATTATACTAATGCTCATAAGAGAGACTTCAATCCTAAAGGCCAAATAAAAGGTGATAAAGGGATAAAATATCGTGAAATAATCAGACCATTGTTTTCCGAAACGTCCAGCGATAATATTCTCACTAAACTTGGAGGAAACTTGCCAAAGTTAAAAAAATACCAAAGCAATACTGACCTGGTATATTGGGACGACCCTAATGAATTGGTTGAGAGACTGAAACTATTAGTTGCTTCAAGAGATGCTGGCAATACAAACCATGATAATGAAATTTTATCGATAATTGAAGAATTAAAAGAAGCTAACATAATAAAAGAATAAATAGTAGATATAACATAAATTTCATTCAGTATCATCGCTGCATTTAAGACAAATATTTATATGCAGATTTCTGAATATGAGTAAAGCCGATGTGGTAAATGAAATTCATAAAAATGCGAGGGTAAACTTTCCGCAAAGACACGTTATTTTGAAAGATATAGATGATCTTTGGCAGGCAGATTTAATTGATATGCAATCAACTTCTAAAGAAAATAAAAATTATCGATTTATTCTTACTATCATTGATACATTTTCGAAATACGCTTGGACCTATCCTTTGAAAAGCAAAACCAAAGATGCCGTATGCAACTCTTTCAAGATTTTGTTGGATAAAGGGCGCGTTCCCAAAAATCTGCAAACGGATAATGGAACAGAATTTTATAATAATAAGTTCCAAAAACTTATGAAATCTTATTATATAAACCATTATTCAACCTTCTCAACAAAAAAGGCATCAATAGTCGAGCGATTTATCAGAACATTAAAATCTAAACTGTATAAGGAATTTAGTTTAAAAGGTAACTATAACTGGATAGATAATACTCTTGTTAATGTTATTTTTAAATACAATCACACCTATCATCGGACAATTGATGAAATTCCAGCAAACGTGAATAATTTTAATAAAACACGTATATTGGAGAGATACTTCAGATTGGTAAAAACCGAGAATATAAAAAACAAATTTAAAGTAGGAGATTATGTACGTATCAGTAAGTACAAAGGAACGTTCGAAAAAGTATATACTCCCAACTGGTCGAAAGAAATATTTAAAATTAGAAAAATACAAAATACAACTCCTATCACCTACTTAATTAAAGATGCAATCAGAGGCCAACCCATTTTAGGTGCATTTTATGTTCAAGAGCTGCAAAAAACAAAACATCCCAATTTGTATCTAGTCGAGAAAGTTCTCAAAAGTAAAGGAAATAGAGTTTTAGTAAAATGGCTTGGTTTGCCTTCTTCTGAAAACAGTTGGATTGATAAATCTAATATTTATTAAGTGTTCAACAATGATGCGTCAGTCTTAGGATGGGTATTGGAGAGAGCAGTCTTCTAAATTGTCTTATTAATAATTTACCATTTGAATTACATTTACCAGGATATAATTATTGTGGACCTGGCACTAAATTAATTAAAAGGCTTACGCATGGAGATAAAGGCGTTAATAAATTAGACGAATATTGTAAAGAACACGACATTGCCTATCACAGGTCTTCAAACTTAAAGGATCGTCACAAGGCAGATTTAGTTTGATTAAATATGGCGAAAGAGCGAGCAGTTGCCTCGAATGCGAGTGTAGGGGAAAAACTGGCGGCACGTTTAGTAAGCAGCGCTATGTCAGCAAAAGTTAAAACTGGTTCGGGTCTTAAAAAAAGTAGCAAAAAGTGTTCGCAAAAAACTGCATCAGAAAAAGGCTTGAAAAATAAATTTAAAAATTTTGTCAACAACACGAAAAGACACATAAAAAAATTAAAACCAAAATGCAAAAAAGTGGCAATAGAATTAGCTATGACCGCTGCTAGAGAGCTAGCTAATGATTCATCTATTAAACTTCCTCGCGTTATTTCTATACCAAAATCTGGCGGAGTATTACCTTTGATTCCTATTTTTGCGGGATTATCTGCGGCGGGAGCCTTAGCAGGCGGCGCAGCTGGTATTGCTAAAACCATAAATGAATACAAGATGGCAAAAAAGTTGTATGCTGAATCGAAGAGACACAATGAAAAAATGGAGGCTCTGTGCATTGGAAAAGGCTTACACCTTAAACCGCATAAAGATGGACTCGGAATTTTTGTATCGAATAAAAAAAAACTAAGATATCGGCTGCCCAAACGAGCCTTAACTAACTTTGACATTTAGAAGTATGGAAATAATATTCCTTATTTCCGAGGTGTATTTATGAGAGATGAGCTCCCTAAACAACCTTTTAAAAAAGAGTGTGGAGTCGTTAATTTAGATAGTTCTAAAAATCCAGGTTCTCATTGGGTAGCTTATGCAAAATATAATGATTATATTGAATATTTTGATAGTTATGGAAATCTTAAACCACCAAAGGAATTTATAAAATACTTAGGTGCTAAAGTACACTATAATTATGATAATATACAACGCGACCACCCTTACAATTGTGGACACCTATGCTTACATTTTTTAAATAAATTTTGGCGTAGTCAAAGAATAAAATAAACAGGATCTTCTAAAAATGTTCAGTCTGCAAGCATGTCTATAGCGGTAACCATCTCTGGAAATAAATCAGAATTGGATACCTTCTTTCAACCACCTCTTTATTTATCTGGTCAATATGAGTGCGGTTTGTTATACTTTTCAGCGTTAAATTCAATACCAAATGTGCGTATTGATAATAACATTCTTCCAGTAATCAGAATCGAATGTGATCTTGTACACGGCTCATACCAACTCATAATATTCATGAATTTGTATCTAATACTACTACAGGTCACCGAATCATAGAAATACCACCAAACGTTATTTACTTTCCAGTGAACAAAAATACTATTACATCGATATCTATTAAAATAGTTGATCAATTTGGTTTCTGTATTAAGTTTAGAGAAGAACATAAAAATATTGAACTACGCCTTCATTTAAGAAAAACAAAATGATATTATATTATAAAAACCCTGCAGATAGCAAAAAGCATCCTATTTCTTGTACAACCACTAAGGTGCAAAGACGTAAGAAAAAACTTATAAAATTAATAAAAAACTGCTCTAGGTTTTAAACTATGAATATACTACAAATTACTGAATTACCCCACTTCGATAGTTCAATTGGAAGCTATGAAGTCCACTCATACAATCCCTACAGTAACAGCTTTAGAGAAAACGATGAAATCAGAATTCCCATACACCAACAAGACATATACGTGTTACCATCAGCCAGTTCAATTTACGTCGAGGGCCAAGCAAAGTTCTTCAACAAAGATGGGAAACCGATTAAGAAAGATATTACGTTCAGTAATAACCCTGTTATGTTTTTGTTTCAAGACATCAGATACGAAATAAATGGTATTGAAATAGATCGCATTAAAAATTCTGGAATAACGTCGACAATAAAGTTATACGTTTCAATGAATGATGGAGAAAATAAAGTTGCTGCCTTGTGGGGTTGGAACATAGATGGATTCAAAAATGATGGTCATTTTAGTGCTATTGTGCCCCTTAATAAAATTTTAGGATTTGCGGAGGATTACAAAAAAATTGTGATAAATTGCAAACATGAACTTATTCTGAATAGAAGTAACTCTAACTTAAACAGTATTATAGCGACTGATGATATTGCGGATTTTCAAATAGACATGCAAAGATTGCAATGGCGTGTGCCGCATATAAAAGTGTCAGACCGCGAACGATTGACACTACTAAAACACTTGGAAAGAGATAAACCTATTCAGATAGCGTTTCGAAATTGGGATTTATACGAGTATCCTTTGCTTCCTAAAACTACAAAACATTCTTGGTCAGTTAAGACCGCATCGCAATTAGAGAAACCTCGATATGTTATTTTTTGCCTACAAACCAACAGAAAAAATAATAAAACCAAAGACAGTTCTCAGTTTGATCACTGTAGGGTTACCAACGTGACACTATTTTTGAATTCACAGTATTATCCTTACGAGCCTCTAAGCTTAAATTTTTCCGAGAACAAATACAATATATTATATGAAATGTATGTGAAATTTCGTCAGTCGTATTACAACTGTCCTGCAGACCCCTTGCTTGATTTGGTCGGTTTCAAAGAGAAGGCTCCTCTCTTTATCATAGACTGTTCAAGACAAAACGATAGTTTGAAAACAGGCCCCGTAGATGTGCGGCTGGATATTGAATGTTCAGCGCCAATACCAGATAACACAACTGGATATTGTTTAATTATTAACGATCGACTTGTGGAATATAAACCTTTGAGTAACATAGTGCGCAGGTTATCATGACTGCGATTGTAGATGTTCAAGGTTTTAAAACAGAAGCAAATGAATTTATCATTAAAGAAATTGCCGTATTATGGAATAAAAAAATTCAGGTGTTTTTAATTAAGTCACCATTTCCATTTTACGATTTGACGAAACAAGAAAAACGGCAAGTCAGTTGGATTGAACGTAATAGAAAGATATACTGGAAAGACGGATTTGTGCCTTACTCAAATCATCAGAATTTGATTGAAGATATTTTAAGAGATAAAAGTGTTTACACCAAAGGTTTAGAACAAGTGTTGTTGTTAACTCAAACTCAAACTCAAACTCAAAATCATTTATTTCAATTAAACCATTTACAGGTACTTTTGAATTGTCAGAGTCAGTCAGTCAGAAAGTTGAAGCTAGTTGCTCGTTCCAAACAGTAGGTTTCTATGGAGAAGAACGAGCAAGAAACTCCATGAACACTCTTTTAAAATCAGTTAAATTTTACAAATTTAGGTTACATCATTCATGTTGAATCTAAGGGTACAATGTGAGAACAATGTAACACGTCTTGCATGTTAAAAGAGGTCTAGAGAAAAATATAGTTATAATAACAATTCAAACCAAAATTTAAAATAACCGAAAATTTAAAAAACATCTCGAATAATAATAATATAAATAATTGAGAAGATGAAGGTTGTCCTAATTTATTAAGCTTGTACAATAAATATGAACATTCTCACGATATGTATAGTTGTATTTGTTTTGGCAAATGAAGACAGGGGGCTGGCAGGGACTTCTTCAATGAGGCTCGTTAGAATTTTATAATTGATGTATTGTCGGTTTTAGTTTTTACAATAATAATCGCGGTCACGTACGCACAGTCCTGCTTTATATATCGCCTTCTGAAGGGGGTCGGATGTTTCTCGAACCCGTCACGAGCGAGTCGTCTGCTCAGCAACAGATGTCGCACCTAAACGTTTATCGATCGTAGATCTATCGACCGAGAGATGGCGCTGCTTGACTCAACAGTATTTATCATGATTCAATATGTGCTTTAAAAAATGTTTTATGTTTAAAAAGATGGTGTATAGATAATAAACTTTTGAAATAAATATTTTCTTGTTTAATTTTTACATTAGAGTTTCCTATCCCCCCCCCCCCCAAACTCACCAGTGTTAATCTTTATAAGTTGCTAGCTACATCTATACACCTCATTGTGCTTTTATAATTTCCTGCAGCCATAACTAGGAAGAGAGTAAACAGAACATGTCTGAAAATAAATATAATCCGCGCTATGACATGTATAACTCATTTAAAAAGCGTGAATTTTCATTTAATCATTATTGGGCAACGGCTGATTCAAGGAGAAGATTGGTGATGGAGATGGCTGACGCTGGATTTTTTTATTGTGGAAATAGTGCAAAGCTAAGCTTGTTTCTCATGTGGAGGTGTTATAGAAGATTGGGAGATATACGATAATCCTTGGATGCAACATGGTATTAATTTTCCTCAATGTTTTTATTTAAACGCTGTGAAAGGAAAAGATTATTCACAGCGTTTAAATAATAATAAGATTCTGAAACAGATACTCACAAAATGAGTCAACTTAGGCCTACATCAATATTATTGAAGCGACCATTGCTCGCACCACTTGTAAACCTAGTAGGGTATAATTTATCAGTAATCTGTGTAATTGAATAAGTTATAATATTTCGCACCCAATCATTGTAACAGGTTTGGCGCAATGGCTAACGTATCTGGTTAGTTATTAAGAAGTCTTAAGATCAAATCTTGGTTGCAATACATTCTTTTTGTTTTGTAAACATAATTTTCGTAAAACTTTCATTACCTAGTTGAATTGCTAACAATTCAATTCCGTTCACAGATTAGTAAAAATAACGTTTGAGAAGTGCGCATGGAACTCTCAGTCAATTTATTTTGACCGTTTAGGATTTAACTACCCACAATTTTTGTTTATTTTTTTATACTTCCACCTTAGTTTATAAAAAATTTGCATTCTTAGTTGTCAGTCTACGAATATAAATTGCAATCCTAAGTATATAGATGAACACTCATATTGTTTCTGTGCGTTCTTTGTTTGTGATGCAATTGTGCTTGAACTTCTTCCAATCATGCAACAAGACGCAATTCATTGTTTTGCATCAGCAAAACGTTTTCATTTGTGAAATTGCAAGGTGATTATTAATATCGGTGAGTAACAAAGCTACTCGTGACAATGTTTTCATTACGTTAGTAATATTCCAACTCAAATTCTTAACTTATCTCACCTTTGAACTATGACTAAATTATTGTAAAATAATATTTAAATATATCAGAATTTGATTCTGATAAAATTTACTTATGCCAGTCTGTTTTTGTCTAACATAAAACATTTAGTCGAAATAAAGAAAAACTTTTAAATTATGTAATTAAAATAGTCATGAACTCATGAAACACGTTTATTATTTATCTAATAAATAAATAACGGTATTAAGTTTTATTACAATGAGGCAATATAAGACAGTTAGTTAATTTATCTATGATTAATTATCCACCAATTCACCATTGTTTATCTGCATTATTTTAAATATTATTTTGTTTTTATTCATTAAGGAGAACCGTGCAGTTATGTGTCCATCGGAGTGCGTATTCTGAAGAAATAGACCATCATCGACGTGGGCCAAAACCGAAGGCGAATTCTTCGGCTCGTTACCACGACATCGTGGCAAGGCTGTTTACGGGACTAATCCGTTTTTATCCACCCGCATAACTGCATCAACATATAATGACATGTGTGCTTACAAACAGTGCGATATCACCTGCTGACCGGCATGAAGCTGGTTTAAGTTGCAGTAAGCCACCACGGAAGATTTTTCTGTCCAACGCTCACCGGCAAAAACAAATTCTATTCGCTAGGTCATATTATTATATTCATTTTAATTGGGAGAACAATGTGTTTATTTTAGTGATGAGAAATGTTTAAAGTCGTTTATGGATGGCGTTAAAATACTGTAAACGAAGCCGAATTACTATTAATATACTTAGGTTTAAAAGCTAGTTCATGTTGCCGTGATTCTCTTATAAACACCTAAGTTATTATGTATAGTCCGTAGTTGACAGTTATTTGCAGTATATATTTTGAAGTGTAAGTGATGTTATTGTTATTCAGTTAGAAGTTAAATTAATTTCTTACTATCTAACATGTTGATTCACTTCACTTTCAATTCCACTTTGTATAAATTTGTATACATTGAAAAAACAATTACGTCCATTCATATTCAATAAAAAGAAAACTTTGTCTTGTCTTATAAACTCTTAATGAAGTTGCCAATAGTGTTCTAATCATAAAAAAGTTAGGTATCAATAGCGATATAATAATATTTTACAATAGTTTGCGTTATATAAATAATTGTATTGGCTACACGTAGTTTTTTATTTGCTAATATTATAACCCATGCCAAATTGAACCCTAAGCCAACTCTTGTAAGAAACATAATAGTCGAAACGAGCTGGCTCATTCACTAATGACCCAATAGCGATAAGGAACAATAGGATTCCGCATTCCATCTTTTATTAGTGATCGATGATTCCAACGCCTAGGTTATTTAATAAAATGTTTTGATTTATTTTATTGGTTTTATTTAACTACGTTTTTATTCTATTGTTTAAGTAATTTTATTTGACACAAAATATTAATGTTTTATAGGACAAAGGAAAAATAAAAACCCAAAACCATAACACCTGCCGGGGTTTGATCTTACGACACGAGGCTTATCTATGCCAAGTGCTTCCACCGACCGGCTATCTGGTCCTTATTTATAAGGTTGAAATATTGGACTTCATTCAATTAAAATTGGTATACGTGGGTATATCATACGCACACAAACAGTTTAACTTCATAACCGACCAACCGACTAGTTCATTTACACACACAGTGACAATATCCCGTATGTGTGGCCTGTAAATCAATTACGTTGGCCGAGTGTACAACAACTGGGGAAGACAAAATTACAGATCAAGATCGCGAGACCGCAGCACCAGCAGACGGCGAACCCCGCAAGACCCAAACTGGCTTTGCGTATACCATTTTCGCTTCGGACAACGCGCCAACAAATGCGTGGATCCGTGCAACTGGAACAAGCAAAGACTGAACAAGCCGGAAAACTAGAAGCGGAGTGGAGAGTGGCGGAGATCTGCGCTCCAAGAGTGAACCACCGCCTAAGTGTAATGGACATAAATACAGGCATACAGTTTCTAATTGACAGTGGCGCAAATGTGTCGGTATATCCGCGTAATCTCGTGAGTGTAAAAAGTGCATCAAAAGAGTGTGAACCCAATAAGTATAAGTTGTTCGCGGCGAACGGCACACCAATAGAAACATATGGACTAATAACGAAAGAACTAAATTTTAGGCTACGTCGAAACTTTAGATGGGTATTTATTGTGGCAGATGTAAAGCAACCAATAATCGGCGCGGATTTCCTGGTAAAATATAAATTGTTAATAGACCTAAGCGGCCGCCGACTGATTGATAGCGAAACTCAAATGAAGGTTGTAGGTTGCATTTCTGACTCCAACCAACCCACGATCAAAACAATAGTAGATGATCACCCATACATAGAATTATTAGCAAAGTATCCGAGCTTAACTAAACCATTTTCATTTAAAGAGGTACCAAAACACAATGTGTGCCATCACATCGAGACCAGTGGCGCACCGGTGCACTCACGCGCACGCCCACTGCCTCCAGATAGATACGCTAAAGCTAAAAACGAATTTCAACTCATGCTAGACTTAGGTATATGCAGGCCCAGTAAAAGCGCATGGGCCAGCCCACTACACATAGTTCCAAAAAAGGACGGCAACATTAGACCATGCGGCGATTATAGAATGCTAAACGCCATGACTAAGCCGGATAGATACCCCGTCCCTAGACTACAAGATTTCACGTACATACTAGCGGGCAAAAAGGTATTCTCTAGCTTAGATATTAATAGGGCCTACAATTGCATTCCAGTAAATAAAGCTGACATAGAAAAAACAGCAGTAATCACCCCATTCGGATTATATGAATTTCCCAGAATGCCCTTCGGTTTGCGCAACGCAGCCCAAACCTTTCAAAGATCCATGGACCACAGTGTGTTACAGGGATTAGACTTTCTATACTCATTCGCGGATGACGTCATCATAGCTTCCGTCGACGCTGCCGCGCACAAGCGACACCTAGAGGAAGTCTTTAAACGATTTAATGCAGTCGGCATCACAATAAACATATCTAAGTGTTGTTTCGGGCAGGAAAAACTAATTTTTTTAGGTTACGAAGTATTCAGGGAAGGAATCCGGCCCCTGCAGGACAAGGTCAAAGTGATAAGCGAGTACCCAAGGCCGAGGACAGTAGAAGAACTACGCAGATACCTAGGTATGTTAAACTTTTATAGATCACACATTCCACACGCAGCGCAGGACTAAGCAGAAATGAACAAATACCTTCACAACTCAAATAAAAAATACAAGACTATCATCGAATGGACAAAGGAGGCGGAATGCGAATTCGAAAAAAGTAAGGTCAGTTTACAAAAGGCAGCTTTGTTGATACACCCCCTACCAGATTCCTCACTAGCTTTGATGACAGATGCATCAGACAGCAGCGTGGGAGCGGTATTACAGCAACGCCAAGGTAACAACTGGAGTCCTCTAAGTTTTTTCTCCAAACGACTTACTGAAGCCCAAAAAAAGTACACTACATACGATAGAGAGTTATTAGGCATATACTTGGCGATAATACATTTTAGAAAACCAATAGAAGGCCGCGAAGTAGTGATCTACACAGACCACAAACTCTTAGTGTATTTATTTAGTAAACTAGGTAGCGAAAAAGAAACCCCCAGGCGAACCAGGCAGATTATGTTCATTAGCGAGTTCACAACGAAAATAAAACACATAAGTGGTGATGATAACGTCACAGCGGATTCATTATCGCGCATTGAAACAATAAACTGCCCAACAGGTTTCGATTTAGTGGAACTAGCCCGAGCACAGGAAACCGATAAGCAGCTCTCAGAATTATTACACAGCTCTAGGAACAGTAGTTTGCGTTTCAGTCAACACAAAGTTGCAGGCACGGAATATCACATTACATATGAAACATAAACTGGTAGGGAACGAATGTACCTACCAGTACAGTTTCGCGATAAAGCTATCGAAACCATACACAGCATCAGTCACCCAGGTATCAGAACTACCAGACGCATGATGGCTGACCGATACTTCTGGATAGGCATGAACAAAGATGTCGGTAGGATAGCAAAGACATGTATCCGGTGCCAAAAGGCAAAGGTACATCGACACACTCTGTCAGAATTAGGCCAATTTCCTGACTGCGACCGGTTCGAGCACATACACGTCGATATTGTTGGGCCCTTACCTACTACATAGGAAGGCCATCGATATCTGGTAACGATGCTAGACAGAGCCACCTCATGGCCAGAAGCAATACCAGTATCAGACATCTAACTCAGTAGCAAAAATCGTATACGAAAATTGGATCGTTCGTTTCGGCTGTCCCTTGAGACTAACAAGCGACCAGGGCAGGCAATTCGAAAGTAACATATTTAAACATTTAATGCAATTTTTAGGAGTAGAGAAAACACGCACTACCGCTTACCACCCCCAAGCAAACGGAGCCGTGGAAAGAATGCATAGGTCGTTAAAAGTAGCACTTAGGGCAAAGTTGAACAACGAAAATGGGTTAGCAGAGTTACCAACGGTTCTGTTAGGGCTCAGGGCCGCACCACGGTGCGACACTAACGTTAGTGCGGCACAATTAGTGTATGGTTCCACTTTAAGATTGCCGGGAGAATTTTACGACAACACCCAAACACAGTTTTACGATTCACACGAGTATGTCCAACACGTAAGGGAAACCATTAATAATTTAAAACCCAAACCAAGTCAGCACAGGGACTCCAGGACAATTTTCGTACACCCCGAGCTAAAAAAATGCAGCCACGACGGACCATACAAAGTCACCAAGAGAAACGATAAAACATTCACAATACAGTTGCCAAGCGGTACTAGTAACATCTCCATAGACCGAATAAAACCAGCGTACTTATTAAACTCACATGACGATCAAAACTTTGAGCCGTCGCCGGTAAACGCAAAACCGCAAAATAAACATGACAGTTGGTTGGAGCCAAAAATAGCAAACGAAAAACCAAGTAGTATCAAGAACGGCATATTAATTTAAAAAAACGCTAATGAAAACGCAATCACTCGCACCACAAGCAGCGGTCGAGCCGTAAAACGCCCCGTAAGGTTTAACATATAGGCATACATAGCATGTCCGTCATACATCATAATAACGCAAAATAATGTAAACTTGCAAAAATGTAGTCATTATTAATGCGACAATACTTTGTAAAAATAATGGAAAACACAACGAGTCACCTCAAACCAAACATTGTAATTGGACACCGGAATTGCTGATTCGAGACAAACGGGGCAGCAACCTAACAGGCCCTCAATATTAGAATAATATCATTCAGTATACAGCAAGTACAGTCAACAGCAAAAGTAGATGATCAAAATCAGAAATTCAATACTAATTTACTAACACTAATTTATATAATTTATTATTAGTTTATTCATTAAAAGTATGTGATTGTCACACACATACTTTTGAATCACTTCGACGCCATACAGTTCTGACGCAAACTCGGTTCATTCGTATTGAATTTCTGATTTTGATCATCTACTTTTGCTGTTGACTGTACTTGTGTAAATTGTCAATATGGGTAAAACTCAAAGCAAAGACCAAGTTATTATTGCACAAGGAGGCTCAAACATATCAGAAGTTGAGAAACAACTCTCGCAGCTTAGTATAATACAGATAGCAGTACTAACCATTTTTGGCATAATAATCGTGTACTTCATGTACACGAAATGCAACGCTAGAACAAAAAGGTGGATTGGCAAGCAGATGCTCATCGCAGCGCCACCCCAAGAACAAGTTAACAGTATATCAAGAGCAGTTCCGATGTCCAACGTTGTCATTACCTAAAGGTACTTTAAAATGTAATTACTTTAATTAGATACCCCTTTTTGCAACCTGGCAAACAGGTGAAATTTATAGTACGAAAGAAAGAAGAATGCGAGTAGCGATGAAATGAATGAATTAACACGGCGCTACCATGGGAACGCTGCAGGTCCCAAGGGATGATATTTTTTATAGTTTTATGGCAGGGCGAACCCCATGGTAGCTACCACTAAAGTATGGAGTGAAAGGAATTCTTAAATAATAAGTTAGAATAAGGCCTTAGAGACTAAGAATATTTTTAATAACCGTAAGCTATGTTACTTCCAGACCATTGTTTACATTCAACGTCCTACTAGACGTAACATGACTCCGATAACGCCACCGGCACATTCCGCTGAAGCAAGCAACAAGCTAACTAACTTAGGGTCCGGTACGCAAATGCAAAATTAAATTTGGTTCTGTATAAAACTAGTAACTAAGCAACACTTTTGTAAAAAATCTTAATATTTTTTAAAAAAATAAGGGGGGAATACTGTAGCAGCCGTACAGCGACAGCACAATTGCAATGTAAGCATTCTCATAGAAAATGTACAGGCGACGCGGGGACGCCAGTCGCTCGGTGAGCCGCACTCGGAATAGTGCTATCGTGACGTGGATTAACTGTACGTAATAATTAAGTAATAATAATAATAATAATAATATGTGGGGACATTTCACACACGGCCACCTGACCCCAAACTAGGGAGACCCTGTACTATGGGTGTCAGACAGCTGATATACATACACAAATATATTTTAAATACATACATATATAGATAAACAACACCCAGACACAAGGCAAACACAAGTGCTCATCACACAAATATTTACCCTGGGCGGGAATCGAACCCGCAACACGCTGCGCAGCAGTCGATCGCTCAGCCACTGCGCCAACCGTGTCGTCAAAGTGTCATTGTGTAACTATTGTATAATCAAATAAAACCACAAGTGAACTTTCTGTCGGTGTACTCATTTATTCATCCTGCTACCCAAGATACATAAGGAACCTACAATGCCGATCCTACCAACTATAGGCCCATCTCGGTCACGTCCATTATCTGCAAGAAAATGGAACGTGTCCTCAATAACAGGCTCCTGGCGTACCTTGAAGCTATTGACCTCCTCAGTAATCGTCAATATGGCTTTCGCCGAAATCGGTCCACTGGGGATCTTCTCGCGTACGCCTCTTATATCTGGAGTGAGGCCATCGAGAAATATGGGGAAGCACTTGCCGTCTCCCTGGACATCTCGAAGGCCTTTGATAGGGTATGGCATGATGGCCTTACTAGCAAGCTTCCAGCATATGGCTTGCCCGCTGGTTTCTGTGCATGGATATCGGATTTCCTGAGTGATCGGTCAATTCGCGTAGTCATTGATGGCTGCTTGTCAGATCAAATGGCAATAAATGCCGGGGTTCCTCAGGGCTCAGTACTCTCTGCAACCCTTTTTTTGCTGCATATCAACGATCTGCTGAAACCCGGTACCTTTGGGTACGCAGATGACAGCACGGTTGTAGAGAGTTACACATCCAGCGCACGTGCCAGTGCGGTTGAAATCCAGTCTTTTAGAGAGTCCATGGTCGAGCGCTTGAACTTGTCCCTCAAGGCAGTCTCCGATTGGGGCGATGCCAATCTGGTCAGGTTCTATGCAGCTAAGACCCAGGCGTGTCTTTTCTCTGCCAAGAAGAGGCCTTTCCATCTGGCCCCTACTTTCCGACATGTATCCGTTCCAATCACTGACCAGCTTGAGCTTCTTGGCGTTACTTTGACGTCGAATCTTAACTTTGGGTCATTTATTGAATCCAAGGCCAAACTAGCTGCCAACAAGCTGGGAGTCCTCGCAAAGGTGCGAAAGTACTTCACGTCGGAACAGCTGCTCAACTTATACTTAGCACAAGTTCGATCGTGCATGGAGTACTGTTCGCACCTTTGGGATGGATCGGCAAAATACCAACTGGAGGCATTGGAAGTCATCGATAGACGTGCCAAGAGGCTCATTAACAACGACTCCCTGGTTAGGGCTAAGCTCCAGAGCCTTGAACATCGCCGCACCGTTGCTAGCCTTTCGGTCTTTTATCGGGTACATTTCGGAGAGTGTGCTTTGGAATTGCACAATTTAATTCCCCCATCCCCGTTCCATCATCGGACGAGCAGAGATACGGCGAAGCGTCACCGCTATATGGTTGAAGTTCCACGGTCTCGAACCAAGCGCTTTGACTCCACATTTATTGTTCGAACTGCCAGACTGTGGAATTCCCTGCCCGCCTGTCTGTTCCCTGATAAGTATAATCTGGGTATCTTTAAGGCACGAGTGAACCGGTTCATCTTAGGCAAGCGTGTTCCAACTTAGGCCGCATTATCACTTACGATCAGGTGAATTGCGGTCAAACGCAAGCCTATTTAATAGTTAAAAAAAAAAAACCCACTCATCATTATGTATGGTCGCCCATGACAGACACACCACACACGTACAGACAGCGTCATGAACTGCTTACCCCCCACGCATTAAAATTTCTTCGGATAGGGGGTAAGCAGTTGATGACGCTGTCTGTACAAGCACCTATAGATCTCTCAAGATTCTAGGAACTTGATTCCATCTCGCCTAAGTTCAATTTTACATCCGAAGAGCGAGCATATGTACAAAATTACAAGACCACTACTAGGCGTAACGCAGATGAGCGTTTTGTCGTCACCATTCCTTTAAAGGAGTCTCCCGAAGCGTTAGGTAACTCCTTTGAGATGGCTAAACGTCGTTTTCTGTCGTTGGAGCGTAGACTTGATAGAGACCCAAAATTCAAGCGTCGCTATGTAGAGTTCTTGCAGGAGCATGAAGCATTAGGTCATATGAGCGAAGCCTCTCAGCTTTCTTCATCTTATTCATACTCGCAGCGATCTCTAAGACAGATATTGTGGCGCCCCGATCTATTACTTCCTCTCAAAACTTACACACTAAACACCGTCACTTACGGATTTAGTACACGATGTTTGTCACAGTTGGCGAAGGAAGCCACACACACACGTACACAACAGTCTATACAACATGACTTTTACGTGGATGATTACCTGTCAGGAAGTGACTCTTTAGAGAATATTAAGTCGTCCTAAACTCTAGGTCCTATGCTTTGGATGTCGTTAAACGACTTGCTCGACGTTGCGAAGGCTGATTCATCGAAGATAACTCGAAACTTTGTCGTTAAAAAAAAAAAAAAAAAAAACCCACTTATCATTATGTATGGTCGCCCATGACAGACACACCACACACGTACAGATAGCGTCACTTACTACTACTACTATTAAATAGGCTTGCGTTCGCAATTCACCTGATCGTAAGTGATAATGCGGCCTAAGTTGGAACACGCTTGCCTAAGATGAACCGGTTCACTCGTGCCTTAAAGATACCCAGATTATACTTATCAGGGAACAGAGAGGCGGGCAGGGAATTCCACAGTCTGGCAGTTCGAACAATAAATGTGGAGTCAAAGCGCTTGGTTCGAGACCGTGGAACTTCAACCATATAGCGGTGACGCTTCGCCGTATCTCTGCTCGTCCGATGATGGAACGGGGATGGGGGAATTAAATTGTGCAATTCCAAAGCACACTCTCCGAAATGTACCCGATAAAAGACCGAAAGGCTAGCAACGGTGCGGCGATGTTCAAGGCTCTGGAGCTTAGCCCTAACCAGGGAGTCGTTGTTAATGAGCCTCTTGGCACATCTATCGATGACTTCCAATGCCTCCAGTTGGTATTTTGCCGATCCATCCCAAAGGTGCGAACAGTACTCCATGCACGATCGAACTTGTGCTAGGTATAAGTTGAGCAGCTGTTCCGACGTGAAGTACTTTCGCACCTTTGTGAGGACTCCCAGCTTTTTGGCAGCTAGTTTGGCCTTGGATTCAATAAATGACCCAAAGTTAAGATTCGACGTCAAAGTAACGCCAAGAAGCTCAAGCTGGTCAGTGATTGGAACGGATACATGTCGGAAAGTAGGGGCCAGATGGAAAGGCCTCTTCTTGGCAGAGAAAAGACACGCCTGGGTCTTAGCTGCATTGAACCTGACCAGATTGGCATCGCCCCAATCGGAGACTGCCTTGAGGGACAAGTTCAAGCGCTCGACCATGGACTCTCTAAAAGACTGGATTTCAACCGCACTGGCACGTGCGCTGGATGTGTAACTCTCTACAACCGTGCTGTCATCTGCGTACCCAAAGGTACCGGGTTTCAGCAGATCGTTGATATGCAGCAAAAAAAGGGTTGCAGAGAGTACTGAGCCCTGAGGAACCCCGGCATTTATTGCCATTTGATCTGACGAGCAGCCATCAATGACTACGCGAATTGACCGATCACTCAGGAAATCCGATATCCATGCACAGAAACCAGCGGGCAAGCCATATGCTGGAAGCTTGCTAGTAAGGCCATCATGCCATACCCTATCAAAGGCCTTCGAGATGTCCAGGGAGACGGCAAGTGCTTCCCCATATTTCTCGATAGCCTCACTCCAGATATGAGAGGCGTACGCGAGAAGATCCCCAGTGGACCGATTTCGGCGAAAGCCATATTGACGATCACCGAGGAGGTCATTAGCTTCAAGGTACGCCAGGAGCCTGTTATTGAGGACACGTTCCATTGTCTTGCAGATAATGGACGTGACCGAGATGGGCCTATAGTTGGTAGGATCGGCATGACTACCTTTTTTGGGCACGGGCTGCACGTTGGCAAGCTTCCATGACTTCGGCACTAATCCAGTCTCGAGAGAGAGCCGAAAGAGGCGTGTCAGTACAGGAGACAATTCAGGTGCACAGGTCCTCAGAACTATAGCCGGAATACCGTCTGGTCCATTGGCCTTGTTCACATCAAGATTGCGTAACGCTTGACGAACCTCCTTTTGGCGAATGCGAGTGTCAGACATTGAAGTCGTGTTGCCAGGTAAAGTCGGGGGAGCCGCGTCTCCTGCATCAAGATGTGAAGATTCTGCAAATAGAGAAGCAAATAGGTTTGCTTTCTCTTCTGCAGAGTGAGCCAGAGGACCAAAAAGCTTTACTACCCGCAGTACCCTGCGGGTAGTAAAGCTTTTTGGTCCCTAGCTAAATCGGTCGAGTCAAACTTCTGTCGCCCCTCACTGCCTCCACTGCTGAAACCTAATGGTTCTTTGGCTCACTCTACAGAAGAGAAAGCAAACCTATTTGCTTCTCTATTTGCAGAATCTTCACATCTTGATGCAGGAGACGCGGCTCCCCCGACTTTACCTGACAACACGACTTCAATGTCTGACACTCGCATTCGCCAAAAGGAGGTTCGTCAAGCAAGTTTGTTCCCTATTCGACTAATGTGGTCATGACGAGCCCTCTGTAGAACGTTCTTGGGTTGAGTTAGGTTGAGATATGACCCGTTCTGAATCGGGGTGAGGTTCACACGTGCGTGCGGCAGCGGGGCGGGTCAATAGTGGACGTCTCGTTCGCTAGCCCTGCTGTCGCGAGCCGTGTCCGCGACTGGCGTGTCGCCGTGGAGGTGGAGACGTTGTCGGATCATCGATATATCCGTTTTGACGTCTCCGCCCAGACCACGGGCGGCCGCGGTTCATCGGCCCCGCAAACGAACGGTCCGCGGTGGGCGCGTAAGCGCATGAACAGGGAACTTCTCGAGGAGGCCGCCATTGTCCAGGCCTGGTTCCGGGAGTCGGAGACGAACGGACCCGTCGACGTCGAACTGGAGGCGCTGTGGTTCCGCGGGGCGATGACGCAAATCTGCGACGCGTCCATGCCCCGGGTCCACGCACAGTCAGCAGGGCGCCAGGTGTACTGGTGGTCGGCCGAGATCGCACGTATGCGCATTGAGTGCGTAGCGGTCAGACGCCGGTACACCCGATACCGGAGGAGACGTCGTCGGGTCCCGGACGAAGAAGCCGCGCTGTATGAGGTGTACCGCGCGGCTAAGAGGACTCTGTGTCTGGCCATCGGCGATGCGAAGACGCAAGCCAGGGAGGAGATGTTGGAGACCCTAAACCGGGATCCGTGGGGGCGCCCATATCAAGCGGTTCGAGGGAAACTTCGGTCTGCGGCGCCCCCGCTCACGGGGAGTCTCCAACCAGAGCTGCTGGAGGAGGTTGTCTCAGCCCTCTTCCCGGCACGAGCGGAGCGTACTCCACCGCCGATGGCTTTGCCCACAGACGCAGAGTCCACAGAGGAGAACGCCGTCAGCGTCCCAGAGGTGACACAGGCAGAGATGGGGGCGGCCGTGCTGCGGCTCCGGGCCAAGAACGTGGCTCCGGGGCCCGACGGGATTCACGGCCTTGCGTTGGCCCTCGCTCTGAAGGAGCTAGAGCCCCAACTTAGAGGACTGTTTACAGCGTGCCTTGAGCGGGGCCAGTTTCCCACATTGTGGAAATCTGGTCGTCTGGTCCTGCTCAAGAAGGCGGGGCGCCCTGCGGACTCTCCGTCCGCGTACCGGCCCATAGTGCTGCTGGACGAGGTGGGAAAGCTGTTTGAGCGGATAATCGCAGCCCGCCTCGTCAGCCACTGCGAAGAGGGGCCGGACCTGGACGAGAGCCAGTATGGCTTTCGGCATGGGCGCTCCACCATACACGCTGTATCGAGGGTGAGAGTCCTGGCGGAGGAAGCGGTGTCCCGGGGCGGGGTGATGTTGGCGGTGTCCTTGGACATTTCCAACGCGTTCAACACCCTGCCCTGGAGTTGTGTACGGGAGGCACTGCGCTATCATCGTGTGCCTTCCTACCTCCGCCGCATAGTTGGGGCTTATTTGTCCGAGAGGTGTGTCACCTACGTGGGACGTGATGGCGAGCACCAGCGCCGCATGTCGTGCGGTGTTCCGCAGGGTTCCGTCTTAGGACCGCCCCTGTGGAACATCGGGTACGACTGGGTGCTGAGGGGCGAGCTCCAGCCGGGCGTGGACCTGACGTGTTACGCTGACGACACGCTGGTCACGGCCCGGGGGAGTTCGTACAGGGAGGCAGCGTTGCTGGCGACGGCTGCGGTCTCACAGGTGGTGAGCCGCATCCGGCACCTCGGCCTGGAGGTGGCCCTCAACAAGTCGGAGGCCGTGATCTTTCACGGTCCTCGGCGGGCGCCGCCGCCGGGATCACACATCGTGGTCGGGGGGGCCAGAATAGCTGTCGAGTCTACCATGAAGTACCTTGGATTGGTGCTCGACAGCCGATGGGATTTTGGCCCTCATTTCCAGCGGCTGGCGCCCAAGTTGTTGGGCGCGGCTGGGGCGTTGTCAACGCTGCTTCCCAATCTGGGGGGCCCGAGCGCCGTCTGCAGGCGGCTCTACGTGGGGATCGTGCGATCGATGGCCCTTTATGGGGCCCCGATCTGGGCGGCAGACCTGACGGCCGGAAGCATCGCCGTGCTGCGAAAGCCGCAACGCGCGATGGCCGTCAGAGTCATCAGGGGATATCGCACGATCTCCTACGAGGCGGCTTGTGCACTGGCCGGATCCCCGCCCTGGGACCTGGAGGCGAAGGTACTCGCGTCACTGTTCCGGTGGCGCGAGGAAGCGCGGGCGCGGGGCGAGCGACCGATGCAGCGACACATGGAGCTGCGTCGGTCTCAGCTTCGCGAGGTCCTGGTGGCGGAATGGCGGGACAGGCTTTTGCGCCCTACCGCCGGCCTCGCCATCATCGAGGCGGTCCGGCCAGTGCTCGAGCGCTGGCTCGGGAGGAGGCACGGCTCCCTGTCGTTTCGGGTGACGCAGGTGCTCTCGGGGCATGGTTGCTTCGGGAAGTACCTGTGTCGCATAAACAGGGAGCCGGACGCCCGGTGTCACCACTGCGTCGACTGCCGGGAGGACACGGCGCGGCATACGCTGGCGGAATGTGCCGCTTGGGAGGGGCCGCGCCGTACCCTCGTCTCAGAAGTAGGCAGTGACCTGTCGCTGTCGGCCGTGGTAGAGTCGATGGCCGACAGCGCAGAGTCCTGGGACGCGGTGGTTTCCTTCTGCGAAAGTGTCATGTCGCAGAAGGAGGCTGCGGAAAGGGAGAGGGAGATCTCAACCTCCCACCCTGCCCGCAGCAGGCGCACCGGGCGTCGGCGGAGGGCGGATAACGCCCTCTTCCGGCCCCCCTAAATGGGTCCAGGGGCGGCAGACTTGGGGACGTCTGTCGCCCCCCACATACACCAGGACCCGAGGTGGCGGCGCGTAGTGTTCCACGCGCGCCCCTCTAAGACGTCCGGGGGGGAGTCTAACATCTCACTCCCCCCCTTGACCCGAGAAGTGGCCCGCTGCAGCGGGCCGGCACCAGCCGGGGGTTGCGGAAGTATCTCCAGTTCCCGCGACCCCCGACGTAGGTGTGAGATGGAACACCGGGGTGGTTTTTAGTCAGTAAGAGTCTGACAGACCCCTCCGCCCGCCCCAGGGCGGTGGACATCCATGAGGATTTTCCACCCCGTACCAAAAAAAAAAAAAAAAAAAAGGTTGAGATATGACACCTGATATGAGCCATCCGAGCTTGGTCTCGTATAGCGGTGGCATATGTTTACCTAACTGTATACGATTGCGAACAATCACACCCCAAAATATGTCGGCTCCAACAAGTATGTCAATAGTGGAAGGGACATTGAAAGATGGATCGGCCAGACTTACTCCTGCCGGTAGCTGCAAGTCCGTTAAGTCTATGTATGTATGAGGTATGTGAGCGGTTATGTTGGGCAAGACAAAACAATCAATGTCAATGTTGTATGATCCGTCGCATGATTGTAGATGTACAGTACATGATTGTGTTATGGTGAAGACTTGACTGCTAATGCCTGCAAGCAACGTGTGAGCTTACACTACGAATAGGTACACCAGCAGTGCTATTCTGTTACAATCTCCCTCGGTGAACACCTAGGTGAAGTGAGCTGTCATCCGATTGTAGTGCTTTGTAAATCCCTAGCATCAGGACAGATGACAGCTCACTTCACCTAAGTGGGCTGTCAGCCCAGGGAGATTGTAACAGAATAGACATACAGTTGATGGTATAGAAAAAAAATCACCTCAATTTGTTATTTATTTTTATTTATCCATTGACTTTTTTCGATAATATATTATCATGGCACGTATGAATTTATTCCACTTTCACGTTTCAAATACACTTTTAAATTACAAGTCTTGACTACGCCAGGATTTTAACACGATAATTTTAAATTTAAAGTATATTTTTAACAGTTAAATTAGAACAGATTTTTGTCGTCATCACACTTGATGATTGGACAGCAGTCAGGATAAGGTCTGCTCCAGTCGGTGTCAGTTACGTAGCATTGTGGGTTACTGGTGAAGATGACATCACACCTGGAAAAAAATGGGGTTGATTAAGTACCTCATTATTTATTAAAACTTTATACACATAATGTAAATAAGGCTGGTCTATTCTTGGGTCAAAGAATCAGCATTGCCATACAACGTGGCAATGCTGCCAGCCTGTTGGGCACGTTTCCCGTTGACAACGATGTGGACGAGTTTTTTGATGCCCTTTGAGCTCCCTGCCTTTTTCTTAGAATTGTACATAATATTCTTATTTAGATTTAAATTTTGTATATATATTCCTAGGTACTATGTTTTTATTGTGTTAACGCTTAGCACTACGGGTGCGGGGCGTGCCTTCGGCTCCCTACTCCACGAACACCGAGTATATAAGCGCGCGTGCCGCGGTAAATAAGATGCTACTATTACATTATATACTTCCGAAAAGTTACCGTAGTTTAAGCAAAAATTGTAAGATTAAAATCAATATACTTGTAAAGTTGGCCACTGAGTTCTCTATCAGCTCCTATCTACACAGACCTAACACACCACAGTCTAAGCCTAGACATTTTTTGGTGCCGTGACCAGAATTATTGGAAGCTAAGAACCAGCAAATAAAATAAATTTGAAGGACAAAGATATACTTAAGGAATTAAAGGACACAGGCAAAGGAGTATCAAGGAATATCTAAACGCCGAGCAATTTGGTGAGCCCGTTCCATTTTTCCTACCTACCTTCTTCTCAGTCCCGTGTGCAGATTACTTGGCAAAATTTAGTGAGTTTCTAATAACCTGTTTAAAATAACCTGGGAATATTTAGTCGAAATACATTTAACACAACGTAGAGTTTGTCGCATTATTAATGATGTCTCTAACCTCTAGGAAAGTTCCAGACCCAATAAAAAAGAGAAGTTATATAAAGGGTAGATTAACAATTTTTAAAAGTTATATAGATGATATTAAAGCTGTAGAAAAATTAACGGACCAGCAAATTTCTGAGTTAAAGTTAAGATTATCCAAATTAGAAGCATGTTTCTCCACTTTTGATGACTTACAATCTGAAATTGAAATTGAATCGGAAGATTCCGATGAACAAATGAAGATTCGTTCCGAGATTGAGGGTCAATTTTATTCCCTAATCTCTCAAGGTCAGTGTATTTTGGACAAATTAGAGGAATATAACATAAAAAGGAAAAGTCTGGCCCATCCAACTATAAAACAATCCGATAGTTTCGAAAGTGCGAACGCATTCACTAGTTCTTTAAAATTACCCACTATAAAATTACCAACATTCGATGGGAATTATAATCAATGGTTAGAGTACAGAGACACCTATGAGGCATTAATACATAATAACGATTCGATTGAGACAATAAATAAGTTCCATTATTTACGATCGTCATTAGAGGGTAGCTCCGCTTTGGTCATTAAATCATTATCATTTTGTTCTGATAACTATCGTTTAGCATGGGACTTATTATGTCAAAGATATAATAATAAACGCCTTCTTATAAGCAATCATATGAAGTCATTATTTAATATGGAGTGTATTACTAAAGAGTCTGATAAATCGTTGCGCGTTATGATTGATAACATTACTAAGAATTGAAGAGGTTTAAAGACGTTAGAACAGCCGATAGAATATTGGGATACTATAATTATCCATGTAGCAGTAAGTAAACTTGATAACGTAACGAGTAGAAAGTGGGAGGAACATAAAAGTTCTTTAGGGGATGTTCCTACACTTGAGGATTTTTTTAAGTTCTTACGCGATCGAGCGGACGTATTAGAAACGGCCAGGCCTAGTAAGTCGAATGCAAATTGTAAAAGTGAGAAGGCAGCTAGTTTGGTTGCGTCCGCTCAATCTGGTAATAATCGTAGTTTAACTTGTGTCATTTGTAAACAAGACCATCGCCTATTTGAATGTACGAGGTTTATTTCAATGAGTTTAGAAGAAAGAAACGATGTAGTTTCAAAGAATAAATTATGTATTAATTGCTTAAAACCGGGTCATCGTGCATATAATTGTAAATCTTTCGGTTGTAAAATTTGTAAATATAAACATAACGTATTATTGCATAGAAATAGACCTCAATCTGAAGATACTCGTAAAAATGTAAGTTCAACCCAGGACAATACTACGATTACGTCACACCCGACGTCAGGCGGAGTTGTGGCTCAAGTTGGATTCGAACCGACACATGAGCTTTTGCCGGCCGCCTCGGCCGCTTCTGTGCATGCGCGATATGCGCCGCCTGTCTCGGAACCGGTTTCCTTATCAACAGTGGCCACTCAATATGTTCTGTTGTCAACCGCGCTCGTTAACGTTTTTAGCGAAATAGATCATAAATATTATGTAGCACGCGTATTGTTAGATTCCGGTAGTCAAATCTCAATAGTAACGGAGAGTTTTCGTAATAAATTAGGATTATCTTGCAACCGAATGGATCATAAGTTTAATATTTATGGTATAGGAGATACAAAGGTACAATTAGCAGAAAGTTGTAATTTTGTAATAAACTCATTACGTAATAATTTTTCCGTCGAAGTAAACTGTATGATTTTACCAAAAATCACTAATATGTTGCCAAATATAAGGGTAAATGCAAATCAATTGAATATTCCAGGTGACATATTAGTAGAATTAGCAGATTGTAGATTTTATGAGCCCTCAGAGGTAGATATCTTGATAGGAGCAGATTTGTATTGGGACCTCGTAACAGGACAACAAGTAAAATTAGCTAAAGGTCTTCCCACCTTGCTGAGTTCTAAGTTAGGTTGGCTTGTTACTGGTCCCGTAAATATATGTGTACCTAAGCATGAAGCTAAATGTAATTTGACTAGAAGTGTTAGTGAACAGTTGGAGAAATTCTGGAAGGTTGAGGAAATAACCTGTATAGATCAATTACCGTATAGGACTGAAGAAGAATTTTGTGAAAAACACTTTACAAAAAATATGTATAGAACAGAAAATGGTAGATTTTGTGTGAAAATGCCGTTCCATACTTCTCCATCTGTTTTAGGGGATTCACTAGCCAAGGCAAAATCTCGTCTCGTAAACATGGAGAAAAGGTTTAGGAAACAACCTAAAGTAAAGGCGGATTATGTAGATTTTATCAATGAATATGAGCAGTTGAATCACTTATCTGAGGTCTGTAAACCCACGTTTGCATATTATTTACCGCATCACCCGGTTATTCGAGAACAAAGTGAGACGACAAAACTTCGCGTCGTATTTAACGCTTCAGAAAAATCAAGTAGTGGGTATTCGTTAAACGATATACAGATAGTGGGACCAGTGATTCAAGATGATTTGTTTAGTATATTGCTCAGATTTAGGCAGCACAATTATGTTTTAACCTCAGATATCGAAAAAATGTATAGACAAATATTGATATCTGAGAGTCAAAGGCATTTGCAGATGATAGTATGGAGGGAGAACGAGCATGATCAAGTTAAGTATTTAAAACTAAATACTATTACCTACGGAACCGCTTCCGCGCCGTACTTAAGTACTCGTTGTCTCTTGCAACTGTCTAATGAGTGTGAGGATCCAGAAGTTAAGGAGATAATTAAGCACGATTTTTTCATGGATGATTTAATAACTGGACATCAGACTGAGGAGGGGCTAAATCGTATTTGCAGACTAATTACTAAGAAGTTAAGTACAGCCTGTTTTAATTTAAGAAAATTCCGATCGAATGCTAATCAATTATTTGTAGAAAATCAATTACATGAAGTAAAGGAACTCACCGAATTTAAAACAGTGACAAGTACCTTAGGTTTAACATGGTCACCCCAGTCTGATTTGTTCAAATTTGCAGTACAAGTGGATAAGCATGAAAAAATCACTAAGCGAAATATTTTATCTTCTATTGCAAAAATATTTGATCCGTTAGGTCTTCTAAGTATATTTATTGTTAAGGCTAAATTAATTTTACAGAAAATCTGGCTATGTAAATTAGAATGGGATGATCCAGTAGACGATGAAATAGAAAAATTGTGGCATAATTTTATAAAAAACATCAATACGTTAAGCTGTATAGAAGTACCTAGGCATGTTATCTGTAAAGACGCAATGAGTATTGAGATTCATATTTTTTCAGATGCGTCTATGTGTGCATATGGGACGTGTGCCTATGTCCGTTCTGAGAACCAGAACGGGAACATTCATGTGCAATTACTTTGCTCTGAGTCAAGGATCGCCCCATTGAAAAAATTAACAATTCCTTAACTCGAGTTATGCGGCGCGCTGTTGTCCGCTGAGTTAGGGAAAAAGGTGACTCACTCTCTGCGATGTAATATTGCGCGTTGTGTTTACTGGACAGACGCGATGGTAGTGCTCGGTTGGTTGCGAACGTCTCGTGCTACTCCTAAACAACTAAAAGTATTTGTAGCTAATCGAGTACATAAAATCAACTGTCTAACTAAAAACTGTGAATGGCGATACGTACCAACCGAACACAATCCAGCTGATTATATTTCCAGAGGAGTAGATCAGATGAATAATAATGTACAAAAATTATGGTGGAGTGGTCCTCATTTTTTATCCTTAGCAGAGTCTCATTGGCCGAAGGTAGATACGCATAAGTTAAATAGTATTACGTTACCAGAAACTAGGTACGTAGGCACATTAGAAAAAAATGAACCCATTAAGAACGCGTTAATTGACTTTGAGCGTTATTCTAAACTAAATAAGGTACAACGTGCAATGGCCTACGTACTTAGATTCATTAATAATTGTAGAACGAAGGTAATGAACAATAGACTTACCTGCAGATACTTAACAGCTGATGAGTTAAGTAATAGCTTGATGTATTTAGTTAAACTTTCGCAATTAGATACCTTTCTTGATGAGTATAATAGATTAATTAATAATAGGTCGTTAGATAGTAAATGTAGAATCTTATCTCTTAGCCCCTTTTTGGACCCTAAGTTTAAGGTAATACGTGTAGGAGGCCGCATTAGGAATTCCCCTCTCTTGCAGGAAAGTAAACATCCCTTAATTTTAGATTTTAATCATCGGTTATCAAGGCTTATCTTTGAAAATGAACACTATAAGTTGTTTCATGCTGGACCTCAGCTATTGTTATCAGCTGTTAGGGAAAAATATTGGATTGTTAATGCTAGGAAGGTGGCTAGGAGCGTTGTAAATAAGTGTATTGTATGTAAGCGATTTAGATTTAAGTCTATAGTGCCAATTATGGGCAACTTACCTAAGGAACGTTTAACCCCCGGGACGCCTTTCGAAACTACCGGAGTTGACTTAGCTGGTCCCTATTTGATTACAGATAGGAAAGGTCGCAGTTGTAAAATAAGCAAATGCTATATATGTTTATTTGTGTGTTTTACAACCAAGGCACTGCACTTAGAAGTCGTTAGTGACCTGAGTACCGAAGCATTTCTATTGTCTCTCAGGAGGTTTATTTCTCGGCGGTCGAAACCTAGTTTGTTATGTTGTGATAATGCTACCAACTTTTTAGGAGCTAGCAATGAACTTAATAGAATTTTATTAACTAATAAAGATGAAGTACCTGAATTTTGTTCTAATGAAGGAATTAAGTTTGCCTTTATCCCACCTTATGCCCCAAATTTTGGAGGGTTATAGGAAGCAGGGGTTAAATCAGTTAAGTTCCAACTGAAAAGAATATTAGGGAACAGGCACTTGACGTATGAGGAACTTTCTACTTTATTTTGCCAAGTAGAAACTATCTTAAATTCCCGACCTTTATTTCCCATGTCATCCGACCCCAATGATCTCCAACCCCTGACTCCCGGGCATTTTCTCATCGGCAAACCGCTCATAGCTCTTCCCTCTCCAGTATTGACAGACACTAACTGCAATCGACTCCACAGATATGCACAATTGGAACAAATGAGACAGCATTTCTGGATGAGGTGGCAACACGAGTACATTACTGAACTTCAGCATCGTACCAAATGGCGCAAACCTGATGTTTCCCTACGTATTGGAGATATGGTCATCATAAAGGAAAGTAACCTACCGCCTCTTAAATGGAAGATTGGACGTATACAAACACTACACAAGGGTAACGATGGCGTATCCAGAGTAGCTGATGTGAGGACAGCTAGTGGCACTGTGCGTCGAGCTATCAACCGCCTGTGCCCTTTGCTCGAGCCTGATGATGATCAGTTGAAGGAGCGACCTTCAACGGGGGGAGTATGTTAACGCTTAGCACTACGGGTGCGGGGCGTGCCTTCGGCTCCCTACTCCACGAACACCGAGTATATAAGCGCGCGCGCCGCGGTAAATAAGATGCTACTATTACATTATATACTTCCGAAAAGTTACCGTAGTTTAAGCAAAAATTGTAAGATTAAAATCAATAAACTTGTAAAGTTGGCTACTGAGTTCTCTATCAGCTCCTATCTACACAGACCTAACACACCACAGTCTAAGCCTAGACAATTGAAATAAAGTGTTGTGATTTGAAAAAAAAAAAAAAGTGTAAATAATAGTGAGAGCCAACTTCTTATGTAAGTATTTGCGAGATTTTACCTTGAATGTGAACTCACTGGCGGCCGTCCTGATATTTTGAGGATGCGCATTCCAAAGGAATCATCATCTGCCAAACCTTTTCCCAGCATTGTTGTGATCGGTCGGCTTGAGGTCAGTGTGTAACAGTGTAACTAGATGCAGCTGAATACCAGTGCTTAACATGGAACTACTGGCTATCTGACTTCCACAACCTAGGTTGTGGAAGTCAGATTACTGGGTAACACGATAGCCCTTGAGAAGACTGGTAGAGTGTCGGGCTTCTAACAACAACTGGTACCTACTCATAGGTCAAAATGGAATGGATGCACATGTCCATAATTTACCACTTGAGTGACATCGGTAGGTGTTCTTTCTTAAGCTCTCTACAGATAAACGAAAATAAGAAAAACAGGTAATTAATGCATTATTATTAGCCAGTTTTCCAACTGCAGGGCCTCATTTCTTCGTTCCACTTTATCCGCTCTTGTAAGCTTTTGGGACAATCTACATTAATATTATAAAGGGGGTAAGTTTGTTTGTTTCATGTTTCTTTTTGTGGTTCACCCTTGTTTGGTCGAACAAAGTTTCGTCGAAAATCACTTCGGCGAATTTTAGTTGCAATAAAGTAATTTCGTAGAATTATTCATTTGACCGAATAATTCATTGGTAAATTTTTATTTAGCATAATTATTTATTTAAACTAATTTCATTTGAACAAATTTCATTTCACCGAATTTTCAAATGCACTAATTTTATTTAAACTAATGTTTCACTAGACTAATAACGATTTAGTCGAAAGATCGTATCGAATATTTAGTTTATTAATAATTACTATTAGCCTAATCATATTTTCGCAATAACATTATTTACGTATAACAGTTTACGCATAATTCTTCTAATCATAATAATGATTAAGGTTAACATTCTAAAGCATAAATGATTTACGCATAATGATATTAAAACATATTTTTACCATGCATGTGTTAGATTTATACCGATGTAATTAATATATAACAACGTAATTCGTGTTGTAATATAAAGTAATAATTAATTTCTGATTAAATGCAGTAGAAGTATAGTAAATAACATTATTTTAAATAGAATAAAGTGTGTTTAAACTTTGGATAGCAAATAAGTATGAATCACATTTGCTTGTCATCGTTTATCGAAACATGAATCACACTTGTTTGTCGCCGCTTATAAAAGCGAGTGTTCCGACTTCATTGGAAAAGGCTGGAGGCCCTAAAAGTCACTTTTAAGGCACCACAGGATTGTCCGGTTAAGCAGTAACCAACCCTCAGGTTGAACTGCGAGATGCCATTCAGAAAAAAAAAAAAAAAAAAAAAAAAATTCATTGGAACACTTTTGATCGAAACGTTGATCGGTACGGAGCTCCCGAAGAAAATAATAGATAAGTATAATTATGATGATAACTATGAAAGGCTATGTATATGTATAATTTTAATATTAAATTATATGTACCTAGTTGTTATGACATGAATGATGTAACCTAAATTTGTAAAATATTACTGATTTTAAAAGAGTGTTCATGGAGTTTCTTGCTCGTTCTTCTCCATAGAAATCTACCGTTTGGAACGAGCAACTAGATTCAACTTTCTGACTGACTCTGACAATTCAAAAGTACCTGTAAATGGTTAAATTGAAATAAATGATTTTGAGTCTGAAATATTACAATAAAATATATGTTTCCTAAACAAAGTATTTTCATTTCACTATTCTGTTCTAAAATAATAATATTCTTTGAGTATATAAGTATGTGTATTTAATGTAGAGCTATTAATTGCTTTTTAGTGTGGCCAATTATACCTTTTATTCTAACACATGCAGTAACCACGCAAACATGTAAACAAGCATACACCATGCATGCAGCAAGCAAGCATGCAGAATGTAAGCAAGCATGAAGCAAGCATGCGGCAAGCATGCGGCAAGCATGCGGCAAGCATGCGGCAAGCATGCGGCAAGCATGCGGCAAGCATGCGGCAAGCATGCGGCAAGCATGCGGCAAGCATGCGGCAAGCATGCGGCAAGCATGCAGCATGCAAGCAAGCATGCAGCATGCAAGCAAACATGCAGCAGGCATGGTTTCTGTCACGGCTCCGGCGCTGCGGGGCTCCGGCGGTCCCACGCGAGCTTATCGTCGCAGATGTGTTTTACGCTCACCACCGAAGCTTCGGCTTGCTGGCCGGCTGCGCCGGCCACGGTGGCGAGCGTTAAAACCACCTGCTCCTCAGCCCGCGGGCCGCCTTGCCCCTCCGCGCCTACGCGGGCTTAGATTACACTCTAGGTGTAGGGCAGACAAGACTACGTGGAGTCGGGTTTGCAACGATTCGTTTCTGTCACTAACTTTTGTACCACATCTTATTGTTTTTTGAAGACAATGATTTAGCGTGGCACAATAGATTTGCACATTATGCCCAGTAACATTATGTGAATTTAATTTATGCCAAAACAAATGTCTAAATATAATTTGCTACGCAATTGAGGACATCTGGCGCTAGGCGGCCGCTGACGCGGCACGCTCGCTGCGCTCGCTCGCCTTCGCGCGTTGTGTCGTCACCACCTAACCTAATCTACCCGTTTCGATTTATAGTTATATATTTTTTTCTGCATTACTTTACACCAATTGAATATTCGATAAAATACATGTTATACCATCTGAACATTACATCAAATGAACATTATACCTTTTGATCATTAGCACAAATGTTGTTATAGCAAATAAATATTCGACGAACTGAAAATTCTGTCAAACGATATTATACTAAGTGATGATTTTCTTAAACGTTGTTCGATTTAGTAATATTGTATCAAACATTGTTCGACCAAACAAGGGTGAACCTCTTTTTGTTTGTAAGAGAGAATCTCTAGGAATCTTGGTTCAATCACAAACATTCTTTTAATGATATCATGCTATATTGTAATGGTATATTTGTGACTTCCACGTAGAGTTGCAGGAAGAAAGAGTTTAGTCCATCCCGACACTTTATTTAGTGCCTGAGGTGTAGCCATATCCTCGAAAAAAAACGATTTTATTGTAGAATAATGAACTGCAGTCACTGTTCCCACAGCTTTTGCTGCTTAAGGTCAGAATATAATGATGACAAAGTTCCAAAAAAGAAATCTTATTCTTCTTCTTATAATCTTATTATTATTATATATCATTTTGTACTTACGAGACATAATAGAGGAAGGTGGACGTACAGTGTATCCTGACGCAATTTCTCAAAGGAGTGACGTTAGTGCCGAAGGGAATCACGTCATTTAACGCTTCGATGTAACAGCCTTCTTTGTAAGCTGAAAATGAAATGACATATATGTATCATAGTGAGGACTTTGGCGATTAAGTGACATGGAAAGGGAACGTAGGGTATTGGCGGTCAGAAGTAATATGTATAAATAATATTATTATTTTTAACATCTTTCATTTCACCAATCGTATTACATACATTGGAAACTTTCGTACCAATGTACAATTTAATACCATTGTTTCAAATTTGTAAATGTGTGTGCCATGGAGTCAACTATTTATTAAATAAATTGTATGTGTTTGACATGTATGAGCTTATTAAAGATTGAGAAAAGCGGATTAACTCACTGTGCTGCCGGGTTCATCCGACTAGTTTCGATGGCATACGGCCACCTTTCTTAAGAAAGACCGTATGCCATCCGGTTTCCCCAGTCGGTTTTCCCAATCTAAAATTGAGAAGAACGGATTAACTCATTCGTTTCGTTCGTTCCATCCGTTTTTCTCAATCTATAATGTGTAACAATACTCACGTTTTGTTTAATGAATGAGTTTGGTGGTTGAGAGCATTGTCGTGACCGCTCACATGGTGGCGTGCGGGTTAGATCATTCGGGTCCCTTCAAAATGGTTGAGCTGGTGGAAAATGGTGCTGAACCATAATTAAAATAAAACCCTGTATGTATAAAACGCGCTGAGACGTAGATTTGCGGACACCAACGTCTGATCCCACTTCTGATGAAGGCACAGGATCAGACATATTGAAAATAAAAGAGGTTCTTTAACGAAATTAGAATTTATTATTTACAGAGCTTATTTAATTAATTCGACAGGAAATTACGGTCAATCAGTTCTTCATGTTTTAAGAGATAATTAACATGACACCTTATAATAATAGCAATGACACCCAATAAAACAGTAACACATTAGTTCCAATAATACAGTAACACCTTAGTTCAGAAAAGGAGAGATAATGTACAGAGAAGCAGAGTAACAATAATTAAGAGCAATACAACCTGTGTACCGGGCCACGCCTGAAGACAGAATGTCCTTTTGCCGCTGTGCGGCCCCTTTTATACGCTAGTTTTAGAAGGGGGGTAACGACGTAGCACGCTACGACGTAGCGCGCGCTAACTCCGCCCCTCAGCGAGGAGGTGGGAGAACGACGTAGCGCGCTACGCCGCAGCGCACACTCAGCCACACCTCGAATGGCGTAGCGTGCTACCGGGTGGCCCGATGCACGTGTTGTTTACAATACGACGCCGACATGTACATATTTTTAGTACAAATAATAAATAAAAACAAAGACCTAGGTGTGTACGAGTAAGTGTGTGTGGTCCACAGACCACACACACTTACTCGTATTGTGAGTATTTAGTGTGGTGTGGTGTGTGTCTATATTTCTGTGTGGTGTGTGATGAATGAATGTCTGTTGTAATCACTTCTTTAGGAATTCTTCAGAATCGTCGTAGCTTAGAGTTTGAAGAAACGTCCGAACAGTCTTTCTGCAAATAAGAAAAGTTGAGCTAAAGATAAGTTTTCTTGTTAACTTTATTGTAAAGAGAAGGGCCGAGGTAGATAGCGAATCTTTTTATAAATGATGTGCGTGCAGGCGGAATAGTGCATACTATGCCCTCACGGCGTTTGGAAATTTGACGGAAAGGTGTTTTTTGGTGTTCTAATAGAACAATGAGTAAAATAAACTGCTGTCTTACATTAAGGACGTTACAAGATTTATAGAGCTCGGTATTTGGAATAGTATATGAATGAAAGTCGCCACTTTCAGAATACCTCTATGTGCGGTCTCCAGAGGCGTATGCTCTTTGCAGCTCCGCCCCAGCATGAGATACAATTGATTAAGATTGATTGGCATAGCGCAAAGTATACATTTCGTAAGATTACGGGGTTAGCTACATGTGTTAGGGTTTTAAATATGTAAATTAACTTACGTATGTGGCCGAGGAGAGTGTTGATGTGTGATTTGAAGTTAAGGTTCTTATCTAAAATGATTCCAAGTCCGGCCTAAAACCGAAGGGACGTATTCGTCGTCCCGCCTCGTAACCCCAAACTTAAACCTTATTTTTATATTTAATATGGCTCTAAATCGCTTGCAAACTTTTTACCTCTATGGCCAATCAGTAGTCGATTCAAACGATACCACTCGTTACTAAAACTAAACTGGGCATCACTCATAAAAAAAATAAAATTCGCGTCCCTACTCGTTGAAAAAGTTTAATGTCAACAATGAATCCGCGTATGATGCGTGTTGTTGTTTTATTTATTTGTGACAAATGTATGTTGTGAAACTTTGGTAAGTAAATGTATAGTATATTATAAGTGTATAATGCAACTTTGTAGATAGTCATTTGATTAAAAAAATATCCCAAAACTATTTTTTTGAGCCAACAAAATATATCATAACTACATAGTTCGTCAGTCGCCATTGAATGAACAATTGAAAATATGAATTTGATTCTTTTACAATGACATAATGGTCTTGGAAATACTAAGTAGCAACGTAAAGAATAGTGATAATTAATTATTTCATGTATTCGAGGCATATCTATTCATATTTATTTATATAGTGAAAGTCAATGTCATCCGACAGACCAACTCGGCGTAATTGTTTTTGAATTTGAATTAGATAAATAAAATGTTAGGTGGGATTCTAAAACTAACGGTACTGTTAGATTCCTTGTTTATTCATAATGTAATTTACAAAGTTTTGTGTACATAGCTACAGTAGTTTTATCACAAATCTATATAATACAAGAACATATAAACTTTTAGCCAGTTCTCTGTAATCATCCTTTGTTTATATAATCAGAGTCGCCAAGACAAGTATGTCAATAAAATGCTTCAACCCCCTTGTGTTTTTTCAGAAAGATGATCTTGCTTTTGTAATTGAGTACGCACAGTCCAAAAGGAAATTGTATTCTGGAATGCATTCCTTATACAAAAGTTAGAGTATTGAAGAATGGCCGAACCGAATAGAAACTTATTGTTAGAGTCTACGGCAAGGTGACCTATGTCGCGGCGCAGTTCATGTTACCGTGGAAGGGTGAATGGACTCCAGATGAGTATGCTGCCTTCTTTGCGTGTGAGTAGCCTAGTCTTTGAATGTCTGTAAGATATTGTTGCCTTCAGCCTTGTATAACTACTAGACCTTGTGTGTTATGTCTAGTCTTGTATGAATACTAGACCTTGTGTGTTATGTCTAGTCTTGTATGAATACTAGACCTTGTGTGTTATGTCTAGTCTTGTGTGGATATTAGACTTTGTGTGTTATGTCTAGTCTTGTGTGAATACTAGACCTTGTGTATTATGTCTAGTCTTGTGTGAGTACTAGACCTTGTGTGTTATGTCTAGTCTTGTGTGAATACTAGACCTTGTGTGTTATTTCTAGTCTTGTACAAACACTAGACATTGTGAATTGTATGTCTAGTCTTATGTGAGCCTAATGGTGACTGATTGTTTGTAATCTTATACGGATTATAAACAACTTTCACTCTTTTCCTGGGGGTCGCTTTACCTTTCCTCTCTTTCTTCTTCCATCTTAATACTTTGTATTAGTCCTATGGCTATGTGTTTATAGATGTACGCTTCGGGTGCTGACCCGGAGAACGCACGCTAGTGTATGCGCCTCGGGTGCTGACCTGGAGGACGCGCGCTTGTGTATGCGCTTCGGGGGCTGCTCGGAGAGCGTGCTGTGTGTGCACATTAAGTGCAATCCAATGGGACGTGTCCTGTGTTGTTTTTATAGCCGCGTGCGCTTGCCTTGTGACAGCTACCTTTTTTTTTTTTTTTTTTTTTTTTTTCGGATTGGCATCTCGCAGGTCAACCTAGGAGGTTGTCGGCTGCTTAACCGGACTTTCCTGTGGTGCCTTAAAAAATATTATTTTTAGGGCCTCCAGCCAGGGCAAAAAGCTTACATACTAAGCGACTACACGCTAAGGGCACCCCCTGTGGGGTACGAGCCTCGGCTTAGGGCGTCGCTGGGAGAGGACAGCAAAGGGACAGGCTGGATCGGATTTCCATTATTTAGGGACGAATTTAAAACTACAGGCTCAGCGGCGCGGGCTGGCACGAGCAAGGGTCGGGGAGGGGACATACGGGGTCGTCGCGGCGGGCCTCGGCGGCGAGGACGGAATGACGGCGGTCTGTGTCTGTGTTTCTTAACTGTACTGGTGGCCTTATTGCTCTCCTGGAGGAGAGTAATAGCATCGTCAGGGTCTGTCAGAGTATGTCTCGGTCGTCGAGTCTTACTAATACGGGAGGGAGTGTACCGGGCGGCCGATACGATTAACGGGTTAGAGTGCTTCTCAGCAGTGTCGAAGAAGCGCTTGGCGGAGCGTTTTATGAACTGCTGGATGGTAGGTATCTTTAGATCGAGATGGAGGTTCTCGTTGCGAAGGTAAAAAGGGGCTCCTGTGATTCTTCGCAAGAAACGGTTTTGGAGGGTCTGCATCCTATGGAGACGGTATGGTTTCGCGTGTGCGAATACAGCACAGGCGTACGTCATGATGGGACGAATGCACGCCGTGTAAATGAAATGCGCAATTTGCACTTGAGTGACAATTTGCTGCGTGCATTCAACATGAAGTAGAGCCTACCGAGAGCGAAAGCGGCGCGCGAACGTACCGTCTTTATGTGCTCTCCGAAAGTAAGATGGTGGTCCAGAATCACACCTAGGTATTTGGCTTGCTTCTCCCAAGGGATAGGCTTACCGAACATGGTTATCGGACTGGGCAGAGAGGGGGACGAACGCGGTTTGGAAAAGAGTACTGCCTGACTCTTGATGGGGTTTACCTCGATTCTCCATTTCCGGAAATAAGCGCCTAAGGCTTTTGCCGCGGATTGGAGGGTACGAGCTATGCAGTCTGGGTTACGACCCGAGTAATAGATGGCCGTGTCGTCAGCGAATAGAGCCAACTGGGCCTTTTTATCTTTGGGGATGTCGCTGGTGAACAGCGTGAAAATGAGGGGGGATACTACGGAGCCCTGAGGGACGCCAGCGCGTATCGGGTGGGGTGAAGGGAGCGCACCTTCGATGCGATAGCGAAAGGTGCGATTCGACAAAAAGTCACGCAAGATGAGCACGAGACGATCTGGCACTCCGAGTTGGTAAAGCTTGTATAGTAAGCCGTTGTGCCAGACTTTGTCGAATGCTTTCGCTATGTCAAAGAAGAGCGCACCCGTCATCAAGCCACGCTGAAAACCAGCGCTTATGTGCTCGACGATGCGGTGGACTTGCTGGACGCAGCTGTGTTCGGTTCGAAAGCCAAACTGCTCGTCGGGAATGAGACTCTTTGCTTCGGCAAAGTCTTTGAGTCGCTTATAAATAAGCCTCTCGTAGATTTTGCCTAGAACATTGAGTAGACTAATGGGACGGTAACTGGTGGGATCAGACTTGGGTTTGCCTGGTTTCAGAATGCCGATAACGGTGGCCTCTTTCCATGCCTGAGGAAAAATGTTGTTGCTTAGAGCGCCATTGAAGATGGCGGTCATTAGCATTATGAGATGGGCGGGGAGGAGTTTGAACACCTTATTGGTGATACCGTCAGAGCCAGGGGCTTTCCGGGGTTTGAGCCTCTTGATGATATCGTGCACTTCGTCGGGAGTGACAGGAGGCAGAGAATAATCAGGGTCTTCAACGGGTGGGAGAGAGGCTCTACGTTCGACTTCGGCGTCGACCTCAGAAAGGTGAGCTTTGTCTACTGGTTGAGAGCTGGGGGTGCATTGAGATTCTAGGCTGTCGGCTAGACATTCAGCCTTTTCATCGTTGTCGAAGGCGACGCTACTGTCGGAACGAATGAGAGGGGGCATGGAGGCCTCGTTAGAAGAACGGAGCTTCCTCTGGAGTTCCCAGAAGGCTAGGTGGGTGGGCTCGAGTTCGCTAAGTGTCTTGTCCCAGCGGCTGGAGCGCAGCTCCTCGATGCGTTTCTTTACAGCACGCTGTAAAGAGCGCATGTGAGCCTTGTTCGCATCGCAGGGGAAGGCACTGTACGCACGGACGGCCGCGTTCTTCTCGGTCAACAGATCACGCACATCGTCAGGCAGTTTCCAGCGATGATCACTCATCGCCGGAACCTCCCTTGAACAATCGTTCAAGACGGATTGTACATGATTTGTGAACGAGTCGATCGCGCCCGTCGTGTTTGCGACTGTCACCAAGTGGTCGGGGATAGCGTCCAAGTGAGGCGACGTGGTGGATTGTAGGCTTTCGCTTACTTTCCTCCAGTCGGTAATAATTTGGGTCGGAGGGGGCTGGCTAGGGTCAGAGGGACCTGAACGTGGAGCTAGTTCTAATATCCCTGGACGATGGTCGGAATTAAGCTCATGTAGCGTCTCTATAGATTGCAAACGGAGGTTCACATTCTTGAGCAGCGCTATATCGAGGATGTCGGGAAGATGGTTGGGATCGTGGGGGAAATGAGTGGGAGTCATCGGGGCGATGACGTCGAAGTTCAGTTGAGAACAGAGGTTAAAGACGATCCTACCTCTGGAAGAGAGCCTGTTACTATTCCAGGAGGGGTGTTTGGCATTGAGATTGCCCGCCAGTAAGACGGAGTCACCCAGGCCAAGAAGAGCAGAAAGGTCATCCTTGAGGAGGATAGGATCATCCTCCGATGGTGATGGAGGGACGTATGCTGATATAATAGTTAACGGCTGATGACCGGTCATGCCGAGCCGACAGACAGAGACCTCGAGGTGAGCGAGGGGAGGAGGGTCCATAGGAATGCAGTACAGAGCCTTTCTATAGTATATTATGGTACCGCCCTTGTGACAACGAGACCTATCATTGCGAACTATACGGTAGTTGGCAATATTCGGGTCACGATGATGGGGCTTAAGAAAGGTCTCCTGTATGAGGAGGATATCAAGTTGATGGTCGCGGAGGAAATTGGCGATCTCATCACGTTGGTTAGTAATGCCATTGGCGTTAAAGAATCCTAACTTAAGGGATCGGGGTTTATTAGTACACGGCCTTTCCTTATCCATTGGATTAGCAAGGGTAAAGTTTATCTAGGGCTTGCGTAATCTCCGGATACGCTTTGAACACCTTAAGGATGTCGCTAATATTTGCTTTGCACGCGACTATATCCCTAGCCATAGCTTCAGCAGCGGGGTTGCGGTAAATTTGGTAGGCGAGGTTGATGACTTCGCCTATCCTCTCGGTAGGGAGAGATGCAGGTACGCGGGAGGCTGAGGGCGCGGTTGAAATGGCGGGAGTGGCCTTAGATGGGGCGAGGGCGGCCTTAGGAGCGGCGGCGGCGGCTTTAGGAGTGGCGGTGGCGACCTTAGGTAGGGTGGGCGTGGTCGCGGAGGTTAGGTTCGGCGCGGGGACTGGCGAATCCATCAGCGCTGGCATGGGCAGAGATTGGGAGGGCCTCAATGCAGGGAACGCTCTCTGATGATTCAGCGAGTTCCATGGGAGGGCCTCTGAGGGCTGAGACGCTCGGGCATCTCTGAGGAGGGAATCTTAACAGAGGGGCTTTCCCTTTGTTGACGAGCGTTCGCACGCTTGGTCAACTTGGGAGAAGAGGATTTTGGGGCTTTGGGGCAGCCGCGGTAATTGGCGGGGTGACCTGATTGGCCGCATAGCACACAACTGGGAGGTTCTGTGCACAGATTGTGGTCTTTCGGACGGGGACAGTCAGCAGTTGCGTGCTCACCCAGACACTTGACGCATCTAGGGGTCGCGTAGCAATTGCGTTGGGCGTGACCGTAAGTAAAGTTGGCAGCGGTGACACTGTCCAACCGTATCGGATTTATAAGGCCTCTCGATCGAGATGCCCGACAAGTGACATACCGACTTTACTTTAAAGATCGGATGGTGGCCGTCGGTGTGATCGCACACGACAAGAACCGAGTCGTATGCAATCGCACCCCTAGCTTTGTGCAGACGATGCACAGCGGATACTGGGACATTTTGCGACTGAAGGTCGGCGAGAATCTCTTCCGTTGAGATTTCTTTGGGGACGCGTCGGATTACCATACGGGTGGGTTTATCATCGGGCAGGGAATAAGTGTGGAACGAAATGTTCCTCACTTTTAATAAGGATGTAAGTTCCCTGTGGTCGTTCACCGTGGGAACTTGAACTTTGATACCCTGTTGGGTCGAGCGCGCGTTTGTGTATTTGATCTTACGATCGTTACACAATTTGGACACGTCGGTCCACTTCGCCTTGTCCTGGATGAACAAGGTAGGCGGGGCGGGTAGTTTCTTTTTTGAAACTGAAGGATTGGGGGCAGCAGTGGACAAGGGACTAGTGGGACGGCTGCCCTCTGGACGAGAGGTAGCTGAGACGGTGGGGGCCGAAACCGAGGGGGTGGGGGAGGGGGGGGGGGCGCGGCTACGGCTTTCTTGGCCTTGGTGGCCTGAGAGGGACTCTTACCCTTCTTTCTCTTGCCTCCCGGACCGACAACTTGGTAGTCGTCGTCCGAGGACGCGGAGGCAGAGTGGGCTTCCTCAGAGTCGGAGTGAGATGGCTCAGAGACGGGGACAGAAGTATCCATTGTTTCTAAAAAACATGGCGACGCAGAGCGCAGCTGCGTGGGAACAATAGCCGCGGGAACAATTGTCGCGGGAACAATGGGCTCGGAAACAATAGGTGTTTCTGCGTACGGGCTTGTTGTCTTAATTGACAATAGGGACGGGATTTGCGGTGGCATAGAGGATGCCGCCACAGGTGTGCCTTCGTTGGCGTTATCGGGGGAAAAGGGGCTATCAAATATGTCACTGAAGTCAGCGACGCTAGCTTCGGCTGCTTTACGGGACGCGGATGAGTTCTCTAGCCATATGTCTAGATCGGCATGGAACTTGGCGCTTGGCCATAAGCGGGCCTTGATGTACGCTAATATTTCAGCGTCCGACATGGTCAGAAGGAAAGCTAAGTTGGGGAGGGAATTTTGGGAGATTTAACTCTCAGGGAAGCCTAAATTAAACCTAACACCTAACTCTAACTCCCCGGGTGGAGTGGCCCGGGGATGTGTAACCCTCCCTGTCGGGTGTAGACAGGGAGGTGAGTACCTATTGGTGAGCCCTAAGCTTGTAAACCCGTCGCCAGTCTTATTGTGCGAACGGGGCCCTAGCCAGTCTAGTGCGAAGGATGTAGACACGCCCAACCGACACTAGGTGTGTGGCTGTGAAAGGAAACCAGAGACTAGGTTCGACTAGGAGACCCCCCAAGGCCGAAACACTAGCTCCCGACTCCAATTGACTGCCCCGCCCTGAAGATGTTTGGCAGGTGTGATTGGGGCAACACCCACTCGGCTTCGTTGGCACCGTAAGGTATCCACCGAGTACCACGTACCACGAGTACTGCTGGTACCTCTGCTGGCGCTGCTGGTACCTCTGCTGGCGCTGCTGGTACCACTGCTGGCGCAGCTGGTGTCTCTGCAGGCGCAGCTGGTGCCTCTGTAGGCGCTGGTGCCTCTGAAGGCGCTGGTGCCTCTGCAGGCGCTGGTGCCTCTGCAGGCGCCGCTGGTGCCTCTGCAGGCGCCGCGGGTGCTTCTGCTGGTGCTGCTGCTGCTTCTTCTGTTAATGCTGGTGCTTCTGCCGGTTCTGCTGGCGCTTCAAGTACAGACGGAACCAATTCAGACGAAGACGGCGATCAAACTCTCGCCGTACCCACCAGCGCTTCCGAAGACAGCGTCCCTGGTGCAGCCGAGGACGGCGCACGGTCAGGAGAGGCCGTGTTAGGCATTTTAATATTTTTTGGTTGTGAGGGTACCTGAGTACTATAAAAGCGCGTGCTCTATAAGATTCAGGTTCACTTGTTGCTGAGTCGTCATACAGAAAGAGTTTGGTACCTACACTACTTTACAGTGAGTTCGTTCCATATATTGTGTACTTGTGTGTTTCTTGTTATAAATGCTAACGGATGATTGTGTTCGCTCGAGTTATTGAAATATTGTTAGAACTAAGTCTATTTTGGAATAAATTAGTCTTAGGCTGTTTATAATTGTCTTTTTTTTAATGTCTTCCCCTTCTGGTTTCTAATAATATATTCATACTAGCTGTTGCCCGCGACTTCGTCCGCGTGGTTATGAAGATATGAAGTTTAAATGCAAACAATTTTTATATTTCAGTCAACAGAAAATGCCTATTTTAAAGCATCAATTTGTAAAAAATAGATATTGTTATTTTCGTAAAACCTACAACCTACCTATTCAACACATTTATAGTTTTATTTTCAGGCTGCAGTTTATTTCAATTCATTATATATTTAAATCAGGAGTCAAAAAACGGGAAAATCTCCAGGACCAGACCAAATCACAAATGAGATGTTGCAGGTTTCAATGGAAGAACTGGTACCCATTCTAACTGAAGTTTTTAACGAGATTCTGAAGAGCGGGGATATCCCTAAGAAATGGGCAACGTCTCACATCATCTTAATACACAAAAAAGGCGACAAAGAGGAAATTGAAAATTACAGACCAATAAGCCTGATGTCGAATGTTTACAAGATATTTGCAAAAGTCATACTGAATAGAATAAACCCAATGTTGGACGAACAACAGCCGGTCGAACAGGCAGGCTTCAGAAAAGGGTTTTCGACTATTGATCATATTTACACAATCAAACAGGTAATCGAAAAATATAAGGAATATAATAAAATTTTATACATTGCCTTCATTGACTACGCCAAGGCTTTTGACAGCTTAAGCCACGAATACATATGGGAAACTCTAAAGCAACAAGGAATACCAGCAGCATACATCAATATTATCCGAACCATTTACTCCAACAGTACGGCTAGAATCCAATTGGAATCTCTTGGAAACGAATTTAATGTAGAAAGAGGGGTGAGGCAAGGTGACCCACTATCTCCCAAATTGTTCTCTGCCGTATTAGAAAACATCTTTCGCAACTTGAACTGGGAAAAGTTTGGTCTGAACATAAATGGATTCAAATTGAGCCACCTCAGATTTGCCGACGACTTAGTGTTATTCGAAGAAATCCTAGAAAACTTGCAAATCATGATACAAAGCCTGAGCGAAGAAAGCGAAAAAATTGGTCTGAAAATAAATTACAACAAGACAAAATTAATGACTAACTCTATAAAGGAAGATATAAAAATAAAAGAGGAAGCTTTGGCTTATGCAGAGGACTATATATACCTTGGTCAAGTTATCTCTACCAAAGACCAAACTAGCCAGGAAATTGATATGAGGATTGCAACTGGTTGGAAAAAGTACTGGTCCCTCAAGGAGATCATGAAGTCAAAGGATCTAGGCATGTCTCTGAAAAGAAAAACCTTTAACTCATGCATACTCCCATGCCTAACATATGGATGCGAGACATGGGCACTCACCAAAGCACTCAGAGAAAAGCTTGCCAAGTGTCAAAGAGCAATGGAGAGAAGCATGACAGGCGCAAAGAGACAGGATAGATTAAGGAACACAGACCTCCGGTCCAAAACAAAACTTACCGATGTTCTAACAAGAATAGACCAACAAAAGTGGAGGTGGACAGGCCACATGATGCGAGACACTAAAGGAAAATGGAGCAAGGTAGTGACAGAATGGTATCCAAGGGATGGCAAAAGGAATCGAGGAAGGCAGTCTACACGATGGGAGGAAGAAATAAAACTGACAGCAGGTCCAAACTGGAGGAGGATACCTCGCGACAGACTACAATGGAAGTTGTTAGAGGAGGCCTATGCCATGAGGCACACCGAGATTCGAGACATTTTGTGATTTTTGTTTTAAGTATTACTGTAAATGTTACTGTCTAGTTTTCGGAATAAAAGGCTTTATTATTATTATTATTATTATATATTTAAAGAGATGGCATTTGTGATTATGATACCGTGGTCTTCTTTGTTTCGAATCGATGGTTGTGTTCTTTTCAACCGATTTTTTTTTTTTTTTTTTATGTTACCTGAGAACTTTGGACTGGGTGAACCGATTTTGATGATTAATTTTTTGTTTGAAAGCTGGTGCTTCCCGTGTGGTCCCATTTTAATTTGGTCTAGTTCTGACAATGGCACCCATGACAAAACCGTATAAGTTTTAAATTTGCATTAAGTATGTGCGCGATTTGTTACGCGATTTCTCCGGCAAATGTAACCCGATTTTGAAAATTCTATATTTTATGGATAGGGTATGCTTCAGGGATGGTCCCATATAAATTTTATCGAAATTGATTCAGCACTTTTTGAAAAAATCGACAAATACCCAAAAATTTGACATAGACGACATTTTAGTTTCTTCAATCTTCGGAGTAGTTAACTTTCAATCTCTTCTTAATAGATTTGAATGAGAAGGAGGTACCTACTAATAAAAAGCGGAAAGTAAAAAGCTTTTGACAAAAAAGACAACTGCCTTCAAAAACTAAAAAGTGAAAAATAACTTTAGCACAGAACACACATTGACTTTAGTTTTGGAAGTCGGTGGCAATACAAAACAACAAACAGAACAAAGTCACCGAATTTCGAAACTAAAGTCAATGTGTGTTCTGTGCTAAAGTTATTTTTCACTTTTTAGTTTTTGAAGGCGGTTGTCTTTTTTGTAAAAAGCCTTTTTTGTGTTAGAATCATATCCGTGGTTAGATTGCTTGGGCCCAGTAGGAGATAGATTAATCGCACCATTAGTGGCGTTTTTAATGTCCTCTAAAGTGCAGGTGACGAGTCACTTTGGGCACTGTAGTAAGTGGGTCATCGTCTGGTCAGGAGCACCGCACTCACATTGGGTATCAGTGGGATCTATAATCCCCCATTTTGTTACGTTGTGTTTGCAGTGGTCTTCCTGGGAGCACACTCTTTTGAGCGCTTTCCATTTAGGCCACTGCAAGTCACTTCCGAGTGCCAAGTGTTCCTAGATTGAAAGAAGTTCAGTGGCGGTGGGTGATGTTCCCACAACTTTTGTCTGACCGTACGTGGTCGGTCCTGGATGGCCTGTGTGCTGCGAAGAAAACTTTTCCGACTCTTAAGTCTACGCGAAGCTGTTGTATGCTTGTAGAGGGGATGGATAGTATAGATTTTAAAAATGTGAGCTTTCTAGAATTAAATCTATAGTTTTACAGAAAACGATGGTCAATGTGGGATAAACAAAGATGTATAAAATATTGTCTGGGATTTGGTAATTAATATGGTGACATGTGAATCCAGGTTCTACTATAAGATACTTTTAACCACAAAAAAAACGTCATAGTAGTACCCCGGGGAAAATACAAAGAAATATTTGAGCTATAACTTTATGAATCTAATAATTAAACAATATTAAGACCTCGATTCGTTTGAATTTCATTAAGTTGTATTTTCTATTTGTTGAATTATAAGTCATCAATAAATGTTTGTTGAACACATAGAGTTAGGTTATATTCCCTTGAACTGGCCGTGTCGTAAAATTTGTTTCTACGTGACATGACTTAACTATATTCTGTCTCTATACCAATTTACAGGTACAAAAAGCAAAGGATTTATATATGTAGGATCGTCATTGAGCGATCGAGGAGGAGCGCCGAGCGCTATAGTACATCGTCAGGAGTATGGGCGTTTCCATTATCCCATTAGGGATAAACAAGACCCTTAAGGTTTACAGTTCGTACAGTAGCATAAGCCACCCAAATACAAAGTGTATCGCTCGCTAGCAGCAAGCCTATACAGCTATGTGAATATACAGCAGCGCTGTACCAGGTAAACCGACAGTATTGTCGGGAGCAGGAACTCTTTACTGAGTCGAATCCGAGGATCGACTGCCATACTTACGGAGTGCACGCTCTTTTATAAGGCGATGCAACCCACCTTGCAACCTCTCCATACAAGTCTATCCAATGACGCACGGAAGTGCGTCACGCGTTTACTTGATACAAAACACTACAATGTACTAAATCTAATAAGATTTAATTATAAAGCAATCAAATACCACACTAATAATTGTCATGAATAAACAATAGTGATTTCAACAGTCAACAATTGTTTTGAATAAAACCATCGATAACAATTATCGAAATAAAGTAACCACAAATCAGTGTGCACATACAATAAATCATGTTTCGAATTAATAGACAATAATTGATACTAAAATCACATAAATTAACAATAAGAAACACAAATCATAACAAATTTAGTTACACCCACAATTGTGATTAATAAACTGTCTCCGACACGGCCAGACTGACATTCTACACGTCCTCGTGTAGTTATAAAGTTCTTGGTAAATATCGATCGGCCTTTCTGACAAAAAGCTTTAATTAGCAAAAGGTATGTTGCAAAGAAAAATCCTGAATTAGCCCTGAAGTAATATAATTAGCAAAATTAGCATCATAACCAGTAAAAATAACCATACTGTTACAGACAATACATAGCTCAACAAATCAGCCGAAATTACACCATGGGATTCGACAAGTAACTTGAAGTTGAATAGACAACCCGCATAGGCGTCAACATAGACAACCCGCGTCAATATCAACATTCAAATACAAAGAATAGTCAACATAGACATCTCATTTCGGCTATATTATGTCAGCAGCAGATGAATCATCATCATCATCATCATCATTGTCAACATTGACATCATTAACAGTTACTGATGGACATTCAGGGATTTTTCGTACATTGTTACTCAAAGATTTTATCAAATATCATTTTGGATCTACAACCAAAGTCTTCAACAATGAAGTACCCAACAAAATAAAGTAGCCAACAAAATAAATTAGCCAACAAAATAAATTAGCCAACAAAATAAAGTAGCCAACAAAATAAAGTAGCCAACAAAATAAAGTAGCCATCCAAAAAAGTAGCCAATAATAAAATATCCAACTTTAAACTTTCGGCACCCAGGGCTGCTTGTTTTCTTGCACGGGACCGATTTACTTCTATCTCCACACTGTCAACAGCTGAAACAATTGTTAAACTATTAAACAGTTGTATTATGTAAGAAATACAGCATTGGTCCATAACATTAACTCGTGTAATGATAGCACTATTTTTTCGGTCATATTAACTGCAAAAAATGAAATTAAAAATCTCACACCGTACTATGATTGATCCAGTATCACATGAAAGCTCTAAACCCTAGCAACCAACTATTTCTACTTCACTTAGAATTTGTTCGGTACATATTATCCCATCAAAGTCACAGCATTCATTTCAATTAAACCATCTACAGGCACTGTTGTATTGTCCAAGAGTCAGTTAACCATAGTTCATCACAATTATTAACCGTACAAGAATACGTTTGCCAGTACACTTTTCAGCAAATGTCTCAGCATTGTGAGAATATTCCCAATGATTAAAAAAATAACAATAAACCATAACCCTCAAAGTTAACTGATTTTCATTACTAAATCACGCCAGGCCGTTACGGTCACCCTGCATCTTCACACGTCCTTGGGTGAATAGTTTATCACATCATCTGTAAACAATCAGAAAAGAGCTCAAGTAAACAGCTTAACGTTCGGTCATTCTGATCAATTTAAAACAAACACTACAGACCTGATAACACAAAACAAGTTTAGTATCTTACCACACATGTCATGTCATTACCTTATTACCACACATGTCATGTCATTACCTTATTACCACACATGTCATGTCATTACCTTATTACCACACATGTCATGTCATTACCTTATTACCACACATGTCATGTCATTACCTTACCTCACAACACATGTCATTACCTTACCTCACAACACATGTCATTACCTTACCTCACAACACATGTCATTACCTTACCTCACAACACATGTCATTACCTTACCTCACAACACATGTCATTACCTTACCTCACAACACATGTCATTACCTTACCTCACAACACATGTCATTACCTTACCTCACAACACATGTCATTACCTTACCTCACAACACATGTCATTACCTTACCTCACAACACATGTCATTACCTTACCTCACAACACATGTCATTACCTTACCTCACAACACATGTCATTACCTTACCTCACAACACATGTCATTACCGTACCTCACAACACATGTCATTACCTTACCTCACAACACATGTCATTACCTTACCTCACAACACATGTCATTACCTTACCTCACAACACATGTCATTACCTTACCTCACAACACATGTCATTACCTTACCTCACAACACATGTCATTACCTTACCACACAACACATGTAATTATCTTACCACAGAACATATGTCAACAATCAGGGGGTACACAGTTACTTTTCAGATAATTTAATCTCTCATGGCATAATATGATACAATGATTTGAATAAGCATTCAGTATTACATGAAACTTCACTTTATATTGACCATACAAGTAAGTTTGCCACACATGTATCAGTAATGAAAGTAGGTACATTCAAACCCAGAGTCATAACAAAATGGAAGCGTCTCACCAGATAGTTGTAGAACATTACATCAGTGGTGGGTACATCACACTTATCTTATCACGGACTTCAACTTATCACGGATGATTAGTTGCTCGAAAACTGACTCACAGTATCTTCACTCGAACCTCCCGGCTGTTCTCCGGTAGTCACTAAAGTGACATACTATTGTACCTGGTTTGAACCTAAGAGGGTTGAGAAGAATTGTGTAGGTCAGAGGAAAATGAGACTTTCTCTTAAGATGGGACAAGACACTCAGTTCTTGTTGAAGTTTAAACCTCATGTACTTCGGTAGTGAATGCTAGTAGATGAACACGGAAAATGAAATTTGGAAACATGGGCCCGTACAGTACAAACAGCAATTTGTTTGACACTTAGGTAGGTAAATAAGGGTAGCGGTAACTGTTGGAGTATGTAAAATCAAACAATGAAATTAATGTGGGTAGGTGATTTATGAATGCCATTGAAACAGCCTTAGCTCAGCGCTAGGTAATCCCAAGAGAGGAAGCTGTCATAACAAGAGTGGAAAAGACATACGATAACTAGGGAAGCCATGCGGAAGCATTAAGAGGCAATCCCACTTCTGATGTCGGATCGTCAGTGAGCGATCGAGGAGGAGCGCCGAGCGGTATAGTACATCGTCAGGACTATAGGCGTTCCCATTATCCCATTAGGGATAAACAAGACCTGTAAAAACAATTACACACTATTAGTAAAGAAAACATAATACAAATGGTAATCAGTAACAAGAATAAAGTAAGTTAAAGGTACAGCAACAATACAGTTAATCGAACAGACCATTAAGGTCCCACAGTTCGTACAGTGGCCAAGCCACCCAATGATAAACGAACAAACCCTTAAGGTTTACAGTTCGTACAGCAGCCTAAGCCACCCAATGATAAACGAACAAACCCTTAAGGTCTATAGTTCGTACAGCAGCCTAAGCCACCCAATGATAAACGAACAAACCCTTAAGGTTCATAGTTCGTACAGTAGCATAAGCCACCCAAATACAAAGTGTATCGCTCGCTAGCAGCAAGCCTATACAGCTATGTGAATATACAGCAGCGCTGTACCAGGTAAACCGACAGTATTGTCGGGAGCAGGAACTCTTTACTGAGTCGAATCCGAGGATCGACTGCCATACTTACGGAGTGCACGCTCTTTTATAAGGCGATGCCCCCTACCTTGCAACCTCTCCATACAAGTCTATCCAATGACGCACGGAAGTGCGTCACGCGTTTACTTGATACAAAACACTACAATGTACTAAATCTAATAAGATTTAATTATAAAGCAATCAAATACCACACTAATAATTGTCATGAATAAACAATAGTGATTTCATAAAGTAATTCGTTTTACATTCAAAGTAACGTATCAACAATTGTTTTGAATAAAACCATCGATAACAATTATCGAAATAAAGTAACCACAAATCAGTGTGCACATACAATAAATCATGTTTCGAATTAATAGACAATAATTGATACTAAAATCACATAAATTAACAATAAGAAACACAAATCATAACAAATTTAGTTACACCCACAATTGTGATTAATAAACTGTCTCCGACATATATATAAAATTGCGAGTGAAGTGATAGATATAGGTGAAAAAGGATGTCCTAATTTTTCAAGGTTGAAAAAGAAATATTGTAAAAATGATACTGAATTTAACTGTGTAAATCATAGACTAAACTGTGCTTTGAATAATGCTATATGTATTAAGAAATGGTATTTTGATAATAACATGTCCATATTTAATCTATTTAAAATTAATGTTCATATTTAATCTATTTAAAATTAATTTGTAATGTTCAGTTAATAAAAAATGATTATGTTTAAGAGGTTGTTTTATTTAATATAATCCGGGTAAACTACATAACAAACTTAAAATTAGCTCTAATAAAATGAATTTAATTGAGTAAGTATTCTATTAATTTTAAAATATTGAAAACATAATTAAAACATAACATAATGAGAACATTTCTTTAGAGCTAATTTAAAGTGGGAGTATGTTTATAATGTCAATAAAAGATAATAATTATAAATATATTATTTATTTAGTTTTCTCGTTAAAAACAATCACAAAACATTTACATTCACTTCAATTACAAACTAAATACACTTGGCCTTGTTATTTAATATTTTATGTATGTACATGAATACAAAATATTTTGGGGGCGGGTCTGGGTCTATGCTTTAACGGTTCCCGTACGGCATGCTTAACATGTTAGCATAGGTGCAGGCCTACCCTATCACCTCCTTCAGAGGTGATGGGGGGGCGTTGGTCTTGGGGGAGAGTGACAAGTTGGTCGCAAAGATCCCCAAGGCAAGTTCGGCGGATCTAGCCTTCTCGAGGTTGCCAGCCCTGTTACTGGGTCTAGCTCATTAGGAAATAGACTCAAAACAGAAAACACCGAGCGCTTTTTGTATAAAATATATATAGTATATATCTATGTAAGGTTTATTTTATATTATTCATATATATCACCCAATCCAAGGTGTTATCCGTACCGTGCCGAGGGATGCGTGGCTGAGGGGGAGCTCAGTCGCTAACGGTGGCTATCCGACACCTGGACGAATCGGGTAGTATTTTTAGTCCTCCCATTGGCATGCGGGGCTCTGCTGATGGGCATTTTTAGTTCCCTAGCTTCTCGTGGGATTAGGAATGGAAGTTAACAAAAAACAATTAAAATCAAGATCGTCGTCTCCAGTAGGAGAACAGTTCTCTCCCCTTTTAGGGGAGACGATAAGCCTAATGGAGGAGGTTTTACTAGCCTCTCCGGATAGGACAACCGTGGTGGCGGGTGAGGGGATTAGTCCGGCCAGGGCAGGAGGCTCCTGTGACTCGGCCCAAAGGACGGAAAAGTCCTCTCACCGTCATGAGAGATTAGGTGGTGCAGCGCGGAAAAGGCTCCGAAGGCTGTTAGCAGCCAATGTTCAGGCCGAAGAGGCCCGTGCGTTGGCTAAAAAGCCTTGGAGCGAGATCCCGCTCTCCAACCTTCCTCCGGACCCGAAGGCTAAGAAGCGTATAAGGTCAGAGGATGAATCACCAAAGGAGCAACCCAGGAAGGCTCCTAGGGTGGAAAAGCCCGTAGTGCAGGCCAGCTTCAAACAGGTCTTGGAGCAAACGCGCGTGGGGATTAGAAATGTGATCCCCATGAGCGAGGACCAAATGAAGCTGCTGCACCGCTCCCTTACTCTGGCGATGCTCAGCCTCAACGATATGGGTAAGGGGCCGAGATTCACGGGCTTCACGCACAGACCTGGGTTCGTTATTATTACCTGCGGGGACCAGGCCAGCCTAAAATGGCTGTCCGAAAGGGTCTATCAAACCCTGGAGCGGGGCATCGCTTTCCGTTATTCCGGAAAGTGATTTGCCGAAACCCGCCGTAGGGACCATCTTTATCCCCAGCAACGAGGCAGAGTCGATTGACGAAGCTGTACATTTGCTGGGGTTACAGAATGAAGGGCTCAACACGGGGCTCTGGAGAGTCGCGGACAGCAGGGCGGAGGGGAATGGGCATGTGGTGTCCTTTTTCCTTGACAATCCTTCTGTCGCGGCCCTTAGGGCTAGGAACTTTGAGGTCGTGCTTGGTTTTAAAGTGCTCTATTTTAAAATCAAGAGCGACCCAAAGGTTGGCCCTTCAACGACAGCTGCGGGACCGGTGAGGGAACCGCAAAATTCTACGTCGGGGGGCTCGGAGAGGCGGCGTGGAGAGGAACCTGGTCCGCGACCAGTCGCGGCTGAGGTGACTCCCACGCCAGCGCCTCGGAGCGACCCTGGACACGCGGAACCTCAGCCTTCCACCTCCAGAGGGCTCCCTGCATTGCGGGGGCGTGGCTCTGGGAGAGCCTGGCCGCACTTCGCTGCGGGCGGAAGGGCTCAGAGCGCGGTGCCTCGCGAGCAGGTGGCAGGAGGGGCGGGGTCCGCGGGACAGAAGAGGGACGCCTGGCGTACAGGTCGGGGGCGAGCACGTCCCAAGCCTGCACGCTCGGGAAACTAGGGGGGGCTACCCAGGTGGGAATGGTGAGGGTCCTGCAAGCAAACCTCCATCATGCTGCGGCAGCGGCTGCGGTAATGGAGCTCTGTATTGCGAAGGGCATAGCCAACCTCGCCCTGATCCAAGAGCCTTGGGTAGCCAACATCCAGGTTCTGGGACTGAACGGTGCCGGTAAGATCCTTAGTAACGGTACTGGTATAAGACCCAGAGCATGTATATTATTTAACAACTGTGTTGATTTCTTGCCAATTACAGAAGTTTGCAATGACGACTTGGTAGCGGCCTTTGTCAACCTCAAAGGGTGGTGCGGGGCCAGGGTGATTGTGTGCTCCGCATATCTTCCTGGAGAGAGGGACAACCCGACGGAAGACTTGGTGAGGGTGGTGGAATACGCCGCCCGACACAACGCTGAGCTTCTTATTGGATGTGACGCCAACGCCCATCACTCCTCATGGGGGAGTACAGACACCAACAAAAGGGGTGAGTTACTCTTTGACTTTTTACTAACTAATAACCTAATTACGCTAAATGTAGGCTGTGAGCCAACTTTTGTGACTCGAGCAAGGCAGGAGGTATTAGATATTACGATCGCCACTACTAACCTGGCCAGACACATAAATGACTGGCATGTCAGCAGTGAAAATTCAATGTCGGACCACAGACATATTGCTTTTGAGGTTAGGGCCGCTCTGGACGCCCAAACCATAACTTATAGGGACACAAGATCAACTGACTGGGTGGGTTTCAGGAACCAACTCAGACAAAATCTTGACACCTTTCCAAAAACAATCAGAACAATTGAGAGCCTAGAAATAGCTGTGGAAATTTTAACCAAAGGACTGAATCAAGCCTTTGAGGAGAATTGCCCGGAGAAAACAAAGACCTTAACTAGAGAAGTACCCTGGTGGAGCCCTGGACTTGAAAAGTTTAGGGTTAAAACCAGGAAATTATTCAATAAGGCTAAAAAGACTCGCGAATGGGAGGTCTACTTGAAAGAATTAACTGAATATAGTAAACTGATTAGGAAGGCGAAGAGAGCATCGTGGAGGAAGCTTTGTGGGGAGCTAAAAAGCCTTCCTCAAACAGCCAGACTTCACAAGTTGCTCTCCAAAACCAAGACTAATCAGATTGGACTCCTTAAAAAGGATGATGGCTCCTTTACGAACAATGAAAAGGAGACCTTAATGTTGCTGGCCGCGACTCACTTTCCCGGGTCTCTGAGCATAGACCTGCTCCAACAACAGCCAGCGTTCAATAGACCTCGGAACGAGGACTGGCGCAGGGCTGCCAAAATCATAAGACCCAATCAGGTTAAGTGGGCCGTTGACTCTTTCAAACCCAACAAAGCCTGCGGGGAGGATAGGATAACACCAGCCTTGTTACAACAAGGGGTAAATATCCTTCTTCCCCATCTGGTCAAAATCTTCAGAGCAAGTTTTGCCTGGGGACATGTACCAGAACGATGGACTATAGACAAAGTCCTTTTTATACCTAAAGCTGGCAAGAAGGATTACAGCCAGCCAAAGTCCTTCAGACCAATAAGCCTCTCTTCATTCCTCCTCAAGACGATGGAGAAGGTGCTTGATAGGTATATTAGAGATGTAGCTCTGGTAAGTAAACCAATCCACGACAGTCAACATGCGTATCGTAAGGGCAAATCTACGGAGACTGCCCTCACGAGCCTGATGGACAAAGTGGAAAGAGCTACAGAAGATAAGGAAATAGCGCTATGTGCATTCCTAGACATTGAAGGGGCTTTTGATAACTCACCGACTCCTTTGCTAGTCAATGGGCTGATAAGCAAGAGTGTCGACCCGACTACTGTAAGGTGGGTAGAATCCATGCTCACCAGCAGAGGAGTAAAAATGTCCCTTCATCAGACTTCAATCCAGGTACCCACAGCAAAGGGTTGTCCACAGGGTGGTGTCCTGTCGCCACTTCTGTGGACCCTTGCAGTGGACGAACTTTTGCATAAATTGGCAGAATCTCGCATTGATGCGCAAGGCTATGCGGATGACTTGGTAATCATTGTGAGAGGCTTTTGCCAATCTACTATCTCCAGTAGAATGCAAAAAGGCCTTAGCATTGTCAGTGATTGGTGTAACAGAAGTGGCCTCTCTGTTAATCCTGACAAAACATCTATTGTACCCTTCACGAAAAAACGGCGTTTGGACAAACTGGCAATGCCAAAGCTGAATGGGAAGGAGATAGCTTTCTCCACGGAGGTTAAATATTTGGGCGTAACAATCGACCAAAAGCTGACGTGGAACCCTCACATAGACAATGTGTTAAAAAAAGCCAAGATGGCAATTGGTATTAGTGGACGAATGATGGGTAGCAACTGGGGTATTAACCCCAAAAACACTCTGTGGACGTACACAGCTATTGTGCGGCCGATCATAACGTACGCATCAGTAGTGTGGCACGATAAAGCACATCAGATCACCACTATAAAGAAACTAGACAGTCTTCAGAGAACTGTCAGTAAAATGGCTGCAGGAGCTATGTCAACAAGTCCGGGAATGGCACTGAACGCCCTGCTTGGACTACCGCCTCTACATTTATATATACTCAAGGAGGCGAAAGCAAGCATGTACAGGGCCAAGGTCCGGGGCAGTGGTTGCTGGCTCTCGCAGAAAATGAGGACCTTACAGGACTCAATATTGGAAATGCCAGTTCTCGGCATGACAACTGATGTCATGCTAGTGCGGCATGTATTCGAGAAGCGATATTCCGTGGAAATTCCTTCAAGGGACTACTGGACCAAAAGTCAGCCACCTCAGGTGGCAGGCTGCATGATCTGGTACACGGACGGTTCCAAAATAGGATCCAAAGTAGGTTGTGGGATAAATGGAGTGCGGCCAGGGTTCAGCAAAAGTGTAAACCTGGGACAGTACGCCTCCATTTTCCAAGCAGAGGTGTACGCCATCCTAGAATGTGCGGAAATAAATCTGCAAAGGCAATACGTCAACCTAACCATACACATTAATTCAGATAGCCAAGCTGCTCTACTAGCGCTGGACTCGAATTTAGTCTCATCGAAACTGGTAGAGGAATGCATGGCTAAACTCAACTCTCTAGGCAATAAGAATAGAGTAGTATTAAGATGGGTGCCTGGGCATGCAGGCATTATTGGCAATGAACGTGCCGATGAGCTTGCAAGGGCGGGGGCGCATATCACGCAACAGGGTCCGGAGCCCTTCTGTGGTATACCGAAAAGCCTAGCTCAGAGCACCCTGATTAAAGCATGCCTCGAAGCTTCCAGAAAGTTATGGAAGGAGTCTCCGGGCATGTTACACTCGAAAGCACTTATCAAAGCCTATGACAGAAGGCTTAGTAACCAAGTCCTAGCACTCAGTAGGAACAACTTGCGCATTGTAGCTAGAGCCACTACAGGACATTGTTGCTTAAACAAGCACATGTTCCACCTGGGGTTAAGTGCTACGCAAACCTGCAGACGCTGTAATGAGGCTGATGAAACGCCACTTCACCTTCTGGGGGAATGCGGAGCACTAATGCACAAGCGCAACAATCATCTGGGCAAATACCTGTTAAGCCCGGATGAACTAATGGAGATCGCCCCAAAGCAGATCCTGCAGTTCATAACAGCTGCAGGGTTTGGCGGCGATCTCTAACCAATACAAGCGGCGATCACAATTGACCAACTAATGGTCGCAGTGATACCACAGCCGCAAAAAGAAAAAAAAAAAAACAAAAAAAAAAAAAAATGTACATGAAACTTATCTACTATGAACTATGATGTATTTGAGAATTTTAATACACTACTACATTATCAAATAAATTATTTTATTTCTTCTAACTTATTCTCTCTAATTACAATAAAACTTACACCTTTGATATTTTTTTGTTTATATATATTTTTTTTTTATTACATTAAACTTACATATTAACTAAAAACCTTAACTAAGAACCTAACTAAGGGCTTAAAGTTTTCTTATTATTTTATTTTTATTTACAGATTGTGATGATCTATGTGGAATCATTTTATTACACTAACAAATTAACAAATGAATTTATAATACCAATATTAAACTAATTATTTATTTCTACTGAATATACAACTAGGTAGATACATCAAAGTCAAAAAAAAGTCAAAGTCAAATACTAACAAACTTACCAACAACTTACTTACTTACTAATAATAATCATCACCTCAAAGTTTCTTTGAAATTTTATGTATTTGTTTTTATTGTGTCTCTTCCATAACATTGTCCACCGGTTCACTAACTACATATTGTGCACTTAATAACACGTTCTCATTGTCACTTGAACTTGCAGCACTTGCTTCTTGACGCTCACTGATGTCTAACACTTGTATCTGGATCAGTCGTAAACCTTTTTTCTTTTCGTTGTTTATAACGAACGACGATTGACTTATAGAATGTTCAGCAGGTGCCTTCCGTTTTAAACCCTCCCATCTTGCTCTAGGCTTTTTGTTGGTTGGTTCAGGTCTTTGTTGCTCTGGAGTATGCCAGCTTAAACTTGGAGTTGGCCAACCTTGACCGTATTGTGATAAGATAAAATCAGGAGAATCGCACATTATTGATGATCTGAAATAAACAAAGTTATAATTATTGATAATAATTATGTTTAACAGCTTAAGAAATAATTTTATAAATATGTATAAGCTTGTGCAATACTTACAATTTGTTTTGTTTTTATTCAACGTGATATGACCACTCCGACCGACTGTGTAATGATAGAATGATGTTCTACACAATAATATTACTGTGGAACGTGGCTAATATGTAATTAGACTCCATAAAGCCATACGCTGTGAATCAATTTCATGTTTCAACATGTCAAATTCTACAACGCGCGTGCGAACTTCGAGGCACGAGTCCTTTGTCATCAAAAATGAACATTTTATGTTTATCAAGTTGGAACCTGTATCGACACGCTGGGAGCCCTGTGTGCTTTGTAATCAATCAGGAATGGAAATAAAACAGATATAATTATAACCATTAAATACTATTTATTTATTTACTACCAATATAAGAAAACTTATCACATAGCGGCATGGCATTTCATACAAACTTAAGTCCGAAGTTTTGGAAATTAATAATATGAATTAATATAACTTGATACGTCACAAAAAGTTAGTAAATTATATTTTAGGAATTTCATGAAATGCTGTGTCGCGTAAACGCTCTTAAAACTAATTAAGTACTAAGTTCTAAAGTTTTATACATAATTTGCTATAAGTAACAGTTAAAATAATAATATCTATTTGAGGCACCAAGAAAATTTAAATTTTTACAATTACATTACACATTATTTGACCTTACTTTAGGTAATTATCATTACATTTGAACGTTATCTAAATACATTGTAAAAAATATATCTACTGTAATTACTTACATTAAAAATAATGGCAATTCATTACTTAAATATAGTTGCATTACCCCAAGCTAAAGTAGATACCTTATCAAACGATAGCAACCGCTTATCATCATTGCTTGAAAGTGCTACTTTATTTACATCCTGAGTGAATATTTCATGTTTTATCGACTTAAACAAAACATTTTTTTTGTGAATGACATTACAATTGAACAAAACGTTTTCATAATCTAACATATTAAAATTTTTCCTAACACATTTTTTTGTACCTTTTGCTTTCTTTATTGTGTTGTCTAAAGTTTTAATACAATAAAGCTTTGAGCGCAGTCCTACGAATTCTTTGATAATTTTACCACCCATTTCATCTTTAAATAACCCTGGAACCTTCTTATTAATAATTGGTAAGTTAAATTTGTTGTTTAAGTCGTAGTTGCTGGTATCAAAATATTTTAGAAAATGTTCATTGATATCTTGATAAATGTCATCAGTATTTACATCATAAACCAAACTATCCGTATCAGTATAACACAATTCAATTCGGTTACCATAAAAAGGCTTTATGATTGAATAATGGAAGTCATACATGTGACTCTTAGATAATTCCAATACAGTAAATCCCATACATATTGGTTTATTAAGAATAACGCGAGAAGGCTTCATTTGGATTGCCACTAGATCATCAGAAAATACTGAGGCGCTATGAAAATATGGACTGCCGATCAATTTCTCAGCACAAGTAGTCTTTTTTGTTTTATTGTTCAAGTCACACCACTTGTTTACTAACTTAACATCTATTCGATGCTCATTATTTTCCAGAGTCTTTCCAAAAATACTATTGTTCAATAATTTGAAAAAATCTTGTTCAAACGTTGACTCTGCTTTTTGACGTAACTGGGTGTTAATATCAATATATTGTTTTAAAAAACAGCTTTGCTTGAAAACAATTGCACGATGAATCCTTCGTAATACCAATCCGTGCTGCAAGCATTTTTTTACCCGACTGCGCCAGAAGGGGGGTTATGTTTTTCGGGTGTATGTATGTATGTATGTATGTATGTATGTATGTCTGTGAATTTCTTTGGCACGCTCTGTAGCTCAAACGGCTTAATGGATTTTGACTTGAGAGGTGTCGTTTCATTCGTCATAATTGTGTGAGTGACACTGGGTACATCAAAATTAGAAAAAATACACTGGCCGATTTCTGGCGACATATTAGTGTTTAAAATAAAAATATTTTTCCTCAAAACCTATCGAGTGGGGTATCAAAATAAAGGGTTTTATAAATAGCTTACAAATATATAAATAACTTATATGTTTAAATGTAATTTGGAATGAGAAATGCTAAAAATCAACAAATAAATTAAGGTTCGTTTCCTTTAAGTTGAGTTCCTTTACGTTGAGTCTGAGAGTTTTTAGCTTGAAAGGTGTCGTTTCAATCGTCTTAATTGTGTGAGTGACACTGGGTACATCAAAATTATTAAAATTAAACTGGCCGACTTTTGGCGACATATTAGTGTTTCCAAAAAAAAAAATCTTTAAACCTATCGACTAGGGTAGGTTTTATAAATACCTTACTAATATATATACAACTATTTGTTTAAATGTAATTTGGAATCAGAAATGCTAAAAAACAACAAATAATTAAGGTTGATTCCCTTTAAGTTGAGTTCCTTTACGTCGAGTCTGAGAGTCTATTGCTCTTGCAAAATATTGCTATTTTACGCTATCTAATTCCGTTACGTCGAGTTTATATAATAAGTACAGTCAGGATATAAATTAAAAACCAGTATTATTAAAATACTGTTTTATTATTTGTTTTTTAACGTTTCTCTACACTATAATTTACTTACTATGATCATATCAGTAGAAGAAAAAGAAGAAAGGTTTTCGAGAATATGGCAGTTTAGCGATTTCTTTCAGCTTTGAAGAGGTTCCGAGAGGTTCAGAAGTATTATCTTCACTAGAAGGAAGAGGTTGGTTTTTCATATTCTTTGATATCATGATATTATCTTTGGATGATATTATCCATATCAAAGGTGTTTAAACCCTACTTGGTGTTGTCTATTAATGTCCGCCCGCCATTGACTACTTTCGCAACTTTAAGAATCAGTAGGGTCAGTGTATGCACATTGCGTCTTCATGGGCGATTTCAACACAGACCTTGAGCAGCCAACCTGTCGTTCCCGAGAACTCTTACATATCATCGAGTCTGTTAGTCTCTTATGTTCTTCCTCTGCAACCTACTCGTTTTAATATAAAAATGCGACTAATGTATAATTAAACCTTTTGGTGCTACACCAATATCTGTGCACCACCCACCAACAACACTAGTAGGACAATACATAACAACATGGAGGAGAAAAAATATAAATAAATAATAAAAAGTTCAGTCGGTTTAAGGTTTAGGTTAGTTCAAGGTTTGGGGCCGAGGGACCCGCTAAGCTTGGGGACCTGGTGCACTGCACCGCCTAGCCCTCCGATAGCTAGTGCACGGAAAAGCGGGTACAGAAACTCGACGTTAAGGGAGTAAAAACGGGACAGAAGTTGTAGACTCGACGTAGGGATAATAGAAGCGAGGCAAGCTTCTCGGCTCAACGTAAAGAGACTCGACGTAAAGTTTTCTAAGTTCAAAATTGAATCACTGCGAAAACTAAAAATATTAAAATAAAAAAATTATTTAAAAAAACAAAAAACCCGACTGCGTGAAAAATTGTTAAACTCAAAAGATAGAAATAAGTGAAAACTTAAATATTTTTTTGGTTTTGAATCATCGTGGTTGACAGTGTTCACAAAGGCAGTCGGAGGCATCAAGTTAAAGTTTAGACACTTTCAACGGATTTTAAACATATTGTACATTTTTGATGCCTCCGACTGCCTTTGTGAACACTGTCAACCACGATGATTCAAAACCAAAAAAATATTTAAGTTTTCACTTATTTCTATCTTTTGAGTTTAAAAATTTTTCACGCAGTCGGGTTTTTTGTTTTTTTAAATAATTTTTTTTTAAATGTATGTAATGAATAATATAGTGGTATTTATCATACAAATTCGGTATTAATTTTTTATTCTTACCACCGGGTGGGACGAATTTTTCTGAGCAAAATGGAAAGTCATTATGTTCAATGTGCAATGTTGTAGGATATAATAAATCAACTTCAAGAATATAACCGTTTTCCGCAGTATCGCTTAAATCTATTAAGTTCAATTGCAAATCATCTATTTCCTGTCTACTCATGAATCTAAAATCCGAATGAGGCAAATATTGACACATGCTATAGCCATATAAATTGTTACAATCTAAATAAATAATAAATGAATTCGGAAGGGATGGGTCGTAAGAATCCAAGTATTTATGATTGGCTTGGGCATGTCTTCTGGAACACATACAAATACCTCCTCTAATACCTGTTTGTATCATCCTATAAATTTGAACATCACTTATCAATTCTAATTTAATTCTAGTTTTCAAAAGCATTGCATCGAATGATAGACTTGGTGCCGTAAGATAGAACGCGGGATCCAGATTGTAATGTCGTTTACATGTTTTTCTAAAACTTTCAAACACGTCTGTAAGCAAAAGAACGTCGGTTTTAAGGTATAAATCTGTATACATACCCATGTTACGAATATTAAATACTGACCAAATGGACTGAGCGTGTTCATAGTCTTCATCAGTAATTGACTCATTAGTTAAAGAGTTAAAAAAACATTTTTTAGACGGTAAACACGTATCTTCGTAAAGTTTCCATTGAGACATATAGTCGTACGGATAAACTCCTTTACGGGTAAGTAGATCGAATTGTGTTTTTTCGGGAAAATAAAATTTTAATTGTTTAAATTCTTGTTTTTTCATTGTACTAACCAACTTTTCTAAGCTTGTTCCTAAAAACTTGAAAGAATCTACAAATCGTACCTGTATGCTTTCGTTATCGGAAATCGGAATATACTTCGTGAAAGAAATATAATTTTCTTTTGTTTTAGGTATGACTTTAATAGATCCTGGAGCTTTACCTAATTCTTTTATGAAAAGATGGCAATCATAACCCGATAAGTTATGAAAAAATACAGGCAGAAACTTAGGCATTTTATATTGTAGGTTACAGTAACTGTGAGCTGCGCCACAATATTTACCAGTCAAATGATAATGATCGCGAACCCTATCACCAAACAAGAAATTCTCACAAATATGACATGTATCAGAGTTTTCAAAGTCGAGAGCATTCTCATTCGTGTAAATCATAGGAATGATATTATTTAAAGCTAAATTCTATAAAGCTTTTTAGCGTCCTTATAGATAGACTTCACACATTTCGAAACGCAATCCAAACCACGATACGAGATGTAACGATTATAGGTTTTATCTAGAGTGCATGTAATATGATAAGTGAAAGCGATGGGCACATGTCGCTGTCTCGTAACGGTGCTCACCTGAGTTGGGTCAGGTTCGCAGGAGTCGTACCGCTCTAGCATTGTTTCAAAATCTGCATATATAACAAATGGAACAAATTGCTTTCTACCATAATTTTCAAACTGAATGAAAGAACCCTTTGGAGGTAGTTCAGTAGCAACTCCTCCACAACTGTGTGAATTCAGATCATCACATGAATCAAAGAACATTAAACAAACATCACAAAAGTATAATTTACTGTGGTGTCTTGTTATTTGTTTTTTAACAAGACGAGGTAAATCCTTAATGAGACAGTACTTAATGTGATAAATCATCTTTTTCTAAGTAAAGTAAATGAATCACTTTCCTCTTCAAAGATTTTGGTTTATAAAACGGTCCAATCACGGAATTATTTTTAAAGCCATATATATATATATACAAATTTCAGGGTTATTTAATTCGAATCGAGCAATATCTGAGAAACTCAATGGAAATTGAATGTCTTTTATATTTAACACGCTTTGAAAATGGGGGTAAGACGATACTCTTTCAGGATGAGTTTTAGCTGGATATAAAGCAGCAACAACTGACCATAAAAAGCAATAATTATCTTTATTGCGAGTATTAATACATGCTTTTTTTGATTTAATTGATGTTGGCAAATCGATAAAGCTTGAACCGCGCAAAGGTTGGTATTTGTTAACATTAACTTCCAAATACGAACTGTTTAAAAATGTCCACCCACTGTCACGATCTTGAAATTCTTCTATCTTTTTTTTTCAACGTGTTTCTAACCTGAGATGCTAATGAATCATAATCATAATTCTGATGTACTACATAATTCTTTGTAGCAAATGATTTCATCTCCTGACTATCATTTTTAACCATCAAAAACAAAGCAAAATATTCGAAATTAATTTTTAGACAGATATGATCCCTAAGAGATTTGTTTATTAATGTCTTGATTTTTTCTTGACTGTTATTCAAAAACAAATCTAAAGAATAATTTTCGTTAGTATCAATAATTCTATAAGAAGCTATACGATTTAGAAATGCAGAATGAATTAATTCAACACCTTCGCAAACGTATGAAATATTTTTATTTTTATGATCGATACTGCGTAGATGACCCATCCAATGACTGCGTTCAACAGATATGTTACAAACAGTGCAGAAAGGCATTCTATCGTAATTAATTACCTGCTAAGTTTAAAAATAAAGATTTAACTTATTTAAAATGTATCTTATCACTATAAATATGGGCTCTGAGTCATCGAACAACTCGTGAGCCTTATGCATGAATTTTGTAGTGAGTTTCACTGCGAGCTACCTTTATCCAGTTGCAGTTTTAATCTTATTTTGGATGCCTCAAATTTAAAGTTTAACTTATTTAAAATGTATCTTATCACTAAAATATACCGGCTCTGAGTCATTAAACAACTCGTGAGCCTTATGCATGAATTTTTGTAGTGAGTTCCACTGCGAGCTACCTTTATACAATTGCAGTTTTAATGCAACTTGGGACTTCTTCCAACGCTCCTCAGGAGCAGTGGAGATGATGTCTTCTTTATGGTACACCTTCAGTTCCACAAAGAAGGCGCCCCTTAGGTCCGCTGTCCGTCGTACCTTCCCGTTGGCGACGCGGGACAGTAAGGATGAACCTAACTCCGACTGCGGAGGAATGCCATCTAAGTCTTCCAAACCGAAAAGATCGGTGGTCCCTGGTCTCTTGTTACTGTAAAAAAATAATTTTATTTTAATAATCTAGAAGAAACACTTTTCTAGATACAAACTTATGTTGAGCGAAAAATAAGTAAGTATGTACTTAAAAATATTTTTGCAAATCAAAGTTCTTTATTGAAATCTACTTTATGTTAGAAAATGTGAAAGTAATAACTTAGAAAATAAAAAGTAGTCATAAACTACCTTGATCCTAATTCCACGACCGAGGAAGCTTTGCGCTTTGTTGTTTTTTTCGTAGGCTGGCTCTTGCTCGGCACGACCTTTGTAGCAGTCGGCGGGCTCTTTATGTAGTCGGACACACGGGAAACGTCGGAGTCAGACCTAATACACAAGATAAAAAAGTATTTAATATTTTATATAATAAAACAAATAACCGTTTAAGGTCTTTTTTGAGATACAATAATCAATTTATAACAGGTTGAGAACAGTTACATCAGCCGGCAGGCAGAAACCAGGTCCGTAGCTGAGTAGCAATCACGATGGATAGACAGAACATGCTAATTACAACAGCCGGCAGGCAAAAACCAGGTCCGTAGCTGTGCATTATGACTACTAATTTAAAATTAAGAAGTACTCACTTACATGATTTAAAGTTGATTTTAAAGTACTGCTAGTACTACTTGTCACTTTGAAGATTCTGGAGCGAATGTAATTTAGCGATTTAATTAATTCGTTTATATTCACAAAAAATACTATTTCAGCATAAAATAGATCGTTTCAATTTTAAACTCTAAGTGAATGTCTTACAGTTGTATAAAAAATATGTCGTTTACGTCATATTGGCCAATCCGTGTGGTTGTTAATGTTAAGTTGCGGTTAAACTCGGGGCTAAATATTATAATCATATAAAAATACTACTGTGGAATAAGTTCGTTTATAAATACTCACAAATAAAATTTTTAATCGTATTATTAAATAATCACTTAAACCCACAATTAAAGAATCCAAGAAACTGTATCGTGTGGGAATCGAACACACGTGTCTGAGTTATGGTTTTATAGTGGTCTAATTTATCGATAACAACTTTAGTTTAATTTCAGTATAGGTACTATTACAATGCTCCCAAATAATCTTGTTGTGCACAGGGTTCTCTTTTATGTAATCGCACTCGATCGAAGTGGGTAATGGTTCATCCAATAATACATGTTGTACTTGATAAAAATATATCATATAAATATATAGTCTTAGTACCTAGAAGAATGAAACACAATAAATTAGAAGCGATTACAAACTTCAAATATAAATACGAAAATAATAGGTATTTAGGAAATTCTATAAAAGACGAATTCAGTGTTTATTTACAACATGATAGTCGATCATGTTACTTAGATTATGCAATGCAGTTGATGCGACAGTAGTATATTATTGGGCATTCTGAGCCACTGTCCTCCAGTAGCTCGGCAAGTAAGCCTCGCTACAGGACAGTGGCTCGGAATGCCCAATAACCACTAATCAACTCGTCTAGACAGCCCAATAATCGGTAATCGACTCGACTCGTTCATTTGTTCATTCGTTCGAGTTCTTAGCATTCTGTCCCACAGATCGCTCGTACGCGAAATCTGTTACTGTTTCAGTTTATAAATAATGTTGTAATAAACACATGCACTCACTGTTAATCAGTTTGTTGACAACAGTAATCATGAAATTTGTAAAACAACCACAATCACTGCATGTAAGCACTATTTGCGAGAATTTTTGTAAAACTAGATCTCGTCATGGAGAATTATTACCTAATTCAGTACGATGTATCATTTGCGGACCATCGAATTGTGGAAAAACAAATTTACTTATTGGACTTCTTATACATGAAAATGGTTTACGGTTTCAAAATGTTTATGTCTATTCAAAAACCTTACACCAACCAAAGTAAATTTTTTTAGAAAGAGTTTTACAACAGGTACCAATTATCTCATTCCAGAAATATCAAGGGAATGAGGAAGTTATAAGCGTTCAGGACGCAAAACCCAACTCTGTGATTATATTTGATGACGTTGCTTGCGAGAATCAAACTAACATGCGTGATTATTTCGCAATGGGAAGGCACAAACACATCGACTGTTTTTATCTCAATCAAACATATAGCAAAATCCCTAAACAGTTAGTAAGAGATAATGCTAACTTAATTATATTATTCAAACAAGATGATATTAACTTGAAGCATGTTTATGAAGAACATGTTAACACTGATATGACATGGCTTGAATTTCGTGAAATGTGTTCTAAAATATGGAGTGAGCCCTTTAATTATGTTGTAATTAATAAAGATTGCAACAAAAATAACGGATGCTATAGAAATAAATTTGACACTTTTGTAGTCTTTGATTAGAAATACAAATATTTAAGATATGGTACTTACATGATATCATTATTCCTTGGTCAACTCTTCATCGATAACTATTATAGTCCGTAAAATCGTAGTAATGGAAAAATCACTGAAAAGGCAAATTGTTGATGCTGCAGAAGCTGTAAAGAAAAAAGTACGAAAGATGCGAGATTTGGAGACTGAAAATAAGCAAGCATTGGAATCAGTTTTTAGACCTGTAACAGAGTCTCTCAATTTTTTAGCTGACACCAATAAGCAAACTGACCTCTTGCGATCTAAAGAAGTTGAAGAAAGAAAAGTTTCGTTTAAAAACAATACTTTACAGAAAGACAGTTCTAATAACGAAGAAGATAGTAATGTAGAAGAAAATGAATGTGATACCGACAGTGATGAGTCGTACCAATCATTAGGAGACAATAATCAAGAGCGTAATACATCATCCTGGTCAGTATCTGCGGAAGCACTAACAGATATTCCATTTGGTGTTCGAGCGGAGCGAGGACAATTGATGTTAGGTTCTGCTGTCATAACGATCAGCGATGATTACATCACCGTTACTGGACGGAAATATCGAAGTACTCCAGGACTGAAACAATTATTATTGAAAAAGGACGTAGATTTAAGCACAGTTACAGAGTCTGATATGCAGAATTATAAAATGATGTTGATTGCCACAAATGCACATCGTCGAGACTTTGATTCGAACAAACCAATAAAAAGTAATAAGGGACAAAAATATTTGCAAGTTATAAAACCTCTTTTCAAACTGCCGAATACTATTCAAAACAGTCAAGCAAAGGGGAAAGGGCTACCCTTGACAAAAATGTGGAAAAAAATATAGATTTTGTATATTGGGATGATCCTAATGAACTTGTGGATAGGTTAAAATTATTAATTGCATCTCGAGACGCTGGTAACACTGGATTAGACAACGAAATTATATCTATTATTGAAGAACTGCGTGAAAGTAAAATTATTAAGTAATAAATAATTGGTATAAATTTTTCACCGTTCATTTCATTATCAACCTTTAAATATAATACACCTTAAATATGAATGTAGATAAATTTGGACACCATATTCATAAGAGAATGCGTTTCTCTGAATTATTAGAGTTCAATGAAAATGCATTGCTAAAATCTGAAAGTGGTGATTTTGATTTGAAAAAATCTAGATTAAGAGGAATTAGATCTCCTGAAGACATAGATGATGCTGTAAACAAAGATTACGTCGATCGATTGTACGATCAGATAATAAAAAAAAAGGATAGTGTGATTGGATTGTTGCGTGCTCAAATCATAAAAGATGTAAAAATAACAGTCCAAGCCACTTTAAAAGCGAAGATACCTGAAGTTTTAGTTCAGTTGGAAGATAAGTTTTATAACAAAGCAGAAGTCCAAAAATTACTTGAAAAAACTCCGTGATGGCAAAGCAACAAATTGTTAATGAACTTCACAAAGCGGCACGAAGAAACTTTGTTAGACGTTCAGTTATTTTAAAAGGCATTGATGACTTATGGCAAGCTGATCTGGTAGATATGCAAAATCTAAAAAAGTTTAATAAAGGATATAATTATATTTTAGTGGTAATTGATTGTTTCTCAAAGTATACCTGGACAGAACCACTAAAATCCAAATGTAAACTTGATGTTACTCGTGCATTTGAGCGAATACTAACTACGAGTAATCGAAAACCTGATCATTTACAAACAGATTCTGGGACAGAATTCTATAACATAACATTCCAAAAGCTTATGAAGAGCTACAATATTAACCACTACTCTTCGTATTCTACCAAGAAAGCTTCGATTGTAGAACGGGTTATTAAAACAATTAAAAATAAATTGTATAAGTACTTTAGTCTCTTTGGGAATTACAAATGGTTAGGTTTACCATTAGAAGTTATTCTAAAAACCTATAATAGTACAAAACATCGTACAATCAAATTTAAACCATTCGAGGTAAATAAGTTGAACGAATCAAAGATAAGAGAAAATATTCAAAAAACTCAGAAACTTACATCACGCCGATGTCAACCTAAGTTCAAAGTAGGTGAAAATGTTCGGATCAGTAAATACAAACATATTTTTGATAAAGGTTACACTCCTAATTGGTCAACTGAAATATTTACTGTAAAAAAGATTAATAAAACCATACCAGTAACATATCATTTAGAAGATCATCGAAAGCAAACCATTAGAGGATGTTTCTACGAACAAGAACTTCAAAAAACTAGCTATCCAGATGTCTATTTGATAGAAAAGGTTCTTAGAAGGAAAGGAAAGAAAGTTTACGTGAAATGGCTTGGCTTAAGCAACGAAGAAAACAGTTGGATTGATAAAGATGCAATTATGGATTAGGATTATGAATATATAACCGTGTTTGTAAGGATTTTTTAATTCATTACACTTTTGACTATGCAAGGCGGTGGACTAGTTAATAGTGTGATTAATAATCTGCCGTTTGAACTTCATTTGCCTGGTTATAACTATTGCGGACCGGGTACAAAACTTGAGAAGCGATTGTTGCGAGACGATCGAGGTGTGAATAAACTAGACGAAGCTTGTATGCATCACGACATTGCATATGCAAATCACACAGACTTATCTAATCGTCACAAAGCGGATTTACAACTTTTAAACATGGCTAAACAAAGACTAAAATCAAAAGATGCAGGGAAAGGTGAAAAACTTAGCTCATGGATAGTGAATAAAGTAATGAAAGCCAAATTAAAGTCGGGAGCTGGCATTAAAACATTCAATGCTTTTGTGTCAAAAATTAAGTCAAAGATTAAGAAACTGAAACCTAAAAATAGTAAAACATTAATCAACATTGCTTACTCAGCTGCAAAAAAGATATTTCCAGACATTCAGAAGATTCGCATTCCACGAGTTATACCAATACCAAAGACAGGAGGAGTCTTACCTTTAATTCCAATTTTCGCTGGATTATCGGCTTTAGGAAGTTTAGCAGGCGGTGCAGCTGGTATTGCGAAAACCGTAAACGAATACAAGACAGCTCAAAAAAGCTTGCAAGAATCAGAACGACACAATAAGACCATGGAAGCTTTAGCGTTGGGCAAAGGGTTGTATATCAAGCCTCATAAAAACGGTAAAGGGTTGTTTATAAAATGTTCAAAAAACTAAATAAGCTGCCTAATCGTCCTTTAACTAATATCGATATCAGTGAGCATGCACGTGACATCCCATACTTTCGAGGAGTCTATATGAAGGATCGGTTAACAAGAACACCAAAACGCATTGAATGTGCTATCGTTAACTTAGACGATTCACGAAATGAAGGAACGCATTGGGCAGCTTATGCTAAAATAAACAATTATTGTGAATACTTTGATAGCTTTGGGGATTTGAAACCTCCGATGGAATTAATGCAGTACTTTAAAAATTTTAATGTTTTTTATAACTATACTAGATTTCAAAAATTTAATACAGTAAACTGTGGACACTTATGTTTAGAATATCTACGGAAATTTTGGAATAAATACGTATAAATATTATGTATTTCTTTTATTTCAATCATTTTCATCATGTCACTCACCTTATCGATAACTGCAAACTCGTCCGATTTATGTACATATTATCCTAATACATTACAACTTTATGGATCTTATGAGTGTGCCTTATTGCATTTCTCAACATTTAATTCAATTCCAAACATTGACGAAACGAATAATAAGTTATATTACGGCTCTAACGAAGTTCTTGAAATACCTGAAGGCACTTATGAATTACAAGATATCAGCGATTATTTAAAATCGGAAATAAAAGATTGTTCAATAAAAGTACAGTGTAATAACAATACTCTAAAAACTTTGATATACTGTACCAATATCAATTTTACTAAAAAAGGAACATTTAGGAGATTATTAGGGTTTAATAAACAGATTTTAAAAGCCAATAAATGGCATGTGTCTGAGTTACCAGTCAACATTCTGCCTACGACTGTGATCAGGATAGAATGTGACATTGTAAGTGGTTCGTACATAAACGGAAAACCCAGTCACATTGTACACGAATTCGCACTCAATGTGCCACCTGGATATAGAATTATAGAAATTCCGAAAAACGCCATATACTTTCCAATCAACCAAAACAACATAAGCTGTATACATATCAGGCTATTAGATATAAACAATCGATTAATAAACTTACGTGGTGAAGAAGTGCAGCTATATTTACATCTTAGAAGAAAAAATGATTGACTACAATAAATATGTGCATCAACAAATTGGGAACGTCAGTTCAACTAAAGTGATCAAGCAAATAAGACCTCGGTCTAAAAAAAAAATAAAATTAACAAGAGACAATAAGGAATTTCTTAAAGCAATTGGTTTGCTAAAATGAATATCTTAGAGGTTTTATCTGCTCCAACTTACGACAACACTGTTGAGGGAATTGAATTTCATTCTTACAAACCCTACGTAACAAGCTTCAACAGGAACGATGAAATCCGTATAGGTACCTATTAATCAACAGGATCTGTATATATTACCGTCAGCAAGCACTTTGTATTTGGAAGGAACTATAATCGTTAGCAAAAAAGATTCAAAAGATAAAGCGAGTAGTGTTTCTTTAACAAATAATTTTCTGCTCTACTTGTTTCAAGATATAAGATACGAATTAAATGGAGTGGAAATTGATAAAATAAAAAACGCTGGTGTTACTACTACGATGAAATCATTAGTGTCTATGAATGAGAGTGAATCGAAGATATCTTATGCATGGGGTTGGAATATCGATGGTATAAAAAATATTAATGGAGGTAATTTTTCTGCTTCCATACCCCTTTGTAACATTCTCGGATTTGCAGAAGATTTTAAGAAAGTAGTGATAAATAGTAGACACGAATTGATATTGTTACGAAGCAATACTAACCTCAACGCTGTAAAACTGAATACCGGTGAAGTCGTAGATGATGTTCAGATAAATAAAATTGTTTGGCGTGTACCGCATGTTAAAGTGTCAGATAAAGAGAAAATTAGTTTGTTAAAACTGCTAGAGAAAGACCGACCACTCCAGATGATTTTTAGAAATTGGGATCTGTACGAATATCCCACTTTACCTAAAACAACGAAACATACTTGGTCGATTAAAACTTCATCGCAAATAGAGATACCGAGATATGTCATTATCGGTTTACAGACAAACAGAAAAAACAATGCAAACTCTGATATGTCTCTGTTCGATCACTGTCATATTCGTGATGTTAAAGTGTACCTCAATTCAAACTACTTCCCATATGAAAATCTTAATGTGAATTTTGCTGATAACAGAATTGCTTTATTATACGAGCAATACACTAGATTTCAGCAGTCATATTATGGACGCCGCGCAGAGCCTTTGTTAAGCGAAAAACAATTTAAGGACTTGGCTCCGCTCTTCGTTATTGACTGCTCCAGGCAAGCAGATAACTTGAAAGCAGGCCCTGTTGTGGATGTAAGAGTGGAAATTGAAACTGATTCGGTTATACCTGATCAAACTTCGGCATACTGCCTTATATTAAACGACTGCATAATTGAGTATAAACCGTTAAGCAATACCGTGAGGAAAATATCATGAATCCTGAAACTATAATAGTAGACGTTCAAGGCTTTAAGGACCTCTTCAACAATTTTATAGTAAAAGAATTAGCTTTGGCCACTCGTGATTACACCCAAACCTTCTTAGTTAAGCCTCCATACTTGTTCAGATACTTAACAAGCAATGAACAGAAACAAGTCAAATGGCTAGAAAGAAACAGAGGCATTTATTGGAATGAGGGAAATGTTGACTATAGGGAATTCCATCGTATTATCGTTCCATACTTACAAAATAAAGAAATTCTTGTCAAAGGCTTGGAGAAGGTGCAGTGGATAAAGGAGCTATGTGAAAATTGTAAAGTATCAGAACTTGATGAGAGTCTGTGTCCTAATTTATCTATTTTGCATAAAAAATACTGTAATATAGATTCGAATTTAAATTGTAACAATCATTTAAAGCAATGTGCACTTAAAAATGTATTATGTTTAAAAAAATATTTAGAGTGGTAATGGTAATTAATATGTAACTAACATAAAAGGTTATTGTTGTTTTTTAAATAAAACATGTTTCTCTGGGTTGTATAACAAGTACTGTGGAGGAAAAATAAATAAATTGCAGTAATCTTTTTTCATTGTGCTCGAAAAATGTGTTGTGTATTAAAAAAAATGGATTTTAATGAAAATGTATTTTAGGTTTATTAAATAAAAAAATAATTTAATCTTAAATATGTGTTTATTTCATTAGTTGACCTGTCTAATTACATTGTTCCACAAAAAAAATAGTTAAATTTAAAAGAGTTTATCAAAAATAACTTGAATTACATAACCATAAAGATTCAGCATAAATTTATACACAAATAATTAAAAATACTCCGCCCCTAAGACTACCCACTGACCTAACAATCAGTAAACCCAAAAAATATAAAATTAAAAATCACTGTCTATCAAAGTTTTTGAAATTTTTTTAACTAACGATTCCGTATCGTCCATAACACTATCAATAGCATCTTTAACAATGTATTGTGCATTTATTATCACGTTCTCACTTTCACTATCACTGTCACTAGTGTTGTTATTGCAAAGATCAACAACTGATATTTTTATCAGTTTTATCCCGCGTCGATGCAGTTTACTCATCACGAAAGATTTTGTTGGTTGTTTCTTATGGGAAGGCTTTTCCCGACGTTGTCGTCGGGACTTCTTTTCTTTTGTTATTTGACTGCAGTGAGGGACTTCGTTGCAAATCATCTCAGAAAGTCCTTCGTAAGGATTCTGAGCGTACTGGCTGAACTGAACTTCTGAGTCGCAAATCTGAAACAAAATGATTAACATCTTAATCAGTGAAAATATTGGTACCTACATTAAGATTTTAAATTAGTTTTAAAATTTAAATATATACATATTTTACTTACCGATGACATGATTATGACGTACACTGATAGACCAAAAAACTATAATATTGTACACAAGTACTCGGTGAGAGTAATATTTTATAAATAACCTAAATATGTACTCTGATGGTTTTAATTATATTGTAAATGTAGCACATTATGATCATAACACATATTGTTGAAAGTAAATCTTATCCACATACGAATAAAGGTGAAGCTTTGTGGAAGCATGTATAAACTTGAACATCAACAAAATAGCAGGCTTGCATTTATAAATATTATTGAAAGTAAATCTTATCTACATTCCCATAAGGTTAAGCTTTGTTGCAGCATGTATAAACTCGAACCTCAACATATAGCAAGCTTGCATTTATAGTGTTATTAACATACAATATATCACATTTCACTATCGTAAACTAGCATCGCCCTGCGATGTTACCTACGAATTATTATATATTATAACCTTCGCTCATAATTTAATGGTTAGCAATAATTAATTAAATATTATGTTTAAAAATAGAATAATAATAATAGAATAATATAATAATATATATTTAATATTATAGGTTAGTTAAATAAGGCACATACATACTTTATTCTCTTCCTTTTCTCACACACTATAGTCTATGTTTCTTTTTTCATTTCTCCTTTTGCAGGTCTGCTGGCAGAAATTTCTTAAGAAATAAGCAGTACCTATGTACTCATATTTTATAATGTTCTTTTCCTGTGTTGTCTACTGTGTGTACATAAATAGTAAAATAAATAAATAAATAAATAATAATAAAACAATAAAAAAATAAATATTTAAATGTATTTCATAAACATTAATTACACTTATGTACTTATAATCTACAGATACATAATAATAACTATACCTTATATACTATACTTAAACATCATTAACAAATTCATAGTTGAGTGCCAATGTTCTTATTGCTATTTTAATTCAAATTATTCTAGTTATTTAACTTTTAAATTCACATACAATGTAATTAAGCTTATCAGTTACATAAACAATTATAACTTATTTATCGACGAGCCTGTTGGTCTAGTGGTTAGTGACCCTGACTGCTATGCCGGATTCAATTCATGCATCGACGCGGGATAAAACTGATAAAAATATCTGTTGTTGATCCTTGCAATAACAACACTAGTGACAGTGATAGTGAGAGTGAGAACGTGATAATAAATGCACAATACATTGTTAAAGATGCTATTGATACATAATATTTAATAAATTATTGCTAACCATTAAATTATGAGCGAAGGTATATTTAATATATAATAATTCGTAGGTAACATCGCAGGGCGATGCTAGTTTACGATAGTGAAATGTTAATAACACTATATATGCAAGCTTGCTATTTGTTGAGGTTCGAGTTTATACATGCTGCAACAAAGGTTAACCTTATGAGTATGTAGATAAGATTTACTTTCAATAATATTTTACAACTGATATTTAAATAAATAATGACGAACGTCGAAACGGATGTTGTGATCATATTACATTCTGGATGAAGAAACTTCAACGAGTCGAGGTTTCATTACCTATTATTTAACCAACTTAAACAAGGAGGATGATGTTTTTGAACAAGTTTCTGATAAATAAAACAAGTACATGGTCACACATTTTATTTATATTTCTGCAATCAGTAACTTATTAAAAATATACTTTAGTATAATATCTATGTATACACTATACATACATAAGTTGACATTTATTTATATTTTCAAACAATTATTAAAATTAAAGTATACAATTTTATCTAATTTAAATCTAACACTAAACTTAATCATATTTAGGTAAATATTTACCTTATTTACAATTGCTTCAAATTAGTTGAGTGGCCCCAGGCCTGCGTTGATATTTTGTTTGCAGATATCGCTCGTTTGTCGTCGTTGTTTGATAAGGCAATTTTATTAATACTTTGGGTAAAAATTTCGTGCTTGATAGATTTAAAAATTATATTTTTTTTACGAATAACTCCACCATTAAATAAAATATGTTTGTAGTTCGTAATGTCTAAATCTCTCACTACGCATGCTTTTACTCCCTTTGCTTTTTTAACCATTTTATCTGGGGTTTTTATAGAATATAGTTTTGATCTTAAACCAACAAATTCAGAAATATATTGTCCACCCATTTCATCTTTGAATAGCCCCGGAACTTTTTTGTTATTGAGAGGGATATTAAAAACGTTTTGTTTTTGATAATTGCTGGTATCAAAATACTGCAAAAAATTAAACTTGAGATCGGTATAAAAATCATCAGTATATATTTTGTAGACAAACGAATCGGTATCTGTATAACACAACTGTACTCGGTCTTCATAAAAGGGTTTAATAATATTGTAATGATAGTTGTACATATGTGATTTAGAAAGCTCTAATACAGTGAAACCGATATAAATTGGTTTATCTAGAATAATTTGGTCTGGTTTCATTTGTATTGCAACTAAATTTTCGGATAGAATAGATACACTATGGAAATAGGGGTTGGCTATAAGTCTCTCAGCGGATTTAAATTTCTTAGTTCGATTAAATGTGTCATTCCATTGATTAACTAAATGAACGCTTACTCGGTTTTCAGTATTTTCTAATGTTTTGCCGAATACGCTGTTGTTTAACAACTTAAAAAAGTCCTGTTCGAAGGAACTTTTAGCGTTTTGTCTTAACTGTGTATTTAGTTCTATATACTGAAACTCTAAACGTAATAACCCTATGAATCTTACGAAGTATTAAACCGTGCTCAAGACACTTTTTTAAATGAACATAATGTATAACGTACCTATACTTATTATATAAATTAGCAATCAGTTTTTTTGTTGTACCTCCAGGCGGTACACATTTTTCAGGACAAAACGGCAGCTCATTGTGAGACTTATGTAAATGTTCAGGATACAAAAGATCGACTTCCAATATATACCCCCATTCAGCGTTGTCCTCAACATGCTCTACACATAATTGATCTATTTCATTTTGGATGAGAAATCTAAAACTAGAATACGGTAAATATTGACACATGCTAAACCCATACAGATTATTACAGTCTAAGTATACTATGAAAGATTGAGGTTCTGTTGCATTACACTCAGGCATATATTTATGATTCGCTTTTGCATATCGATGGGAACACATACACAACCCACCACGTATACCGCTTTGAATCATTCGAACCATGGCTAAATCCGACATGAGTTCTAACTGAACCCCTGTCTTAAGCAACATTGCGTCGAACGACAAACTAGGAGCAGTTATGTAAAACGCCGGATCTAGTTTATAATGCTGTTTACATGTTTACATGCACATCTGTTTTTAAATATAAATCTGTATAGTCACCCAAATCGTTAATACTGAACATATTCCAAACGGTTTGAGCATGATTGTAATCGTCATCGCTAATATCTTCGTTGGTTAAAGAATTATGAAAATAACATTTAGGTGGTAACGATTTCTGATCGTAACATTTCCAATCTGACATGTAATCATAAGGATATATGCCTTTCCTTGTTAATAAACTAAATTGTCTTTCATCAGGAAATTGTGATTTTAGATAAACGAAATCTGGTGACTGTAAAGTTTTAGCGAGTTTGTCTAAACTTGCGCCTAAAAAGTTGAACGAATCTAAAAATCTTAATTGTATATACTCATTACTAGCAATTGGAATAAACTTTGTAAACGTTGTGTATTTTTCCTTTGTCTTTGGTATAATTCTAATTTGCCCAGGAATTTGACCTAATTTTTTTATAAATAAATGACAATCATAACCAGATAAATTATGAAAAAATATTGGCACAAATTTAGGTATTTTATTTTGTAAGTTGCAATGTCGATGTGCTGCACCACGATAACGTCCTGAAATATGACAGTGATCCCTAACCCGATCGCTTAAGAGCAAATTTTCACATATATGACAGACAACTGCGTGTCTGAAATCATAAGAATCATTTGTAGTAAATAACATAGGTTCGTTTTTTGTTAAAATGGTATGTAGTGCTTTAAGATCGTCAGTTAAAAATTGTATGAATTTGGAAACACAATCAGTACCTCGATAACATCTTTACCCATTATTGGTACTATTAGTAGATGATACGATATTGTAAGCGAACGCAGCAGGCACATGGCGCTGCAAGTTTGATGTCTTGGCGTTTCCGGACTCGTTGCAAGAAATCGGATACAGCAATGTTTCGAAATCAGCGTATATGACAAATGGGACGTCTTGTTTTCTTTCATAATTTTTGAATTTTAAAAATGAACCCTCATCAGGTAATATTGTAACAACACCACCACACGAATGTGTTTCAATTTGATTTAAATTAGGAAAAAATAATAAGCACGTCTCGCAAAAATATAATTTACTGTGGTGTCTGGTTATCTGGTTTCTAACTAATCGCGGTAAATCTTTAATTAGACAATAATGAGTGTTTGTATTATTTTCTAAAAATAAGAGATGGATGCTCTTAGATTTCTTATTAGTAGTTGTGTACAACGGTCCAACAATCGTCTTATTATTTTTTAATCCATAAACAAAAATATTTAAGACAGGGTTATTTTTCTCAAATACGACTATATCAGAAAATGTGATTGGAAATGTTAAATCGCTAATATTTAAAACATCTTTAAAATGGGGATAAGACGTTACTCGGTTAGGATGTTGAGTTGTGGGGTACAAGGCAGCCACAACACACCATAAAAAAACAATTTTCATCCCTATTTTGAATATTTAAATATGCTTTTTTGTTTTTTATAGCATTAGGTAAAGGTATAAATCTAGACCCGCTGAGAGTTTGATGTTTATTAATGTTAACTTCTAAATGAGAATTACTTAAAAATGTCCAACCACTATCTCGATGCTCAAATTCTTCTATTTTCTTTGTCAGTATCTCGACTACTGATTTATAAATAAAATCAAAGTTATAATAAAAGTTAATAACAAAGTTTTTGGTAGCAAACGACTTCAATTCCTGCTGATCATTTTTAAATAAAAGGAAATACGAAAAAAGTTCAAAGTTAATCTTAACAGTTGTATGTTTTATTAGTAACTGATCTATTAGAGTTTTAACGGATACCTTTACACTATTGAGGAACATTTCTGGAAAATTAATTGTTTGTTCGTTAGTTGCAGTGATTCTGTAACTCGAAATTCTACCTTTAAACGATGAGTTTATAATTGAAACGTTATCATGCAGAAGGCTCGTACTACTGTTTTTATGTACATTAGTACGTAAATGACTTGACCACCGTCGATTATCTACAGACACATTACAAACTGTACAGTATGGCATTATTATTTGTTATCGTTTGATTCACAATAATAAAGTCGTTCAATAAAACTCAAGTAAATACGTACTTACTACTAATATTAAGGATCTTATACAGATACGTTGCTTTTGGGTTGATACTTCACGCGTCGACGTTGGCAAAAGTCGTTCGAGACTAGGTCTGACTTACTCTCGTTTCCTGTTCGTATTGTACCATCACATTAATTGGTAAAATAAGTTAACCATTATATTTCTGAAATTAAACAATATAATGATAATCGGTAACCACTAGACACAAATGCTAATAAAAGTAGAAAATATAGGTATTGGCTTCATATCTTACCTAGATACTTCGTGATTCGACGTTGGCAAAAGTCTTTCGAGACTAGGTCTGACTTGCTCTCGTTTCCTGTTCGTATTGTACCATCACATCAATTGGTAAAATTAAGTTTACCATTATATTTCTGAAATTAAACAAATAGAATGATAATCGGTGACCACTAGACAGAATGCTAAAAAACCTAATAGAAAATATAATGAATTTATATCTTACCAACAAATAATTGTGTTTTATAATTTTCTAATCGACGTTCGTTTTTAAGAAACCTTGGAAGTCAGAATGTCGATATTTTTGTATTTTTTTTATTTCAATGAAATTTGTGAAAAATTACCAATCTTTATAGACAATTTATTTTATTCTCGATAAAAGAACGAGATATACAACGAGTAATCATGAGGTCTTAGTCAATAATGCTTTGAAATACCTATCAAATTTGGAACCAAATAATTTTATATGATATTGCGTAAAAATTACACGTGTGTTCAACCTACTTATTTTTCCAGTAAGTTGACACTTTTATTTGTCCAAGCTATTTTACCTAAGGTTACCACGAGTTTACATTTATGCACTCGAGCACATTAAAAATGTTCGATAACTAATGTAATCGGTGTGACAACCCTGAGCGCTTTTACTGCATCAACACTAATCAACGTCGATGCTCCTCAAATATCACCTAACCAATTATTTTTCGTATGTGTATAATACGACCAAGAAAAAAGTTGTTTTTTACATAGTTATTTGGTCAGTTGTACATATTCTGAATATTGCGATATTATTGTAAGTTTCTGACTTATAATCAGTGTGTTATCGGTGTGCTCTATACAATCGACTCGACGAGCGTGCCAGTAGTAATCTTCAAGACTCCAAGTACTTATCAGTGATAGTTAGACAGTAGCTGCTAACTGCCACTGTATCAGCCAACCGACTCAACGACATAGTTACTGTGCCTGCCGACCGACTCTTCAAACTAATTATTTGGTATTCCTAAATAATTAAGTGAAAATGTAAGTATAAAAACCAGCATTCTCCACAAACTTCTGACCCTGCATGGTCAACCAAACATTTTTTTAACTTTATGTATTTATTTCAGGTCAGACTCTGAGCACGAAACCTACCTATCAAGTGATGTGATGGAGCACGACTCTAAGTCTAACCGCAAACCAACTCTACCAGTCCCTAGGAAACGGAAGTCAACAAAGCAAAATTTTACGCATCCAAGGTAAACTTTACGATTTATTTGCTTCATTGTTTTGTCAATCAATTGCATATGACAGTCGCTTGATGCAAGCGACTGCTATGCTGATGTCGCGGGTTCAATGCCGGTTCGAGATTAATATGTGTACATGAATTTAATTAATAGCAATGATTTTTTATGTTCCTGTGTATATAAAGTAGTATGTTTTTACTAATAAACAGTATTTAATTGTAATGTATATCCGCTGTCTACTATTCATAGGACATGATAGCGTTGTGTAGTATGTCTCGTCTCTTATTCTTGTATATTTTGTTTTAAAGCACATTCAGGTTAAAACTATAAATAAATTTGGGTGCGAATTAACAAGAGATCAATTTGTTTGTTTCAGTAAAACATCGAAATCTGACGTCGATATATTTGGCATCAGCCGCAAACATAACAACGGGAGGGCAACAGCGAACAGCGAAACCTCTTCTCTCCCGTCATACTTCGTGAACCGAGTGGCCAACGGCAGTGAGCGGCGAACGACAAGCACGAACGGCGAGTACTACATCGACTGTAAAGTATACAAAACTGAGGACGCGCGCGTCACCGACTCGTTGGAGCTGTGGAAAAAGGCGTTGGTCCGCATTAAGGTCCAGACCGACGTCAATTCTACACAATGGCGTAAACTACAAGAGTTTATTATATCGACTGATGCTTTATTTCCCGAACCACCAACATATTACGATAAATAATACAAAGTTTATCAACGGAATTATAATATTGTAATTTATGCTCACTAAAAATAAATGAATCTCATTAGCATAAGTGTTTCATTCAACCTACATACATGTACCATCCACTATTGTGATAAGGTTGAAAATCTAAGATTCAAAGCGATAGTGAAATCGGTTCGCCGAGCGATCTGTGGGACAGAATGCTAAGAACTCGAACGAATGAACAAATGAACGAGTCGAGTCGAGGAATTGTAATGCATATAGACAATCTTGCACAATAAGTAATCCATTTAACAAATTACGTGTGTGGACTGCAATTAATTAATTTGCTGTCATATATTTACGATTGTAACTTGATAAAACGATTGTGTATGAATGGGCATTCTAGACCACCTTCGTATCGCGAGGCGAGTTTATTAGTTAATCATAACATATTGTGTTTCACTACTCAATGTGTTGAATGCATTTGATATTATACTACTACGACAGTCGAGTTGATTAGTGGTTATTGGGCAGTCCGAGCCACTGTCCTGTAGCGAGGCTTGCTTGCCGAGCTACTGGAGGACAGTGGCTCAGAATGCCCAATAATATACTACTTGCGACCGTGGGAAGCGAGCATTGCATTGACATTGAACTTTGCTGATTCGAAAATAAACATAAAGCTACTTTACATCTATGATGCAACCACCGGATACGGTTACCGTCTACGGAACAATCTACAGCAGCGGATTCACACACAGTTTGTACGCTTGATTGAATAATGTGCAATACGGTTCTGATCCGGTTGTCGTTGTCAAGTGTATCTGCACCTTAGCTTTATGCATGCAAGGCAAGGATCGACTATCCGTGTGTGTGTAAAAGGTTGATGTATCGTCTGTAATGTGTTAAATTAAAATTTAGATGTCCTCGAGCCAATCTGGTCACAGAAAAAAATGTGTTGGCCTAAAGGTGTGCACTACTTACTTTTGTGCAGAGACATGAGACAATCTGTCCTAAATTTTAGTTTAATGTACGTGGTATCCTAAAGTTCAGATGTCCTCGAGCCAATCAGGTCACGAAAACGGGTACGTGTGTAATCCTAAGCGACAATGCACCATCCTAATAAGTATGTGGAGAGACATGAGACAATCGGTCCTGAATTTTAGGTTACTGGTTCGTTCAGATACAGATCTAATTATGTTAACGGAAAGTATGTGTGTTGTATGTTTAAATCAATGTATAGTAAGTTTCATAGTTGTTTTAAGCTGGTGAGTATAATTAAATGAATCCGAGACGTAAAGGATGTATCGTCTGTTATGTGTTAAATTAAAATTTAGATGTCCTCGAGCCAAACTGGTCACAGAAAAAATGTGTTGGCCTAAAGGTGTGCACTACTTACTTTTGTGGAGAGACATGAGACAATCTGTCCTAAATTTTAGTTTAATGTACGTGGTATCCTAAAGTTCAGATGTCCTCGAGCCAATCTGGTCACGAAAACGGGTATGTGTGTAATCCTAAGCGACAATGCACCATCCTAATAAGTATGTGGAGAGACATGAGACAATCGGTCCTGAATTTTAGGTTACTGGTTCGTTCAGATACAAATCTAATTATGTTAACGGAAAGTATGTGTGTTGTATGTTTAAATCAAGGTATAGTAAGTTTCATAGTTGTTTTAAGCTGGTGAGTATAATTAAACGAATCCGAGACGTAAAGGATGTATCGTCTGTAATGTGTTAAATTAAAATTTAGATGTCCTCGAGCCAATCTGGTCACAGAAAAAATGTGTGAGCCTAAAGGTGAGCACTACTTTACCTTTGTGGAGAGACATGAGACAATCTGTCCTAAATTTTAGTTTAATGTACGTGGTATCCTAAAGTTCAGATGTCCTCGAGCCAATCTGGTCACGAAAACGGATATGTGTGTAATCCTAAGCGGCAATGCACCATCCTAATAAGTATGTGGAGAGACATGAGACAATCGGTCCTGAATTTTAGGTTACTGGTTCGTTCAGATACAGATCTAATTATGTTAACGGAAAGTATGTGTGTTGTATGTTTAAATCAAGGTATAGTAAGTTTCATAGTTGTTTTAAGCTGGTGAGTATAATTAAATGAATCCGAGACGTAAAGGATGTATCGTCTGTAATGTGTTAAATTAAAATTTAGATGTCCTCGAGCCAATCTGGTCACAGAAAAAATGTGTGAGCCTAAAGGTGAGCACTACTTTACTTTTGTGGAGAGACATGAGACAATCTGTCCTAAATTTTAGTTTAATGTACGTGGTATCCTAAAGTTCAGATGTCCTCGAGCCAATCTGGTCACGAAAACGGATATGTGTGTAATCCTAAGCGGCAATGCACCATTCTTAAGTATGTGGAGAGACATGAGACAATCTGTCCTGAATTTTCGGTTACTGGTTCATTCAGATACAGACCTAATTATGTTAACGGAAAGTACCTATGTTATATGTTTGAATCAATCACACCTGCGGATTTCATTTATATTATTAGGCATTCTACTCCACCGCAGGTGGGGTAGATGCGTGGAATAGACGTCGAACCTGCGGATTTCATTTATATTATTGGGCATTCTACTCCACCGCAGGTGGGGTAGATGCGTGGAATAGACGTCGAACCTGCGGATTTCATTTATATTATTGGGCGTTCTACTCCACCGCAGGTGGGGTAGATGCGTGGAATAGACGTCGAACCTGCGGATTTCATTTATATTATTGGGCGTTCTATTGAAAAAACCAAAATAGTTCACTTTCAAACATGTAATTTGTCAGTAATACCACCAGCAATTACACATAACAATGCAATTCTGCAACCAGAGTCATCAGCTTTGTTTTTAGGTATAGTCATTGACAACAAATTGAACTGGAAGGAACATGTAGAAAGAGTATGCGGTAAGCTTGATAAGTTTGTATATGCTCTTCGCAAGTTAAGACTAGTATCCAGTACAAGAACAGTCCTAAATGCGTATCATGGGTATGTTTCATCAGTATTGCGTTACGGCCTAGTGATATGGGGTAATTCAGTGGAGGTGGAAAGAGCATTCATAGTGCAAAAAAAATGTATCAGAGCCATGAGTGGAGCGGAATATTTTGACCATTGTAGGCCCTTATTTAAGAAATTAAAAATTCTCCCACTCCCATGTTTGTATATTTTTGAAGTTTGCCTATTTGTCAAAAAATACCCTCATTTATTTCCATTCAACGTACAAGTCTCGGAAAGATTGCACAAAAAAAATGCCGAGAAATTACTAGTACCTGCTCAGAGATTGCGATTATACAGTAGAAATGCCAGTTGTATGACAATTAAAATTTATAACAAATTACCACCTGCCCTGAGAATGTTACCAATTAATAAGTTTAAATGTAAAATGTCGGCTTGGCTCTTAGACATGTGTTTTTATTCGGTCAATGAATTTTTAAATCATAAATTTGATAATACATTGTAATTTAAAATCTTTAAATGACATTAGAACTTTGACATTATTATAAATTCATAGAACAAAAATTTTGACATTATGATAATTTAATATTTTGACGTTGTGATTAAAAACAATTATTTTAGGCATTATGAGTAATATTTTTGATTTTACTATTAATCCATTTGGCATTATAAACAGTCTCAATGAATTGGCCATTAAAATTATAATTTAATTCATTGTATCACCTGAGATTTGCATGTTTTTAATGACTTTTTTTTTTCTTGCTTTTTAAATATTTTATATGAAATATATTTCTACACCAGTAATGGTAGTGTATGTGAAACCATATTTAATGTAAGATCTTAATGTACCATATACTGAGAAATAAATACGTTATTATTATTATTATCTACAATATGGAGGTACTTACCAAGGCAATACGGCCGTCTCCTGTTGGCTCGCGGGCTGTACTAAGTTAGTTGGTTCGATCAATCACGGCGATCGAAAGAAGTGTGCGAAAGAGAAAGCAATTATTAGTTTTCGTATAGGTAAAAATTACCTAGATTGGGCTTCTAGGGTTAAAGAAAATATACTTACCCTAAATGTTGACAAAACAAAATACATATGCTTCAGCATTAGGCAGACTATTGGACTTAATAACAAACACAACATAATATATCATAATTGTAATTCCTATAGGACCTGCACGTGCTTACCATTGGAACGTACAGACTGCCTCAAGTACCTCGGCGTCACAGTAGATTCTCGACTCAACTTCAAAGAACACATCAGGCTTCTTTGTGGCAGAGTACGAAAACTTATATATGTTTTTAAAAATCTGCGTCATGTTGCTGACACTGACCTTCTAAAACGGGTATACTACGCCCTTTGCCGCTCACTGCTTACCTACTGTATAACTTCGTGGGGAGGCTCGTGCAAAACCACGATAAAATCGGTTGAAATCGCCCAGCGAGCCATTCTAAAGGTTAGCAATTTCAAACCAATCTACTTTCCCACTGAGACACTTTACCAGATATGCGAGGTTCTAACTGTCAGACAACTGTTCGTTCTCAACGTCATCTTACAACAACATGTTAGCCTTAAGTTCGATCCACTATTGCTAAAAAAACGCCGTAAACATATGGTATGCACGAAACCAACCAATTTTAAAACAAAATTTAGTGCTAGGTTTGTTGGCTTCATTGGGCCATATTTATACAACAAAGTTAACAAAACATTAAATATCTATCCGTTGACAGTGAGAAAATGCAAACAGACAGTACGCCTATATCTACAGAAGCTTACTTTTTTTTTTTTTTTTTTTTTTTTTTATTTTATTTTTTTTTATTTTTTTTTTTTTTTTTTTAAACGTTGCCCCACACTAGGAATTACTCCTGTGTCGTGGGTGCGTTTACAAACATATAAACTCACATACACAAACAGCCAGACCCGGAACAACTATCTGTAGGCCATACAAATATTTGTTCCGTGCGGGAATCGAACCCGCGACACGCAGCGCAGCAGTTGATCGCTCAACCACTGCGCCAACCGTGTCGTCTACTGCGCCAACCGTGTCGTCTCGACACGTGTACTTACGATGAAACTGAAAATCTTTTACGAATAGTACAGTAAGAAAATTATTTGGTGTTCAAATAATAATATCGCACATGCACACACTCCATTTATTCACACACACACACACACACACACATACACACACACACACACACACACACACACACACATACACGCCAACACACCACACACTCACAATTACACAAATTTTAATGACACTATCTATTTATTAAGCACTCACCCTCTTCAAACATACATTCTTGCACATAACATGAAGAGATGAAATCATCACTTCACATCATCCACAAGAAAGAAGATGTAATAATGTAATAAAGTTTATAATAAGTATGTCGGAGACAGTTTATTAATCACAATTGTGGGTGTAACTAAATTTGTTATGATTTGTGTTTCTTATTGTTAATTTATGTGATTTTACTATCAATTATTGTCTATTAATTCGAAACATGATTAATTGTGTGTACACACTGATTTGTGGTTACTTTATTTCGATAATTATTATCGATGGTTTTATTCAAAACAATTGTTGACACGTTACTTTGAATGTAAAACGAATTACTTTATGAAATCACTATTGTTTATTCATGACAATTATCATTGTGTTATTTGATTACAGATCTTATTAGATTCAGCACATTTTAGTGTTTTGTATCAAGTAAACGCGTGACGCACTTCCGTGCGCATGGACAGACTTGTATGGAGAGGTTGTAAGGTGGGGGGCATCGCCTTATAAAAGAGCGTGCACTCCGTAAGTATGTCAGTCGATCCTCGGATTCGACTCAGTAAAGAGTTCCTGCTCCCGACAATACTGTCGGTTTACCTGGTACAGCGCTGCTGTATATTCACATAGCTGTATAGGCTTGCTGCTAGCGAGCGATACACTTTGTATTTGGGTGGCTTATGCTACTGTACGTACTATAGACCTTAAGGGTTTGTTCGTTTATCATTGGGTGGCTTAGGCTGCTGTACGAACTGTAAACCTTAAGGGTTTGTTCGTTTATCATTGGGTGGCTTGGCCACTGTACGAACTGAGGGACCTTAATGGTCTGTTCGATTAACTGTATTGATTCTGTACCTTTAACTAACTTTATTCCTGTTACTGATTACCATTTGTATTGTGTTTTCTTTACTAATAGTGTGTAATTGTTTTTACAGGTCTTGTTTATCCCTAATGGGATAATGGGAACGCCTATAGTCCTGACGATGTACTATACCGCTCGGCGCTCCTCCTCGATCGCTCACTGACGATCCTACATCAGAAGTGGGATAGCCTCCTAATGCTTCCGCATGGCTTCCCTAATTATCGTATGTCTCTTCCTCTCTTGTTATGACAGCTTCCTCTTTTGGGGATTACCTAGCGCAGAGCTGAGGCTGTTTTAATGGCATTCATAAATCACCTACCCACATTAATTTCATTGTTTGATTTTACATACTTCAATAGTTACCGCTACCCTTATTAACCTACCTAAGTGTCAAACAAATTGCTGTTTGTACTGTACTGGATCATGTTTCCAAATTTCATTTCCCGTGCTCATCTACTAGGATTTACTACCAAGGTACATGAGGTTTAAACTTCAACAAGAACTGAGAACTGTCTAGTCCCATCTTAAGAGAAAGTCTCATTTTCCTCTGACCTTCACGATTTTTCTCAACCCTCTTAGGTTCAAACCAGGTACAATAGTATGTCACTTTAGTGACTACCGGAGAACAGCCGGGAGGTTCGAGTGAGTACTACTACTTTGAGTCAGTTTTCGAGCAACTAATCATCCGTGATAAGTTGAAGTCCGTGATAAGATAAGTCTGATGTACCCACCACTGATGTGATGTTCTTTCTACAACTATCTGGTGAGACGCTTCCATTTTGTTATGACTCTGGGTTTGAATGTACTTTCATTACTGATACATGTGTGGCAAACTTACTTGTATGGTCAATATAAAGTGAAGTTTCATTTAATACCGAATGCTTATTCAAATCAAAGTATCATATTATGCCGTGAGATATTAAATTTAGATTTTGGGGTTATTATAACCGAAAGTATTGTTACCATTACGAAAGTTGAGATTGTAACAGCTATGCTCTATTCCTGAAACTCCGAATAAAATTGATACTGATATTCCATCTGAATATAAATCAGTGATAATACAACTATGTCAAATAGTTGGTTTTTAGCTAAACAAATAGGTAGCGTGATTCTGAGGTTTGAGGGATAGTTTATCTGAAAAGTAACTGTGTACCCCCTGATTGTTGACATGTGTTGTGAGGTAAGGTAATGACATGTGTTGTGAGGTAAGGTAATGACATGTGTTGTGAGGTAAGGTAATGACATGTGTTGTGAGGTAATTACATGTGTGGTAAGGTAATTACATGTGTGGTAAGGTAATTACATGTGTGGTAAGGTAATTACATGTGTGGTAATAAGGTAATGACATGACATGTGTGGTAATAAGGTAATGACATGACATGTGTGGTAATAAGGTAATGACATGACATGTGTGGTAATACGGTAATTACATGTGTGGTAAGATACTAAACTTGTTTTGTGTTATCAGGTCTGTAGTGTTTGATTTAAATTGATCAGAATGACCGAACGTTAAGCTGTTTACTTGAGCTCTTTTCTAATTGTTTACAGATAATGAGATAAACTATTCACCCAAGAACGTGTGAAGATGCAGGACGGCCGTAACGCTGTTGACAGCAGTGTGGAGGTAGAAATTAAATTCTGTCCCGTGGAAGAAAGCGAGCAGCCCTGGATGTCAAGGGTTTAAAGTGCGATGCTTTATTGTTGGGTACTTTATTTTGTTGGGTACTTTATTTTGTTGGGTACTTTATACTGTTGGGTACTTTATATTGTAGGATACTTTATCACTGGATACTTTATCATTGGATACTGTTTTGGTTACTGTTGTTGGATACTGAGTTATTGGATACTTTGTTGATGGATACTTTGGTTATAGATCCAAAATGATATTTGTTAAAATCTTTGAGTAACAATGTGTGAAAAATGCCTGAATATCCATTCAATTTTAATGATGTCAATGTTGACACTGATAATGATTCATCTGCTGCTGACATACTATAGCTGAATTGACAAGATGTCTATGTTGACGCTTATGCGGGTTGTCTATGTTGTCGCCTATGCGGGTTGTCTGTGTTGACTCCTGGATTTTAATGTTGAACTTGACGCTTATGCGGGTTGTCTATGTTGACGCCTATGCGGGTTGTCTATTCGACTTCAAGTTATTTGTCGAATCCCATGGAGTGATTTCGGCTGATTTGTTGAGCTATGTATTGTCTGTAACAGTATGGTTATTTTGACTGGTTATGATGCAAATTTTGCTAATGATTTTACTTCAGGACTAATTCAGGATTTTTCTTTGCAACATACCTTTTGCTAATTAAAGCTTTTTGTCAGAAAGGCCGATCGATATTTACCAAGAACTTTATAACTACACGAGGACGTGTAGAATGTCAGTCTGGCCGTGTCGGAGACAGTTTATTAATCACAATTGTGGGTGTAACTAAATTTGTTATGATTTGTGTTTCTTATTGTTAATTTATGTGATTTTACTATCAATTATTGTCTATTAATTCGAAACATGATTAATTGTGTGTACACACTGATTTGTGGTTACTTTATTTCGATAATTATTATCGATGGTTTTATTCAAAACAATTGTTGACACGTTACTTTGAATGTAAAACGAATTACTTTATGAAATCACTATTGTTTATTCATGACAATTATCATTGTGTTATTTGATTACAGATCTTATTAGATTCAGCACATTTTAGTGTTTTGTATCAAGTAAACGCGTGACGCACTTCCGTGCGCATGGACAGACTTGTATGGAGAGGTTGTAAGGTGGGGGGCATCGCCTTATAAAAGAGCGTGCACTCCGTAAGTATGTCAGTCGATCCTCGGATTCGACTCAGTAAAGAGTTCCTGCTCCCGACAATACTGTCGGTTTACCTGGTACAGCGCTGCTGTATATTCACATAGCTGTATAGGCTTGCTGCTAGCGAGCGATACACTTTGTATTTGGGTGGCTTATGCTACTGTACGTACTATAGACCTTAAGGGTTTGTTCGTTTATCATTGGGTGGCTTAGGCTGCTGTACGAACTGTAAACCTTAAGGGTTTGTTCGTTTATCATTGGGTGGCTTGGCCACTGTACGAACTGAGGGACCTTAATGGTCTGTTCGATTAACTGTATTGATTCTGTACCTTTAACTAACTTTATTCCTGTTACTGATTACCATTTGTATTGTGTTTTCTTTACTAATAGTGTGTAATTGTTTTTACAGGTCTTGTTTATCCCTAATGGGATAATGGGAACGCCTATAGTCCTGACGATGTACTATACCGCTCGGCGCTCCTCCTCGATCGCTCACTGACGATCCTACATCAGAAGTGGGATAGCCTCCTAATGCTTCCGCATGGCTTCCCTAATTATCGTATGTCTCTTCCTCTCTTGTTATGACAGCTTCCTCTTTTGGGGATTACCTAGCGCAGAGCTGAGGCTGTTTTAATGGCATTCATAAATCACCTACCCACATTAATTTCATTGTTTGATTTTACATACTTCAATAGTTACCGCTACCCTTATTAACCTACCTAAGTGTCAAACAAATTGCTGTTTGTACTGTACTGGATCATGTTTCCAAATTTCATTTCCCGTGCTCATCTACTAGGATTTACTACCAAGGTACATGAGGTTTAAACTTCAACAAGAACTGAGAACTGTCTAGTCCCATCTTAAGAGAAAGTCTCATTTTCCTCTGACCTTCACGATTTTTCTCAACCCTCTTAGGTTCAAACCAGGTACAATAGTATGTCACTTTAGTGACTACCGGAGAACAGCCGGGAGGTTCGAGTGAGTACTACTACTTTGAGTCAGTTTTCGAGCAACTAATCATCCGTGATAAGTTGAAGTCCGTGATAAGATAAGTCTGATGTACCCACCACTGATGTGATGTTCTTTCTACAACTATCTGGTGAGACGCTTCCATTTTGTTATGACTCTGGGTTTGAATGTACTTTCATTACTGATACATGTGTGGCAAACTTACTTGTATGGTCAATATAAAGTGAAGTTTCATTTAATACCGAATGCTTATTCAAATCAAAGTATCATATTATGCCGTGAGATATTAAATTTAGATTTTGGGGTTATTATAACCGAAAGTATTGTTACCATTACGAAAGTTGAGATTGTAACAGCTATGCTCTATTCCTGAAACTCCGAATAAAATTGATACTGATATTCCATCTGAATATAAATCAGTGATAATACAACTATGTCAAATAGTTGGTTTTTAGCTAAACAAATAGGTAGCGTGATTCTGAGGTTTGAGGGATAGTTTATCTGAAAAGTAACTGTGTACCCCCTGATTGTTGACATGTGTTGTGAGGTAAGGTAATGACATGTGTTGTGAGGTAAGGTAATGACATGTGTTGTGAGGTAAGGTAATGACATGTGTTGTGAGGTAATTACATGTGTGGTAAGGTAATTACATGTGTGGTAAGGTAATTACATGTGTGGTAAGGTAATTACATGTGTGGTAATAAGGTAATGACATGACATGTGTGGTAATAAGGTAATGACATGACATGTGTGGTAATAAGGTAATGACATGACATGTGTGGTAATACGGTAATTACATGTGTGGTAAGATACTAAACTTGTTTTGTGTTATCAGGTCTGTAGTGTTTGATTTAAATTGATCAGAATGACCGAACGTTAAGCTGTTTACTTGAGCTCTTTTCTAATTGTTTACAGATAATGAGATAAACTATTCACCCAAGAACGTGTGAAGATGCAGGACGGCCGTAACGCTGTTGACAGCAGTGTGGAGGTAGAAATTAAATTCTGTCCCGTGGAAGAAAGCGAGCAGCCCTGGATGTCAAGGGTTTAAAGTGCGATGCTTTATTGTTGGGTACTTTATTTTGTTGGGTACTTTATTTTGTTGGGTACTTTATACTGTTGGGTACTTTATATTGTAGGATACTTTATCACTGGATACTTTATCATTGGATACTGTTTTGGTTACTGTTGTTGGATACTGAGTTATTGGATACTTTGTTGATGGATACTTTGGTTATAGATCCAAAATGATATTTGTTAAAATCTTTGAGTAACAATGTGTGAAAAATGCCTGAATATCCATTCAATTTTAATGATGTCAATGTTGACACTGATAATGATTCATCTGCTGCTGACATACTATAGCTGAATTGACAAGATGTCTATGTTGACGCTTATGCGGGTTGTCTATGTTGTCGCCTATGCGGGTTGTCTGTGTTGACTCCTGGATTTTAATGTTGAACTTGACGCTTATGCGGGTTGTCTATGTTGACGCCTATGCGGGTTGTCTATTCGACTTCAAGTTATTTGTCGAATCCCATGGAGTGATTTCGGCTGATTTGTTGAGCTATGTATTGTCTGTAACAGTATGGTTATTTTGACTGGTTATGATGCAAATTTTGCTAATGATTTTACTTCAGGACTAATTCAGGATTTTTCTTTGCAACATACCTTTTGCTAATTAAAGCTTTTTGTCAGAAAGGCCGATCGATATTTACCAAGAACTTTATAACTACACGAGGACGTGTAGAATGTCAGTCTGGCCGTGTCGGAGACAGTTTATTAATCACAATTGTGGGTGTAACTAAATTTGTTATGATTTGTGTTTCTTATTGTTAATTTATGTGATTTTACTATCAATTATTGTCTATTAATTCGAAACATGATTAATTGTGTGTACACACTGATTTGTGGTTACTTTATTTCGATAATTATTATCGATGGTTTTATTCAAAACAATTGTTGACACGTTACTTTGAATGTAAAACGAATTACTTTATGAAATCACTATTGTTTATTCATGACAATTATCATTGTGTTATTTGATTACAGATCTTATTAGATTCAGCACATTTTAGTGTTTTGTATCAAGTAAACGCGTGACGCACTTCCGTGCGCATGGACAGACTTGTATGGAGAGGTTGTAAGGTGGGGGGCATCGCCTTATAAAAGAGCGTGCACTCCGTAAGTATGTCAGTCGATCCTCGGATTCGACTCAGTAAAGAGTTCCTGCTCCCGACAATACTGTCGGTTTACCTGGTACAGCGCTGCTGTATATTCACATAGCTGTATAGGCTTGCTGCTAGCGAGCGATACACTTTGTATTTGGGTGGCTTATGCTACTGTACGTACTATAGACCTTAAGGGTTTGTTCGTTTATCATTGGGTGGCTTAGGCTGCTGTACGAACTGAAAACCTTAAGGGTTTGTTCGTTTATCATTGGGTGGCTTGGCCACTGTACGAACTGAGGGACCTTAATGGTCTGTTCGATTAACTGTATTGATTCTGTACCTTTAACTAACTTTATTCCTGTTACTGATTACCATTTGTATTGTGTTTTCTTTACTAATAGTGTGTAATTGTTTTTACAGGTCTTGTTTATCCCTAATGGGATAATGGGAACGCCTATAGTCCTGACGATGTACTATACCGCTCGGCGCTCCTCCTCGATCGCTCACTGACGATCCTACATCAGAAGTGGGATAGCCTCCTAATGCTTCCGCATGGCTTCCCTAATTATCGTATGTCTCTTCCTCTCTTGTTATGACAGCTTCCTCTTTTGGGGATTACCTAGCGCAGAGCTGAGGCTGTTTTAATGGCATTCATAAATCACCTACCCACATTAATTTCATTGTTTGATTTTACATACTTCAATAGTTACCGCTACCCTTATTAACCTACCTAAGTGTCAAACAAATTGCTGTTTGTACTGTACTGGATCATGTTTCCAAATTTCATTTCCCGTGCTCATCTACTAGGATTTACTACCAAGGTACATGAGGTTTAAACTTCAACAAGAACTGAGAACTGTCTAGTCCCATCTTAAGTTTCATACATTCAAAGTAACGTGTCAACAATTGTTTTGAATAAAACCATCGATAATAATTATCGAAATAAAGTAACCACAAATCAGTGTGTACACACAATTAATCATGTTTCGAATTAATAGACAATAATTGATAGTAAAATCACATAAATTAACAATAAGAAACACAAATCATAACAAATTTAGTTACACCCACAATTGTGATTAATAAACTGTCTCCGACACGGCCAGACTGACATTCTACACGTCCTCGTGTAGTTATAAAGTTCTTGGTAAATATCGATCGGCCTTTCTGACAAAAAGCTTTAATTAGCAAAAGGTATGTTGCAAAGAAAAATCCTGAATTAGTCCTGAAGTAAAATCATTAGCAAAATTTGCATCATAACCAGTCAAAATAACCATACTGTTACAGACAATACATAGCTCAACAAATCAGCCGAAATCACTCCATGGGATTCGACAAATAACTTGAAGTCGAATAGACAACCCGCATAGGCGTCAACATAGACAACCCGCATAAGCGTCAAGTTCAACATTAAAATCCAGGAGTCAACACAGACAACCCGCATAGGCGACAACATAGACAACCCGCATAAGCGTCAACATAGACATCTTGTCAATTCAGCTATAGTATGTCAGCAGCAGATGAATCATTTATCAGTGTCAACATTGACATCATTAAAATTGAATGGATATTCAGGCATTTTTCACACATTGTTACTCAAAGATTTTAACAAATATCATTTTGGATCTATAACCAAAGTATCCATCAACAAAGTATCCAATAACTCAGTATCCAACAACAGTAACCAAAACAGTATCCAATGATAAAGTATCCAGTGATAAAGTATCCTACAATATAAAGTACCCAACAGTATAAAGTACCCAGCAAAATAAAGTACCCAACAATAAAGCATCGCACTTTAAACCCTTGACATCCAGGGCTGCTCGCTTTCTTCCACGGGACAGAATTTAATTTCTACCTCCACACTGCTGTCAACAGCGTTACGGCCGTCCTGCATCTTCACACGTTCTTGGGTGAATAGTTTATCTCATTATCTGTAAACAATTAGAAAAGAGCTCAAGTAAACAGCTTAACGTTCGGTCATTCTGATCAATTTAAATCAAACACTACAGACCTGATAACACAAAACAAGTTTAGTATCTTACCACACATGTAATTACCGTATTACCACACATGTCATGTCATTACCTTATTACCACACATGTCATGTCATTACCTTATTACCACACATGTCATGTCATTACCTTATTACCACACATGTAATTACCTTACCACACATGTAATTACCTTACCACACATGTAATTACCTTACCACACATGTAATTACCTCACAACACATGTCATTACCTTACCTCACAACACATGTCATTACCTTACCTCACAACACATGTCATTACCTTACCTCACAACACATGTCAACAATCAGGGGGTACACAGTTACTTTTCAGATAAACTATCCCTCAAACCTCAGAATCACGCTACCTATTTGTTTAGCTAAAAACCAACTATTTGACATAGTTGTATTATCACTGATTTATATTCAGATGGAATATCAGTATCAATTTTATTCGGAGTTTCAGGAATAGAGCATAGCTGTTACAATCTCAACTTTCGTAATGGTAACAATACTTTCGGTTATAATAACCCCAAAATCTAAATTTAATATCTCACGGCATAATATGATACTTTGATTTGAATAAGCATTCGGTATTAAATGAAACTTCACTTTATATTGACCATACAAGTAAGTTTGCCACACATGTATCAGTAATGAAAGTACATTCAAACCCAGAGTCATAACAAAATGGAAGCGTCTCACCAGATAGTTGTAGAAAGAACATCACATCAGTGGTGGGTACATCAGACTTATCTTATCACGGACTTCAACTTATCACGGATGATTAGTTGCTCGAAAACTGACTCAAAGTAGTAGTACTCACTCGAACCTCCCGGCTGTTCTCCGGTAGTCACTAAAGTGACATACTATTGTACCTGGTTTGAACCTAAGAGGGTTGAGAAAAATCGTGAAGGTCAGAGGAAAATGAGACTTTCTCTTAAGATGGGACTAGACAGTTCTCAGTTCTTGTTGAAGTTTAAACCTCATGTACCTTGGTAGTAAATCCTAGTAGATGAGCACGGGAAATGAAATTTGGAAACATGATCCAGTACAGTACAAACAGCAATTTGTTTGACACTTAGGTAGGTTAATAAGGGTAGCGGTAACTATTGAAGTATGTAAAATCAAACAATGAAATTAATGTGGGTAGGTGATTTATGAATGCCATTAAAACAGCCTCAGCTCTGCGCTAGGTAATCCCCAAAAGAGGAAGCTGTCATAACAAGAGAGGAAGAGACATACGATAATTAGGGAAGCCATGCGGAAGCATTAGGAGGCTATCCCACTTCTGATGTAGGATCGTCAGTGAGCGATCGAGGAGGAGCGCCGAGCGGTATAGTACATCGTCAGGACTATAGGCGTTCCCATTATCCCATTAGGGATAAACAAGACCTGTAAAAACAATTACACACTATTAGTAAAGAAAACACAATACAAATGGTAATCAGTAACAGGAATAAAGTTAGTTAAAGGTACAGAATCAATACAGTTAATCGAACAGACCATTAAGGTCTCTCAGTTCGTACAGTGGCCAAGCCACCCAATGATAAACGAACAAACCCTTAAGGTTTACAGTTCGTACAGCAGCCTAAGCCACCCAATGATAAACGAACAAACCCTTAAGGTCTATAGTACGTACAGTAGCATAAGCCACCCAAATACAAAGTGTATCGCTCGCTAGCAGCAAGCCTATACAGCTATGTGAATATACAGCAGCGCTGTACCAGGTAAACCGACAGTATTGTCGGGAGCAGGAACTCTTTACTGAGTCGAATCCGAGGATCGACTGACATACTTACGGAGTGCACGCTCTTTTATAAGGCGATGCCCCCCACCTTACAACCTCTCCATACAAGTCTGTCCATGCGCACGGAAGTGCGTCACGCGTTTACTTGATACAAAACACTAAAATGTGCTGAATCTAATAAGATCTGTAATCAAATAACACAATGATAATTGTCATGAATAAACAATAGTGATTTCATAAAGTAATTCGTTTTACATTCAAAGTAACGTGTCAACAATTGTTTTGAATAAAACCATCGATAATAATTATCGAAATAAAGTAACCACAAATCAGTGTGTACACACAATTAATCATGTTTCGAATTAATAGACAATAATTGATAGTAAAATCACATAAATTAACAATAAGAAACACAAATCATAACAAATTTAGTTACACCCACAATTGTGATTAATAAACTGTCTCCGACATACTTATTATAAACTTTATTACATTATTACATCTTCTTTCTTGTGGATGATGTGAAGTGATGATTTCATCTCTTCATGTTATGTGCAAGAATGTATGTTTGAAGAGGGTGAGTGCTTAATAAATAGATAGTGTCATTAAAATTTGTGTAATTGTGAGTGTGTGGTGTGTTGGCGTGTATGTGTGTGTGTGTGTGTGTGTGTGTGTGTGTGTGTGTGTGTATGTGTGTGTGTGTGTGTGTGTGAATAAATGGAGTGTGTGCATGTGCGATATTATTATTTGAACACCAAATAATTTTCTTACTGTACTATTCGTAAAAGATTTTCAGTTTCATCGTAAGTAAGCTTCTGTAGATATTGGCGTACTGTCTGTTTGCATTTTCTCACTGTCAACGGATAGATATTTAATGTTTTGTTAACTTTGTTGTATAAATATGGCCCAATGAAGCCAACAAACCTAGCACTAAATTTTGTTTTAAAATTGGTTGGTTTCGTGCATACCATATGTTTACGGCGTTTTTTTAGCAATAGTGGATCGAACTTAAGGCTAACATGTTGTTGTAAGATGACGTTGAGAACGAACAGTTGTCTGACAGTTAGAACCTCGCATATCTGGTAAAGTGTCTCAGTGGGAAAGTAGATTGGTTTGAAATTGCTAACCTTTAGAATGGCTCGCTGGGCGATTTCAACCGATTTTATCGTGGTTTTGCACGAGCCTCCCCACGAAGTTATACAGTAGGTAAGCAGTGAGCGGCAAAGGGCGTAGTATACCCGTTTTAGAAGGTCAGTGTCAGCAACATGACGCAGATTTTTAAAAACATATATAAGTTTTCGTACTCTGCCACAAAGAAGCCTGATGTGTTCTTTGAAGTTGAGTCGAGAATCTACTGTGACGCCGAGGTACTTGAGGCAGTCTGTACGTTCCAATGGTAAGCACGTGCAGGTCCTATAGGAATTACAATTATGATATATTATGTTGTGTTTGTTATTAAGTCCAATAGTCTGCCTAATGCTGAAGCATATGTATTTTGTTTTGTCAACATTTAGGGTAAGTATATTTTCTTTAACCCTAGAAGCCCAATCTAGGTAATTTTTACCTATACGAAAACTAATAATTGCTTTCTCTTTCGCACACTTCTTTCGATCGCCGTGATTGATCGAACCAACTAACTTAGTACAGCCCGCGAGCCAACAGGAGACGGCCGTATTGCCTTGGTAAGTACCTCCATATTGTAGATAATAATAATAATAACGTATTTATTTCTCAGTATATGGTACATTAAGATCTTACATTAAATATGGTTTCACATACACTACCATTACTGGTGTAGAAATATATTTCATATAAAATATTTATGGGTGGGCCTAAAAATAGATGTTGATGTTGATACTGTCAATCGCACGATATCACAGATTAACTAATAGTTCCATTACGATAGTAGTAACCCTGTGCTGTGGTAGTAACACTTGTTTACGAAAACTTACTGACTTATAACTAACTACAGATACAGCTGAAACTGTGGTCACAAAATGGCCGCCCAATAGTCTGTGTTTTGCCGCGTTTTATATAAATCTATATCTTATATCAATTACCTATTATACAAAATGGCTGACCTGTCACATTCTGACAGAGATTTTCTTCATAGATTTAGAAGTAAAGAGCATCAGCTAATCTTACTGAAAATACATCGTTCAAACAGATTAGATTAGGTCTGGATCTTATTATTATGAAATTAAAATAAGAAATTAAATAATTTTTGACACTGTTTAATTTGTTACATTTGTTCGAATTACTAAATGTAGAAACGGTAAATTCTATTTCCTTATTTTACGCATATACTTAATGTTTTAAAACGTAAAAAATACTTGTGCCTCTAGCACTTTAGGTAGTACATCGCTACCTTTAGTCACAGAATACTTAATAGTACTACATACAGAAGGGACACTCCCTTCCCCGCGCTATATCAGATACCGCACCCTCACCCCGCACTTGGAGGGGCTAACCGCCGACTCTTTAGCCAGGGCGCTCAAAATCGTAAGAACTGCAGCGCTGTAGGTACTGCTGACACAAACACACAATTTTGCGATTTATTTTGTTTTAAGTTTTATTTATTAGTTTTAATCTCGATGATTCATTTATTTTCCAAGTTTTCGTCGTTTTATAATAATACAATTAAAACTTCCGTAATAATAACATACCAACATTACCAGCTATTAATATTGCTCTCTCTCTTTATTGTCTTAGTTATGTACTTATGTCCCTTTCTTTCACGTTCTATTCATTCTTGGAATTGAAAAGTAGTACCCTACGCACTAACCATGTCGCGTCGCCCCATTGTAATTATTATTATTGTAATATTTTAATTAATTCTTAATTTTTATTTTTAATACTTTTGAACTTAACATGTATGGACATGGACTGGTTCCGAAATAAATGAAAAAAAAAAAATAGCGTTGCCGCGTAATGGTACGGGGCGATCGTGAATTCTATATTTTGTAATTAGGTAGGTAGGTACCTTATTTTCCATTATTGATGAATATATAAACCTCTTTACATAATAAATATTATAATAGTCATTACAAATCCGAGTATTCAAAATCAAATATCATTTATTTTATTTCTTTAAGAAATAAATAATTGAACGCTCGGACAAGATCACTTCATAATAATGCTCGAAACGTTCGGGTAGTTCCGTCGTCGTTCGGTTCACCCGACGCAAAGCGCTGCACTTTTCGCGCCATTTTGTACGCCACGACATCCAACTGATTCAACCCTACTAAAATTCACGCACACATTTGCACGTGTACAGACGTCATTTGGTTTTGTAGTAGTAATAGGTAATTATTTTGCAAGTTTTGTATGAAGTGTCCGAGGTGTGCTTTAGTGATAAATGTTCAAAACAGAAGATAAAAACTCCACCTACTTATTTCATTTTAATTAATTTAATTTTAACAGTTTAAATTCCATAAAAATACTTCTATTTGTTTCATAACACAACACAGCGACGTAGTTGTGAAGTTGGTAAACGAACGATTTATTCTCCGGAACCCATAAAAGACAAGTATTTTATTGACCTCATGGGACATATTTTGTTGCCTCGTGTAGTCTCAAGGACACTACACCTAATCACCTAACCCAAACAACAAAGCGACTGCTATTTACTCATAAAGAACCCCCCCCCCTCCCCTCCCGTAACCTATTACACGGTGTCGTTAGTGGGAATACGGTGAATCGGTTGTGTGCCTCGGTAGTTTACGTGTGACGTTGGCCACATAATAGGTACGTACTGCGTGAAGTCTGTCATGTAATCACTAACATGTCACAGAGTAAGAAAAAAATGGAGTGTTTATGCGATGGACAATAGATTCATCAGGTTCTTGAACGGGCGCTTTCAGATGAGACTGGTCATCTCTTAACTGGCATATTATCTTTTTTATGAATTGTTTTACATTTTTGTTTAACTTCTTTTTATCATATATAGAACAACTTGAATAATAAAATCAGAATTTTTTAAAATCTTGATTGAAACGAGTCATTGTATCATTATTTCAGCCTATTGTCGTCCACTGCTGAACGTAGGCCTCCCCCAGAGATCGCCAACCAACCCGGTCTTGGGCAGCCTGCATCCATCCGCTGCCAGCCATTTATTTATTTATTTATTTATACTTCATGCACAAAGGTACAAAGGCGGACTTAATGCCTTAGGCATTCTCTACCAGTCAACCAAGGGTGATGAAGAGATAATATGGCGGGTGCATAACAAAAAGTAATAATTAAAAAGTTAAAAAGATATAAACTCATATACATAATTATATATCTGGATACCATATACCTACATAAACATATACATACATACATACCTACATATATATAATATGTAAAAGAAAAGGGGGTTTTGAGATGACTCTGCTTACTTGTTCTGAAAATAAAATCTCAATTTCCGCTTAAATGCATACCGAGTGGTGGCCATCCTGATATCGAGAGGAAGTGCATTCCAGAGAAGAATGGCTTGAATATGAAAGGAAGAATGAACGAAATCAGAAGTATGAGAAGGGCAAAGTAAAAGAAGATTGTTAGAAGACCGCAAATTCCTAGTGTGCAAAGAACATAGATATTGAAAGTGGGATATTAAATAAGAAGGAGGAGAGAGAGAGTTGAGCAGGGAGAATAAAGTTGTCAAAGCACGCAAACTTCTTCTTTGGCGAATGGGCAACCATTTTAACTCGGACCTGTAGCTAGACACATGATCATATTTCCTCAAGTTGAAGATAAACCTGATGCAGTTATTCAGGACCCTATCCAGCTTATCCAACAAAACCGCATTCAAGTCAAAGTAGCACACGTCACCATAGTCGATTATAGGGAAGATTAAAGTCTGCACAAGCATCGTCTTTGTCTTCGCAGGCAAAAAGCTTCTCAGACGATACAAAGATCGCAAAGTTCCGTTAGCTCTTTGACAGACACTAGAAACCTGACTTTGCCAACCAAGCGTCGAATCAAGATGCAAACCGAGATCTTTTACGCTATTGCTAATGGGGATGACGGTACCATTGCCATCTTCTTCAAATCGTTGGTCCATCGTGCCGTAGAGCGTCCCACACTACGTTAGCCCAAACGCGGTCTCCACTCTAAAGCGTGTTTAACTTGCTCCATCTACCGTCTGTCCGTCTGCAGACGAGGCCGGCCCACTTCCACTTCAGCGTGCTGATTCAATGAATTCTATCCACCAGAGAAACCCCGTGCATGGCTCTCTCCATAACACGCTGAGCAACCTTGAATTTGTGGACCAGGCCCACAAGAAACGAGTATCTGAGGATTTTTTGCTGAAAATAAATGCTATTGCTTTGACTTCTTTGTTATTAAATATTTGAGCTCTACTCCAAACTTTGGGACTACTGCCTAGTCAACTTATAACTATACAGCGTGTTATTGAAATGTAATACATACAAAAGGGGTGAACAGTGTTATTAAATACCAGCATTTTACATGGAACAACGTCGGCGTATCGGACGTTCTCGACGTTATGTATTCCGTGGTGTTTGCATTTTATTATTTGTTTACGTATATTTCAACATGTCGTTAGGTAATGGAGTTTTTACCGTGTATCAGCAATTGTACACTTGTTTGTTTGATACCTTGGCTTTGAAATCAGCTGATTTATTAGCAAGATCGACGAAGAACATGTCATTATAAATTCCATTGTAAAAATTGTTTAAATATTAAAAGCGTAGAATAAATTTCTTAATCACCTTTTATCGCATATATCTACTCCATTCCTCCATGGGTAATATTTTTGTATTATAGTAGATTTTACATTTCTCAGTAGCGACATCTAGTTCAATTGAACAAAAGCTTTAAAAGTGTTTACTACCCGACAATCTAGATGGCGCTACTAACACTGTAATATATTTTAGTGTTGACAAAATATTGCTATCAGTGTCCACGGAATGTTCATGAACTGTTATCACAGTGGCCAATTAACGCCAATTTAGGTTTATCTATGACGTAGGTATGATCAAAGTTCATCGTAATAAATATTACTTTTAAATAGGATACTACTTATTACAATCTAAACCAAGATTGAACCTCCGGTTTAATATCGTAAATTACTTATTCAGAGTATATTCCAAGGATAATTTACGGTGAAATGACATAAACTAAACAAACAAACTTCAGGATCAAAAATCCTGTGTATTCATGCGTGGAGACGACAAAGAATCAGTAGGCAAACAATCAAAACAAACCAGCTCATTTTTAAATTTATTTCTCAAAAACCCATGTCATCGTCCTAAACGTGATCTAAGATCTGCTTACTATTCTATTTAAACAAAAGGACATAATAAATAAAATTTAAACGTTTAAAATCTAGTCACAATCAGCTCATCGCAGCGAGAATGAATGTTAAAACCTCAGATTAGGAAACAAAAGGCAGTCTATAGACTGTGCGGAACACTGAGAGTGAAGTATTCGTGTTTGAAATTGTATTTGCTTTTGTAAATACAAATTCAAAAACGAATACTTACAATTCGCTTCGCGCTGCACGAGTCAGTACAGCACGAAGCGAAGCATTGTTAAAAAAAAACAAATAAGTACTAATACAAATAAAAATTCAAAAGCGAATACAATCGAGAGATTGTAGCTATTCGTTATTGAAGTTGTGTTTGCTTTTGTGGCGTCAATCGCAGTGTTTTGCACGGTCTATCTGCCTTTTGTTTCCTAATCTGAGGTTTTAACATTCATCTCTGCCTCTGCCTTTTATTTAATAATCTGAGGTTAAAACCTTGTCAAAAATGTAAGTTCTTTAATTAGAGCAGTTTTGAAAATGAGAACGTTTCAATTGCAAGCTTAGTTGCAACCTAACAAAGCATTTAGATACCTACTTACTTAGTCACTTTTAAATAGGAAAACTTTGAAATGAACAGCAGACTTTATAAAAAAAATAATCTTTATTCTTAAATAACTAGGATACTTATAAAAACGATTATCTTAATAGTACTTTGCACCTACCCACATTATCAATAGATAATAAACTTTCCTTAAAATAAGGCACTCTTTAAGTATTCAAGTTTTCGACTTTTTTACAAGCTCTTTCAAACAAAAGGTGTCGCGCAGCTTGATGACAGCGGGGCACGCGCGGTGCAAGCGGGGGGGTGTTATGTCTGAGTGAGTTGGAGTGCGCGCACTCTAACTCGTGTTACAAACTATCGAGTTGAGGCGTCTTCTCTAGTATGTAGTACATATAACTCAATGCTTTTTTACAAATGCAATATCTTAGCAGCAAATAATTTAGCTGTCTTTTGTTTGTAGAGATAATAATAATATTTATTTATTCCAGAAAACTTACAATCTATGCTACAAATAATTAGGCATTTATTATTTAAACAGACAAAAGAAGTGAGCAGCCTTATTTTAAGGAAAGTTTATTATCTATTGATAATGTGGGTAGGTGCAAAGTACTATTAAGATAATCGTTTTTATAAGTATCCTAGTTATTTAAGAATAAAGATTATTTTTTTTATAAAGTCTGCTGTTCATTTCAAAGTTTTCCTATTTAAAAGTGACTAAGTAAGTAGGTATCTAAATGCTTTGTTAGGTTGCAACTAAGCTTGCAATTGAAACGTTCTCATTTTCAAAACTGCTCTAATTAAAGAACTTACATTTTTGACAAGGTTTTAACCTCAGATTATTAAATAAAAGGCAGAGGCAGAGATGAATGTTAAAACCTCAGATTAGGAAACAAAAGGCAGATAGACCGTGCAAAACACTGCGATTGACGCCACAAAAGCAAACACAACTTCAATAACGAATAGCTACAATCTCTCGATTGTATTCGCTTTTGAATTTTTATTTGTATTAGTAGGGGAGAGTATGGTAATACCGCGCGGTTGATAATACCGCGCCCCAGTGTAACTAAATATCTAACTATAGAAAGCTATGGCTGTGTGCATGACATGATCGCCTTTGCGACTGAGAAACCCCACCCCGCGCGGCAGTGGCCCACGATTAGTGGTAAGAGCAGTACGTGTGCAGAGAACTTTCGCGCGCATTTCTTATAATTTTTCCGTGACTGACAAATCCAGGTATGTACTTCTTTTTGTAGGCTAAATTATGTTGTAGTAATGTATTATGTTGCGTAATTTGGTGTTACTTAAAGTAGATATGAGTTTTAGGGCCAAACTTTTGATTGTAAGGTTCTGTTGTAGCGGTAAAACAAAATGGCGTAGGCTGACAATGCCGCGCTCAAGGCGCGGTATTGTCAAACGGGGCGCGGTATTATCAATTGCATATTATACCTAATTTTTTTTACAGATGGCTGAAAGCGCACCGAAAAGAAAAAAGGGGTCTTGGGACCCACTTCAAATGCAAGCTGCTTTAGAAGCTGTAAATAGTGGGAGGAAAATAAAGGAAGTAGCAAGGTCATTTATGCTTCCAGAAACATCAATTAGAGACAGATTAAAAAAAGGAGAGTACTATGACCCTCGACTTGGCCGAAAGGCAACATTTTCAAAAGAAGATGAAAGGCAGTTAGCTGACCATATTATTATGCTGTCTAAATCATTTTTCGGAATCACACAGCAACAGCTACGCAAATTGGCTTATGATTTCGCGGTTGAAAAGAATATTAAACACATTTTTTCAGTAGAGAAGGGCATGGCTGGTAAATGCTGGGTGTATGCTTTCTTAAAAAGAAATCCTGGGATCTCTTTACGACTTCCGGAGCCAACAAGCATGAATAGGGTGTTGGGTTTTAATAAAACTGAAATTGCATTATTTTTTCGCAATTTAGAAGAAATGACAGAGACGAATGCTTATCCAGCAAAACGAATATTCAATGTTGATGAAACAGGTATTACAACTGTTCAAAGACCTGGAAAAATTTATGCACCCAAAGGAGTTAAGCAAGTTGGCAAAATTACAAGCGGAGAACGTGGGCAAAACGTCACAGTTGTCTGTGCCATGAATGCATCAGGAACTTCATTCATCCCACCCATGTTTATATATCCACGCCAAAGAATCAAGCCAAGTCTCAAAATTGGAGGGCCCATTGGAGCAAAATATGAGTGTTCAAAGTCGGGGTGGATTACCGAAGAACTTTTTGAGAAATGGCTTCGTCACTTTGCCAATCATATTAGTGCAACAACTGAAAACCCTACTCTACTAATTCTCGACAACCATGCTAGTCACTTGTCACTAAAAGCTTATAATTTTTGCCGGGAAAATGGGATCCATATGCTATCTTTGCCTCCGCACACTTCCCATAGGATGCAACCGCTTGATGTGACTTTCTACGGTCCACTGAAGACAGCTTATCATAGAGAGTGTGACTTATATATGAAAAATCATCCATATGAAAAAATTACTCATGATGTTTTGGCTTCAATTTTCAACAAAGCTTATTTGAGAGTAGCTTCGATGGACAAAGCAGTAAAAGGTTTCGAAGTGACTGGTATTCATCCCATAAACCCCAACGTGTTTGATGATGATGACTTTATATCAGACCCAATTGTTGAAGACTTAACTACTCGAAACATAAACCCCAACGTGTTTGATGATGATAACTTTATATCAGACCAAATTGTTGAAGACTTAACTACTCAAAACGAAAATTCATTCAATAATGACATAGCAACGGAAGCACTTTCTACACATGTTACAAATGAAGCTGAACCTATTGCCAGCACTTCGCGTAATAATGTTTTGGACGTATTGAGTCCAGTGCCTCAAAAAATTCAGAAAGTCAAAAGACGTTCAAAGAAACAACACTCCCAAGTTTTGACCGCCACGCCCTTAAAAGAACAGCTAGAAGAAAAGGAGAGAAAGAGGAGATTAAAAGAAGAAAAAAAAGGGAAAGGAAAACACGTAAAAGGAAAAGCTTTAGCAAAAGGAAAATCTGTGAAGAGAAGAGTGTTAATTTCTAGCAGTGAAGAAAGCAGCGATGACATTCCCCTAGCACAATTATGTAATGACGACGATGAAGATGAGATAGGCTCAGACAAAGAAAATGACAATACTAATGATATTTGTAAATTATGTGGTGAATTTGGACGTAACAATGAAGTCTGGTTTCGTTGCTGCGCTTGTTCAACCTGGATTCACAAAGAATGCAGTGGAAAAGAAACGGCAGAAAATTATATTTGCGACTTCTGTTAAGATAATTATAAGCATTATACCTAGTAATGCACAATGGCTGTGAATTATGACCAAATAAACGTTGATTGACCTATGTATCGCCTATTATTTTTAACGCACGGTATTATCAAACCGGGGCACGCTATTCTCAAACCAGTTTGATAATGCCGCGCTTTCATAAATATTCTTTTTCTTCTTTTATTTTTATATACGTGCAATAAAAAGTAAATATTATATTTAAATTTGATTGCTAGGTAATCAGTAATAATAAAAATCTAGCTTGAGTTGATCTGACCCGCACTAATAGGATATTATAGCAATATTCTCTTAAGGGCGCGGTATTTGCCAACCCTCCCCTACTTATTTGTTTTTTTTTAACAATGCTTCGCTTCGTGCTGTACTGACTCGTGCAGCGCGAAGCGAATTGTAAGTATTCGTTTTTGAATTTGTATTTACAAAAGCAAATACAATTTCAAACACGAATACTTCACTCTCAGTGTTCCGCACAGTCTATAGACTGCCTTTTGTTTCCTAATCTGAGGTTTTAACATTCATTCTCGCTGCGATGAGCTGATTGTGACTAGATTTTAAACGTTTAAATTTTATTTATTATGTCCTTTTGTTTAAATAGAATAGTAAGCAGATCTTAGATCACGTTTAGGACGATGACATGGGTTTTTGAGAAATAAATTTAAAAATGAGCTGGTTTGTTTTGATTGTTTGCCTACTGATTCTTTGTCGTCTCCACGCATGAATACACAGGATTTTTGATCCTGAAGTTTGTTTGTTTAGTTTATGTCATTTCACCGTAAATTATCCTTGGAATATACTCTGAATAAGTAATTTACGATATTAAACCGGAGGTTCAATCTTGGTTTAGATTGTAATAAGTAGTATCCTATTTAAAAGTAATATTTATTACGATGAACTTTGATCATACCTACGTCATAGATAAACCTAAATTGGCGTTAATTGGTCACTGTGATAACAGTTCATGAACATTCCGTGGACACTGATAGCAATATTTTGTCAACACTAAAATATATTACAGTGTTAGTAGCGCCATCTAGATTGTCGGGTAGTAAACACTTTTAAAGCTTTTGTTTAATTGAACTAGATGTCGCTACTGAGAAATGTAAAATCTACTATAATACAAAAATATTACCCATGGAGGAATGGAGTAGATATATGCGATAAAAGGTGATTAAGAAATTTATTCTACGCTTTTAATATTTAAACAATTTTTACAATGGAATTTATAATGACATGTTCTTCGTCGATCTTGCTAATAAATCAGCTGATTTCAAAGCCAAGGTATCAAACAAACAAGTGTACAATTGCTGATACACGGTAAAAACTCCATTACCTAACGACATGTTGAAATATACGTAAACAAATAATAAAATGCAAACACCACGGAATACATAACGTCGAGAACGTCCGATACGCCGACGTTGTTCCATGTAAAATGCTGGTATTTAATAACACTGTTCACCCCTTTTGTATGTATTACATTTCAATAACACGCTGTATAGTTATAAGTTGACTAGGCAGTAGTCCCAAAGTTTGGAGTAGAGCTCAAATATTTAATAACAAAGAAGTCAAAGCAATAGCATTTATTTTCAGCAAAAAATCCTCAGATACTCGTTTCTTGTGGGCCTGGTCCACAAATTCAAGGTTGCTCAGCGTGTTATGGAGAGAGCCATGCACGGGGTTTCTCTGGTGGATAGAATTCATTGAATCAGCACGCTGAAGTGGAAGTGGGCCGGCCTCGTCTGCAGACGGACAGACGGTAGATGGAGCAAGTTAAACACGCTTTAGAGTGGAGACCGCGTTTGGGCTAACGTAGTGTGGGACGCTCTACGGCACGATGGACCAACGATTTGAAGAAGATGGCTGGCAGCGGATGGATGCAGGCTGCCCAAGACCGGGTTGGTTGGCGATCTCTGGGGGAGGCCTACGTTCAGCAGTGGACGACAATAGGCTGAAATAATGATACAATGACTCGTTTCAATCAAGATTTTAAAAAATTCTGATTTTATTATTCAAGTTGTTCTATATATGATAAAAAGAAGTTAAACAAAAATGTAAAACAATTCATAAAAAAGATAATATGCCAGTTTAAGAGATGACCAGTCTCATCTGAAAGCGCCCGTTCAAGAACCTGATGAATCTATTGTCCATCGCATAAACACTCCATTTTTTTCTTACTCTGTGACATGTTAGTGATTACATGACAGACTTCACGCAGTACGTACCTATTATGTGGCCAACGTCACACCACACCTCGGACACTTCATACAAAACTTGCAAAATAATTACCTATTACTACTACAAAACCAAATGACGTCTGTACACGTGCAAATGTGTGCGTGAATTTTAGTAGGGTTGAATCAGTTGGATGTCGTGGCGTACAAAATGGCGCGAAAAGTGCTGCGCTTTGCGTCGGGCGAACCGAACGACGACGGAACTACCCGAACGTTTCGAGCATTATTTTATTATGAAGTGATCTTGTCCGAGCGGTCAATTATTTAATTCTAATAAATAAAATAAATGATATTTGATTATGAATACTCGGATTTGTAATGACATAAAAGTAATATTATAATATTTATTATGTAAAGAGGTTTATTTATTCATCAATAATGGTAAATTAAGGTACCTAATTACAAAATATGGAATTCACGATCGCCCCGTACCATTACGCGGCAACGCAATGGGGCGACGCGACAAAGTTAGTGCGTAGGGTACTACTTTTCAATTTTCAATTCCAAGAATGAATAGAACGTGAAAGAAAGGGACATAAGTACATAACAAAGACAATAAAGAGAGAGAGCAATATTAATAGCTGGTAATGTTGGTATGTTATTATTACGGAAGTTTTAATTGTATTATTATAAAACGACGAAAACTTGGAAAATAAATGAATCATCATTTATTTTCCAAGTTTTCGTCGTTTTATTACGAGATTAAAACTAATAAATAAAACTTAAAACAAAATAAATCGCAAAATTGTGTTTGTGTCAGCAGTACCTACAGCGCTGCAGTTCTTACGATTTTGAGCGCCCTGGCTAAAGAGTCGACGGTTAGCCCCTGTAAGTGCGGGGTGAGGGTGCGGTATCTGATATAGCGCGGGGAAGGGAGTGTCCCTTCTGTACGTAGTACTATTAAGTATTCTGTGGTCACACGTAAACTACCGAGGCACACAACCGATTCACCGTATTCCCACTAACGACACCGTGTAATAGGTTACGGGAGGGGAGGGGGGGGGGTTCTTTATGAGTAAATAGCAGTCGCTTTGTTGTTTGGGTTAGGTGATTAGGTGTAGTGTCCTTGAGACTACACGAGGCAACAAAATATGTCCCATGAGGTCAATAAAATACTTGTCTTTTATGGGTTCCGGAGAATAAATCGTTCGTTTACCAACTTCACAACTACGTCGCTGTGTTGTGTTATGAAACAAATAGAAGTATTTTTATGGAATTTAAACTGTTAAAATTAAATTAATTAAAATGAAATAAGTAGGTGGAGTTTTTATCTTCTGTTTTGAACATTTATCACTAAAGCACACCTCGGACACTTCATACAAAACTTGCAAAATAATTACCTATTACTACTACAAAACCAAATGACGTCTGTACACGTGCAAATGTGTGCGTGAATTTTAGTAGGGTTGAATCAGTTGGATGTCGTGGCGTACAAAATGGCGCGAAAAGTGCAGCGCTTTGCGTCGGGTGAACCGAACGACGACGGAACTACCCGAACGTTTCGAGCATTATTATGAAGTGATCTTGTCCGAGCGTTCAATTATTTATTTCTTAAAGAAATAAAATAAATGATATTTGATTTTGAATACTCGGATTTGTAATGACTATTATAATATTTATTATGTAAAGAGGTTTATATATTCATCAATAATGGAAAATAAGGTACCTACCTACCTAATTACAAAATATAGAATTCACGATCGCCCCGTACCATTACGCGGCAACGCTATTTTTTTTTTTTCATTTATTTCGGAACCAGTCCATGTCCATACATGTTAAGTTCAAAAGTATTAAAAATAAAAATTAAGAATTAATTAAAATATTACAATAATAATAATTACAATGGGGCGACGCGACATGGTTAGTGCGTAGGGTACTACTTTTCAATTCCAAGAATGAATAGAACGTGAAAGAAAGGGACATAAGTACATAACTAAGACAATAAAGAGAGAGAGCAATATTAATAGCTGGTAATGTTGGTATGTTATTATTACGGAAGTTTTAATTGTATTATTATAAAACGACGAAAACTTGGAAAATAAATGAATCATCGAGATTAAAACTAATAAATAAAACTTAAAACAAAATAAATCGCAAAATTGTGTGTTTGTGTCAGCAGTACCTACAGCGCTGCAGTTCTTACGATTTTGAGCGCCCTGGCTAAAGAGTCGGCGGTTAGCCCCTCCAAGTGCGGGGTGAGGGTGCGGTATCTGATATAGCGCGGGGAAGGGAGTGTCCCTTCTGTATGTAGTACTATTAAGTATTCTGTGACTAAAGGTAGCGATGTACTACCTAAAGTGCTAGAGGCACAAGTATTTTTTACGTTTTAAAACATTAAGTATATGCGTAAAATAAGGAAATAGAATTTACCGTTTCTACATTTAGTAATTCGAACAAATGTAACAAATTAAACAGTGTCAAAAATTATTTAATTTCTTATTTTAATTTCATAATAATAAGATCCAGACCTAATCTAATCTGTTTGAACGATGTATTTTCAGTAAGATTAGCTGATGCTCTTTACTTCTAAATCTATGAAGAAAATCTCTGTCAGAATGTGACAGGTCAGCCATTTTGTATAATAGGTAATTGATATAAGATATAGATTTATATAAAACGCGGCAAAACACAGACTATTGGGCGGCCATTTTGTGACCACAGTTTCAGCTGTATCTGTAGTTAGTTATAAGTCAGTAAGTTTTCGTAAACAAGTGTTACTACCACAGCACAGGGTTACTACTATCGTAATGGAACTATTAGTTAATCTGTGATATCGTGCGATTGACAGTATCAACATCAACATCTATTTTTAGGCCCACCCATAGGAGTTAAACTGGTGCCGGTGCCGGTGCACTCAAATAAGTAAATAGGTAAATTGCTGTGTTATCAGGTTGTTAAGTACCTACAGCTAATGACAACTAACTGTTTCTGATTAATTACTTGATATGAAACTAGTCTCACATCATTTAGCAGTTAACTTCTATTTAATCTTTACTCTGTAATACAATGACATTACTAGGTACTAAGTAGTTAGTGTAGTGCACTTTAGTAGACAACGCGACTTCGCCGCGAACGCCCGTGTCGCGGCATTTCTACTTCACGAATTAAAAAATATTTATTTACGAATAATTAATTACTCGTTCGTGCTTCTGTGATTAATTTAAACAGTGATTACATGTTTTGAAGTAGGTATTTTTTATGTAAGTAACTGCAAATTATGTAGATGATATGGGTATTTATGTGAAAATTTGAAACTAACGCTGGACTATGTATTTACATATTTTTCTGTTTAAATTTTTGACCGATAAGCGGAGTTAGGTACCTAGTAACTGTTAATCAAAACATTAGACTTTAACTTTCTAATGTCATTGCAAATTAAATGACGAATAGAGAAGTCTGTGTTATCTATCGTTTCCTCTGTGCAATATTTTGAACTTTGACGCGTTAATCAGTATAGTAATTAGTAATTTTCCCTATAAATTATGGAAATTGTGGAAGTAGGTATATGTATATTGGTAAAACTGCATTTCATTTTGTTTTTGCTTTTAGTTATTTTTCTCTTACAATAAACAAGTATCCATCAAAACATCTTTTTTGAACAATATACCACATAGTAACTCACACAGTTACTAAAGTATACACAAAGATATTACTACACACAGCGGTTGTGTGTGAGTCGCTAGAACCAGTACACAAACATTGCCACATAGGGGTCAACGTACTTGTAATGCATATTTGTGGTTTTTGACCTAAATACCAATATGTCGGTAGGATGGAGTCTGCTATCTTACTAGTCAAATACCAAAAAAAAAATATTTTCACCTATTAACTATCATGAGAGACCTTCGTTTTGGATTTGGAACGAGCAACTAGCTTCAACTTTCTGACTAATTAACCGACGCCTTGACAATTCAAGTGCTTGTTAATGGTTTAAGTGAAATACATAAATACTTTGAGTTTGACTTCGACATGACGCCTAATATAGCACTGCTAATATTAGGGATGACAGATCACTTAAGTCGCTAACAAGCGACTTTTACAGATTTTAAACTGACAAATATGTAGTGTAAATGATTCGAAAAAAATATATGTTAAACTAAAACATTCTCTTAATCATTTAGTATGTGAATATTTTTGATTAAGTTCATATTAAATAGTTTAATTAACTCGTGAAGTTGTGTCTGTCGCAGACAAAACATTGATAGTCACACAAAATCTACCAGGTTTATTAAAACAAAACTTTCACTATCTTACAGACAATTTTATTATCTATCTTTTAGTATACGTCTTTTTTTAAGTTAAAGATACTATCTTTTATTTAATTTTTTCGGTTAAACTTGAGAGTTTTGGACGCAGCGCATACGATTCTCTGGTCGCTCAAGGTCGCCGGCGCCCACTTAACATTAATTTAAAGAAGGATTTTTTTAAAGAAGAACACTGCAGGTACAGTCAACAAAAGAGATATGTAACCAGGGTCCTCAGATATAGGTAGCTGAAGTTTACTTAGAAAACAATAGCTGGTTTCGAATATAATTTACTTTAATTAATTCATAGAAAATAAACAGTTCATTAATGACAATGAATTTCATTCAATATCATTAATCGATTTTTAAGTAAACTTCAACTATATCTGACTGCCTTTGACATTATTTTCATATTTCAACCAATTTGCACATAACCTTAACAAATCATACACTTAAACCTTCCTGTCTATTCGTGAAACCTCATGAAAACCCGTTCAGTAATTTTGGACTTTATTTATACTTAATGTTAAGTAGGTACCTACCTATGGAATGGAGCGAAAGTGGCACGTACGCCATATGGGCATCGTTATATTTTTTACGACACACACAGACCATGAATTTAATACAATATTTATGGACCCAATTATACGTGGTCGCACCTACTTACATAATATTATGGTCTCGATATCTAAACCAGTAGATATTGACATTAATGTTTATGTTTTGCCCCGACACTAAGCATTCTGTTGTATCCAGGGCCGGATTATCCTTAAGGCAGATTAAGCAACTGTCTAGTGGCCCCTCATAACAAAAATGAAAATGTTAAAAACGAAAACCCCCGCCGAAAAGCCCCGCTCAGCAGATTAAACCTTCAATGTTTTACCGTTCCGCTTCCCGGATTTCTTTGTTTTACATAGGGGGCTCTGGCGCCCGAACTTAATTTCAATTAGGTTACCTTTTTTTTTTGAGCACCCTAACTTCTCATCTCCTAAATCATCACACATATATATATATATATTTTTTTTTTTATTACAATATATAATAAAACGTGGTAGAAAATACGTATTTAAAGAAGTTAGAAAAGGGTAAAGGGGCCCTAAGAATTGCAATGCCTAGGGGCCCCGACATGGTTAAACCGGCCCTGCCTGTATCGTGGTTTCCGAACATATAAACTCGCATACACAATCAACCTGACTTGGAACAATTACCTGGAGGCCATACAGATATACCTGTTCCACTGTTACCTACACTGTGTTATCCTAAATTTTCTAATTAAGTACCTATATAGCTTTTGCCCGCGATGCAGACGAAGTCGACGAAGCATACCGAATTTCTTCAAAATCGGAATTAGCATTGCTGTTCAATAAAGAGTTCATTTGAGTAATTGTTGATATGGACAAGTGGCCGTGATCGAAACAATCAATTTTTTCTTGCCTACTTACCACTAATCGTTAAAGTCATTGATTTAAAGAAAGATAAGAGAGTCATTGATTTAGAGAAGACTGAGGACATCGTGGTGTATCTACGGGTGAAGACCAACTGGACCTTGAGGGTGGAGAAGTTGGAGGCGCGTCATAACACCAATTTCAACTCGTTCGTATTGCGAGTTCCGGCTCAACATTAGGTGACCTTCCTCAAGGAAGAGTTTTGGCCGAAAGGTGTGCTGTATCGGCGTTTCCGCGGTTGGCTACGTGACACCTCGCAGCGTAACACGACGGCGTCTCTTCGTGTGCAGTAGTTTTTAAGTTTATTGTTTTAAAATATGTATTAGTTTATAATTATTTTTTTATGCTTATGTATGTATTGTGTTTTATGGGCCTTAGTTGCCTGAAATAAAGGATTAATAATAATAATAATAATAAAATGAAATGACGATGACATAAGATCATTGACAAATACTGCGAAAGGACAAGGCCAACCGCACGACCAAACGGCACCAGCGCGTCGGCCCTAAAAATGACAATATAGGGCCAACGGGCAACGCGACTCAGTCGACATTGTATGAGTTTTGACAGATGTCGCTACTTTTGCTTGTTCCATGAACGTTTGTTTAAAACGTTCTAATGGGCATATCCTTCCTTTTGAAAACATTGCATAAGATACTTTTCTTTCACAATATAACCAAGTCATTAACTGTTTATTATAATGTAACGGTATTTTATTTAATCGTGGTAATGTCTTAAGTAATTGTTGATTTATGAGAGTTGTGATGTACTGTAAAATAATTAAATAAATATGGGGTCCTGCGACCCGCCCGCTCGGCATTGCATTGACAGCAGTCGAGACGAGCGGACGGTCGCACACACTCAAATAGAAATATAATTGTGTTTTATTAAACCACCCAAGAGTAAAAGCGAGACGTAACATTGGCGACGAGGATAAAGAACGTGAGTAAAATAAACAGATAACAAGAGAAAAAAGCGAATGACCGAGGTTATCTATTTATTCACAATTAAATATTGTTTTCTATTTTCTCTTAAAGGGATATGGAGATAAATAAATATATTGTTTAGTAAAATAAGAATTATTTTATGTGTAAGCAAATTACTGACAATTTATATCTTCGGTCAAAATTGCCTTAAAACCAGTGCCTGCTAATACTTACCAATAAAATATTGTTGTGTAGCTAGTGTGCACATTCCATTATAACTATAAATCCACATTGTATAAATACCGCAGAACTATCACTAAGTACCAAAAACATAGTGAGATATTCTCCGCGTTATTCTCGACTTACCCACATTATATTTAAATAAAACTATTTACATTTTAAGGGATACCGCACGACTAAGTACTTATCTAAACAGTAATTATCGTTCATACAATCTTAATTTTTATTGGTATGCAAGTTATAGGTAATGAATTAATATGGTTAAGAAGGAAAATATGATTACATAGTGTACGAATTTTTCGACTTTGACTTTGGATTTCTTTAAAACAATCTATTGCGATTAGACTTGACTCTTGCTCTTTTTAAATAGCTACCGACTACACAACAACAACCAATTGTGCCTGTAAGTATTACCCAAGTCGAAAGAGAATGACAAAATACATGCTGTACACTATTCCAATGGGTAAATACCCTTCTAGTTCCACATATACTGGTATAAAACTGTTCTAGTATATGCAATTCAACCAAATTACATTTATTCCAATGGGTAAATACCCATCAAGTTCCACATATACTGGTATAAAACTGTTCTAGTATATGCAATTCCACCAAATTACATTTATTCCAATGGGTAAATACCCATCAAGTTCCACATATACCTACTGGTATAAAACTGTACTAGTATATGCAATTCCACAAAATGAAATGATTCATGTTCCAATCCAAAAGTTCAGTCGTGAGTAATAAAAACGCAATAGGTACTATCTATGAATTCTATATACATTATTATATCGGTGCTTATCATATCGCTACCAAGTAGGTAGGTATAGTGGTTAATTTCCGTAGTAAATTTAAGCAATTTTTCATACCTACTTGCAGATTGTCCTAGCATGTCTCAATTACCGACCTCATTAGGCCATCGGTGGCAAAGATGGAAACGAATTCTCGAAATCTACCTTCTAGCCTTAGGCAAAGACCAGCCCTTAAAAAAACGAGCAACACTTCTACATACCGGTGGTTTAGGATTGCAAGATATCTATTAACCTTCCCGGTGCACACGTTGAAGAGGGCGACCCCTCCGTTGTTTTCGAGTCTGTTATTAAAAATCTAGACGAGTACTTTTATCCGAAGCAGAGTTTTGTTATGAACGACACGTAGGTATTCTGACTCATGGAACAGGAACCGGACGAAAAGTTGGAAAAATTAGTAGTTAGATTACGTAATCAATGTTCCAAATGCGATTTTGCTAACAAAGACAACGCTCTCATAAACCAAATTGCTGAAAAATGTACCTCATCAGACCTTAGAAAGAAAATACTATAGTTAGGAAATTCCGTTACAATAGAAAAGGTTATTTTAGAAGCCAACTCAATTGGAACCGTAAGGAGACAATTAAAGGAATTCCAAGTAGTAAAAACTGAACAGGTTAATAGGATTGGAACAAGAACAAACAAAACCCGAACTCAGGGTATTCACTCGGATAATACACGGTGTGCAAGACGTGGAAGTGAAAATCACAAGTGTGATGATACACGTTATCCCGCGAGGGACAAATGTGGCTGTAAAGGTCAGTTTCATGAGTCAATGTCGAACAAGGAAACTCAAGCGTAAAGCACCCATTACTTGAAACAAACAAAAAAAAATTACAAAAAAAAAATAAAGAAACTAAAACAAACGAACCACATACAAAATTACCACTCAGTAATGTAAACTATTTTATTTTATATTGACGATGACGCTGAAATAACTTGCGAAGTAGAAGATGTCAACGTAAATATGCTCATCGACTCTGAGAGTAAAAACAATATAATACCTAAATGATAAAACCTGGGAATGTTTAAAATCAAAAGCTGCCGTTGTGCCTAAACAGCAACCAGGTTCCGATCAAGTGTTTATGGCATACGGTTCAAAAGATCCTCTGGATGTGCTCGGCACATTTGAAGCATCAATCGTAGTTGGACCAGAAACAAAAACTGCAAAATTTTATGTTATTAAAAATAGCACCCGTAATTTGTTGGGCAAGCATACAGCTACAGGTCTCAATGTGCTTAAAATAGGGGTGAGTATAAATCTAATATATACAGAGATTTTTTCTAAATTCAAAAATGTCTAGTTGGCTATTGCTGTGCTATTGCTGTGTTGCTGTATCTGTGACAAATGCTAACAAAAGCTTATGTAACCTCAATAAAAACAAACAGGAGACCAGATCATTTTATCACAAACACGGATATCTATGACCACAAAGGTCAACCGGAATTAATACATTAAATAGGTAGGCTAAAACTACAAAAAACTGCATAAAAAACTTATCAAATGTAGGTAACATAGTAAAACTTAAAATTATGTTGTGATTGTAAACTTTTTTAAGTTAATTAAAAATACGTAAGTAACAGGTTATACACATAACTATTATCAACATCTCCAGTTAATATAAATAATAAGTACTAATTTATTAAAATAATAAATCCAGGTAAATATATATTATTAGAATATATACAAGAGCTAGTATCCAATGCAAATGGTTATTTTCAATTATTAAATTTATTATACCTAACATAATTTTACAATTATAAAAGTTTTATACTTTTTAAATCACTGATAATAATTGTGAACAGATTGCATATTGAGCACTACGTGACCACTTGTGTATCGCGTATTATTTCGACGCCACAAACATAAGCGTCCGTGTTCACTGGATTGAAAGTTTTTATCAGATTACATTACTCCAATTAAAGTTTATGTGATCCCAAAGTGAACTGTTATCTTGCCATTTTATGGTTCTCCGTGAGCAAGGATTTCACAGCATGCCACTGAAATGCAGCCCTTTACTATGAATAGCACGACGGACAGTGTCAACACTTGTGTCAAATAAACCAGCATAGTGGTTTGTAGGCAGAATTCTATTTTCTTCATACTCCTCTATCATGGTGCTATGTGTTATAATAAGTCGTGGTCTATGCAGAATGTATAGGTATAACCAAAGCAGCACAGGCGGTTGCAGCCAGAGATGTCAGAGGGCATAATATTAAAATTGTCTCAGACAGTGCATCCGTACTTCAAGCTCTACAAAGCAACACTATAACCTCTGTCCTCATACTGGAGTGTCATAATACACTCCAGTCCATTGCAAACACAAACAGAGTAACTCTGCAATGGATAAAAGGACACAGCAACTCTCTGGGTAATGACGCAGCCGACGAACTAGCCAAAAGGGGTTCAAAGACGACGGTATTTGGCCCGGAACCACTACTGCCTATACCCCTGGCACAAATCAGAACATGGCTGCGCTTTACAACAGAAGATAACCACCAAACAGAATGGAGAAACAGCGTAGGATGCAGGCAAACGAAGAATGCTGTTCCGGCGGCTTCGAAAAAGCTTGCCCGCAACCTTACAAGACTGAACAGGGACCAAATCCGTAAAGTACTAGGTACGATAACCGGACACTGTCCCTTAAACAAACACCTATACACCATAGGTGTGACAGATAGCCCTCTGTGCAGGGGATGCATGGAGGCGGAAGAAACGCCACAGCACGTGCTCATGGAGTGCAGGAGCGTGGCGGATCAACGGGCACAGATTCTCCGGTCTCCAGCATCACTTTCGGAAGTCTGCAGCGACCTGAAAAGGCTGCTCGCCTTCTGGGATGAGCTGGGATGGCTGGAGTAAGAGGAAAGACAGTGTTTCACGTACAATGGCCCAATCAAGTGGCTAAGTGCGGAAAAAGGCCCCGACAAACTAACTAACTAACTAACTAAGTCGTGGTCTACCAGTTCTTTGATGGTGTGGCAAAGAACCCTTCTCTTCAAATCGTCATACCATTGTCGTACCCATAGAACAAATATTTTTCTCTGCAACAATAAAACAGAAATATTATAATACCCAATAATGGTTATTTTGTAGCATATAGTAACAAACAAATAATGGAGTTTTTTATATATATAAGAGTGTACAAATAAAATTAGTTACTTACGTTTACACTGGTCTCACTGGCTATTTCTATCAAGTTTTTGCCTTGATTATGCAAAGTAATTATTTGAGCTCTTGTAACAAAATCAATATTACAACGCGTATACTCATTTTGGTAAAAGAAGTAAGTAATACAAATTATAAAAAAAAACTAAAAAAAAACAAAAGGCGAACGAGATAATCGAAATGAAATTAGCGAACGATCAATTCAGCTTAGTCATAACTCTTCGATCTAAGTATTATTTATACTAATACTTACTTACTTCCTAATATTATTATTATAAATGCGAAAGTAACTCTGTCTGTTACGCTTTCACGGGGAAACGGCTAAACCGATTTTGATGAAATTTGGCGTGAAGATAGGTTGAGCCCTGGGAAAGGACATATGTTGCTTTTTAATCCGCGACTTCGCCTGCTTCCGCGATAACCGACATTCACGCAGACGAAGTCGCGGGCAAAAGCTAGTTATTTATAAATCCATATTCAACCTACCCTCTCAAGTTTAAAAACTAAAACTTACAAAATCAGATACTTAATTTTAACAAAGTAAATTAATAGTTAAAAACAGTTTCCTTTAAAATAAATATTAATTATAAATTACTTAAATGTTTGAAGAGACAAAAAGAAACTACAATAAAAAAATTATCATTTAAAGCAAAGCAACCATCTAGTAACAGCATAATTACAATTTTGTTAATCGTTAACTGGTTTTATGCTAGATGGCGTCATTTCACGCTTCACACGATTTTATTTCTGTACTATCCATGGGTTTTTGCATGCGTTTTTTTGTATGTAATAGCACTCCCCATAGTACAACTGGAAAGACACCGACACAGACGTATGGACCTAGAAGTATATGATAGAGATAAAATCATAAAAGAAAAGAGAAATTGAAGGGGAATTGAGATTGGAAAAAGAAAGCTGTAGACAATGAAATTTATATAGGAGAAAAGGTTTATGTTAAAAACATGACAATGGAAAATATATTGACACCTGATTTCAACCCTACTCCGCACACAGTAATGAGTGCTAAAGGAGGTGATATAAATATAAAAATGATGAAACAGGTGAAAACATAAGAAGAATTATAGTTCACCTCAAGAAAATAGAGGGACACTGGAGAATTCACAATGAAAACGAAGAAAAAGACGATGGTGATGTAGAATTAGACACGGATGATTAATTTGGTATTATAATAATCATTGATAGTATTAAGATTAATAATAAAATTATAATATCAGATTTAAATTCTTTAAATACCAGAATTATATAAAATCATGTGTAGCTTAAATAGTGACTATTAACCAAGATCAAATTCAGAGTAGTTAATTTGATTAGTTAAAAAAAATATATTGAAAGGGAGAGATGTGATGTACTGTAAAATAATTAAATAAATATGGGGTCCTGCGACCCGCCCGCTCGGCATTGCATTGACAGCAGTCGAGACGAGCGGACGGTCGCACACACTCAAATAGAAATATAATTGTGTTTTATTAAACCACCCAAGAGTAAAAGCGAGACGTAACAAGAGTGTTTTACTTTTATAATGCGACAAGATAACAAAGGTGTTAAGACATCACTAGCTCCCGCCGACATCACTACACGCCGGGCGGCCGCGGGCGGAGCAGCGGGTGCAGAGGGGGCGCTCGAGCTGCGAGCGCGCACCGGCCGGATCAGCTGACACTGCGTCATTCACCGCCGTACTAAGCGCGCGCTTCACCCTTTCGCGTTAATCGATTATTCTAACTGTCAACCGTTTGTTTCTTCGATGTTTTAAATATAGTCCTGTAATACAAATTAGCACCGCGTTTTCGTCCTATCACCACCATTAGGGCTTACCCACTCCGATCTATGGTCCTTCGAGGTTTTCGGCGAGTAAACAAGCCAGTAACGAAGAGTGACAAGCGGTTTTTCAAAATTTGAAAACGGCCGTTAGTAAAACTGGACTTCGAGATCAAGACGACATCCCGCCCTTCGCGCGAGCTTTGTTCCTGTCTTCGGTCATCATCTTCGGCGCCTTTGTGAAGAAGCGCATTTTGTGGAGCGAGCAAGTTCTTCAGTGGTCATCATAGCAGGGTCATCGCAGCGTAGCAGCCCGAGCAGAGCCCAAGAGCATCGCCATCCATCACAAGCAAGAAGACGTTTAGTTCGGACACGCAGTCAACGGATTTTGTGAGATCTTTCCATATTCTTACTAACATTTGTACACAATCATATACTAACATAATATCATTCCACCAGAGTGTTAGATAGTGCATTAGACCAGAGAATCATTCATTAGTATTCGTCTCAGTGAGTAGTATCATCCTACGTTAATTACAGTAGCTTGTTTTGTCCAATACAATCATACATTTAAACTACATTCTGTCATAATCATTATTATTTCAATACTCAACACATTCATGCACAAGTAGATTTTCCTTTCCCATCAAAGTAGAACCCCATTATTTAATCATTATTAGTAATAAGTGCTTAATATAATAATCATAATCATCTAGTAAAAATATTCGAAAAAAAATATATTTTTTTAAGGTACCCGCTTTTTTTGACTTTTCTGTTTGAATTGATTTTTTTTTCTAAACGCCTAACGGTATTGAATAGCATCGCTTCATCGGTCAGCTGTTCGCCTTTGTTTTGCAACAGGCGCATATTCTAGTTTGTTTCAGTGCCTTTAGCATTAATTCTTATTCTGGTTTTTCTTACTTCCCTTTTTTTTCTTCTTTTTTCTAGCACTTAAAGCTATACTCCTGTTTAGCCATGACTGAAGAAGTAACGGTTAGAGAGCTTACGAGGAAACGTGCCTCAATTAAATCTCAGCTTACGCAATTTACAAACTTTTTAGCTACCGCTAAGTCTTGCGAACAGCTTAGTGAGGAACAACTTGTCGAGCTAGACATCAGAATTGAGAAAATAGTTACCGTATATGCCACCTATGATCAGTTACAGAGTCAACTGGAGTTCCTGTCCGCTAGACCCGACGAGCAATTTACTGAACGTGAGCAATTCGAGAGCATCTACTACAGGCAACTAGCAGCTGCCCGCGCGCTTCTGTCACGGCATCGTGCGCAACTGGGATCTAAGGTAGGCTCCAATGAGCAACTGTCAGTGGTTACTAGACATAATAATGTTAGACTTCCTAAGATTAATTTACCTCACTTTAGCGGCGGTTATAGGGATTGGTTAGAGTTTAAAGATATTTACGTGTCACTGATTCATGAAGAGAAATCTATAGACAATATAAACAAGTTTCACTACTTACGATCATCACTTAATGGCAGCGCAGCACTAGTAATTAAAAGTTTAGATTTTAGAGGGGACAACTACGATAATGCATGGCAATTGTTATGTGAGAGGTACGATAACAAGCAGTTATTAGTGAATAATCATGTTCACGCTTTATTCAACGTGGAACCACTTCAGAAAGAGAGTAGTCAGGGCTTACGTGAAATTGTCGACGTGACCAGGAAAAATCTTCGGTCATTGGCAACCCTGGGTAGGTCCGTACAACATTGGGATGACATGGTGATACATTTAATGGCATCAAAGTTAGACACTGTCACCAGCAGGCAGTGGGAAGAACATAGGAACTCATTAACTGAGTATCCATCTTTAGACGAATTTATTAAATTTATTTCTAACCGTTGCAATCTTTTAGAAACACTTGAGGAAGCTAAGAGCATAAAATCAAAGCCGGAGTCATCGCACAGTAAGCCTAAAAGCTTCTCTGTATTAACAAGTAAGGGTAAATCTGATATTTCTTGTCCCCTGTGTAAACAGAAGCACTACATATTTACTTGTGATCAGTTCAAGGCACTTGCAGTCGCTGCACGCTTATCTAAAGCGAAGGAATTCAAACTTTGTTTGAATTGTTTACGCCCAGGTCATTTTGAGGCTACTTGTCCACTCGGGCACTGTAAATACTGCAAGAATAGGCACAATACAATGTTGCATTCTCACGATGATAATCCTAGCTCTAGCAAGGAGCATATAACTTTAGCTGGTACTAACTATGATTATTCATCTCGTCATGTTTTACTTTCCACAGCTTTGGTAAGAGTCACGGACAATTCCGGGACGCCGCACAGCGCCAGAGTCTTACTTGACAATGGAAGCACGGCAAACTTTGTTACCAAGGACCTTTGTGGTAAGCTACATTTACCTATTCGTAGTGTAAGCTCACACGTTGCAGGCATTAACAGTCAAGTGTCCACCATAACACAATCATGTACTGTACATCTACAATCGTGCGATGGGTCATACAACATTGACATTGATTGTTTTGTCTTGCCCAACATAACCACTCATATACCTCATACATACATAGACTTAACGGACTTGCAGCTACCGGCAGGAGTAAGTCTGGCCGATCCATCTTTCAATGTCCCTTCCACCATCGACATACTTGTTGGAGCCGACATATTTTGGGGTGTGATTGGTCGTAACCGTATACAGTTAGGTAGACATATGCCAACGCTATTCGAGACAAAGCTCGGATGGCTCATATCAGGCGCCATACCTCAACCTAACTCAACCCACTCATCATTATGTATGGTCGCCCATGACAGGCACACCACACACGTACAAGCGCCCATGGATCTATCAAGATTCTGGGAACTTGATTCCATCTCGCCTAAGTTCAATTATACATCCGAAGAGCGAGCATGTGAACAAAATTACAAGACCACTACTAGACGTAACGCAGATGGACGTTTTGTTGTCACCATTCCTTTAAAGGAGTCTCCCGAAGCGTTAGGTAACTCCTTTGAGATGGCTAAACGTCGCTTTCTGTCGTTGGAGCGTAGACTTGATAGAGACCCAACATTCAAGCGTCGCTATGTAGAGTTCTTGCAGGAGTATGAAGCATTAGGTCATATGAGCGAAGCCTCTCAGCCTTCTTCATCTCATTCATACTTCCTTCCACATCATGGTGTTTTCAGAGAGTCCAGTACAACGACAAAGCTTCGAGTTGTCTTCGACGCTTCAGCCGTCACAACGTCGGGCAAGTCGTTTAACGACATCCAAGGCATAGGACCTAGAGTTCAGGACGACTTAATATACATACTACTAAGGTTCCGTCAGCATAAATACGTCATATCGTCAGACATCGAAAAGTTCTTTCGACAAATTGAAGTGGACGAATCGCAGCGACCTCTACAACAGATATTGTGGCGTTCCGACCCATCACTTCCTCTCAAAACTTACACGCTAAACACCGTCACTTACGGAACAGCATCTGCTCCGTTCATTAGTACACGATGTTTGTCACAATTGGCGAAGGAAGCCACGCACACACGTACGCAACAGTCTATACAACACGACTTTTACGTGGATGATTACCTGTCAGGAAGTGACTCTATAGAGAGTACTATAGCGCTATGTAGAGATGTCATCAGCACACTTAAGACTGCACAACTCAATCTTCGAAAGTGGCAGTCTAACAATTCACAAATACTTCAGGCAGTCACTACAAGCATCGCACACCCTTCACCCACTCAACCCACATCCACATCACATACAGATACACCTAGCACAGTCAGCTTAAGTATTGACGAACCAAGTAAGACACTCGGTCTTAATTGGCATTGTCATACTGACTGCCTTACATTCTCCATTCATGTACCGGAACACACAGTTACTTTAATCACAAAACGACACATCCTTTCCACAATAGCGCAAGTGTTCGATCCTCTGGGTCTTGTCTCTCCATGTATTATCGAAATTAAGATAATCTTGCAAAAACTATGGATAGACAAGTGCGCATGGGACGACGAGGTTAATGAGGACATTAAAAGGTTGTGGCTGAAGTTCACACAAACATTACCACAGCTTAATCATCTCAGCATACCACGCTGGGTGGTATCAGATAGCCCTACCTCTGTTGAAATGCATATTTTTACAGATGCGTCAGAAAAGGCATACGGAGCTTGCATATACATTCGTTCTGTAGCTAGAAGCGGCACCGTTCATACTCATCTGCTTACGTCTAAAAGTAAGGTAGCACCGATCAAGTCGACCACAATCCCAAGGCTAGAACTCTGTGGTGCCTTATTAGGGACAAGGTTGTGTGCGAAGGTACTAGAGTCGTTAACACTTAAACCCGACAAATGCATATTCTGGTGTGACTCAATGATTGTTCTAGGTTGGTTGTCTGCTTCACCTAGTACACTTAAACCGTTCGTTAGGCATCGAGTTTCGGAGATACGGGAAGGTTTTGGTGATTACACCTGGCGATATGTGCCGTCTAAGGACAACCCTGCAGATCTGGTTTCCCGTGGTTTAGGCGCTGACCTGATAGGTCAATCTACCATGTGGTGGTCAGGACCTTCATTCTTGTTGACAGACTCGGCTCTTTGGCCTTTAATGCCTAACTCGGAAGCTGACGCAGTGCTACCGGAGCTCTTAAAATCACATTTTACGAACATTAACAGTCAATCATTACCTATTACCAACACTAATCTTAATACAAACACAGAAAATTCATTTCATACTTTAATTAATAACTCATCTAATTACTTACATGTACAACGCCTACTAGCATACGTATTTAGATTTATTAACCGGTCTAAAAGAGAGCATAACCACAGTCCTACCCTTACTTGCTCAGAGCTAACTTACAGCGCTGAGTTTATGGTCAAAACAGTTCAGAGGGAAATGTTTCCTGAGGAGTACGAACTGCTTTCATCAGGTAAACCACTGCCAAATAAAAATCGTCTTAAGAAATTGTCACCTTTCATTGAATCTGGCATTATACGAGTCGGAGGCAGATTAGACAATTCCTGTTACGACTATAATGTCAGACACCCCATCATTATATGCAGCAAACATAACTTCTCTAAACTCATTTTTAATTCCTTCCATTTACGTCTATTTCATGCTGGTCCACAGTTACTCTTAGCTACGATTAGACATGAGTATTGGCCTTTGGGTGGTAGAAACCTTGCCAAAACAACTGTCCATAAGTGCGTGAAGTGCCAACGATTCGCCGGCAGAACCGTTCAACCCATCATGGGCAATCTGCCTAAGGAACGGGTTCAGCTGGAATTCCCTTTCCTAGAGACTGGTACAGACTATGCCGGACCGATCCTCATAGCCGACCGCAAGGGTAGAGGATGTAGATTAATAAAATCATACATATGTGTTTTTGTGTGTCTAGCCACAAGGGCAGTTCATTTGGAGCTTGTCTCTGATCTTACAAAACATGCCTTTATTGCAGCTCTGAACAGGTTTATTGCTCGTCGTGGTAAGCCTAGAACAATTTACTCCGACAACGGTACTACCTTTGTTGGCACCTGTAACGAAATAGCCGACATATTAAAACAGGACCTCTCTTCAGAAATGGCAAATTCAGGTATCAACTTCAATTTCATCCCCGCATACACCCCACATTTTGGGGGCTTATGGGAATCTGCCGTGAAGTCTATCAAACATCACCTTCGACGTATACTAGGCTTAGCACATCTCACGTACGAAGAGATGTCTACTTGTCTGATTCAGGTTGAGGCAATTCTAAACTCTCGCCCTCTCACTCCTCTTTCCACTGATCCATCAGACCTATACCCTCTAACTCCTGCCCATTTCCTTATTGGGAGATCTCTCACATCCTTGCCGCATCCACAAGTCAGCAACCAGAACGTCTCCAGCCTGAAACGTTACCAGCGCATAGAACACTTGAAGCAACAGTTCTGGAATAGATTCTCTAACGAGTATATCTTTTACCTCCAACAGAGAACCAAGTGGACGGACTCCGATGGGATGCTCGAAGAGGGAACCATGGTGGTACTCAAGGAGAAGCTTGCACCACCACTGATGTGGCCACTCGGCCGTATCGTACGTCTCATAGCTGGGAGAGACGGAATAAGCAGAGTCGCAGACGTCAAGACGAAGAAAGGAATAGTCAGACGAGCTTACAATACCATCTGTCCTCTTCCAGCATAACTCTTGAAGACTAGTCTTCAACGCCGGGAGCATGTTAAGACATCACTAGCTCCCGCCGACATCACTACACGCCGGGCGGCCGCGGGCGGAGCAGCGGGTGCAGAGGGGGCGCTCGAGCTGCGAGCGCGCACCGGCCGGATCAGCTGACACTGCGTCATTCACCGCCGTACTAAGCGCGCGCTTCACCCTTTCGCGTTAATCGATTATTCTAACTGTCAACCGTTTGTTTCTTCGATGTTTTAAATATAGTCCTGTAATACAAATTAGCACCGCGTTTTCGTCCTATCACCACCATTAGGGCTTACCCACTCCGATCTAAAGGTTTAAAATATTATGGTCATTGCAGATACTGTGTCAGATCAAATAGCAAGTACTTATATGCTTACATACTTTGTTATATTTTAACATATTCTCATTATTAACAAACCGATCTAGTTTGAAGTAGCTGTAGGTTATGGCGAATTTGTACAAATAATTGCGTTACTTGATTAATATACATGACAGGTTTAGCTTTTAATATTAATAATATGTGTATTACTCTAGCGTTCAATTAACGTTCTAATAGTAGGTCACTAACTAAAGGAACTGTCAAAATTATGGCGTTATTCAATGGCGTGTCAGTGGTTGACCATTGGAAAGTCATAATAACGCCATTATATTAGTAGATTACCAAACTTGTCAAAATCAATAATTATGAAACCAATGATAACCATTATGACACTATTGTAATAGCATACTTGAGGCCCTGTCTTGTTACAGTTTCGAGCATTACATTGGTGAGGGAAGAGAACCGAGCATTACAATGCGCAACTTGATGATACAATGTGTTATAATATGTTGATACAACTTGTAATATCAATGCGCACCACGTGTATTTGAGCTAGTCATGTCCGAATTGATTCAGCCACATTATTCGCGCATTCAGTTGACTAAGTCCTCAAAATCGAATCTCAAATGTTACAGATTCGAGCATTACATTGGTGAGCACACCTGTGTAATATGTTGATACAACTTGTAATACCAATGCGAACCACGTGTATTTGAGCTAGTCATGTCCGAATTGATTCAGCCACATTATTCGCGCATTCAGTTGACTAAATGCTCAAAATCGAATCTCAAATGTTACAGAGTCGAGCATTACATTGGTGAGCACACCTGTGTAATATGTTGATACAACTTGTAATATCAATGTGCACCACATGTAATTGAGCTTGTCATGTCCGAATTGATTCAGCATACGCACATTATTCGGGCATTCAGTTGACTAAATGCTCAAAATCTAATCTCAAATGTTACAGATTCGTGCATTACATTGGTGAGCACACCTGTGTAATATGTTGATACAACTTGTAATATCAATGTGCACCACATGTAATTGAGCTTGTTATGTCCGAATTGATTCAGCATACGCACATTATTCGGGCATTCAGTTGACTAAATGCTCAAAATCCAATCTCAAATGTTACAGATTCGAGCATTACATTGCATGCTGCATGCTTGCTTGCACGCTGCATGCTTGCTTGCATGCTGCATGCTAGCTTGCACGATAAACGATTGCACGATAACGATAAAGATAATCGAAATTTTAATAATCGGAATTTTAATAATCGGAATTTTAATAATCGGAATTCGTATTTTTGATGTTCGGAATTTTCATTATGTCGGACTTTTTGTTATTCGATCTTTTGAAACTCGGTATTTTGAGAATAGTAATTATAAACGTTCGGAATTTTGAAATTTTAGTATTATAAAAATAGGATGAATGATAAATCGAAGTTGCCATATTAGGAATTTTGAACTATTCGGAATTATGAAAATCGGTATTTTGAAATTCGTATTTCTGACTTTCGGAATAAAGTTTTTCGTATTTATGTAGTGTACCCCATTCAAACAAAGGAAGGCAACAAGAGTAAAATTGAGGAAATATGATAAGTGATTATTTTTATATGGAAACTTCTACATGATAGGTACGTGTAGGGCGTTTTTAACACAGGCCGTGATAACGTTAGTAAGCACGTGCTTAGGCTATAGGTACACCTACAGCGTTCACCTGTAACGTAACATTTAAGATACGATATTGAGCGTTACATTACAGTACTGGCTCCCTGACTTGACGGGCATTCGCCTGTAATGTAACACTAGTTATTCGATTTTCACTGTTTAGTCAACGGTGTGCGCGAATAATGTGCGTAAAAAACATTATTCGCGCACACCGTTGACTAATTTAAATTACAGTAGGGCAGACAAGACTACGTGGAGTCGGTTTCACAGCAATTCGTTTCCGTCATTAACTTTTGTAGCACAACATATTGACTTTTTAAGATTATTTTTATTATTGTCTTTCTTTTTATACCTACCTATATATTTTTGTTGAAATAAATTCCATAGAAAAATACACCGAATAAACAATATTTGTTAAAAACTAATTCTACTGTTTGATAAGTTTGTTAAACAAAAAAATTTGATTAAAAATTCTTTGAATTGTGTTTCTGTGAAACATGTTTCATTTAAGTAAATAGTCTTTGAAACAATAATAGTCGAAATAAAAATACAAGAACCAAATATTATATGAAACATTTTCTGGGAAATGAAATTCTATGAAATTTCTGTCTGCGAAACAAGGGGACACCATTTTGAATATATATGCGTAGCTGAATTGAATCAGAATCCTAATTTTAACAGTTTACTCGAAATATTGAAATTCGGAATTTCGTTTTTCGGACCGAGAACTCATCGAGCATTTGATTCTTCGAACATATGAAAATCGGAAAACAAACAAATCGGATTTACGACATTCGGTAAAATAGCTTTCGTGATTTTAAATAATAGAGATTATAATTTTTAGGTATTATGAAATTCGGACTTTTGAAAATCGGAATATCGAAATTCGGAATAAAATATTTCGGAATATTTGGGTGTTCCCGTTTGAATGAACATGTTTTCAACCGACTTCAAAAAAGGAGGAGGTTATCAATTCGTCTGTTTACTTGATTTCTCGGGACTGGGTGAACCGATTTTGATGATTCTTTTTTTATTTGGAAGCTAGTGCTTCCCGTGTGGTCCCATTTTAATTTGGTCCAGTTTTGACCATGGCATCCATGAGAAAACCGTATAAGTCTTAAATTTGCATTAAGTATATGCGCGATTTGTTACGCGATTTCTCAGGCAAACGTAAACCGATTTTGAAAATTCTTTTTTTTATAGATAGGGTATGCTTCAGGGGTGGACCCACATATATTTTATCGAAATTGATTCAGCACTTTTTGAAAAATCAACAAATACCCAAAAATGTTACTTAAACGACGTTTTAGTTTCATCAATCTTTGTAGTAGTTAACTTTCAATCTCTTCTTAATAGATTTGAATGAGAAGGAGGTACTAAAAAGCGGAAAATAAAAAGCTTTTTACAAAAAAGACAACCGCCTTCAAAAAGTGAAAAATAACTTTAGCACAGAACACACATTGACTTTAGTTTCGGAAGTCGGTGGCAATACAAAACAACAAACAGAACAAAGCCACTGAATTTCGAAACTAAAGTCAATGTGTGTTCTGCGCTAAAGTTATTTTTCACTTTTTGAAGGCGGTTGTCTTTTTTGTAAAAAGCTTTTTTTATATAAAATGTATTTTTAAATTACGATAACAAACCGCTCACTTTGTTTTACACTTTACTTGAAATCTCTTTGTTGCATAATGTTCCTAAACACAATTAAAGTATTGTTTGACTTAGATATTATTATCTTATTTATTAATGATAAATTCAAGGTACGTAGTTACGTACAGACAGTGTCATCAACTGCTTACCCCCCACGCATTGAAATTTCTTCGTAAAGGGGGTTAGCAGTTGATGACGCTGTCTGTACGTAACTGACTATTTTTAACCCCCGACGAAAAAGAGGGGTGTTATAAGTTTGACGTGTCTGTGTGTCTGTGTTTCTGTGTGTCTGTGTGTCTGTGTGTCTGTCTGTGGCACTGTAGCTCTTTAACGGGTGAACCGATTTGAATGCGGTTTTTTTTATTTGAAAGCAGATTCTCTAGCGATGGTCCTTAGACATGTTTCATCAAAATCGGTTCAGCAGTTTTAAAGTTATCAGCTCTTTTGTTAGCTGCGGTAGGGATCTTAGGGAATTACATTCTATTTTCACAACTTCCTCAATATATGGGTATCAAATGAAAGGCCTTGACTAGTAGAATAATGTATACTATATTGCAAGGGAATGAGGAATGAGTAACGAAATGAAAACTAAAAATTTGTAAATTATTTTTGTAAACTCTTATACAAAACCAAACTAAATTACGTTTAAAAAATTTAAAATAAAAATTAAATTAAAAATTAAAAAAAACCCCCAACGCAAAACATAAAAGCGATTATGTAAAAAGTCAAAAATAATACCTTTTGTTGAGCCATCAAATGTTTGTTCGTTGAAATGGCGCTATAATGTCGCGGCGGGGTACCGCTAAGTTTAAAGCAATAACTAAATAGCTAAAAAACTTGAGAGGTGTCAAGGGACACCCGGATGGAACGAAGTTCCTTTCGATTAATTAGTGAAGGAATTGTAATAAAATTTTATTTTTTTTAAGTTATAATAATATTTTTATTATTATTAACAAATATAATGTAATTAAAAGACAATTTAATTAAACGTGCCCGTTTATGTATCGAGCGAAATGGACTCCATATTGAGCAGTTGCTTCGATACAGGGAAGTGTAAATTTTATACCTAATAGGTAAGTTTTTTAATTAAGCCAAAGTTGATTAAAACTGTGTTTGTGAATAGCTCTAATTTATTTAAATAGGTTACCTATAGCACCTATAGGTACCTACGCCTGCCTGCCTTTCTTTTTCTAGCAAAAGAGTACCTACTCACTTACCTACTTACAACTACAAATAATTCGCCAATGATAAAAGTAAGTACCACTACCTACCTAGGTACCCACCTAAGCTCCCACTGGCTTAATTTAAACCAAAACATTTTAATCAAATAAAAAAAAATATTATTGTCGCTAGTAAAACCTAGAGAAAAGTACTCTGTGACCTAGAGCGATAAGGTGCAGTGGTTACCTACTGACGACCGCGACCGATAGAAAGCTCATGATTACCAAACCCAAACTTTCAATAGGTACCTACTAAACAAAACATAGAAGTAGGTACAGTAACTACCTACCTACCTAACCTACGTATTCTAGACTTAAAATTTACACTCGTTTTCACAATCCACACAGTCTCACAGTGAAAGGTGGACTTATCTCGTAGGTCGTTATCATCGGAATTATCACGCAATGATAATTCCGATGTCATTGAGGTAGGTACCGCCACTATTTGAGCGAATAAACTTAGGTACTAAACATATCGCCGTAGGTACCTAGTTCAAAGAGTTCGCCGCGCCGCCTTTAAATACATAAACATATTCTACGAAAAGCGAATTCGGACTTTATTTTGTAAACGTAAACGGTTAAAAATTGAAATTTTACCAAACTAGGTATGATAAAATTATTCTGAGAAACGTATAGGCTGGTGCCCGACCGGACAATAGGAGCTATGTGCAACCGAATTTCACGGTTAATGTGTAAAAATAAGGTTTTAATTCGCTCCAATATTTTCATAGAAAAGCCGCCATTCAACTAATAATGAACTCTATTTGACAGTTCCAACGATTCAATTTTTCTGTTCGAATTGTCTGCGTTTGTGAAGTAATAAAAATAGCAAAAAAGTGTCGTGACAACTTTTCGTAAGAATTTTTTCCGTCTAGCCCCCTTTCACAACGCGCGATAAGGAACTTCGTTCCAATAGCGAACTGATGGTAACTAGATTTGCAACAAGATTAACAACTAGGTTAGCAACAAAAATTTGATAATATCGAAGCAAATTGGTCGGAAATGCTGGTAAATTAATAGACAGTGAATGAAATTAAGGGACTGACTTACTTAAGCGGTACCCCGCCGCGACATTATAGCGCCATTTCAACGAACAAACATTTGATGGCTCAACAAAAGGTATTATTTTTGACTTTTTACATAATCGCTTTTATGTTTTGCGTTGGGGGTTTTTTTAAATTTTTAATTTATGTAGTGTAAATACTTCTAAACCAGTCTAAAATATATAGGTACGCAAAAGAGATAAGTATCCATGTCGTCGGGAATAGTTGAAGATTTCTTAGAAACCAATGGGGGTTTTCAAATGAAATTTTATTAAATCATTGAACTGTTTATTCTCTATAAATTGTATTTTATTTTATTCATAAAAACCTATCGGATTCTAAGTAAACTTCAACTGTTTCCGGCGACATGGATACTTATCTCCTTTGGTGACCGTACCTACCTAACCTAAGTAAAATCTCAACCTCAAAACCATTTTTTTTTTCAAACAAACCATTTACTTACTGTCAGTCAGTCATTCAGCGAGACATTCAAGTGAGCATAACATAATCCTATCGTCAGGGCACATTCAAGTCAATAAAAGACTAAAAAGAGATATTTACTTCGTAAATAAAAAAATACATACAACAAAAAAAAATCAAATCTCACTAGATAAAACCAATTAATTGGTGACGATGACGGCGGTGGTGATTGGTGTTTGGTTCGGGAGTAATCCGGGAGCTTCATAAGATTTTTTGACAATGTTAATAAAGTTTGTTATTGTCACTGTCTAGACAGACGTTTCCAAATAAAACTATTTAACTTCTCATACCCGAGCTTCAAGTTCGACAAAACAATTTACAAAACCAGACATATTTGTTTATCGTCTTCAATTAAACATGATCGTACACCGGGTGCAACAACGTCATAAATGCTAAAGTTGGTAAAATGAGTTTTTCATCACAAATGATGTAAAACATGCGTTTACATCCGGTGCAGTAATATCATAAATGTAACTCTTAAAATGTCCCACTGAGGGCGTAAATGTCGTTGTGGTTTTGGCGGGTTTTTGTTAAGGGGGTACCGAGCAAAATAATTCAAAACAGTCGTCACTGTTAAAGTGATATAATCAATACTTTTACCATAATTGCCATAAAACATATGTAATGAATACCACAGTGAATGTGTTAACCGATTATCGTTGGCAAAAAATAAGAATACTGTTTAATTTAATATTTACGGTAAACAATTTGGTACTTAATGAAAAAAAAACCAAATGTATTCGATTCATTTTACCAAATGTTAGGAATAGCAATTGTGACATCATTCTAAATGGAGAGAAACTGGAATTTAATAGTCAAACGGTTTTCCTGGGAATCACGCTAGACGAGAAGTTGCAATGGGGACCTCACATAACATCTATTGCGGGGCGACTAAGCTCCGCGGCTTATGCTGTTAGAAAGATAAGACAGTTGACAGATGTAGAAACTGCGCGTATGGTCTACTTTAGCTACTTTCACAGCATTATGTCGTATGGTATTTTACTGTGGGGTCGGGCTGCCGACATTGAATCCATTTTTATCTTACAAAAAAGAGCTGTTAGAGCCATTTATAATCTACGTCGCCGCGATTCTCTTAGGGAACTATTTAAAAATATTAATATAATGACAGTGCCTTGCCAATTTATCTATGAAAATATTATGTACGTAAGAAAAAACCTACATTTATTTAATAAGGTTAGTGATAGACATAATATTAATACTAGAAACAAAGACAAAATAGCTCAACCATATTTTAGATTGTCTAAAGTTCATAAATCTTTTATGGGGTTCTGTGTTAAGTGTTATAACAAAATTCCTAGTGATATATTGCAACTAAATGAAAGAAAATTTAAAACATATATTAAAAGTACACTCTGTAAACAAGCATATTACAGTTTAGAGGATTATATCCATGATAAGAATGCTTGGAAACATGCTGGTCCGGGCTCCATAGGACAATCTACAGTCTAGACAAAATCAAACGGATTGCTAATTAAAACTAATTAATTTATACTTAGTATATACATTATATTTAATTCTTGCTTTGGGTCACACACTGGTTCATAGGTTCATAGTTTGTTGAAATGTATGGAGTGGTGGTCTACTTTTACAATAATTGTAAATAATAATATGTGAACACTATGTACCTATGTATACAACTTAGCCTGCTGTCATTCTTTATCTTGTAATACTTTGTACATACTTCAATATAGTGTTTTTATGCAAGGTCCATCGTATTCACGTATAATTATATAACTGAAAACTGTAAATGCAAAATATTGTAGTTACACATTTTTTTTTAAAAGAGTGAGTATGGAGTTTCTTGCCCATTCTTCTCCATACGAAGCTACCTTTTGGAATGGGCAACTAGAATCAACTTTATATTTTTTTATTATGACGTTCAAAAGTGCCTTTTTAATGGTCTAATTGAAATAAATGATTTGACTTTGACTTTGACTTTGAATAAACAAAAATACGTAAAGTTGTACAAAAATCTTTAAAAAAATCTCGTATTTAGTTGAGTTTTGTTAGTAAACTGTATTTTTTTTTCACAAACTTGAATTCATATTAATCTTTAACATTCATACTACAATTTGTAGTTTTTACATTTTCGAAATGTCGCTTAGTTATTTTATTATTAATTTTTGTTTTAATTGACGCGCTGTTTTGAATCATACATACATACGTTGCGTATGATTCAAAACAGCGCGAAAAATTAATAATAAAATAACTAAGCGACATTTCGAAAATGTAAAAACTACAAATTGTAGTATGAATGTTAAAGATTAATATGAATTCAAGTTTGTGAAAAAAAAAATACAGTTTACTAACAAAACTCAACTAAATACGAGATTTTTTTAAAGATTTTTGTACAACTTTACGTATTTTTGTTTATTAAATTAAACAGTATTCTTATTTTTTGCCAACGATAATCGGTTAACACATTCACTGTGGTATTCATTACATATTTTTTATGGCAATTATGGTAAAAGTATTGATTATATCACTTTAACAGTGACGACTGTTTTGAATTATTTTGCTCGGTACCCCCTTAACGCTAGCGCCAGAACGTCCTAATTGGTCAGTTGCTCGCGGCCACCCACAAGAAGTGTGTATGTGTAGGAGCAACAACGTCATAATGGTAATTATGACAAATATTTCATACAATTTTGGTGCAAGAATAACACAAGTGAACAGTTCTGACTTTGTGGTTCTATTTTCTATCACAAGTAGCAAGTGTTACCGTCATTTATTACAATTATGCCAATATTGACAATATTAATTAAACATAATAATATTGTTTCAGGTTCATATTTTGTATGTACTACAGTACACTATGCTGTTAACAAGTTACAGATAAATTCCGTGAGTCATAAACTCTTAAAAAATTAAGGCCCACACTCAGAATGAGGGAGATGCGGCTCACTCAGTAATTGAAAAGTCTGTCACTAGGGCTAAAAAATCTGGTGCTATAAACGTACCAAACCAGTACATATCTTTAATCAGAAACGCTAAGAAGACAGGAACACCTTTTATAGTAAAAGAATTAGCCTATACCGATTTCGTGGATTTAAAGAAACTAGCAGATGACTTAAATATAAATACTACAAAAAATGTTTCTGGAGAAGTTATTAAAACGACTGATATTTTTTGTTTTTGCTACAACTTTTTTTTCTAGCCTACTAGTTTCTCATAAAAGTCTGATTACGGGTAGGTACTTAAATGTAAGAAATTATTCATAATTTTGGTAGATTTTTATAATTATGCCGTTTATTTTAATAATAATGTTGATTATTGTCACCCACTGAAAAAGATAAGAGAAGTGCTTTTTAGGGTTCCATAACTCAAAAGGAAAAAACGGAAACCTTATGATCCTATAAGCTTTGTTGTCCGTCTGTCTGTCTGTCTGTCAAGACCCTTTATCTCGGGAACACGTGGAGGTATCGAGTTGAAATTAAAACCATGTATTCAATTTAAGTCTACAGTCCCTTGATGCTGTAAAAAAACCAACCCTCTATGTTAACGCAAAAAAAAGACGGCCGTTTACGTCGCAAAAAACGCATTTATAATATTAAGTAGATTTAAGTATGGATAATAGTGGGTATGGATTAGTATAGAAGTATGGATATGTACCTACAAATATGTACGGAACCCTCGGTGAGCGAGTCCGACTCGCACTTGTCCGGTTTTTTTTTTTTATTTAGGGTGTTGATTTTTTGTTTTATTCGGCCTTTATGACGTTATTGCACAGACAAGTTCTACTTTTAATTTAACTTTCTGCGCAACAACGTCATAAAAATGTGCCACTTACATAACATTTTTATTTCTAAAACAACCTTAACTTTTTAATATAGGGTTTTAACAATATTTTGATCATTGATATATAATTGGAACATAAATCCATTCCACTTTAATAAAGCAACAACTTTTAAATCGATCTCCTGAAAAAAACGTCATTTGTTACTTATGACGTTGTTGCACCCGGTGTGCGATGTGTGCGTTCACCCCTTAAACAGTCATGGCGTGTTTATTTATAGAATCAACGGGGCATGTTCGTCAGATAATCGTAAAACGCAGCGATTGAGCGATTGAGTGATTCAAGGAGAAGGTTTCTAACGTATATATAGTTTATCTACATTGCACCCGTGCGAAGCCGGGGCGGGTACATAGCTAGTAATTTTATATTGCCAAACCGTCTTGTCAGTTCTCGTGGCGGACAGTCAATTTAGAAGTTGTTTTACTCATAGGAACATTGCATAGGAAAGATAGTCAACAAAGTACAATTGGATATGTCGCAGCCAGCCAGTGCCTCTAACTGTTGTAATAAGTTAGTAATTGAACTGTCCTTCTGTTTACAATTTATTTATTATAACTGTCTTTACTGAGAAAGGTCATGGTCGCCGTACAAAAATAAACAATAAATGCATTAAAGCGTTTTTATGTTGTTGCATACAATGCAGTCGTGTTGAAAATTGCATCTATGGTCATACTCTGCATTTACATACAATAAGCGAGACTTCTTATCTATACTGCATTAAAAAATGTTTCTCTGAAAACTTTATTTATTTGGCTTAAGTAGTCAAACTTTGTTGATTCCGTTCGTAAAAGGTAACAGTTTTAAGATAGGTGTAAAACTCCGTGATCTTATGACTTTAAATTCACTGCGAATCTTATAAGGGGTGAAAGTACTCACAGAAATGAACCACTTTTACAACCAGACCATCTCTGACTCTCTCTCTCTCTCTCTCTCTCTCTCTTCTCTGTTTATCTGTAGTTATCTGAAATGTGAGAAAAAATCTTAGTTTTTGCTTATACAAATATACATACACAATATGTGCAGAGGCCAGCACATCAAGCTATGACAATCTGTTAAATTTCTTTAATAGATTTTCAACATTATCACAAAAGGCTAAGGTTCATATTCGATTGGGAAAACTTGTGTGTTTGTTTGTGTACTACAATACGATCAAATTGTATGGAGCAGCAGATCCTTTTACTCATATTTGAAGACTGTTTAGGGCTGTCCAAAATACAAAAATTGTTCGTAGTCATGAGTACTTTCATCCCCTTTTCTAGTGGGGAAATAGAAAATGCTCATGGATCCCCTCTGCCACGGGAAAACGGAGAGTTATGACCATAGAAATCTAAAAAACCACTTCTTTTTTATATCTATGGTTATGACGGACTCTTACCAACTAAAACCCGCCGACACGGTTGGCGCAGTGGCTGAGCGATCGACTGCTGCGCAGCGTGTTGCGGGTTCGATTCCCGCCCAGGGTAAACATTTGTGTGATGAGCACTTGTGTTTGCCTTGTGTTTGGGTGTTGTTTATCTATATATGTATGTATTTACAAAAAAAAAAAATGTATTTGTGTATGTATATCAGCTGTCTGACACCCATAGTACAGGGTCTCCCTAGTTTGGGGTCAGATGGCCGTGTGTGAAAATGTCCCCACATATTATATTATTATTATTATTACCACGAGTTGAGGGTATTCGCCGGTATTCGCCTGACACAAGATCCACCCACACCCCCGACTGGTATTATACCGCCTTAATGTTAAAGTTACCAGAGGATAAAAGTATGAAGGGTTATATGTATAAAAAGTAAGTCAATTGGTTGGTGATGACAATGTCAATTGGGCAAAACCGTAGTGAGTGAGTTGCTACATTTAAAATTTTTCGTTCCCCAGGAACGGGGTTTTTCAACCATTAGATAAAACTTAGAATATTGACTGTAGCATTAATAGTAATGCTTTGTATCATTAACGCTATCTACACTTTGATATTATCAGAACACTATCAGTTCATTAAAATGTCGTTAACGATGTGGTAAACTTTATTTGAAATTATCACCTTATTTTTTTACCGATTTAAAATTCTGATTTTGCTATACTAATATTTTCTCCTGACCGCAATTCGATTAGATTCGATTTCAATGGAGACTAGCTTAGTAGGCAGAAGATATTCTGCCTCTGAGATAATCTCTTTTAGTTTTTTTTTTTTATACTATTCAATAAATATAAAAATCAACAACCCAAATCATCATCAGTCGAAAAACGTACACTGTTGGACAAAGGCCCCCCCCAAAGGGGGTTGCCACCCCCACTCTTGGCAGGTGTCTTGAGGATCGCAGTGAGGTTGTTAAGTATATGGTAGCCGCTGCTGACCGACTTCTGGATTTTCCCTTAGTCGCCTTTTGGATTTTCCCTTAGTCACCTTCTGGATTATCCCTTCGCCGTCTTCTACGACATCCTCAGGATGAATTATGTCGGTGCTATACTGGCCCGGACACCCCACGGCGACCTTGAGCGACCAGAGAATTGTATGCGTTGCGTCCAAAACACTCAAAGTTTAGCTGAAAAAATTAAATAAAAGATAATATGCTTTAAATAAAAAAAAAAGACGCCCACTAAAAGATAGATAATAAAATTGTCTGTAAGAAAGTGAAAGTTTTGTTTAAATAAACCTGGTAGATTTTATGTGATTATCAATGATTAGTAATTTTTCCAAAAGTTACTTGAATAGATTTGGTGGCATGTCGGTAGATTTTCTCAAAACTTACTGCAATTGAAACCAATGCGACACGACCGGTTGCAGACATTAAGACCAATGGTTAGGTACAGTACGCGCCACGAAAGTTGAGACTTGGCACAGACTTGATTTGACTTGCGCAGTACTCGATTTACAGGTAAGAGAGCTTTAAGTCGAGTACTACGCAAGTCAAATCAAGTCTGTGTCAAGTCTCATCTTTCGTGACACGTACTATACTTGAGCTGCTCGAGCGAGCTGCTAGCAAAGAATTCTAAATGGAAAATCCATTTTCTCAATAATACTGCTATAAAACTAGTATTTTTAATTCTCTAAATTCCTTAAATGGCATTTCCATGAGTCCATTCCCATAGGTCACATGGGTGTAAATAAAGGGCTATTGTTTGTCCAAACCGCACAGTATTATTACAGAATATTGCATAATGTTATAATGGTATTGTTTCTTACGGGGCCAAGGTACCGCTTAGGGTTCAAAGTACATAACGCAAATATCGACTGGCTTATATTGGCGCTGATTCCCTTGTTCACAAACTGAACTAAAATTAGACAAATGGCATCTCTTACTGCCAGGCAGCTGAAGAAAAGGACGGCGACAGATAAGAACCAAATTAGAGACGTCAAATTTTTTTTTCTTGAAGTTCGCCGTGTTTTTAATCAATGTTCTGATATCATCTCCCTAGCCTTTTTCCAACTATATTGGGGTCAGCTTCCAGTCTAAGCGGATGCAGCTGGATACCAGTGTTCTACATGGATCGACTGCCTATCGGACCTCCACAACCCAGTTATTGGGTAACACGATAACCCTTGGTAAGACTGGTTGTCAGACTTTCTGGCTTCTGACTACCCGTAACGACTGCCAAAGATCTACAAATGACAGCCGGGACCAACGGCTTTACGTGCTTTCCGAGGCACGGAGGGAACTCGGTATGAAAGGGATGGTCACCCATCCACAGACCGACCGCGGCTAGCGTAGCTTAACCTTTGACCGATCGATCTGTACGGCTTTAACTTAGCCACAAGCTCCTCATCAAATCAACGTTCTGATATGACAACTATAATTGTATGAACATTTTAGATTGACTTAAATTGACAGCTCATATTATGTCTCTTTCTTGTTTTATTGGAGAGAAAGAGATGTAAATAGCATAAAATAAGTTTAGCTTGTGTACAACAGGGACCATTAAGTAGCTCCTGTTGTATAAGTCTATATATATATGTCGGATCGTCAGGTGCGATCGAGGACGAGTGCCGAGCGGTATAGTACATCGTCAGGACTATAGGCGTTCCCATTATCCCATTAGGGATGAACAAGACCTGTAAAAACAATTACACACTATTAGTAAAGAAAAACACAATACAAATGGTAATCAGTAACAAGAATAAAGTAAGTTCAAGGTACAGCAACAATACAGTTAATCGAACAGACCATTAAGGTCCCACAGTTCGTACAGTGGCGAAGCCACCCAATGATAAACGAACAAACCCTTAAGGTTTATAGTTCGTACAGCAGCCTAAGCCACCCAATGATAAACGAACAAACCCTTAAGGTTCATAGTTCGTACAGTAGCATAAGCCACCCAAATACAAAGTGTATCGCTCGCTAGCAGCAAGCCTATACAGCTATGTGAATATACAGCAGCGCTGTACCAGGTAAACCGACAGTATTGTCGGGAGCAGGAACTCTTTACTGAGTCAAATCCGAGGATCGACTCCCATACTTACGGAGTGCACGCTCTTTTATAAGGCGATGCCCCCCACCTTGCAACCTCTCCATACAAGTCTGTCCATGCGCACGGAAGTGCGTCACGCGTTTACTTGATACAAAACACTAAAATGTGCTGAATCTAATAAAATCTGTAATCAAATAACACAATGATAATTGTCATGTATAAACAATTGTGATTTCATAAAGTAATTCGTTTTACATTCAAAGTAATGTGTCAACAATTGTTTTGAATAAAACCATCGATAATAATTATCGAAATAAAGTAACCACAAATCAGTGTGCACACACAATAAATCATGTTTCGAATTAATAGACAATAATTGATAATAAAATCACATAAATTCACAATAAGAAACACAAATCATAACAAATTTAGTTCACACCCACAATGTGATTAATAAACTGTCTCCGACACGGCCAGACTGACATTCTACACGTCCTCGTGTAGTTATAAAGTTCTTGGTAAATATCGATCGGCCTTTCTGACAAAAAGCTTTAATTAGCAATAGGTATGTTGTAAAGAAAAATCCTGAATTAGTCCTGAAGTAAAATCATTAGCAAAATTTGCATCATAACCAGTCAAAATAACCATACTGTTACAGACAATACATAGCTCAACAAATCAGCCGAAATCACTCCATGGGATTCGACAAGTAACTTGAAGTCGAATAGACAACCCGCATAGGCGTCAACATAGACAACCTGCATAAGCGTCAAGTTCAACATTAAAATCCAGGAGTCAACATAGACAACCCGCATAGGCGTCAACATAGACAACCCGCATAAGCGTCAACATAGACATCCTGTCAATTCAGCTATAGTATGTCAGCAGCAGATGAATCATTATCAGTGTCAACATTGACATCGTTGAAATTGAATGGACATTCAGGCATTTTCACACATTGTTACTCAAAGATTTTAACAAATATCATTTTGGATCTATAACCAAAGTATCCAGTAACAGTAACCACAACAGTATCCAATGATAAAGTATCCAATGATAAAGTATCCAATGATAAAGTATCCAATGATAAAGTATCCAATGATAAAGTATACTATCCAATGATAAAGTATTACGTAATAAAGTATGCAATTTTAAACTTTCGGCACTTTTACCAATAACCAATACTGCTTGTTCTCTTTTACGGGACAGAATTTAATTTCTTTCTCCACATCAACAGCGTTACGGCAGTCCTGAATCTTCACACGTTCTTGGGTGAATAGTTTATCTCATCATCTGTAAACAATCAGAAAAGAGCTCAAGTAAACAGCTTAACGTTCGGTCATTCTGATCAATTTAAATTCAAACACTACAGACCTGATAACAGAAAACAAGTTTAGTATCTTACCACACATGTAACATTAAGTTACCACACATGTAACATTAAGTTACCACACATGTAACATTAAGTTACCACACATGTAACATTAAGTTACCACACATGTAACATTAAGTTACCACACATGTAACATTAAGTTACCACACATGTAACATTACCTTACCACACATGTAACATTACCTTACCACAGATGTAACATTACCTTACCACAGAACACATGTAATTACCTTACCACAGAACACATGTAATTACCTTACCACAGAACACATGTCATTACCTTACCTCACAACACATGTCATTACCTTACCACAGAACACATGTAATTACCTTACCACAGAACACATGTAATTACCTTACCACACATGTCATTACCTTACCTCACAACACATGTCATTACCTTACCTCACAACACTACTAGTAGCCACTACTATACCGCTCGGCACTCGTCCTCGATCCCACTTCTGATGTCGGATCGTCAGGTGCGATCGAGGACGAGTGCCGAGCGGTATAGTACATCGTCAGGACTATAGGCGTTCCCATTATCCCATTAGGGATGAACAAGACCTGTAAAAACAATTACACACTATTAGTAAAGAAAAACACAATACAAATGGTAATCAGTAACAAGAATAAAGTAAGTTCAAGGTACAGCAACAATACAGTTAATCGAACAGACCATTAAGGTCCCACAGTTCGTACAGTGGCGAAGCCACCCAATGATAAACGAACAAACCCTTAAGGTTTATAGTTCGTACAGTAGTATAAACCACCCAAATACAAAGTGTATCGCTCGCTAGCAGCAAGCCTATACAGCTATGTGAATATACAGCAGCGCTGTACCAGGTAAACCGACAGTATTGTCGGGAGCAGGAACTCTTTACTGAGTCAAATCCGAGGATCGACTCCCATACTTATTTTTTTTTTTTTTTTTTTTCGGATTGGCATCTCGCAGGTCAACCTAGGAGGTTGTCGGCTGCTTAACCGGACTTTCCTGTGGTGCCTTAAAAAATATTATTTTTAGGGCCTCCAGCCAGGGCATAAAAGCTTACAAACTAAGCGACTACACGCTAAGGGCACCCCCTGTGGGGTACGAGCCTCGGCTTAGGGCGTCGCTGGGAGAGGACAGCAAAGGGACAGGCTGGATCGGATTTCCATTATTTAGGGACGAATTTAAAACTACAGGCTCAGCGGCGCGGGCTGGCACGAGCAAGGGTCGGGGAGGGGACGTACGGGGTCGTCGCGGCGGGCCTCGGCGGCGAGGACGGAATGACGGCGGTCTGTGTCTGTGTTTCTTAACTGTACTGGTGGCCTTATTGCTCTCCTGGAGGAGAGTAATAGCATCGTCAGGGTCGGTCGGAGTATGTCTCGGTCGTCGAGTCTTACTAATACGGGAGGGAGTGTACCGGGCGGCCGATACGATTAACGGGTTAGAGTGCTTCTCAGCAGTGTCGAAGAAGCGCTTGGCGGAGCGTTTCATGAACTGCTGGATGGTAGGTATTTTTAGATCGAGATGGAGGTTCTCGTTGCGAAGGTAAAAAGGGGCTCCTGTGATTCTTCGCAAGAAACGGTTTTGGAGGGTCTGCATCCTATGGAGACGGTATGGTTTCGCGTGTGCGAATACAGCACAGGCGTACGTCATGATGGGACGAATGCACGCCGTGTAAATGCGCAATTTGCACTTGAGTGACAATTTGCTGCGTGCATTCAACATGAAGTAGAGCCTACCGAGAGCGAAAGCGGCGCGCGAACGCACCGTCTTTATGTGCTCTCCGAAAGTAAGATGGTGGTCCAGAATCACACCTAGGTATTTGGCTTGCTTCTCCCAAGGGATAGGCTTACCGAACATGGTTATCGGACTGGGCCCATACTTACGGAGTGCACGCTCTTTTATAAGGCGATGCCCCCCACCTTGCAACCTCTCCATACAAGTCTGTCCATGCGCACGGAAGTGCGTCACGCGTTTACTTGATACAAAACACTAAAATGTGCTGAATCTAATAAGATCTGTAATCAAATAACACAATGATAATTGTCATGAATAAACAATAGTGATTTCATAAAGTAATTCGTTTTACATTCAAAGTAATGTGTCAACAATTGTTTTGAATAAAACCATCGATAATAATTATCGAAATAAAGTAACCACAAATCAGTGTGCACACACAATAAATCATGTTTCGAATTAATAGACAATAATTGATAATAAAATCACATAAATTCACAATAAGAAACACAAATCATAACAAATTTAGTTCACACCCACAATGTGATTAATAAACTGTCTCCGACATATATATCTATACTAATATTATAAAGAGGAAAGATTTGTATTTTAGTATGTAACGAATAAACTCAAAAACGACTGGTCCGATTTCAAAAATTCTTTCACAATCGAAAGCTACATTATCGCTGAGTAACATAGGCTATATTGCAAATTCACGCGGACGAAGTCGCGGGGAAAGTGCTAGTATTTTATAAAAAAAGATTGAGTGTTTTTCTTTTCTTTTTTGGCAACACAAGGCACAATATTGCGAAGAAATAGGCAATGGGGCCTTTGAAAAAAAATCGCCTTCAGCCTTATGAACTGACTGTTACGTTCTTAGGAACGAAATAGAACGATACTTAGGTATCGATCTATTTTCAAACCATGTTAATCTTTTAGACTATTAACATTAATTTGGACATGGATAGCCAGAAACTCTACAAATTATGTTGCATTCAGCCTGCCTACTAGAGATACTCATATCAAAAGACGAGAAGTAATGAACATCAATACCTTGTTCCTAATTAACTGCTAGCAATTGGTCACGATCACGTCGACATACGAGTACTGTAATGACTGACTTCCTTTCGTTGTCTCTAACAAATAAAGTGTGTGGTCTTGTCCGTATTTCATATCACCATTCTTTCTTTATTTCTTAAAAAAAATGCCCTAGGGATTTCTCTTGTATCGTGGGTGCGTTTACAAACATATGAACTCACATTATACTTCACATAGCATCATCTGCCTAGCCTTTTCTCAACTATATTAGGGTCGTCTTCCAGTCTAACCGGATGCACCTGAATACCAGTGTTTTACATGGCGCGACTGCCTATGGGACCTCCACAACCCAGTTACTGGGTAACACGATACCCCTCGGTAAGACTGGTTGTCAGACTTTCTGGCTTCTGCCATAAAAGTTCTACAAATGACAGCCGGGACCAACGGCTTTAAGTGCTTTCCTAGGCACGGAGGAAACTCGGTATGGAAGGGATGGTCACCCATCCACTGACCGACCGCAGCTAGCGTAGCTTAATCTTTGACCGATCGATCTGTACGGCTTTAACTTAGCCACGAGCTCCTCAATATATTATAGCGTATATTTTGTCCAAATATTCGCCTTCTTTGGATTATACAAAATGGACTTTATTTTAGTAATGTAGGGTACATTTTGTAATTTACATATAATAAAACAGTAACAAAACTGTGTCTGTACATTGAATATATTAAAAAAAATATAATTGAGGGGGGTTTAGGAACAGTAATAGAGAACGAATCCAAAAAAAAAATTCTGTCTGTTTGTCTGTTTGTTTGTACACGCTAATCTTCGGAACTGCTGGGCGGATTTGAATGATTTTTCTTTTGTTGTATAGGTATTAAGTCTGGGCAACATATAGGCTATAATTTATCTTGGAAACTTGAACAACTGATGCAGAACCGCAACAGACCAGCTAAACTATAAGAGATACAAAAATGGTACCATAGCAAAAATTGTTCCACGTGATGAGCATTTTCTGCTGAGAATAAATTTGAAAATCTGGAACACCTGATGTGGAACTCCAAGAGCCCAGCTACACCATGACACATATAGGAATGACGTCTTAGCAAAAGTTGTTCGGTCTGATGGGCATTTCCTGTTGACTTATAAAAAACGAAGATCAGAAATATCTGATGTAAAAATCAAAGCTATCACTAATTTCACTGTATCTTATAAAATAACATAAGCTGGGAGTACCACCACGCGGTAAAGGCGGTAACAGTTTAGGACTGATTTTTGATAACGATGGTATATCATTGAAAATTTGACTCTACTGGCCAAAATTCCCATTACTTTTTTTTATTTTATCGAATAAATATGCCTTCGGGGTTATGTTATATGGGTGTTTAATTTCCTTTTCCATTTATCTTAGTGACACGGTAGCCTACCCACGGTAACGCAGAAGAGCAGTCATTTAGATTTTAATTGATCAGGTATCTTTACAATAAAACTAAAACCATGCCTAGAAAGAGGTCAAATCTTTCCCAATGTTCCAAAAGAGCTAAAAGATTGAGGATCATAAGATCCCAATAATCTACCGAAGAGCGTCAGGAGAGACTTGATGCTGTTCGAGAACATCAGGCTGCAACTCGCTCCGTGGAAACCTCTTCAGATCGCGAAGCACGCCTGCGTTCTCAGCGTATTTACGCATCTACATCTAGGTCTCTAGAGACCAGTGAAGAATATGATGCGCGACTGACCGCTGATCGTGAACGTCATACATTGTCTCGCGAGTCGGAGACGTTCACGGATAGAGAATTGCGCTTGAGTTCTCAGCGTATCTACGCATCTGCTTCTAGGTCTCTAGAGACAAGTGCGGAACGTGATGCGCGACTGTCCGCTGATCGTGAGTGACATGCATTGTCTCGCGAATCGGAACCGATACAGAATCACGCTTGAGTTCTCAGCGTATTCGCACATCTACTAACAAGTCTTTTGAACCGAATGATGAACGTGATGCACGACTGCTGATCGAGATTATCACACACTAGCGACCCGACCCAGCTTCGCATGGGCCTATAGCCTTCCTCGGTAAATGGACTATCCAACACAAAAATATTATTTTAATTCGAACCAGTATTATGAAGATCCTGAGATTAGCGCGTTCAACCAAACAAACAAACAATCTCTTCAGCTTTATAATATTAAGTATAGATTGTCCCGAACACGCACACAACAAAATATTTATAATCAGTTAGAAAGTGAGAGAAAAAGAATTGCTGGAGTACGGCATGAAGAGACAGAAGAAGAGCGCAACGAACGTTTGAATTCTGATCGACTTCGACATTCTCTTAACAGAATGTCGATATCATCTGAAGAATCGGATGTGTCTCAAGATATAGCCGTAGGTCATGGCGACCTTCCTTGGGTTGATAAGGAACGGAGTTCATTTACGTATACTCCTATGATTGACTACGCCACATATTCCGCCATCGGAGGTATGATTCAAAATTGTACTTTTTGAACGTCTCGAACCATCTCGCGCATCCCGTTGTTTTCCCGTCCCCGGGCTCTTAGAATTCGACATCAGACGTTTCAGATCTTCGATTTTGCCGACCCCGTTGTCGCTGGCATAAGCAACAGGATCCGCGTACGAAGTCGCGGGCAGAAGCTAGTATTTAAATAAGAAAAGATGTACAAATACGCCATGTGAAGTTCTAGCATCATACAAACAACCAGGCCAGAACTTACGGTATCTAATCCATACAAATATTATGTTCGAACCCGTAACACGCAGTGCAGCAGCCAATCACGTCGTTTAATTTCATAATACTCAACATTCATGTCGTAAGAACCGGGTATGAAACCGGTCAAGTAAAGATGTGATGTTTTTGAATTAATAATATCTAAGTATCTTCGAAAAAAAAGTAGGGAAACCTGAACTCATAATTAATATACGTCTGAAATCGCTAATACGCCAATCGTGGTGATAAATGTGTGATAAGAGGCCTTCCAATTCAATTCATTTATTTCAGAAAAATTACAATTGATAAACTGATATTATATCATGTTTTTTTTTTACTAATATAGATAATAATAATAATACATGACACACAACAATGGAAACATTGGACCAGGACCGCACTTCTTGTGCATGTAGTTTGGTCCAATGCCTGTAGTGCCTGCCTGCCTCTGTCCTGCAGTGGGCCACAATATATTGTTCCAAAGTCTTCCATTCTTTATCATTTTTCACATTTCTTATACTTTGTATGTTTACTGATCATATAGAATGATCTGGACAATCATTTTTCAATCAGCAATTCAGTGGCAAGTAAATAATCCACTTTAGGAATACCAAAACAAAGCTGTTTTTCCTTTATTCTTTTACTCAACTGATATTAAATTGCTATCAATAATAATTTTAAAATACCCATATCAGCTACTTACTACATATATCAAATATTATATCATTATAAAACTTCCAGTCTTCGAGGAGTGCAATAAAAATCAGAACAATGGTTGCCAAAAATTTATTAACGGTGAATAGAACTTTAAATACAGTGAAACAGAGTTCAAAATATGCAAGTGTTGTGATTAGAAAACACAGTGTATGGACCCAGGAGAGAGTGATCACATCGCCGTTCAAGGACATTGAAGTACCGAATTTCACGTTGTACGATTATGTTTGGCATAATCTTGATAAATGGCCGGAGAGGACTGCTTCTGTGAGTATTATTTTTCCCCTTTATTTATTAAATAGATTCTGCTCCTGACTTTGTCCGCTAGGAAGTCAAATATAGCATAAAACATATTTTATGGCACTTGGCAATAGTATGGTTTTCTATCAATTACAGAATGTTTGTAATCGGCGTAGTACTTTCATAGATTATCTTTTTAAGGCGACGATATACGCCGGCGACCTTGAGCGACCAGAAAATCGTATGCGCTGCGTCCAAAAATCTCAGAGTTTTGTGGAAAAAAATAAATAAAAGATAGTATTCTTTAACTTATTAAAAGCGTATACTTAAAGATAGATAATAAAATTGTCTGTAAGATAGTAAAAGTTTCGTTTAAATATTCCTGGTAGATTTTGTATGATTATCAATATTCTGTCCGCGTCAGACACAACTTCACGATTTAATTAAACTATTTAATATGAACTTAATCAACAATATGCACATTCTAAATAATTAAGAGAATGTTCTAGTTTAACATAATATTATTTTTAAATCATTTACACATCACATTTTGACGTGATTGTCAGTTAAAAATCTGCAAAAGTCGCTGTATAAGTATTATATTAGATTATTAAGTACTCTATGGATTACCTACAAAAGAAAAAAGACAGACCAACTTTACCTCTTTCTTTTTCTTTTCTGTATTAGTAAAACTAGATTACATAATATTTGAAAATAGTGATCGAACGTAGTTACTGATAATTTTACTATTAGTGTCTAAAAATGCATTTTTACAGAACTCTTTTTCTAAACGAATAATATATTATAAAGATGAAATATTTTATTTTTTGTATGTTTGTATGTAACGGTTTATAAAAAAAATACTTAACCTATTTAAAAAAATCTATCACCAGTAGAAAGCTACGTTACCCCTGAATGCTGATTAAGAGTGAGTAGGGATCCGTAAGGAAATTCACGTGGACAAAGTTGGGAGCAATGCTGATCCACCATAAATTGGCTGTGATAAAGTAGATAATAGAACCTCCGATTTGATTTTGCGTACTAGCCTTTACCTGTGAATTCGTCCGCTCGAATGTCGGTTATCGCGAATGCAGATGAAAACGCTAAATAAAAAGTAGCATAAGTCCTTCCACAGGGTTAAAGCTATCTTCACGCTACATTCAACATAATCCATTCAGCCGTTTCGTCGTGAAAACGTAACAGAGAGACGGACAGAGTTACTTTCGCATTCATAACATGATTATGGATAAGTAAGCTTAAATCTTAAATTATGATTTATCAAGTACAGATAAACAAATCATTAAAATAATTTTGAAGATAGTCAAAGTGAAAGTCAAAACATTTATTTCAATTACAGGCACTTTTGAATTGTCAAGGAGTCGGTCAGTTAGTCAGAAAATTTAAGCTAATTACTCGTTTCAAAATGTAGGTAGGTCTCTATTGAGAAAAACTCCACGGACAGTCTTTTATAAATCAAGTTTTACAAACATTATTCTTGTTGCTTCTGTGAAAACAATGAAGGTAATCTAGCAATACAAAATATAAAAAAAAAATAATAATCAAGATAACTTTTAAAACAGCAGTGATATTTTGTTTAATTCCCACTAGCTGGCTGAGTTTAGGTTAAGTGAGCTAAGGAAGTAGTGATCCCGAATTTTAGGGATTGACAGCTTTTTAAGTTTACATCACCAAAATTTGCCGCAAAATAGTGACGCTCTTGCGCATGAGAACGTAGCAAACAAATATTAAGTAAAAAACAACAATGATTTTGAAGAAATAATATCGTAATCAACAGAATGACATGATAACAAACGGTATGCTGATGGTTGTCAGGATAACACTGATACTTTTTCATTTCATAAAGGTAATCTTTGAAGCCTCTATTGACATATCAGAAGACAAGAAGTGCGATAATACTTGACCTAGCTTTTTATCAATATTATTGTCAGTTCTTGTGCATTTTTTCTTTTTGTTGTTTCGAAATACCAACATCTATATCATCACTTTCAACTAGCTGATGCACGCGACTTTACACGCGCGAACTGCTTTTTGGAAAATAAAATATTAGCCTATAGCACTGAAGGATAACGTAGCTTCTTAGTTTTTAGCTTCTTAGTTTAGTTCTTAGAGAGAACTTACAGCATCGGACCAGTAGTTTCGTAGGTTACCCTAACAAACAATTGTGTAGTAATTCCCAACAAATTACTTTGACTTTAAGCCGGGTACTCACTAGCGAGCCGTAACCGTAACCGTTGCATGTACTGTTACCTTAAAACACACGTGTAAACGTGGTTCGCAAACCTGCGAACCGCGTACACACTAGGTATGTTTTTTTGGTTTGGAGACTTTGGAGTAACCTTCTACAAAGATACACAGTATATCGTATATTGACGTATACAGTATATCCATACTAATATTATAAATGCGAAAGTAACTCTGTCTGTTACGCTTTCACGATGAAACGGTTGAACCAATTTTATTACATTTGGTATGAAAATAGCTTGAACATTGGGGAAGGACATAGACTACATTTTAATCCCCGACGTCTCGTCTGCATCCACGAAAACCGTCACTTACGCGGACGAAGTCGCAGGCAAAAGCTAGTATAAAATATTATTATCATTGTTCTTACATTTTTGTGCTTCGGGTAATTGGGAATACCTGATGGTGCCATCGCGTGTCCATCAAGTGTCCACCAGTTGGCTCAAGAGTGGAAGTATTCGTTTCTAGAGAATGCATTTTTCTTTCTTTTTAGAAATTCGTAGATGAAAATGAATTTGAGTAAGTGTATTCGTGTAAGCTGTCCAACTCACACTGAAGAGATTTTCTTACTAACCGTGTTTGTGTGTTTAAAATCTCAGTGTTATTATTAAGAGCCTATTGAGTTTTGTGTCCCACTGCAGGGCAAAGTGGGACATCTTTGTCTTACCAGGCACAGTCATCATCATCATCATATCAGTCTATTACCGTCCAATGCTGAACGTAGGCCTCCCCCAGAGATCGCCAACCAACCCGATCTTGGGCAGCCCGAATCCATCTAGCCAGTAACTTAATAAAAAAATAAGATTGATATTTTATACACATTGAGCTCAACAACCATTATTTTACTGCCAAATAAGGTTAAAACCTAGTATTGTACTATGAACAGCAAATTAACTTGAACAATCTAAAATTTCAGGTCTGTGCCTTAACAGGGAGAGGGTACACCTACGAACAAGCATTTAAGCTCTGCAACAGATTTGCGGCAAACCTCCGAACTAAGTTCAAGATTCGTGATGGAGACTCCGTCGCAATAATGCTGCCCAATATCCCGGACTATCCTGTGATAGCTCTGGGTATATTAGGCGCTGGAGGTGTGATTACCAGTATCAATCCAATTTATACTGCTCGTAAGTGATCTTTTGATTAGAATGTAATTCTGAATATAATCAGGTTAGCTGGTAGGCAGGTAGCTGGAAGCAGCTGGATGAGAGTGATAAAGATCTAGTTAGAGGCCCAAGTGATACTGCAGCTTAGCGGAATCCACTGGGATTACTCTAAGATGCAGTGCAATTCTGTAAGAAATCACCCGCGAATTCGAATATCTTAACTGAAGTGAAAAGTATTTATTTTTTGCTAAATAGTTCCGTAAAAATAGAACGTTTCACCAATGTTCTCACGTAGTGGCGCTAGCGTAGATTTCATCGAGTTACAGAATACGTCTTCATACAGTTTTCACCGCGGAATCAAAAGTGAGTACTGAAGTGAGTTCTTACAGAAAAGCATTGCTGTTGGTGACCGAGAAACTTTACCAGAGATTTGATTCACATGTCTGAATAAATGCAGACGATACTAAGTATAAAAATACACAATACATTATGTTCCCACGATGTTCAATAACTCATCTTTTAATAGACATGATAAGGGTTTACGTGATGATTCAATTACCTAGTACATATTACATAAATCTGCACACTGCACTGCAAACAACACTTCTTTTTATATTACCTGTATCTAATATGGCGGGAATATTGAAAAGAAAATCTATTCATTCCCAAAAGGGAAGAGGCTTTTATCTTTTTTTGGAATATTATGGGCTGGTAATGTTATTACAAAAACTAAAGCACAAATGTTTACATTACTTTCAGTTGAAGTACAGCGCCAAATAAAAATGTCAGAAGCGAAGATAATAGTAACATTACCAGAGATTGTGCCAACTATAAAAGAAGCTTTAAAGATCGCTAAACTAAACATTCCAATAATAGTAGTAAAAACAAATGGAGATCCAGTACCTGAAGGAACAGCTTTATTCAACGAACTGAGTGAAGACGTACACACTGATAAGTCCGTTTTAAAACAAGTCAGGAGAAATCCCAATGATATTTGCTTTTTACCATACTCTAGTGGTACTACGGGACTACCGAAGGGCGTGGAGCTGTCGCATAGAAATATTATCGCTAATTGTGAACAAATTAATGATCCACTTATTGCAATGCACCAGGAAACAACACGTGAGTTAATGATAATTTAAACTATTTACGTCACTAGGGAGGGGGCTGGCCTATTCTTGGGTCAAAGAATCATTAATCATCGTGGCAATGCTGCCAGCGTTTTGGCCATTGTCCTATTGACGAATTTGTTGATGCCCTGTGAACTCCCCTCCCCCATTTTCATCGTTGTATTTTTATTTTATTAGGTACATATAGTTTTAAGTTGAATAAAACACTAAAGGTGCTATAACTCAACACAAGAAAATAACATGATCTAAAATACTTCCAATATTTACAGTAACTTCTTCTACCGTTTAAGTGGCTATAGCAATATCTGTTACTGTCAAATCTTCATTTTCTTCTTCGTGTCCTTACTAGGATTTCAAAACATTGAATTCTGTCTTTTCTAGTTACTTATCAAGATTCTGTGATTGGTGTATTGCCGTTCTTTCACATCTACGGGGCCTCAGTCCTCATGTTTCATAAGATGTCTATCGGGGCTAAGCTGGTGGCCTTAGCCAAGTTCCAGTCAGAAACGTTCCTGCAGACCATGGAGAAGCAGAAGATCAGTATTCTGATGGTTGCCCCTCCTTTAAGTAAGTATTATTTTCTTTATCGTTTTTACCTCCTGTAGGCTTTTAAAAACGATGGGTGATATGATATGCCAAAGATAAAGTGCTCATAAAAATTCAAGTGATGTGACATAACAGAAAATTACCACAGTGATAACAAATAATAAAGATTACTGTAGAATGAAATATTTGAAGATTATTTTAGATTGTGCTAATACCTTTGTGGTATAAGAATTTGTTTTATAAGCTCCTAAGATTGATAAAAAGAAACGGGCGACTATCACCGGGGCAACAATGTCGCAGGTGAAAGAGAAATTGTATTACATGTAGATTTTATCGTCCCGGTAATAATATCGCTGGTGTGGTGGGCCTTTAATGGGAAAAACAAACATGATAATTCAATATTTGCTATAGAAATTGTTATGACGGAAACTCAATAACATATACATATAAACATCATACATAACCACGGTAACGAACATTTACGCTGTTCTATTTTTAAATGATCGAGCAGGTACCCACCCGTGAATGTGTGAGTGCATTAATATTTATGACTTTAAACGATCATACGCAAGTCACGCACACAACTACACACCTACTTTATTTGTTTACTTCAAGCAACTCGCGATTACTTTTGCACAAGGTCGTTGTTGGAGACTGGAATGTCCGGAATCTGAAAAACTTGTAACGGGTACGTACACACGGCTACACATCAAGCTATATATTTCCAGAATAAGTTGACCTCTCATTTTTGATGGAAATTCTACACAATTCGAGATCAGTTTATACTGAAAATGTATAGCTTAATGTGTAGCCGTGTGTACCTACTTATGAAATAGTTGTTTATAAAAAGTGAGAATAAATCCTTTTGTTTACACTTTGGTTTAGCTAAAATAAAAAGCCAGTGTGCTGTTTAGTTTCTACCAAACCAAAGTGTTATTATCGTAATTGTGGCATTCAAAATGTAATCAACTTCACTATCATGCAATGTAGCAGCGTGTCACAGATTGCCGTGATTCGTCTTTTGCCAAAATTCTTTCGGCGGTCAAGGTCAAAATTATTATGTATGTAAATAAAGTCGTTTCATTAAAGGAGACATTTTTTGTAGCTTATTGACTAGATACTAAAGCAGGATTATTCACCAAATAAACTAAGACTTAATAGATTCAAGTCAGATGATATTTGTTGAAATTCGCGAACCAGTGTTAGAAAACATTGATGTCAATTGCTATGATGCAAGCTGTTTTTCGACTATTTCGACAGACTGGTATAATCAAATTCATCACATTATAGTAAATAATTCACACTCACATCCCAGGCAAAATCAGCCTTTTCCCAACTGTTTTGGGGTGGGCTTCCAGTCTAGCTAGGGATGCAGTTGAATACCATTGAGCGACTGCTTGTCTGGCCTTCACAACCCAGTTACTGGGTGACAGTACGTACAGTACAGTAGTGTCATGATTTTAATTAATGTTTCATAAGAATATAGTTGTTAAATTGAGAATACATATTTCCGTGCTGGCTTCTGATTGGTTTATAGTTTTGAATTTAACTAACGCGGAGCGCGCCAATTCAGATGGCGCGCGCAGCACGGGAGTATTATATGGTTTGATACGAAAGTGGGGATTGACCAAGTTAGCCTTAGGCAGTAAAGCATTGGATGGGACATTCATTTCTTGGGAGCGACAGCGACTAGTCGCAAAGATTGTAAATATTATAAACTATTTAATAAATTGTGTGCAACTACCTACACTTGAGTTTTTATTCATAAAAACTCAGAAGAGGGAGAAATTTCTACAGCCCACATATTTTAAAGGTGTACAACTAGGAAATTTTTGATTTCAAAACGTTTTACTGTTATAAACCTCTTGTTTGCAGTAATTAATTGAATTATACGAAATGAGGTAACTCTTTATTTTATATCAGTGTACCCGCAGTTAGGGATTATTATGTTGGGGCAAATCTTCAACAATGTTCCTGTTTTGTGTTAAACACTGATGAATTTAATTACCTACCAGTGGTCTATCGAAATGGCATTTTGTATTAGACAATTAAAGTATTGTATATAATATTTGATAAACTCAAACTCAAACTCAAAATCATTTATTTCAATTAACCCATTTACAGGTACTTTTGAATTGTCAGAGTCAGTCAGTCACAAAGTTGAAGCTAGTTGCTCGTTCCATACAGTAGGTTTCTATGGAGAAGAACGAGCAAGAAACTCCATGAACACTCTTTTAAAATCAGTTAAATTTTACAAATTTAGGTTACATCATTCATGTTGAATCTAAGGGTACAATGTGAGAACAATGTAACACGTCTTGCATGTTAAAAGAGGTCTAGAGAAAAATATAGTTATATAATAACAATTCAAACCAAAGTTTAAAATAACCGAGGCAGCTAAGAGATGACCAGTCCCAACCGACGGCGTCCGTTTACGAACATGACGCATGGATCGGCACCATTTAGCTCAACCATTTTGAAGGGAACCGAATGATCCAACACATGCGCCACAGGCAGCGAGACATTCAAGTGAGCATGACTCTCCCAACCGCCAGGGCATATTCAAGTCAATGAGAGGTATACCTCGTAAATGGTAGCTTTAAAGAACATAGTGCTCACATGTATGTGCTACGAAAAATTATATAATACTAACACATTGAGTTTATACAATGCAAAGATAATATAGATCTACATCTTCAGCAGCTCCAAAAATTGTTACAAATGCTAATCAATTAATCTATGAACCCTTATGGCTGTGGAGCTAGACCAGCATCCAGCCAAGCATTTTTATCAGTGATGTAATCACTCAACTTATAATATGCTCGGTTGCATAGTGTGCGTTTAATACAAGATATCAGAATAATATACGTTATCGGGATGGCATTTGGTCGAGGCAACTCCTCGACAATTCCAGTCCGAAGGAACGAAATAGTGAAATGTATCGCACGTAAAATACTTGGTCAAGGCTACTCCTCGACAGCATTTTGCCGCGATAGCATTTTGCATTATTCATGCATTATATATGTATATTTAGGTGACTGTATATTTTACGTTATCGGGATGGCAATTGGGCGAGGCAACTCCTCGATAATTCCAGTCCGAAGAAACGAAATAGAGAAATGCAACGCGTGTGAAATACTTGGTCAAGGCTACTCCTTGATAGCGTTTTGCCGCGATAGCATTTTGCATTATTCATGCATTTTATGTATTTATGTGACTGTATATTTTACGTTATCGGGATGGCATTTGGTCGAGGCAACTCCTCAATAATTCCAGTCCGAAGAAACGAAATAGAGAAATGCAACGCGTGTGAAATACTTGGTCAAGGCTACTCCTTGATAGCGTTTTGCCGCGATAGCATTTTGCATTATTCATGCATTTTATGTATTTATGTGACTGTATATTTTACGTTATCGGGATGGCATTTGGTCGAGGCAACTCCTCGATAATTCCAGCCCGAAGAAACAAAATGGCGAAATGCGTCGTATGTGAAACACTTGGTTGGGGCTACTCCTCAACAGTGTTTTGCTGCGATAGCATTTTGCATTAGTCAGGTCGGTAGAAAACACTGATAATTTGTTTAGTTTTACTCGTAATATAGGGGCCATGTGAGCCCAAATATGGCCATGTGTGTCACTTGTAGGGGCCATGTGAGCCCAAGTGTGGCCATGTGTGTCGCTTGTAGGGACCATGTGAGCCCAAGTGTGGCCATGTGTGTCGCTTGTAGGGACCATGTGAGCCCAAGTGTGGCCATGTGTGTCGCTTGTAGGGACCATGTGAGCCCAAGTGTGGCCATGTGTGTCGCTTGTAGGGACCATGTGAGCCCAAGTGTGGCCATGTGTGTCGCTTGTAGGGGCCATGTGAGCCCAAGTGTGGCCATGTGTGTCGCTTGTAGGGGCCATGTGAGCCCAAGTGTGGCCATGTGTGTCGCTTGTAGGGGCCATGTGAGCCCAAGTGTGGCCATGTGTGTCGCTTGTAGGGGCCATGTGAGCCCAAGTGTGGCCATGTGTGTCGCTTGTAGGGGCCATGTGAGCCCAAGTGTGGCCATGTGTGTCGCTTGTAGGGGCCATGTGAGCCCAAGTGTGGCCATGTGTGTCGCTTGTAATATCTAAAAATTTAAGTACCCTCTAAAGATACGTTTTCGTTGTCCGAATAAAAGTACGTTAATAGTTACTACCTTTATTTGATCTTTTCGAGGATGAATCCGGATCGGCTAAGAAATCTTACCAAGAAGCGGAAAAGTACTGTGACTCCATATTCAGAGTCACGAAAACGACGAGGTCCTGATACAGCAGCGAGGCCGTCTTGGATTATAGAGGAGGTTGAAGCTAAAACGGAGGTACATTCAGAAAACGATGCATCCACATCTCACAATGGACCATTTTCGGATACAGCATTTTCCGCCGACGAGGTAGCCAAGCTTATTTCATTTTTAAGTAAGAACAAGAGTTCTCAGAGGCTGAACAGCAACCAGCTTAATAATATTGTTCCGGAATTTGATCCGTCTAGTAAAAGTCAAAGTATTGACAGTTGGTTAAATAAGGTCAATGAATGTAGTAATATCTATGACTGGGACGACAAGCAAACCATCCACTTTGCTCTCCAGAAATTAACAGGACTTGCAAAAAAATGGTTAGAAGCTTTGCCAACAGTAATTTATAATTGGAATGATTGGCAGGTGAAGCTTCGGAAAGCATTTCCTAATGAGCAAAACCATGGTCGGCTTCTCGAAGAGATGCTTAATCGTACCACGCGTGCTAATGAAAGTATACGGGAATATTTTTATGACAAACTAACATTGATAAACCGATGCGATATTGTAGGTAAAAAGGCCGTAGATTGTATAGTTCACGGTATTGTCGATAAATCGATTAGAACTGGCGCTCAGGCGTTAAACTGCGGGGAACCAGAGGATTTATTGAATTATCTCAGTTCGCAACGTGTGGCAGACTCTAACCAATTTGCAAAAAAACGTTTTGAAAGTTCAACCGGCAGTCGGCCAGTTAACAACTCTGCTCAATCTTTATCGGATATTATCACGTGTTTTAATTGCAAGGAAAAGGGTCACTCATATTATAATTGTCCTAAACCCATTACCAAGTGTCAGAAATGCCAGAGGGTCGGCCATGACATCTCTAGCTGCAGGCTTGAACCATTAGCTGTTCGCACAGATAGAAAGCTAAAAGTTTCATAAAGAAGTTCTTGTTAACGGTCAGATGCTCGTAGCCTATGTAGACTTTGGAAGTGAATGCAGTTTGATGCGTAAATCTGATGCTTGCAAACTGAACTTACCGAAAGTTTTAACCGAGTTGCCAACAATAAAGGGCTTTGGAAATTCATCAGTCACACCGGCATATAAAAGCTACATAACGCTCATATCATATGAAATAGAGACTAACGTTGAGGTTCTAGTTGTCAATGACGAGTTCATGCAGTTTCCGTTACTTGTAGGTCAAGACGTCACAGAACTCCCGTACGTGACAGTGATGAAAGATAAATTTCAGTTGCTTTTTAAAAATTTCTTAGTACGGAATCAACATTAGGTTGCAATTTACACCTTAGGGTTGCTGCTCCCACGTCCTTGGTGAAGGTTGGTTTAGTCGAAGTACACACAAACTATCCAAATTTCACGTTTAAAGTAGTATCTGATTGTCATGCTCTCAGAACAACCCTTACTAAACGAGACCTAATACCAAGGATAGCTAGTTCTTGGTCCTGTTAATGACGAGGAGTCGAAGGAAATAGAGAAAATTATGTTTTTAAAAATCATAAAATTTACAGAAGGGTTGACAATGCGTTGCGTCTCGTAGTTCCTCGAAGTGCACGATTCCAAATCGGCCGTTTCAATCATGATAACATAGGTCATTTGGGCATAACAAAGACTACTGAGCGAATTCAATCACAGTTCTGGTTCCCTAAAATGCGACAATTCATAAAAAAATACGTAAGTTCCTGCTTAGAGTGCATACAATAAAGACAATGCTGCTAAACAAACAGGTCATTTGTTCCCTATAACAAAGATAGACATTCCATTACACACTATTCATATTGACCATCTAGGCACCTTTGTGAAGAACAGAAAGTGTAATATGTATAATTTAACTATAGTAGATGCCTTTACGAAGTATGTATTTGTAAAACCGGTGAAAACCACAAACTAAAAATACGCCTAAGGTTCTTGAAAATATTTTCTATGATTTTGGACTTCCGTCTAGAATCATATCTGATCGCGGAACGTCTTTCAGTTCCGCAGCATTTAAAAGATTTTGTGATTCTCACGGAATAAAACGTTCTAAATGCCGTAGCGTGTCCCAGAGCGAATGGTCAAGCCGAAAAATATAATCAAACAATACTAGATTCTCTGACTAAATATATAGATTCTCTGACTAAATATATAGATTCTCTGACTAAATATAACATAGGCAATTACGAACGTGACTGGGACACGTACACGGGAAGAATACAGTAGAGCTTAAATGCCACTGTCAATGCCTCAACCCAAAAGACTCCGTCGGAAGCCCTGTTCGGTGTCAAACTCGGAGACAGTATTTCTGTCAAGCTCAACATTGGTGTCGATGAAACTAAACCTGAGAATATAAAAAAAAAATAATTAAGAAATAATCAAGACAAACAAAAAAATCGATACAATAGTGGACGGGCTCCCGCCGTGGTTTTATAGGTGACTTGGTTAAAATAACCAGAACTAATTTCTACAACAAAGGCAAAAGTACAAAGCTCTTGCCAAAAATTGGCCCATATATTATAGTTAATCATTAGGAAATTATAGGTATAAGATCGCAGATATTCCGGGTTACAGTAAAAATAAAAGGTTATTTGAGTGTCGTTGCAGCTGACAGAATAAGGCCGTGGATAAGTAACAACTATAACGAGTTAGAATCCGATAAGTCTTGTAATATCTTCTGACAGTGATCAAGAATATGAAATGCCTCTTTCTGAGCTCAAGCGACGCAAACAAATGACTAGTAAAGAAAGTTGAGAATATAAACTGAATGTCATGATTGCAAATTTTAATGAACTAAGCATTTTTCTTGATTCCCATGTTGTTCATTGCTAGATGTTAGTTTTGTTATTATAATTAATTATGTTTAGATCTTGTTCAAAATATTGATTCATGATTGCAAATTGTAATAAACTACTTAAGTATTTTCTTGTTTTCCATGTTGTTGATTGCTAGACATAATATTAGTTATGTATGTATAATTTACTATATTTAAGTTTCATTTTAAAAGTACATTATTTGTGTTTTTAACATAACTTATATAAGCCAATAGACAAGTCGTCCTCCTTTATGAACTTAAAAGGAGAATGACTGGTTGATTGAGTGTGCACCGGGAGTTGCACTACGCCGGATGGCCGAATGTCATGATTTTAATTAATGTTTCATAAGAATATAGTTGTTAAATTGAGAATACATATTTCCGTGCTGGCTTCTGATTGGTTTATAGTTTTGAATTTAACTAACGCGGAGCGCGCCAATTCAGATGGCGCGCGCAGCACGGGAGTATTATATGGTTTGATACGAAAGTGGGGATTGACCAAGTTAGCCTTAGGCAGTAAAGCATTGGATGGGACATTCATTTCTTGGGAGCGACAGCGACTAGTCGCAAAGATTGTAAATATTATAAACTATTTAATAAATTGTGTGCAACTACCTACACTTGAGTTTTTATTCATAAAAGTAGTACCTGGTTGTCAGACTTTCTGACTTCTGACTACCCATAACGACTGTCAAAGATCTATTCGACAAGATCAAACACAATACTCACATACATACAAACACATCGACAGACACACACATACACATATACACACACACATTACACATATCTGTGTGCCATTGACACGTTTTAAAGAAGTGAGTGATCTTTCGGGTTTGAGCTGACGAGCAGGTTTTGCAACAGGGCCGAATTAAGGGGTCTTTGACGTTCAGGCGGCCGAAGTCCCAGGCAAAACTAGTAACTAATATTGTTATGTTTAATAACATTTTACTTATTATTGATTCCAGTTCTTATGATGGGCTCTCATCCAGCAGCCACTGAGAAAACCTTCGAGCACGTTAGATCTGTATGCAACGGTGCAGCACCTTTAGCTGCCAGTGATGCTGAGCGATTCGTGCGTCGGGCTAAGGTAAAGAATATTCTGTAAATACTATAATCACAGTATAAGTATTAGTACTTAAGTACTCTGTAATACTCTCTTAATTCCATTATCTTTTATGCACAAAATAGTCTTCTTAAATTCTCATATCGAGAGAAGATTAACTTCTTACTTAATTATCAATTTATCATTACTACAACCACAAAAAGAGGAAATATTGTTTTGTTTGTTTGTCAAAAACTACAAAACACTGCTCGACTGGTTTTAAAAATTCTTTCACCATTAGAATACTACATTATCCCTGAGTAACATAGGCTATATTTATCAATTGAAAAAATTAGGGATCCTTGAGAAAATTCACGCAGATGAAGTTGCGGGCAAAGTGCTAGTAATATTAGGGAATAAATATAATGACCACCAAAAAATACTTACTAAATACCAAATGTAGTAAATGATCACCAAATCTTAGTGTGCAAATCGCCGAGTGCCAGAACCAAATCGCTTTTATTTCTACAATACTTTAGGAAACACAATTTTTAAGGGTCATTTACTATTTTTGGTTTTATTTTATTTACTATTTTTGGTGATCATTTACTAGATCTGGAGGTTCGTTAAACATAAGTCGTAATATTATAAATTGACTGATTGTTCGTTGGGGCTAATCTCTGGAACTACAAGTCCGATTCGGTATTTTCGTTTGCTAACCAGCGCCGTGGTTTGGTGCCTTCATGCGCATATTTCTGTCTCGGACGTTACATTTTTATTTTTTTCTACAATATAATATGTCCAGTTGTTTTAATTGTAGGTTTTGTTTTAAGTACAACAATGTTTATATTATAATGTGCGTCACTTCCTAGTGAATAAATAGTTTTTCTTTCTTTCTTTCTATCTAATGGGAAGCTACGTCAACCTTGAATACGAGTTGAGTTAACCATAAGTACTTTCACTCGCTGAAAGATTTGATGAATTACAAGACAACCTGAATTAATTTTTTTTCGTTGATTTAGTAGTCGCAAGCGCAGCTGCTAAGCATGAGTTCCTGAATTCAATTCCCAAGTCGGGCAGTCTAAATCAGAATCGACTATTCTCAGTAGTCAGTATTGGAAATAGGTATTTCTCAGTAGCAGTTAAGAGTTTTGATCTGTGCACAGCTCACACATGCGACTTAAACATTAATTATCTGCCGAAATGTGCTATATTACACATCTACCTACCTTCGGGGTATACAAGCGTGATGTTTAGTTTGTTTTCAAAAAACTGGTAGCTATAGTTGTTCCATGCATATTCATAAAACAGTTTCGTTCCGACCGGCTGACTGCATCTATCGTTGACTGTAGACAACACAACCTAAACCACTGCAGACAGTTCAAAGATTGTTAATATAGTTGCAGCATTTTTACAAAATAATAGCGGTCATTGCCCTTTCCCTAATAATATCGCTTCCCAAAACAATTCATAAGACCTTTTAATACCTGTATTCACAAATAAAGATTGATTGATTGAATAGATGCCAGCACATCAAGAAAAAAATTCTAAATTGAACATGAACCTAATTCTCTTGATAATAAAGTTTTAAAAGTATCAAGGAAATTCGAAAGGTTATGGTGGGTTGATGTACTGGCCTCAGCTCCGATTAAAAAATATTTTATCGTCGTAATAAATGGTGGCAGATATCGATTCAGGACGTTAAAAGTTATACCTATTGTAAAATGGAAAAAATAATGAAATGAATATAATATATATATAAAGAGATAAAGTTGGTTTGTTTGTATGAGGCAATCTAAGTACCTACTGGTCCGATTACAATAATTAACACGGATAAAAAGTCATAGTATTACCACAGTATAAATGTTAGTACTACCGTACAGTAGCGACACGCCCAGCCTCCCTCCAAAACACTGTTACTTACCTCTTCCCGCGTCGAACGTGCTGTCGAAACTGCTTTTAGTTCTCGTGGCACGTAAATTGTAAAACGACTCGACGACTCGCGGCGCGTAGGCACGCACACACACGCACGTATTTGTACAGTCTGTTATTTTGATAGTAGTGTAGGTAATTAAATTGTTTCGTTTGTATGGAGTGTCGTAGGTGTGCTATTACCGAGTGTCATAAAATATGTTGTATGTGTGGTTCACACGGACGAGGTCGCGTGCAGAAGCAGTGTGTTTAATAACCCTGTTCTTCTTTTCCAGCGTGATATAGACTTCAGACAAGGCTACGGTCTGACCGAGACGTCCCCTACAGTCACCATCACCCCGAAAGGATTGAATCGTTTTGAAGCAACCGGTCCTCCAGTAGCGAATACAAAACTCAGGATCGTGGACCAAGATCTTAAGAATTTGGGACCTAATGAGGTTTGGTACCTTATAACTTACATAGTATAAATCAGAGTCGCTTACCGCCGTCTGTACGCTTATATTTTTAAAACTGCGCATCGGATTTTCATGCAGTTTTCATCAATAGATAGTGATTCAAGAAGAAGGTTTATACGTATAGTTTGACCTATAGATAGTGCAATCCACGAAGACGCGCCCCACCAATTTTTGGTTGAGGGGATTTTCGGATTTTCGTGACGCTCTGTCCTGATTAGTCTATTAATTGTAGTGTGCGCGTGCACTCATAGGTAATTAGTGTGTACCGATTACACACAAACATTGACGAAAGCTGGCACACATATACTATAAACGGTTAGGAGGAATAGTGGGGCGCGTCTTCGTGGATTGCACTATCTATACATCTCACCCCCATTTTTTTTTTACATGTTGCAGTGTCATACATTTTCGAAATCTTAGGGATAATTCTAGTAACTTTTAGAAACGAATGCATTGTAATCTGTCTCAATCAGTCAAAAAACCTCTATTTTACTTACATTTTTGAAAAATCTGATTTGATTGTCGATAAATGGGACTGCGACTAAATTTTTGAACGTTCTTATTTTTTTTTAATATTATACGACTTCTTCAACATACTTCTACTACTTACCTACTTGTCTAGAATGTTTATATTTTATCTAGTCCTCAAAATATGGTGTTGAGTTCAGACAGCGAATTGCTTCAATAAATGAATTTAGATGTAGACATTGTACCCTTAACATTGTAATAAATATTCTAGCTATGTACAATAGGTCCGCCATTAGCTATGTAGACCGCGACAAATCAACACTTGCGAGGCCAACGAATACCGCAAGCCATCATTTATTTAATTTTATGTCTGTCATCAATGCTACACAATATAACACATTTAAAAATAATCGAGGAAGAACACTTGATTTGTTTATTTCTAACGTAGACTGTCAATTACAATCTGATGTGGAATTATTACAACAGGATAGTTACCATCCCCCATTATCCGTTTTAAGTTCTCTTGAATCTCAATTTACACCAATGAAGCGTCATACCACCGCGAAATATAATTACTATAAGGCCAACTATGAAAGTATTAATAGTGAACTCTTAAAACTAAACTGGGATGAATTACTTTCTCACCTAACGGCCGAACAGGCGGTCTCCACGTTTTATAATTATATATATGGGTTAATTCGTAACCATGTTCCTCTCAGACGAGCGAAAACCATTCGTTTTCCCTCCTGGTTTAGCTCCTCGCTTATTAATATCTTTAAGAAAAAGGAACGTGCTTGGATAAGATGGAAAAAAAATTGTAACTTGTCTGATTATGAAACCTTTTCAAATAATCGTAAACGTTTCAAATTGGGTTGCGATGAGTGTTTTAAACGCTACATAAACTCGGTCGAAGACAGTATACCTCTCAATGTCAAACACTTCTGGTCATATATATCCAATCGCAAAGGAAGGTCAGGTATTCCGGCTACTATGCACTTCGATAATATTCTTTCCAGTAATCCTACTGAAATATGTAATCTCTTTTCAACTTTTTTAAGTCTGTTTATGAGCCCTCAAATTTTGTCCTCGAAAGTTGGCAACCACCCAAAAATTGTGCTGATAAATCTATATCCCTCCCTAATATTTATCTTAGCAAGGATGAAGTACAAAGAGCGCTTAAAGATTTAGACCAAACCAAAGGACCTGGTCCAGATGGTCTGCCGCCCATCTTCTTTAAAAATACTGCCAGTACCATCCACTTGCCACTACATATGATTTATAATAAATGCTTAACCGAAGGGTTTTTCCCCATTGTATGGAAGAAAGCCTTCATCACACCTGTGTATAAGAGTGGCGATAAGACCGACATTAAAAACTATCGCCCTATTTCCATACTGTCCACTTTGTCTAAACTTTTTGAGGGTCTTGTGCATAGCTCGCTTTTTCCTTATCTGCGTAATCTTATCATTCCAGAACAGCACGGTTTCGTTAAATGTCGATCAACCACCACAAATCTTATGATTTTTACAAATTACTTATTTGAGCAGATGGACAACCGCATCCAAGTAGATACAGTGTACACGGATTTTCAAAAAGCTTTTGACAGGGTGGACCATAAATTGCTTTTTGATAAAATTGCCTTCAACGGCATCAGAGGTAGTTTGCTTAGGTGGTTTGCGTCTTATATAGTTAATAGAACTCAAAAAGTTGTAATAAACGGTTACGAGTCAGACTATGTTGTTGTGGAATCTGGTGTGCCTCAGGGATCTGTATTGGGCCCACTCCTCTTTATTCTATTCATTAATGATATTAAATCCTGTTTTATTAACTCAGCCTTCCTAATGTACGCCGACAATTTGAAAATTTACAAATCTTGTTTGAATATGCATGACTGCCTACTGCTTCAAGAGGATCTCCATAGACTCTCTCAATATTACCTAGATAACAAGTTACAACTCAGCTTACCAAAATGTAATTCTATATCATTTACCAAAAATAAAAACAGAATTTATTTCACATATAACCTGCATGGCATTCCTTTTAAAAACGTTGAGTCCATACGAGACCTTGAAATATTACTTGATTCTAAACTACACTTTGATATTCATATCGATAATATTATTAGCAAAGCCTTTCGGATGTATGGTTTCGTCATGAGATCTTCAAAGGACTTTAAAAAAAAAACTACTTACTTTTATTTATACAAGACCCTGATTCGCTCTCAGTTAGAATATGCTGTTCCTATTTGGAGTCCATTCTATGGCAAATACTCATATAGACTTGAAATTGTTCAAAAAAACGTAACGTGCAGTATAAATTTTATCACTCGAGAATTTCTTATTTAGAACTACTCAAACAGCACAATCTCTTCAGGAGTCCAGGCGTACGCTCCTCATGGCCATGATGCTGCATGGCATTTGTAATAATAAGTTTGATTGTAATGAACTTACCAATAAGTTATGTTACGTAGTACCTAGAAGTATTATACGGCGGGAGGTGCGCGTTCCTCGTCTGTTTCACACTGAGAAGTGCAAAACAAACGCAGGTGAGCGGGCACCTCTCCGCCGCCTTGTAGTAACCTATAACACGCACTTTACTGATACCAATATTTTTGTGTTTACTCCTACACGATTTAAAAAAATGGCTATAGCTTTACTTACCGACAACCTTTCATAACTTACTTTTGTTTCTTTTCTTTTTCTCTTCTTTTCATTAATAATTTGGATAAGCGACCGTCCGTCCTTTCCTCATTTAAGTTTTTTTTTTTAATCCGTGGACAATAGTGTGGGTTATACGTATATTAAATGAACCTAATTAGCTTTGATACAAAAATTGTAACATTTAACTGTTTTTTGTCCCTAAATAAATAAATAAATAGGTATTTGAATAATGACAGAACGTTAAGCAGCCGGTGTATACCAAAACATTCCTCAATAAATTCAGGTGAAATGAGTTCCTGTTCGGTGAGCAGTCATCCAAATTCCCTTCCTAAAAAACACTATTCTATGTCTTCCAGAAGGGTGAGATCCTCATCCGAGGTCCCCAAGTGATGCGAGGCTATAGAGACAACCCTCAAGCCAACAACGAATCCTTCACTGCAGATGGATGGTTCAGAACAGGAGACCTGGCTGTCGCTGATGAAGATGGTATCATTACTATTGCTGACAGACTTAAGGAACTTATCAAGGTAAATCTTGATAGATAGAACTGTCTTCTAACCGCTCAGCCTTTACGTCTCTTCCGCGTCGGTACGCGCAGCTATCACGGTGCCCGCAGCTGAAATCGCGCAATTTATTGTGCGAACTGCCAGACTGTGGAATTCACTGCCCGCTGAACATATAATCTGGGTATCTTCAAGGCACGAGTGTACCGGTTTATTCTAGGCAAGCGTGCTCCACCTTAAGCCGCATCATCACTTAAGATCAGGTGAGTTGCGGTCAAACGCAAGCCTATAACAATATAAAAAAAAAAAATCTCCGCTTTCACTAAAACTACGATATCTCAGAAATTTCGCATCATAGCACTTACAAACTTTATGTTATTGGAATTGTAATGATATAAGCTATCTTATTATGTAGGGTTTAGTACAGTTTTATCTTGTTATACACCGTAGCATTTCAATCGTCTTACAACGGCAATATTAATGTGCTTACTATGTTGCAGTTTGTAAGTATTGAGCAGTCACTTAGTTCAAATTCTTCCTTTATACTGTTGGGCGTAGGACTGTCAGAAACATTTTTCTTATGAATGTTAACATTTTTTTAATCTCGCCTAGAGGTATTTTATGTCGGATACATTGAGTGGACCACCTTTGTAAGACGACTAAAACGCCACGGTGTATAGTGAAGTTGAAAGTAGGGTGAGGCGTTGGCATGATAATATAGAGCAGCAGTGCTATTCTGTTACAATCTCCCTCGGTGAACACCTAGGTGAAGTGAGCTGTCATCCGTCCGTCTACTTTGTCAATCCCTAGCTTCGTGACGGATGACAGCTCACTTCACCTAGGTGTTCACCGAGGGAGATTTACGAAAGTTACGAAAATAAGTTTTAAATGTTGTAAACTTTAAATACCCTCAAGACCCTTGTGCATGAACCGAGCACGAGATTTTGGGTGCTTTTCATTGTACGCTACCACAGAAATGTTTTACTCCATAAAATATAAAAGTCTTTTTTATTAACCGACTTCAAAAAGAAGGAGGTTATCAATTCGAATGTTTATATATATATTTTTTTTTATGTATGTTCGGGCATGACTCTGTCATATATAGACGGATTTGCAAAATTCTTTTTTTGTTCGAAAGGGGTTTATTCCGAAATGGTCTCATATAAATTTTACCAAAATTGATTCAGCCCTTTTTGAGAAAATCAACAAATTCCCATAAAAATTACTTAGACGACGTTTTAGTTTCTTCTATCTTTGGAGGACTTACAATCTCTTTTAAGTGTGTCGCCGTTTCTTAATGGATTTGGATGTTAAGGCAACACTAAAAAGCGAAAAATAAAAAGTTTTTTTCAAAAAAAAAAGAAAACCGCCTTCAAAACCTATACACTATCAATGTCTACTGTCTATTATTTTTTATTTTTTTTTTATTTATTGATCTTTTTTTTTAGGTTAAAGGCTTCCAAGTGCCTCCAGCGGAACTGGAATCCCTTTTACGCGAGCATCCTTCAGTCACCGATGCAGCTGTCATTGGGGTCCCTCATCAGACCAAAGGCGAAGCACCCAGAGCCTTCGTAGTACTTAAGGATGGTCACAAATGCACTGAAAGGCAACTTAGCGAGTTTGTCAATGAGAAAGTAGCAGCTTACAAACATGTAGACGATATAACGTTCATTAATAGTGTTCCTAAGAGTGCAGCTGGGAAGATTCTAAGGAGGGTTTTGAGGGAGCAGTACTGTTAGGAGTTAGCGGTAATAGCTGGGTATTAATACACTCTCTGACTTATAAATCGAGCTACGTGTATTTTCATGTATAAATAAATGTAAAAAATACAATATTGCATAAATAGTAGGCCTAGAATATCAAAGTAATTATGAGTCAATATTTTTTTTTTATAGGTACAGACGCCAGCAAATCAAGCTATTACAATCTGTCAAATTTCTTTAATAGATTTTAGCTTTTATCGCTAAGGCATAAGATTCAAAGTTGATTGGGAAAAATTGACAGTTTCGGGTAGCTTGATGTGCTGGCGTCTGTACATACCTTTTTGAAGCCTACGTACTTGCCAAGGTGAGTGGCGTCAATATTCTTTTAAAAAAAATTGGCTCGATTTACGAGTCTGGCAGTATATGCATTTCCAGGCAAGTTGTTCGTTGAAAATAATTTAGTAGTTTTTAAGAAGAGAAATTATATTTTAATAAAAGATGAAAATATTGTCTTGAAAATCGAAAATGGTAAATTGTGCAAATAATATATTGCAAAAAAATATGCTAAGCATTCATTGTTTGTACTGCCTAGAAAATATTCAGAGGTTTCATTTGGATTTGAAATGAATAAAAAAAAATTAATAGAAGGCTTTTTGTGAGAACATTTTTTAAGCTTTATAATGTAAAAAAATAATTATACGTAACTGATAGTCATAAATAATCATAGGTAATTATTTTTATATATTTCATTATGTAAGCATCGGTATAAGACATGTAGGTAAATGATGACTGTGTGTGGTCCTATTACAATTTTTTCTAAAATTATTTTATTTGTCATTTTGTGTTGTAATTGTTATTGGTATAAAATAATATAAAACTATTTTTATAAAATTGTTTATTGTTTTATTTTTAACTCTTGCTTATTTTTCGATAACTGAATTTTGTTTTTATATTGGTAATCATCAAGTACAGGGCCGGCTATGAGGTTAAGCGAGTGGAACAGTCACTCTAGGCGCCAGGTGGCAGAATGCCAAATGCGAAAAACAATAGATTTATCAAAGTTTATATTGCTTTTGCTATTAATTAGAACTACTTCATTGAATTCAAATCGAACACGTGATGATTATTACTACCTAACTGAACTATTTATGTCATAAAACCGAATGTATGTGATGTGATAGCGTCAACCAAAGGGGTACCGAAAGAAAATCTCAGTCTAATCTTATCAAGGCGGCGGCGCAGCGCTGCAATATATAAGGTAAACTTTCTTTTTTGATTTGGTATCTCGCCATAGGTCAACCTAGGTGGTCGGCTGCTTAACCGGACTTTCCTATGGTGTCTTAAAGTGAATTTAAGGTCTCCAGCCAGAGCAAAAACTTCAAAGTAAGTGACTACACGCTTAGGGCACCCCTGTGGAATACGGGCCTCGATTTAGGGCGTCGCTGGGGGATGGCAGCAAAGGGATAGGCTGGATAGATGAGGTTTATTTTTTGAGGTTTATATAGATTAGGATTATCGGAAATGCCGAGGGCGTGAGAACCACAAGCGCGACGTTTACGTAACGTTAATACGATGGTTCTTTTTGATTTCAAAAATACCTTTTATTTTACTTTTTACTTACTTTTTATTGCCTACTTCTTATCATACAAATTAATTACGAAACGGTGACACCAAAAAATACAGTAATCCTTTAATATTCTACCCTTAGGGGTGGAATATTTTCATGCTAGGGGTGGAATTTATATGAGACCAAAAAGATAGGTATACACTATCAATTAAAAAAAGAATCATTAAAATCGGACTACACTGAAAAAAGATATGCGTGACAAACATAAAAAAAAATGTTCATAAAATGAAAACTAGGCCAAACTAAGTACCTATGTTAAATTTTTATGGGACCAAATGGCAACTATTCCGCATCAAACTAAAGAAGAATCACGTAAATCAGATTTTGAATCTCAGCGTAATCGGTGTACATATCTACATAATAAAAAATACCAATCGAATTGAGAATGTCCTTCTTTTTGAAGTCGGTTAAAAAGTAGGAACTGTTAGAAAAATCACGCAATGAGTGCCAGACGATGGATAGCGTCGCTGTGAACCGAAGTGGCGCAGGAAAAAGGTCCTGGAAGGACTTGGGGGAGGCCTTTGCCCGGCAGTTGGACAGTATAGGCTAGAAAAAAAAAAGAAAAAAAAAAAAATAACCAATTATTTTCAATTCGAAAACTGACATAAATAGTAGATAGGCTTTTTATTGGTCTAAACAAATATAATTCTTATACTTACTTAAGCAAGCTCGTACTAGGCCTACATGTGATACGCAAAGAAGAATAATAATACTGAAACTAGCTGAAACTGTCCTTATCATATTAACATACCTTTAGATAAATCTCTTTAAATATACGTCTGAACATTATGTAAATATTAAACAAATATTAAGAAATCCATTTACGTAGGTACTTCATATTTAGGTAAAAAAACACATACCTACTTACTTACTATTTTTTATCATATATTATCTATCATTACGAAACATTTAATTACAGTCATATAATAATGTTATTCAACAGGTAACAGAGTAGGTACAGTAGGTTCAGTAGAATGCACTAACTCGAAATGGTAAAAAAATATTCGAATAGAAAAAAAAATGGAAAGGAATCTCCGGGTATGAAGAAGTGTTGTCTGACCGGCGCGGGCGGTGCTGGTGCACGGTGGATAGATGGCCAGACGACATTGTTACCATCGTGGGTATTATCTGGATGAGTCTGGCACAAGAGCGTGGAGATGAGCACAAAGAGAGGTCTATACCCAGCAGTGATAAATGACACCAAATGAAATGATATGATACAATATGAAAATGATACCAAAATGATATCAAAATGATACCAAAATGATACCAAAATAACATCAAAATGATACCAAAATGATACCAAAATGATACCAAAATGATACCAAAATGATACCAAAATGCTATCAAAATGATACCAAAATGATACCAAAATGATAGGTATCAGAATGAAAAAGAATGTAGGTACATATTTTACATTACCATTCAAAACTAAACTCGAATCGAACAAGTTGGGACAAATTAACCATTCGTGACTGTAATAATAGTGAGACTCTGACAGCGGCTTTATTTCATAGCAGCAAGGGTGGTTTTTGTAGTTACTATTGAAGTGTTGTTGACTGTAAAGCGGTTTTAGTTGTCTGGTGCACACAGCACAGAGCACGGGCGCCAATGCCGCGCATGCGCAAACTGTACTGTATGAGGTGGATATCTTTCCATGGCTTAAATAGCGAACTGAATCAATATAGGTACCTAAGTCTTGAAAACTATTTAAATGTATTATTATTATAACAACGTAAAAAAACAAACTCTATCGTTCTGATGAATAATAAAATATTATAGTCTTATCAACCACGAACGAGATAGATAAGTTATTTTAGAAATAGGTACTTATTATAGGTAGTTACGTAATAAAACTGGTAGGCCTCCCACCACATGGACCGACGACATTGTCAAGGTCGCGGGTAACCGGTGGATGCAAGAGGCAGGTTGCCGCTCGCTGTGGGGGAGGCCTATGTTCAACAGTGGACGTCTTTCGACTGATGATGAAGATGACGTTGTGGCGAATCATAGTATCTGTATTATTATCTATGGTTCCCACTACGGAGTTGACAGTAGTTTGAGAGAGAAAATAATAAGACGTGACCATTCTTACCTGCTCACAGTAAACGGTTGCATTTGTATTGTGTTTGGTGTTGGATATCAAGAGGCATAGCGTACAGCTATTAAAGTGATGATAAAATGTACATGAGTTTTATTTGGAGAACGGCGCAAGTAAGCGCCTAAATTGGTGACCCCGACTGTAGAAGAACAATATCGGCTTAAAAAGAACAATTGGGATCCAGTCCGAGCACGAGTATCGAATTCACATTCACTCCGGGCAGCAACATCCTTCGGAACAGACCAGGATCCAGTTGAAGTTGGTACCTACTCGCCAGCCATCACGCGAGTTTGCCGGATAACATCGAAGGATTTTTGTTAAAAAAAAAATCGCCCAGTCGTCCTACTATAGTGCGTGAATCTGTGTTTATAGTGAGCTGACTTGAATTTCTGTGTCAAATTATACTGTTTCGAACATTTTACTCCAAACTAGAAAAATCCTCAAATTCCGCGACAACAGCGCCAGTTTTTCTTGTGCGATTTTTTCAAACAACTTGAAGTTAGAGCGCGAAAAGCTACCCTGTCAACTGTCAAAACCGTCATCTGCTAAATATCAAACGCCATCTGCTGTGTTCCAGTTGCCAGAGATTACATCGTGCACCGAAATAAGTATTCAAAAGAGTGATATCAAAAGACTGTAAGTTTTTTTATTTTTTCTTTAAACCCTGCTTGGACAATACAACTTACTCAGTGTACACAGCAGCATACCTACATGAACAATAAGTGATTAATCTTTCACCGGCTACCTGTTACAATATAATTATAGCAATAACAAACTTATTCAACTAATTCTATGTTATAGGTTTTGTATGGCATTAATGTAAAAAAACTTAATACTCTAATTAAACTAGTGTTGCTAGCTAGAATATTATTGTTTGTATGCAAAATATTGAACTTGTGTAGCATTACATGCAATTATTTTTTTATTTTATTATACTACTACACTATTTACAGTTTTAAATTGTAGTATGTGTTAAAAGTTATTTTAATCTGTTTTCTCATGCAAATCATCTGATCTCACTGTCATACTATTGTTAATAATTTATACTGTGCCACTCTGATTAGATTTCTTTTAGCAAATTTACCGGTAACATGTCAACCGAAGGAAAAGAAGTATTTCTTGACCCTGAATCTGGAACTGAGGGTGGACTTTCAGTTGACCTTTTCACACCTAACCCTCAAACTGTCTCGGTAAACAGAGTGTCGATTCGTGTTCCCCCTTTCTGGCCTGAACGGCCTGGTCTTTGGTTTGCCAGTTTAGAGGCACAGTTCCACATTAACGGCATCACACAAGAACTAACTAAGTACTACTATGCGGTCAGCCAGTTAGACACTAAATCCGCATCAGAAGTGGAGGACATAATTACCAAGCCGCCAAAAGAACAACCTTACACATGTCTGAGGAAGGCTCTCATCTCCCGTTTCTCCTTATCATATGAGGAAAAAGTAAGAAAGCTCCTGGAGAAAGAAGAGATCGGGGATAGGAAGCCCTCCTCCTTCTTGCGTCATCTCAGGACTCTTGCTGGTCCTTCTTTTCCTGAGCAGCTCCTCCACACAATTTGGATAAATAGATTACCGCATCACATACAAGGCATTTTGGTTGCCCAAAAACAATCATCCCTTGAAGACTCAGGTGAGTTGGCTGATAAGTTGCAAGAAATCAGTGCGCAACCAATGCATATTAATGCAGCCAGTAGGGCAGCAATGCCTACTGATGACACCAAAGAACAACTTAGGTTACTCCAGCAACAGGTGGCAGACTTGACACGGCTGGTAACCAGCCTCACCACAGGAAACAGCAGAAATAGCCGCAGCCGCTCAGGCTCAAGGTCTCGCACTTTTAACGGCCTGTGTTGGTACCATAAGCAATTTGCTGCAAAGGCATCTAAGTGCTTACAGCCATGCACTTGGTCTGCCCCTGCAACACAGGGAAACTCAAACAGCAGTCAGTAGCGGCGACCACTGACTGCTCCCTGTCTAGTCGCCGTCTATTTGTAACCGATCGGTACTCTGGCCGACGATTCTTAATCGACACCGGGTCCGACTTATCTTGCCTACCTAGACGGTTCTTCCAGGGTAACAAGCAGCCACTACCATACGAACTGTTAGCAGCTAATGGCACCAAAATAAATACCTTTGGTTTAGTAGAACTAAAGTTAAACTTAGGGTTAAGACGCGATTTTATATGGAAATTCATAGTTGCTGAGGTAGGAATTCCAATAATTGGTTCAGACTTTCTAGCGCATTACCACCTTCTACCGGACTGTGCTCTTGGAAGGTTACGAGACGATAAAACAAGTTTGTCAGTTGAAACTGAAATCTCGTTGATAGACCAACCCAGCATCAAAGTAATTCAATCACCTGATTCTCCATTCGCTCACATCTTGGCCGAATTCCCTAGTATCTCACGTCCTCCTGGTGCGCCTGAAGATCCGAAGCACACAACGGTGCATTTCATTAACACTACTGATGGCCCACCGGTGAAAGCACGACCACGTCGTCTCGCTCCACAAAAGCTTCGAGCTGCTCAAAAAGAGTTTGAAGAGATGATTCGCGTGGGCACTGCCAAACCCTCCAGCAGCTCATGGTCCTCTACATTACATCTTGCGCTAAAAAAGGACGAGTCTTATCGCCCGTGCGGTGACTACCGAGCATTGAACGCCCGCACAGTCCCGGACCGCTATCCTGTCCGTCATATAGGGGATTTCTGCCAGAACTTATCCGGATGCACAGTTTTCAGTACCTTAGATTTAGTAAAAGCATACCAACAAATCCCAGTTAATCCTGATGATATTTGTAAAACAGCCATAATCACACCTTTTGGGCTTTTTGAATTCCCCTATATGACCTTTGGCCTGCGAAATGCGGGGCAGAAATATCAAAGGTTCATTGATGAGGTTGTGCGGGGGTTTAATTTCTGTTTCGCTTACGTGGATGATATCCTCGTTTTCTCAAGAGACCTCCAGCAACATGCTGAACACCTGAGGCTCTTGTTTCAACGACTACATCAATATGGCGTGGTCATCAACCCTGCGAAGTGCGCACTTGGTGCAGCCGAGGTAACCTTCTTGGGTTACCGCATAAATGCCACAGGCACACATCCTCCCGAAGACCGTATTCGCGCTTTAGTGGAGTTTCCTCTCCCTAAGACCGTGCAAGGTGTTCGCAGATTCCTAGGCATGGTTAATTATTACCGCAGATTTTTGCCAGATGCCGCTAAATATCAGGGTCCTCTAATAGATGCAGTGGCTGCTACTAACAGTAAGGGTGCAAAACCATTTCCATGGACACCCATACTCGAGCAATGTTTTAATGACTGCAAGAAAAGTCTAGTCAACGTTACCACCCTTTCGCATCCGAACTGTGAGGCTCCCTTGGGTCTCTTTACTGACGCATCTAGCATGCACATAGGCGCATGCTTACAACAGAAAGCTGATGGTAACTGGCACCCCCTCGCGTACTTTAGCAAAAACCTGACCGAGAAACAGTCCCAGTGGCCTGTTTATTATAGGGTACTTCTAGCCGTGTACGAGAGCGTTCAACACTTTCGGCACATACTAGAAGTGCAAAACGCAACTATTTATACCGATCACAAGCCTCTGGTTCATGCCTTTACACAGCGCCGTGAAAAGCTCCCACCAATACAACTTAATCAATTAACTTTCATCAGCCAATTCACCACCGACATACAATACATAAAGGGAACTGACAATTTAGTCGCAGGCGCCATGTCACGGGTAGAATCCATCTCATTAGAGGAAGACTATCAAGCCCTCGCCAAGTCCCAAGAGGAAGACGACGAACTCAAAGAGTGAATTTCTTCTACTTCTATGAATTTAAAAAATAGGTTCCCGGGACAAACACTTCTATTCTTTGCGACACGTCGACAGGTAGACCTCGCCCTTATCTAACATTAACATTACCATTCCGTCGAGCAGCCTTCGATCGACTGCATAATCTCAGTCATCCTGGCGTGAAAGCAAGTTTACGTTTAGTGACTGAGCGATACGTGTGGCTAAATGTTAATACCGACTGCCGGAAATGGGCGAAGTCATGTTTACAGTGCCAGCGTAGTAAGGTGACCAGACACACATCATCACCTCTTACGACCTTCCCGATCGCATCAAGCCGGTTCTGTCATATTCACATGGATATCACAGGCCACTGCCGCCTTCTTGCAATTACAAGAGTCAAAGTCAAAGTCAAAGTCAAATCATTTATTTCAATTAGACCATTAAAAAGGCACTTTTGAACGTCATAATAAAAAAATATAAAGTTGATTCTAGTTGCCCATTCCAAAAGGTAGCTTCGTATGGAGAAGAATGGGCAAGAAACTCCATACTCACTCTTTTAAAAAAAATGTGTACAATATTTTGCATTTACAGTTTTCAGTTATATAACTATACGTGAATACGATGGACCTTGCATAAAAACACTATATTGAAGTATGTACAAAGTATTACAAGATAAAGAATGACAGCTAAGTTGTATACCTACATAGATACATAGTGTTCACATATTATTATTTACAATTATTGTAAAAGTAGACAACCACTCCATACATTTCAACAAACTATGAACCTATGAACCAGTGTGTGACCCAAAGCAAGAATTAAATATAATGTATATACTAAGTATAAATTAAGTAGTTTAATTAGCAATCCGTTTGATTTTGTCTAGACTGTAGATTGTCCTATGGAGCCCGGACCAGCATGTTTCCAAGCATTCTTATCATGGATATAATCCTCTAAACTGTAATATGCTTGTTTACAGAGTGTACTTTTAATATATGTTTTAAATTTTCTTTCATTTAGTTGCAATATATCACTAGGAATTTTGTTATAACACTTAACACAGAACCCCATAAAAGATTTATGAACTTTAGACAATCTAAAATATGGTTGAGCTATTTTGTCTTTGTTTCTAGTATTAATATTATGTCTATCACTAACCTTATTAAATAAATGTAGGTTTTTTCTTACGTACATAATATTTTCATAGATAAATTGGCAAGGCACTGTCATTATATTAATATTTTTAAATAGTTCCCTAAGAGAATCGCGGCGACGTAGATTATAAATGGCTCTAACAGCTCTTTTTTGTAAGATATCGGGATTCAATGTCGGCAGCCCGACCCCACAGTAAAATACCATACGACATAATGCTGTGAAAGTAGCTAAAGTAGACCATACGCGCAGTTTCTACATCTGTCAACTGTCTTTTCTTTCTAACAGCATAAGCCGCGGAGCTTAGTCGCCCCGCAATAGATGTTATGTGAGGTCCCCATTGCAACTTCTCGTCTAGCGTGATTCCTAGGAAAACCGTTTGACTATTAAATTCCAGTTTCTCTCCATTCAGAATGATGTCACAATTGCTATTCCTAACATTTGGTAAAATGAATCGAATACATTTGGTTTTTTTTTCATTAAGTACCAAATTGTTTACCGTAAACCAATTCTGAACCTGAAGAATAGCGTCATTTACGTCGTCAAGATGATGTGACCGTCTGTCTACTTTAAAAATCAATGAAGTGTCATCGGCAAATAACACCATCTTCGGTTGGTTTTGAAGTAATTGGGGTAAATCATTTATATAGACTAAGAATAGAAATGGACCTAATATTGAGCCTTGAGGAACGCCCATAGTCATTTTAGACCCCAATGAGTTCACACCGTTAACCTGAACTTTTGCCTGTCTATCCCTCAGGTATGACCTTAGTAAATCAAGAGATACTCCACTAATCCCGTAGTGCTCCAGTTTCAGCAATAGTGTCTCGTGGTCAACGCAATCGAACGCCTTTGAGAGGTCGCAAAAGATTCCAATGGCATCTTGCGATTCCTCCCAAGCGCTAAAAATGTTCTTTATTAGGGTGACACCGGCGTCAGTTGTACAACGCCCTTTGGTGAAACCGTATTGTTGTTCATGAAAGATCGAATTTTTATTAAAGTGATGTAACATTTGATTGAGCATTAACTTTTCAAACACCTTACTGAGAACTGGTAGAATCGACACAGGCCTATAATTGTTGGGGTCTTTACTATCACCGGATTTGAACAATGGTACTACTTTACTGTGTTTCATCAGATCCGGAAAGACTCCTTGGTTTACACTGGTGTTAAATATGAGAGCTAAATAGGGCGCAATTGTTTCGATAATAGATTTACAGACTTTTACAGACATTCCCCAAAGATCTTCTGTTGATTTAATTTTAAGATCTTTAAAGGCTTTTATAACAGCCTGGGGGTTTGTATGTTGAAACCTAAACTCCAAAGGGCATTTCTTAACATTTTTCCTAAGTAAGGCAGCAGAGAGAGCGGGAGAGGAATTTAAGGCTTCAGTGGTTCTAATGGGAATGTTGCCAAAAAAGGTTTCAAATTCTTGAGCTACTTCTATATCTGAATTTATGGGACCATGTGCAGTCTCTAAATTAAATTCAGTACTACGCTGCTTTTTCCTACCTGTTTCATTATTTATGATTTGCCAAGTAGTTTTTATTTTGTCATCAGCTAATTTAATTTTATTTTTAATATAGAGAGATTTGGCTATTTTGCAGACACTTTTAAAAAGTTTCGAATATTTCGCAACATACTGATGAAAGCTTGTATTAATTATATGTTGCTTTAGGCCATAAAGCTCAAATAGTTTTTCCCTGCTTTTACGAATACCTGGAGTCGCCCAGTCGCTAAATAAGAACTTCGTGCAAATACTTTTATTCCTTAGTGGAAAAGCTTCATTAAATTGCATGTTTAATAGTGAAAAAAACTCGGCGTAGAACTCATTTGGGTCACCTATATTATCAAAGCACTGAACACTCAATTTACTTTCCAATGAATTATCAAATTTCTCTAAGTTTTTACATGTGATTGGCCTAAACCTTATTTGAATTTTTTGTAAAGGTATGTAGGCGCAAAACGTTATTGTCTGTCCACTATGATCAGATGGCAGTTTATTTATAATTTCTTTATGAAAGTAATCACAATTACAAAATATATTATCAATACAGGTGGCAGAAGAAGCTGTCACTCGAGTGGGTTCCATGAAAACATTGGACAAATTAAATGACCTAAAAAGACTCAATAATCTGATACTATTGGAGTTGTTTTCTAACAAATTAATATTAAAGTCACCACATATAATGATAGATTTACTACTAGTACTAATTTTTTTTAACACATCTTCCATTACCGAATCAAATATAGATAAATTCTGGTAATTTGGAGGTCTGTATACGCATACTATAACATGCTTATCCAGCTCAACACAGGACAATTCAATAATGTGTTCAACTGATAATCTAACAATGTCTTTTCGTGCTTTACATTTAATAGAATTTTTAATTAAGATTAATGACCCGCCGTCTACCATATGTTTCCGGCTGAAATGGCTAATTACACAATAATTTTCATAATTAATAGACATCACTTGATTATCTTTTAACCAATGTTCTGTTAAACATATAATATCATATTTGGTTATTTCTAAAAACATTTCTATTTCAAGTAATTTGGAAGAGCAACCTTGAATATTTTGATTAAATAACTTTAACATATGTTGCTTTCCTTTATTTGTTAGGTTGCCAGAAGATACCTTTTTATTATTTAGTAATAATAAATGATTATTTGAAGGGGTAACTTCTGTTGTCGTACCAACTAGTTTAAACAGTTATCCGGAGTGCCCTCCACAACCACAAGTGAAGAGTTCAAACTGTCTGTATGTATCCCAACAGGAAGAGAATACTCTAACTGACTGGTAGCGGCCTCCAAGGATGTTGGTGTTGTAGGTGGACCCTCCTTCGTACAATATGAGGATTCACAAAGATCAATCACTATGTTGTTAGTGTGACTAGACAACATAGATTCGTCACTTACACTACAGTTCGTTATATTATTAGCTATAACATTGTTAATATTATATGCTATCAACATAGCAATTAAATGTCTACATTCTCCAGACAGAGATAAAGTTCCCTGAGTTAACTTAAAACCACTAACAAAGTTATTAGTGTCAAAATAAAATAATTTGTCACTATGACATGTCAACAACAAATATTGCATGACCGCGGTTGACAGATTCTCGCGTTGGCCCGAAGCGTGGCCTATGACATCTATTACGGCGGAAGAAGTGGCAGACACGCTGGTAAATGGGTGGATTTCCCGTTTCGGGGTTCCAAGTACCTTGACAACCGACCAGGGTCGTCAATTTGAATCTGATTTGTTTCGGCGCCTCATGAACGTGTGCGTAACAAAGCGGATTCGCACAACCAGTTACCACCCGTGCGCAAATGGCATGGTAGAACGTATGCACCGCCCGCTAAAAGCTTCATTAATGTGCCATTCCCAAACATGGAGCAAGGCACTTCCATTAGTACTCCTTGGCATGAGGACTGCGCTCAAGGAGGACTTAAACTCCTCGTCTGCTGAGCTGGTCTATGGCGAACCCCTCCGCCTCCCTGGAGAACTAATCATGCCGGCGGAAGAACCCAGGAATCCACACGACATTACGGATTTCGTCACGGAGCTAAGAAGCCGGATGGAAGTTTTACGTCCCATACCAGCCTCACGACACGCTCGACCGTCAACCTTTGTATTCAAAGAGTTGGCGACATCAACTCATGTCCTGCTTCGTGACGACACCGTTCGGCGGCCCTTGCAACCTCCTTATACTGGCCCATACCGCATCCTGAGGAGAAGAGACAAAACCCTTACCTTGGAGATTCATGGAAGAGAGGCAACGGTCAGCATAGACCGCGTTAAGCCAGCGTATCTGGATTCTGAACCGTTTACAGTTCCTATTTCTCCTTCCACACGGACACCTGCACCGCAATCTTCATTACAATTACACCCAACTGCTTCTACTTCAACTAATCCACCTACTCCCACTCCGACTACTCCACCGCCTCCAACTGCTGTCACCACCAGAACTAGCAGACGGGTCAAGTTTAGGGACATCCTAAATTTATAGTTTATTAATTGTTTTATTGGTTAATTCGTTTTTTTTTTTTTTTATTGTTATAGGCTTGCGTTTGACCGCAACTCACCTGATCTTAAGTGATGATGCGGCTTAAGGTGGAGCACGCTTGCCTAGAATAAACCGGTTCACTCGTGCCTTGAAGATACCCAGATTATATGTATCGGGGAATAGAGAGGCGGGCAGTGAATTCCACAGTCTGGCAGTTCGCACAATAAATGTGGAGTCAAAGCGCTTGGTTCGAGACCGTGGAACTTCAACCGTATAGCGGTGACGCTTCGCCGTATCCCTGCTCGTCCGGTGATGGAATGGGGATGGGGGAATTAAGTTGTGCAATTCCAAAGCACACTCTCCGAAATGTACCCGATAAAAGACCGATAGGCTGGCAACGGCGCGGCGGTGTTCAAGGCTTTGGAGCTTAGCCTTAACCAGGAAGTCGTTGTCTATGAGCCTCTTGGCACGTCTTTCAATAACTTCCAACGCCTCCAGCTGGTACTTGGCAGATCCATCCCAGAGGTGCGAACAGTACTCCATGCATGATCGAACTTGTGCTTGGTATAGGTTCAGCATCTGTTCCGACGTGAAGTACTTTCGCACCTTTGCGAGGACTCCTAGCTTTTTGGCAGCTAGTTGGGCCTTTGACTCGATGTATGACCCAAAATTGAGACTCGACGTCAAAGTAACGCCAAGAAGCTCAAGATGGTCGGTGATCGGAACGGATACATTTCGGAAAGCAGGGGCCAGATTGAAAGGCCTCTTCTTGGCAGAGAAAAGACACGCCTGGGTCTTGGCTGCATTAAACTCGACCAGATTGGCATCGCCCCAATCGGAGACAGCCTTGAGGGACAAGTTTAAGCGCTCGACCATGGACTCCCTGTGAGTCCGGATTTCAGCCGCACTGGCACGTGCGCTGGATGTGTAACTCTCTACAACTGTGCTGTCATCTGCGTATCCAATGGTACCGGGTTTCAGCAAATCGTTAATATGCAGCAGAAAAAGGGTTGCAGAGAGTACCGAGCCCTGAGGGACCCCGGCATTTATAGCCATTTGAACAGACGAGCAGCCATCAATGACTACTCGTATTGAACGATCTCTCAGGAAATCCGATATCCATACACAGAAAACAGCGGGCAAGCCAAAAGATGGAAGCTTGCTAATTAGGCCATCATGCCATACCCTATCAAAGGCCTTCGAGATGTCCAGGGAGACGGCAAGCGCTTCCCCATATTTCTCGATGGCCTCACTCCAGATGTGAGAGGCGTACGCGAGAAGATCCCCAGTGGACCGATTTCGGCGGAAGCCATATTGACGATCACTGAGGAGGTCATTAGCTTCAAGGTACGCCAGGAGCCTGTTATTAAGGACACGTTCCATTGTCTTGCAGACAATGGACGTGACCGAGATGGGCCTGTAGTTGGTAGGATCGGCATGACTACCTTTTTTGGGCACGGGCTGCACGTTGGCAAGCTTCCATGACTTCGGCACTAATCCAGACTCGAGAGAGAGCCGAAAGAGGCGTGTCAGCACAGGAGACAATTCAGGTGCACAGGTCCTCAGAACTATAGCAGGAATACCATCTGGTCCACTGGCCTTATTCACATCAAGATTGCATAACGCTTTTCGAACCTCCTTTTGGCGAATGCTGAAATCAGACATCGATGTCGTGCTGCCAGGCAAAGTCGAGTCGCGTCTCCTGCATCAAGATGCGAAGATTCTGCAAAAAGAGAGGCAAATAGTTGCAAGTAATTGCTTTCTCTTCTGCAGTGTGAGCCAGAGTACCATCAGGCTTCAGCAATGGAGGAAGTGAGGGGCGACAGAAGTTCGACTCGACCGATTTAGCTAGGGACCAAAACGCTTTGCAACCCGCAGGGTACGAGGCCAGTTTGTTTCCTATTCGACTAATGTGGTCATGTCGAGCCTTCTGTAAAACCTTCTTGCAAGACTTGGCAGCTCTATTAAAGGCTGTCTTCTTCTGGCGTAAGTCTCTTGCTTTACGGTGACGAGCATCAACCCAGGCTAGGTAGGCCTCATGCTTCTGCGCTTCTGCGCGTCTGCATTGGGAACTAAACCATGGGCGAGCTTTGCCAGACAGTGATACGTCGGAATAAGGTATAAAAAACTCCTTACCTTGACGCAACACTTCCGTCACGGCATCCGCGCAGGTAGAGGGGTCACCAGAAGAAAAACAGACAGGCTGCCAAGGGTAAGACGCGAAAAAACAGCGCATCTCATCCCAGTCTGCTGACTTGTACCGCCACATTCGCCGGTAGCCACTTGGGCTAGGAATGGATGGAGAGTAGACGGATACAGATTTCACCAGACAGTGGTCGGAGCTACCCAGAGGTGAAGAAACCGACACAGAGTAGAGGTCTGGATCAGTAGTGAGCAGAAGGTCCAAGCAATAGGCTGTGTGCGTCTCAACATCAGGAACCCTAGTAGCCCCTTGGACCAGTTGGGTGAGATTTAACGCTAAGGCAAGCTTTCGCATCTCTCTCCCAGCATGGTCAGTGTCCCGGTTTGGGACCAACCACTCCTTGTGGTGGGCATTGAAATCCCCCAGTAACACTAATTGGGCAGTAGGGTACTTTTGCTGAGCCGCATCGGCCGCCTCACTGAGATAATCTGTGAGTCTGGTCGTCTCCTGGTCTCCGCTGTGCGAACGGTAGACACAGGCATAGAGAATTTTCTCCATACCAGTATCTACCAGAACCCAAAGTACAGAAAACCTTCGGTCTTCAAGGTTACGGAGACGGCGAAAACAGATGTCGTCCCGGGCGTACAAGCACACTCCGGCCCGAGCCTTAAAATTGTGTTCCAGGGAGTACCCTGGGTACGATAGGTACGCCGTGTCAGTCGGACATCTGATTTGCGTCTCCGTTAGAAACAAGAGAGCTGGCTTTTCGGTCTCAAGATGGAAGTGGACCGGCACGATATTTGAGTGCAACCCTCTAATATTGGTGAGGTGCACTTTCAGTGACAGGGAGTGCAACCGCTGTACTACCTTATGTCTCTTGCTTCTTTTGGGCATTATGGAATGAATTACGGTGAGTAGGGTGGAAGTAGAATGAGGCTTCACGCTGCTGACCAGCAGACACACACAACGCAACGACATTAGTGGGTAACTAATCTGGAGACTGCGGGGACGCCCGAGCCCCCCGGGGATGTCCATCGGGCCCTATCGTCCGGTCACCAACCGGCACGATGGCGCATCCCGGGATTTTTCGCGAGTTGGCGGGGCAGCCTCCCGAGAGTGGCTAGCTCCGATCGGGCCCCCTACTAACTGCGGTCGGCCAGCGGTACACCGTGCCTCGGATCCCGCTACCCTCCAGGACTAGGTACCCGATGCAGCTACAGTTATGCGTGTCAAATACGGTCTAACAGCTAGTGAAGCAGCTATTCCGACCCACCCTACTCAGACGGCGTCACTGGACATCGCACCGAAACACGGCAAGGCCGTTTGGCGGGGCGGCTTTATCCAGTGGGTGGTCACTAGCCACGGCCGAAGCCTACCACCAGTATGTTGTTTTTTATTCTATTAGTTCTGTATTATATTTTAAAATGTTTTACATTATAACTAAGTGCCCTGTTTTTACGTTCTGCGTTTATAGCATATTTTTTGTGACACCTTTGTTTTCTCCGTAGGGAGGTGGTGTGGCGAATCATAGTATCTGTAGTGTTATCTATGGTTCCCACTACGCAGTTGACAGTAGTTTGACATACGAGAGTAGTCTCTATGACGAGTGAAAAGTTTTCCGAGAGAAAATAATAAGACGTGACCATTCTAGAACGTTTATTTAAACGGAACGGAACGTTCTTACTAATGTCAACATCGTTCCGTAAATCGTTTAAGGATAAATAATTGTTTTTCTTGCTATTAGTAATTAATAGACTATACAAGTGCACTCCGCGTTCGAAGCAGTATCAGTGACAGTGTTATCCATAACAAAAACCTTGTATTTTAACAGATGTGATAGTAACAGTGCAAGTACGTTATTAGCAGTGATTATGGATTATCATGGAATATAAACAGATATCATGACAAAACAGGTTGGCATTCAAATATTTATGATATAGTAATGATAAGAAACAACAGTTGAATTTAACTATCAATCTCAGCAACCAAAAGCATACCGAAAATATCTAAAACTGTTGCGAATTTGAAATCGTTATTTTTCTTGATGTAAACAAAGGACAGCTGATTAAGTAATAGCCAATCACAACCTAAGACACTTATAACTGACAGAAAAATCTTCGTTCAGAAATCGTAATGCTGAACAATTTCTTGATTTAAATACTAGTCTTTTGGGACCATACTGATCACGTTCCATATCACGAAGAATTTGTTACACAAAGGAAATTTAACGAACATCTTTTGATGGACTGATCCACTACACCATACATCAACCGAGTGGCTTAACGGCTAACGCGCCTGATATAAGCCTTCTGAGCGTGGTGCTAAGAGTTCGTGTCCCTGTGAGAGCAAAATATAAATTTGCAATTTTGACTTTTCTTTTGCATTTTTTTTTCTCGAATTCGGCCCATCTTTAAACTACTATAAAGTTTGTAACAGATTGGAATAATACCTATAGCGATAATGGACGTAACACCTCACAAAACAAACATGAATGTAACAATACGACCTAAGCGACTACATAGAGCAAAATCAATAGAATCGGTATGTTCGTCACTCAATTCGTCAGCAACGGAACCACTCGCAAGAAGTTTAGATTTATCTACTGGACAGGACAGGGATTTACTGGAAAAAATTAAGACTGTGAATCAATTATTATCTGAGCAGTTACAGGATGCAAATCGCGAAATAGAAAATCTTCACTTAAAATTAAATCAACTAAAAAACCTCGTCAATCAACAAACACGACAAATAAACTCTCTAAGAAACATATGTATTACCCCCCCGACACAAAATATCAAGAACCAGATACAGTCTAAACGAACAAACGACAGACGAATGCTAATTGACAATTCAAGATTCAAGGAACTTAAAACTGATGAAACCCAAGTTTTAGCCCAGGAAACCAAAGATTCTGTGCTGGATTTTAATGAGTTTCCGGCTGACCAATCAAACCTATCAGAGGAATGTGACTATAATAATGTCCAGAAGAGTACTGATAATTCAAACAAAATTCACATTTTTGGAGGGGAACAATGCCGAGGACTATCAGGTCAGCTTAGGCATTCGCGATTGAATGGAAAATATCTAAAATATTCTATTAATGGATTAATAAAACCTGGGGCTACAACCAAAGAGATACTAAAACCAATTTATGAACACCATTCACAAATTCAAAAAGATGATCGAGTAATATTATCTATAGGTGAGCATGATGTCAATCCCACACATGTGATGGCAGAAATTTCTGCTGTTTTAAAACTTCTTGAAGGTCGTCATGTATTTGTAACAAGTATTATATGTAGTAAATATTTAAATGAAAAAATGTTAAATAATATGTTAAAAATGGTCTGTAATGAATTCAAAAGCTGTCAATTCATAGACTTAAGAATAAGAAATAGGTATGTTAGGAACAATATAACCGCATATTTTGATAATTATGGTAAGGTAGATCTTGATGAACTTTGTAAACAAATAAATTTAGCAATTGATTATAATGACTACAAGCAAAAATATCTGACATATAATAATAGGAATCCCAAAAGTGTACATACCACGTGGACGGTTACTGTCCCGTCCTATGAAAACCAAAATATAAATAAAAATATCGAATGTCCAAAAAAGGGTACAATACCCTACTATTTTAAACTCCAAAATCAACATGATAAACAGACCACAGCACAAGTGAACTCTAGTACATCATCGGAAAACAAACCCACAAAGGGAACAATCCCTTACTATTTTGTAAAGAGTAATAAAACCACGCCAATAAGCGAGTCAAATATGGATAGTTTTTTTCGATCCCAATAACTACAATACATCGCTTTTTCATATTTTGCACCAGAATATAGCAGGCTTATTGTGCAAAAAAGACATTGTTGAAATAACTCTCACTAATTTGCAAGTAGCAAAAAACATCCCACATGTATTGTGTTTTAGTGAAACATTCCTAGAAAAAGGTGACATAAAAAATGCCAAAATAACTGGGTATGACCTAGCATCCACATACTGTAGGGGGAAAAAACGAGGCGGTACTTGTGTATATATTCAGAAAGGAATAAAATATAAAGAAATTAACTTTATACAAGATTTTTCCCGTGAAAGAATCTTCGAATGCTGTGGGATTGAGGTGCTAAGTTTAAAAATTGTAATAATATGTATTTACCGCACACCTCAATCAAATGTTGAGTTATTTTTAAAGCACTTAGACACGCTATTATATAAATTATTATTTAACAGTAAATACGGCCGTCACAAAATTGTACTCGCTGGTGATATTAATATTAACACGCTCAAGGAATGTAAAGCTGTAAAAAAGTTATTTGACATAATCCATAATTATAATCTGACATTACATATTAACGAGCCAACAAGACTAAATACCTGCATAGATCACATAATTAGTAACGTAAAAAAAGCATCTGGTAAAACACTGAAACTGGGACTTTCCGATCACGACACAGCCCAGTTGTTAGACTTGACAATAAAGACCAAATTCTTTCAGTCGTCAAAATATTATGTAACAAGGAGAGATTTCTGTCAGGAAAACATTCGGAAATTTCGGGAAAGTCTAGAAAGCTTAACATTTGATAGTGTTTACAAACAATCTGACCTGGATCTAGCTTTTAATATTTTTTATGATGATCTGTGTTTATTTTTTGAATTATGTTTCCCAAGGACTAGAAAAAGGATTATTACAAAGTACCGTAATATAAAGTGGATTACTAAGGGATTACGACTTAGCTGTAAAACCAAACGACACCTAAGATTTATTTTTTATAAAAAACGAACTAAAGAGAATAAAGCTACGTATCATAAATATTCGAAGTTACTAAGGCACTGTATATCAAAGTCGCAAGTCATTGCTAATGACAATTTTATAAATAAATCTAAGAATATTTGTAAAGCTACGTGGAAAGTCATCAACGATGATATGGAATGTAATATCCATCAGGACTACATAAATGAAATAAAAACTGACAGTGGTACGATAACCAATCCGTGTGAAATAGCGAACAAATTCAATAACTATTTAATACAACTATCGAACAGTGACAATGGAAAAATCCAAAATACAAATAAAAACCGTACGAATAATAGTATATTCCTTACACCAGTAGAAGACATTGAAATCGAAAATATTATTATGTCCTTAAATAATACTACTTCTGTTGGTTATGATGGTATCACAACTGAAATTTTTAAAAAATGCGTCGTTGGTATTGTCCCTGTGCTAGGATACCTAATAAATTTATCTTTCGAACAAGGAAATTTCCCCAGCAGGTTAAAGAAGTCAGTAGTCCGGCCATTGCATAAAAAAGGAGATAAAACCGAAATGAGTAACTATAGACCCATAACCTTAATCCCTATTATCTCTAAAATATTTGAAAAAGCTATGCACAAAAGATTATCTTCATATTTGGATAAGTATAAATTAATTAAAAAGGAGCAGTATGGCTTCCAAAAGGGAAAATCTACGACACTTGCTGCATTTGATCTAGTGCACAGTATCCTAGAAAATGTTGATAAGAAAAAGCTGACAATGGTAATATTTTTTGACATATCAAAGGCATTTGACTTTGTGTCTCATGAATTGCTTATAAAAAAGTTGGATAACTATGGTATCAGAGGCCCAGCTTTACAATGGTTAGTAAAATATTTGGATAATCGTAAACAATGTGTCGAAATATCTTATGAGCAAAACGCCGTAGTAAAACAAGAGAAGTCTGAGTATCTTTTTAATAGATTCGGCGTCCCGCAGGGAAGTATCCTCGGACCCCTTCTTTTTCTTATATATATTAACGATTTACCTGACATTATTACTAATAAATGTATACTATTTGCTGATGACATTTCTATAATATTAACATTTGACAATATAATTAATAATAACCTTGACATTGATGTAAATAACACTATTGATTTAGTTATAGAGTGGTTAGTAAAGAACAATTTACAGATAAATATCAGCAAGACGACTTTTATGCAATTCCAAACCCGTGGATCAAAGATCGTTCCAAGGCATATTTCATATGATGGTACTAATATTAGTGAATCTACCAATGTCCAATTTTTAGGGTTTACCATGGACAAGTACCTAGATTGGAAAGCACATGTTAATGGAGTCTGCAAGAAAGTAAATAGTTTCGTTTATGCTTTAAATAGACTAAGAACTACATCAACACAACGCACTGTATTGTTGGCATATCATGGTTATGTAGCCTCTGTTTTACGTTACGGGTTAATACTGTGGGGGAACTCAACAGACTTCCAGCGGGCTTTTCTATCCCAAAAACGTTGCATAAGAGCAATTGTTGGTATTCCTCCATATGAGTCTTGTAAACCTCATTTTAAAAAACTCAAAATATTACCCCTACCGAGTATGTACATTTTTGAAATTTGTGTGTTCGTAAAATCCAATCCTAACCTATTTGTGAAAGCTCATGATATTTATACACGTGATAATACCCATCCTCGTAAATCAAGGCGTGGTCAGCGACTAGTGCTAGAATTTGCACCAAAGACAGCAGTGTTTAAAAAAAATTGCCCAGCTATGTGTGTTAAAATTTATAATAAGTTACAATCTGACATTCAGGACCTTCCTCTACCAAAATTTAGAAAAAAGCTGAAAGAGCTACTTCTTAATAAAATGATTAACTCAATTAATGAATGGTTACAGGAATGATATTTTTTATATATATAAGTAAGAATTAATGTAACGTTATTTAACGTAAAAAAACTGACTTTCTTGCTTTGACAATAACTGGTATAAATATGTCTTAGATTAAATACCCAACACTTTTTTATATTACATTTTTTTTTAAATTTCACATGCCATAATGAGGCTAAATAGAAGATAAGCACAAATAATGTAACTGTTAAACCACCTACTGTACTTACTCTATTTAAATGTGAATAAATGAATTTGAATTTTCGAATTTGAATTTGAATTTGAATTTGAATTCTTACCTGCCACACAGTAAACGGTTGCATTTGTATTGTGTTTGGTGTTGGATATCAAGAGGCATAGCGTACAGCTATTAAAGTGATGATAAAATGTACATGAGTTTTATTTGGAGAACGGCGCAAGTAAGCGCCTAAAACGTAATAAAACAACGATTTCTTGTCTTGATTTTTGTGGGAATTTTAGTCTGTACAAAGAAGACAATTAAAGAGGTAGCACAAAAATATTACTTAGAGACAACCAGTAGCACTATTCTGTAAAAGTCACTGATGCCTTGACATCTCACTCCAAGCTCACTTCATCTTAATTTACCGAGAGAAACGACAGAATAGACCGCGCAGGTTCGGAATAAGTACTAACGCTTTGCATGTCGCTTAAACTAGAGTTTTACACAATGTGGGCAATTTCTTGAACTTCTTTTTATTCAAAAATAAATTGAAAGGGTGAAATCTAATCTCTATCTCTTTCTGTCACCTTCGCTAGAGCGAGAATGTTTCTTTCTGCACCCAACTGCACGGACAACTTGCACGGGGACTCTTTAATGAATTTTGCGTTTGAATTGACAGAAAGGGATAAAGTTGCAGAAAAATGCCAAATAGGAAGATTAAAATAATTAAAGATCATTATTTTATTTTAGATGTGAACAAAGCAAAAGGAAATTACAACAACACAGCATAAAAATAAATAGTATAAGTAGTATAATATTGGGCATTCTAGACCACTATCGGCAAGTCGCTCGGCGAGTGCGCCTCGCTGCCGACAGTGGTATAGAATGCCCAATAATCGTCACTCGACTCGACTCTCCACTCGACCGATAAACTCGAACGAGACAGTTTGTTGTACCGTGTACTTGATTTGGAACGATTAACTCGACCAATGACTAGTAACTTGCAATCGACTCGATCACTGACCAGTAACGCAAAAGAGGTTGTGGTAAGCTTATAAATGTGAACGTTCTATATACATTCACTCATTTCCAATCGGTTCATTTCCGATAGTAATCATGAAATTTGTAAAACATCCGCAATCACTGCATGTTAATACAGTCTGCGATGATATTTGTAAGACTAGTTTCCGTCATGGAGAATTATTACCTAACTCAGTACGATGCATAATTTGCGGTCCGTCCAATTGTGGAAAAACTAATTTATTAATTGGTCTTCTAATACACGAAAACGGATTAAGATTTGAAAATGTTTATGTTTATTCAAAAACTCTGCACCAACCTAAGTACATTTTTTTAGAAAGTGTTTTGCAACGGGTGCCTGGTGTTTCCCTCCAGAAATATCAGGGAAATGAGGAAGTACTAAGCGTTCAGGACGCAAAACCCAACTCCGTGATTATTTTTGATGATGTTGCTTGTGAAAATCAAAGTAACATGCGTGATTATTTTGCGATGGGAAGACACAAGTACATTGATTGTTACATTCTAAACCAAACATATAGTAAAATCCCTAAGCAGTTAGTAAGAGACAATGCGAACTTAATCATACTTTTTAAACAAGATGAAATTAATTTACGACATATTTATGAAGAACACGTCAACACTGATATGTCATGGATTGAATTTCGTGAAATGTGTTCGAAAATATGGAGTGAACCCTTTAATTACGTAGTAATTAATAAGGATTGCTCCAAAAATAAAGGATGTTACAGAAATAAATTTGACACTTTTGTTGTCTTTGATTAAAAATACTAATATTTAAGACCGGTACCCTTGCGATATCATTATTCTTCAGACAACGCTTAATCAATCACGAACTTTTTTTGTTATTATGGAAAAATCAATGAAAAGACAAATAGTTGAAGCTGTAGAAGCTGTTAAGAAGAAAGTGCGAAAGATGAGAGATGTTGAGATTAACAATCAGCAAGCGCTGGAATCAGTGTTCAAGCCGGTAACAGAACCACTCAACCTAATTGCTAACGTCAGTAAGCAGGCTTCGCTCCTCCAAAATATGGAAAATGAAGAAACCGAAGTTCCGTTTATCGAAACTTTGCAAAAAGAAGTCCCTATTAGTAAAGAAAGCAATGATAACAACGACAATGAAGACGAATATGAATCTGATATCGAAAGTGATTCTTCGTATAAATCATTATCTGAAAACAACCAGGGATGTGATATGTCATCCTGGTCAGTGTCTTCAGAAGCACTGAAAGATATTCCGTTTGGTGTCAGAGTAGAGGGCGGCAAATTGATGTTAGGTTCTGCTCGTGTAACGATCAGCGATGAGTATATCATCGTGGCTGGGCGCAAATACCGAAATACGCCTGGTTTAAAACAGTTGCTGCTGAAAAAGAACGTAGATTTAAGCATGGTTACAGAGAGTGATATGAAACATTATAAGTCGATGTTACTTGATACAAATGCACATCGACGAGACTATGAGCCTAGTAAACCAATTAAAAGTAATAAAGGGCAAAAATATTTGCAAATTATTAAGCCTCTATTCCAACTACGAAGTACAATTCAGGAGCACCAATCGAAGGGAAAAGGACTACCTTTAACAAAAATGTGGAAGAAAAACGTAGATTTTGTATATTGGGACGATCCCAATGAACTGGTGGATAGGTTAAAATTATTGATTGTATCTCGAGATGCTGGTAACACAGGATTAGATAATGAAATTATATCTATCATTGAAGAATTGCGTGAAAATAAAGTTATAAATTAATAAATATTTTAAAATGTGTTTATTTTATTATCAACCTCTCGATACAATACACCTTAAACATGAACGTAGACAAATTCGGACACTACATTCACAAAAGAATGCGTTTTTCAGAGTTATTTGAGTTTAATGAGAATGCATTGTTAAAATTAGAAAACGGAGATTTTGATTTAAAAACATCAAGACTGAGAGGAATTAGATCTCCAGTAGAAGCAGACGATGCTGTGAACAAGGATTATGTAGATCGATTGAATGCTAACATGTTAAAAGAATTAAATAATTTGACTGTGGACAAGGATTATGTAGATCGTTTAAATGCTAATATGTTAAAAGAATTTAATAATATGATTGGAACATTGCGTTCTCAAATCATAAAAGACACAAAGGGTACAGTACAGGCTACTTTAAAAGCAAAGATACCTGAGGTTTTAACTCATTTGCAAGATAAGTTTTATACTAAAGCAGAGGTAGATAAATTTCTTCAAAATAAAACTCCGTAATGGCAAAACAACAAATTGTTAATGAAATACATAAAGCAGCGAGAAGAAATTTCCTTCGACGTCCTGTCATTCTAAAAGGGGTCGATGACTTGTGGCAAGCTGATCTGATGGACATGCAAAACCTGAGAAAATATAATAAAGGTCATAATTACATTTTAGTGGTGATTGACTGCTTCTCAAAGTATGCTTGGGCAGAGACATTAAAATCAAAAAATAAACTTGATGTTACTCATGCATTTAAACGAATGCTGATTAACAGCAATCGCAAACCTGTTAATTTACAAACTGATATGGGAACAGAATTTTATAACAACTCATTTCAAACGCTTATGAAAACGTATAATATTAACCATTACTCATCGTTTTCTACCAAAAAAGCTTCGATCGTAGAGCGACTGATTAAAACTCTTAAAAATAAATTATATAAATATTTTAGTCTGAATGGAAACTATAAATGGTTAGGTGTACCATTAGAAGTTACGTTAAAGACTTATAACAACACAAAACATCGTACTATTAAATTTAAACCAATCGAAGTAAATAAATCTAGTGAGTCAGTTATAAAAGAAAATATTAAAAAAACCTTAAATCATGTAACCATTCGTAGGAAACCTAAGTTCAAAGTAGGTGACTTTGTTCGTATCAGTAAATACAAACACAATTTTGAGAAAGGTTATACACCTAATTGGTCAACTGAAATATTTACTATAAAAAAAAAAAATCATACCATACCAGTAACATATCATATACAAGATCAGCGAAAGCAAGCCATATTGGGAACCTTTTACGAGCAAGAACTTCAGAAATCTTACTATCCTGGTATTTATTTGGTAGAAAGGGTTTTAAAAAGGAAAGGAACAAAAATGTTTGTGAAATGGTTGGGTCTAAATAACGAAGAAAACAGTTGGATCGACAAAACTGCAATAGTGGAATAAAATAATTATATAATAGTTAATTTTGCATTATTTCTTTCATTACACTTTAGACAATGCAAGGAGGTGAACTTGTTAATACCTTAATTAATAATCTACCGTTCGAACTTCATTTACCCGGCTACAATTATTGCGGTCCGGGAACAAAACTCCAGAAACGTTTACTACGAGGTGACCGAGGTGTAAATAAGCTAGACGAAGCTTGCATGCATCACGACATTGCATATGCAAACCATACAGACTTACCCAATCGTCACAAAGCTGATTTACAACTACTAAATATGGCTAAACAAAGACTTAAGTCGAACGATGCAGGGAAAGGTGAAAAACTTAGTTCGTGGTTAGTGAGCAAAGTTATGAAAGCCAAACTGAAATCTGGTGCCGGCTTTAAAACGTTTAAAAGTTTCGTATCAAAAATAAGAGCGAAAATAAAGAAACTGAAACCAAAGGACAGTAAAACTTTAATTAACGCTGCTTACTTAGCAGCAAAAAAAATATTTCCAAAAATTCAGAAAATTCGAGTACCACGAGTGATACCCTTACCGAAGACTGGAGGTATTCTACCTTTAATCCCAATTTTTGCGGGCTTATCAGCATTAGGAACTTTAGCTGGTGGTGCGGCTGGTATTGCAAAAACTGTTAACGATTACAAAGCAGGTCAGCAAAATTTACAAGAAACACAACGACATAATAGGGCTATGGAGTCTTTAAAGTTAGGCCAGGGTTTATACATTAAGTCACATAAAAATGGAAAAGGTTTATTCGTAAAATCTTCAAAAAACTAAAAAATAAGCTACCTAATCGTCCTCTAACTAATGTAGACATCCAAAAGTATGCACGCGACATCCCTCACTTTCGAGGAGTGTATATGAGAGATCAGTTACCAAGGACGCCAAAACGGATTGAATGTGGTATTGTTAACTTGGACGATTATAAGAACGAAGGGACGCATTGGGTAGCTTATGTAAAAGTATGCAATTATTGTGAAGATTTTGATAGCTTTGGAGATTTGAAACCTCCAATGGAATTAATACGATATTTTAAGAATTGTGATGTTTTTTATAATTATACAAGATATCAGAAATTCAACACTGTAAATTGTGGGCACTTATGTTTAGAATATCTGTGGACTTTTTGGAATAAAAACGTATAAAATTTATGCTTTTCTTTTATTTCAATCATTTGCAAGATGTCACTCACATTATCGATAACTGGAAACTCGTCAACTTTATCTACTTACTATCCTAACACGTTGCAACTATATGAACAGTATGAGTGTGCCTTATTGCATTTCGCAACATTTAATTCGATTCCAAACATTGACAAAACGAATAATAAATTCTATTATGGTTCTAACGAAGTTATTGAAATACCGGAGGGCACCTATGAATTGCAAGATATTAATGATTATTTGAAATCTGAAATGAAAGATGCATCAATCAAACTACAGTGCAATAACAATACTTTAAAAGCTGCTGTATATTGTACAAAAGACATAAATTTTAATAAAGAAGGTACTTTCAGGAATTTGTTAGGGTTTAATAAACAGATCTTGAAAGCAAATAAATGGCATGAGTCACAGTTGCCAGTCAACATTTTACCCACAACAGTGATCAGGATCGAATGTGATATTGTAAGCGGCTCGTACACAAACGGAGAACCGAGTCACATTATCCACGAATTTGCACTCAACGTGCCTCCCGGATATAGGATTATAGAAATCCCAAAAAACGCGATATACTTTCCAATCAACCAAAACAACATTAGCTGCATACATATCAGGCTGTTAGATATAAATAACCGCTTAATAAATTTGCGCGGTGAAGAAGTGCAGCTGTATTTGCATCTCAGAAGAAAAAAATGATTGACTACAATAAATATGTGCATCAGCAAATCAAAAATATCAGTTTCGCTCAAGCTTCCAACCATATAAGAGCTCGCCCTAAGAAGAAAATAAAATTAACTAAAGACAACAAGGCATTTCTCAAATCGATCGGTTTGCTAAAATGAATATCTTAGACGTTTTATCCGCTCCGACTTACGACAACACGGTTGAAGGAATCGAATTTCATTCTTACAAGCCCTACGTAACTAGTTTCAATAGGAACGATGAAATTCGCATACCCATTAACCAACAAGACTTGTATATACTTCCGTCAGCTAGTACCTTGTATTTGGAAGGAACTATTATCGTAAGCAAAAAGGATATGAAAGAGAAAGCCACTAGTGTTAATTTTACGAATAATGCTCTACTTTACCTGTTCCAAGATATAAGATACGAGCTAAATGGAGTGGAAATTGATAGAATAAAAAATGCTGGCATAACTACCACCATGAAATCGTTAATATCAATGAGTGAAAGTGAATCAAAGATATCTAATGCATGGGGCTGGAATATCGATGGCATAAAAAATATAAATGGAGGTAGTTTTTCCGCTTCTATACCACTCAGTAACATCATCGGTTTCGCCGAAGATTTCAAGAAAGTCGTGATAAATTGTAGGCACGAACTGATATTGCTACGAAGTAATACTAACCTGAATGCGGTCAAACTTAACACCGGTGAATCTGTAGAAGACGTTCAAATAAATAAAATCATCTGGCGTGTACCGCATGTTAAAGTGTCCGACAAAGAGAAAATAAGTTTGCTAAAACTGTTAGAAAAAGATCGACCATTTCAGATGATATTCAGAAATTGGGATCTGTACGAATATCCAGCTTTACCTAAAACTACAAAACATACCTGGTCTATCAAAACTTCCTCACAAATAGAGAAACCAAGATACATAATTATGGGCCTACAAACAAATAGAAAAAACAATTCAAGTTCTGATATGTCTCAGTTTGATCACTGCCATGTTCGTGATGTTAGAGTATATCTAAATTCAACTTACTTCCCGTATGAAAACCTAAATGTCAGTTTCGCGAATAACAGAATCGCTTTATTATACGAGCAATACATTCGATTTCAACAGTCTTATTACGGACGTCGCTCGGAACCCTTATTAAGTGAGAAGCAATTTAAAGATTTGGCGCCGCTGTTTATCATAGATTGCTCTAGACAAGCTGATAATGTAAAGACAGGTCCTATTGTGGATGTACGAGTGGAAATTGAAAGTGATTCGGACATACCAGATCAAACTTCTGGATATTGTCTTATATTGAACGACTGTATAATTGAGTATAAGCCGCTGAGTAATACTGTGAGAAAAATATCATGAATCCGAATACTATCATATTAGATGTTCAAGGGTTTAAGGACCTGTACAATAATTTTATAATAAAAGAATTAGCTTTTGCTACTCGTGATTATACTCAAACATTTTTAATTAAACCACCATACTTGTTTAAACACTTAACAAGTGACGAAAAGAAACAGGTTATATGGTTGGAAAGAAATAGGGGTATTTATTGGAATGAAGGATATATTGACTATAGAGAATTTCGACGTATAATCGTTCCATATCTAGAAAATAAGGAAATCATTGTAAATGGTTTGGAGAAGGTGAATTGGATAAAGGATCTTTGTATGAATTGTACAGTATCAGACCTTGGCAAAGAACAATGTCCTAATTTCTCTGCTTTGCATAAAAAATACTGTGAAGGAAGATCTAATTTTAATTGTAATAAACATCTAAAGCATTGTGCGCTTAAAAATGTGCTTTGTTTAAGGAAGTATTTAGAATGGGCATGAAATGTATGTACCTACTAATGTGTGTAATGTAGATTATTAGTTTTTAGGCTTTTTAAATAAAAATCAAAATAAGTTAAATATGCTTTTATTTTGCTAAACACCCCCCCACACTTCTCTGAATAACTCAACACTACACGAAATTGAAAAGAAAAGAAATATCTTAATAAAATTATAAATATTAGTTTACACAAAAGATTATTAAAAGTCAGTATCTATTAAAGATTTCGATATTTTCTTAACTAAAGACTCAGTTTCGTCCATAACACTGTCGATAGCATCTTGAACAATATATTGGGCGTTTATAATAACGTTCTCACTGTCACTATCACTGTCTATGTTTTGAGGATTGTTATTACATAGATCTACGACTGAAATTTTTATTAATTTAATCCCTCTTCGCTGTAGTCGACTCATAACGAAGGATTTGGTTGGTTTTAGCTTTTTCGACTTTTCCCTGCACCGTTGTTTTGGTTTTTTATCTTTCGTGACTTGTTTGCTGTGCTCGGGTTCGCTGCGAAACATCTCAGAGAATCCCTCGTAAGGATCCTGAGCATACTGGCTGAACACAATCTCGGATTCAGACATCTGGAACAAAATATAAACACAATTATACCACTATTCCATTAGTATAGCGCTCGAAAGCGTTATAATTGGGTTTTCCATTGAGTCCACTATATACCTATATTATATTGATTATTTAACACTACTGCGATCACAATCGTTAGTTATGAAACAATAATAAAAAACGAATTAAAAATATTTTACTCACCGACATGATTACTTTAGATGAAAGTTAAAAAACAATATTTTATTTTATATTATTATTTTAATTACATGTCAACCATAAAAATGACAACTAAGCACTTGTGTCTCCATGCTAAGGCCAATGAACTGCAACGTAGACAAAAATTATACAATGACGAATAACAGCGCCTTGTAAGAGTGTTACTTAATCGTAAACGTTAGTTATTACGAAAATCAACCTTATGATGCAAGGTATTTTAGGTGCATAGTGCAACTGAAATCACTGCAATCGGTATTTACTTTATTTACCGATTGAAAAAAGAGAGTAAGTAATGACATTTTAAAATAAATAGGATTTCATAAATGAAACAAGTCAATAATTACAGTAATTCAAATTTTATTTTATTTTAGTATAATATTACCATTTATTATTTTCTAAAACTAAACTTAATACATGAGTAGCTATAGATAATTACGTTACACTAAACTTAAATTAATCAGAGTAATTCATTCTTAAAAAGAAACGCATGACCCCAGGCTCGAGTTGATATTTGATCTACAGATATCGATCGTTTGTCATCATTTCTAGATAAAGCAACTTTGTTGACAGTCCGAGTAAATATTTCGTGTTTTATCGATTTAAACATATAATTTTTTCTCCGGATTACTCCACCATTAAATAAAATGGTTTCATAGTCTGATAAGTTTAAATCCCTGACCACGCTTGGTTTCACTCCTTTTGCTTTTTTAATAATATAATATTTCGTGGTTTCATTTTCGATATAAATAAACAGGTAGTCCTTTGACCTACAAGGCAACACTCGCACGCTTTTTAAAGTATTTTTAATTTAATTTAGATAAGTAATCGATTTAATTTTAAATAAAGTCGATTAAAGTATCGTAACGACCTGTCTACCCCTTCTCCTAGACAGTGACAGCTCATTCTTTTTCCGTGCGAGGCAACGAGTGCACGCGCTCCTTCGTTCTTTTGTTCGTACCTATATATTTTATAAACTAGTTCATTGTTATTAAAGTTCACCATGCCAAAAAGATCCTACGAAGAGAAAATAGAATACTATAAGAATAAGATGGAGAAATTACGTGACAAACACCGTCACAAACGACGACGTCGAGAGGATTCCTTTTCGTCCTCGGACGATAATTATCAGCAAGGTTAGAAAGTATTCATTTCTTTTGATATTACTGTTCAAGTATGGTTCAAAGGTGAACATCTTGATACGGTATTTTTGCCATAGATTCAAATTTGAACGCGGCAAATATTCAACCTACCCGCCATAGATTCCTCACGTGAACGAGGCGTTGTAATATATTGTTTTGGATTCGAATTTCGAACCATTACTATTTAACTCATGAACGTACCCACGTTTGCGTTATATTTATAATTACGTTTGTCCTCTAGGAGGCGAAACGGCGACGTGGGATGTATTAGAACCACCTAATGAAATTGACCTGCCACCTGATGAGGCTTTTATTAAACCATCGGACCCGGATGAAACTCAGCCGGATATTTTACTGGAGTCTGTTCCGACTCAGCCTGATAATTTACAATTACAAGCGGTCGGGGCGCCGCCGGCGGCGCCCCCCGAACCTCCATTGGATCCAGCGATTCTGTCAGCCCTCGGTGAAGCGACAGATGAAGGACCAATATGGGGTCAAGAAATACACGGCAACTTAACCCAATTGTGGCACCCTTTAATTAAAAAGGGAATGGGTAAAGAGATAAAGGAAAAAATCCTAAAACAATATCTCGTACCTAGTAACTGCACATTATTGCAAGCACCAAAATTAAATATTGAGATCTCAGCTGCTATTGCAGACATGGTGAGGTTACGGGACAAAAAAGTTGAGACATTTCAACAACAGTTGGGTGTCGGCATTACAGCTATTAGCAGGGCGATGACGTCTTTAATGACGACTGATAATAAAATCGATGCAATAAAAACACTAAGCGATGGCTGTCGCATTTTATGTGACTTGCATTTTTCTGAAACCCAAGCTCGGATAAAAATGATCACACCAGGACTGGCGAAACCTTTTCTCAATGTCATACAGGATAGTGAGCGAGATGAGACACTGTTTGGTTCTAGTTTACCTGAAAAAATAAAAGCATCCAAAACTATAGAAAAACAGGGGCTGCAGATCAAAAAGACTGTGCCGCTGCCAGCAAGACCCAATACAGTTGTCCAGCCTTCAACTATGTCAGCTCGCCATCAGTTTCAGGGAAACTGGCCAGGACCTTCTCGTTACCTGACGAACAGGGGGGGGCGAGGAGGTCAGAGGAGAATCCCAACGTCAGCGCGTCGAACGGCGCCGATGACGTCGACTGTGACGTCGACCAAGCCGAATCAGCTGCGGTCGCGTGCCCCTCCACGCCAGTAACACAGGTACATGCCGGTAGGGTACAACATTTTTATAGTTGTTGGACTCTCATTACTAATAATAGCAGTATTCTTAGTTGGATCCTGCAGGGAATATCTATTCCGTTTATATGTACGCCATTTCAAACGTGTATTCCTAAAATCACGTGGTCATTGAATGAACAGCGTGACATGTCGTTAGCTATCGAGAACTTACTCGAGCTGGGTGCTATTTCACAAGTTGAATCGAGGTCAGATCAGTTCATTTCTAGTACGTTTTTAGCTCCAAAGCCTAACGGCGGCCAAAGATTTATTCTGAATTTAAAATTATTAAATCGTTTTATACCTAAAATGCATTTTAAAATGGAGGATAGTAGAACGGCCTGTAAGTTAGTACAATCCAATTGGTTTATGGCGACCATAGATATGAAGGAATCTTATCTACTTATTCCTGTTGCTGACGAATTTCGTAAATACCTTCGATTTCATTATATCGCGGAAAACTCAAGCGAAACAATAACTTACGAGTTTAGCGCATTACCTTACGGGCTCGCCATAGCTCCTAGGTGTTTTACTAAAATCGTCAGAGAGGTTGTAGGTACTTTACGTGGTCGTGGTTTTCAGTCTGTAGCTTATTTAGATGACTTGTTTTGCTTAGGTAGCAGTTACGAAGAATGTCTTCGTAATGTTAAGGAAACAGTAGCGTTATTAGAATGTTTGGGATTTGTAATAAATTACGAAAAAAGCCATTTAATATCTCATAAAACTTGCAAATTTTTAGGATTTATTTATAATACCAATGATATGACTTTGTCGTTGCCGTTAGATAAACGCAACAAGATAGCTATTTTAGTTAAAAAATACTCCAAACTCCCCATTGTTTCTATAAGAAGTTTTTCTCAGTTGATAGGAGTACTGGTTGCAGCATGCCCAGCGGTGCGTTACGGTTGGTTGTACACCAAGATATTAGAGCGAAGTAAATATTTGCTTCTACGACAGTATGGGTCGTTTGACATACAGGTTAAACTCCCTCGTATTATTTTAAACGATTTGAATTGGTGGTCAACGAATATTTATAAAGTAAATAGTCCAATAAAGCCCCAGAGTTATGCACTGGAAATATTCACCGATGCGTCACGCACAGGTTGGGGTGCGTTTAATAACGGGTTAAGAGTCAATGGCGCTTGGAAAGAAAGTGAGAATAGTTTTCACATTAACTATTTAGAACTTTTAGCTGTATTTTTCGCCCTTAAATGTTTTGCTCGAGATCTAACTGAATGTGCTATCCTGCTCCGCGTGGATAACACTACGGCGATAAGCTATATAAATCGCATGGGCGGTGTTCAGTTTCCACACTTAAGTTCACTTTCCCGCGAAATTTGGCAGTGGTGCGAGATGCGTAAACTGTGGTTATTTGCTTCGTATATTAACACGAAGGACAATATTGAGGCTGATGAAGAGTCACGCAGGGTGAACCCAGACGTTGAGTGGGAGCTATCACAGCCCGCATTTCAATTTATTGTGCAAAAGTTAGGTCAACCAGAGATTGACTTATTTGCTTCTCGTATCAATGCCAAATGTCGTGATTATGTGTCCTGGAAACAGGACCCGGATGCAATAGGTGTCGACGCATTTACGATAAGTTGGTATCCCAAATTATTTTATGCGTTCCCGCCATTTTCTCTGTTACTAAACTGCATACAAAAGATTATACAGGATAAAGCTACGGGTATCCTGGTTTTTCCCATGTGGCCTACACAGGCTTGGTATCCACAATTAATAGATTTAATAGTTGGAGAAATAGTTGTTTTGGAACCACATCCAAACTTAGTATTGTCGTATTTCAGGCAACGACACCCGTTCCACCAGACGCTTACCCTGGGAGCAGCACTGCTCTCAGGCTCGCGTTCTTGCACCGCGGCGCGCCACCGGCCGCGCTGCATCTGATGCTCGCTTCATTATCAGTTAGTACAATAAAACAATATGGAGTTTGTTACAAGCTGTGGTGGCAGTATTGCCAAGACAATAACCGTAATGTGTTCGAGAGTTCCACCCCTCACATCGTATCTTTTTTAACTGAGCAATATGATAAAGGCGCTTCTTATGGCACGTTGAACAGCCATCGCTCAGCTTTATCTTTGCTCATGGGAAACAAATTTTCAGACGAGTGCGTCACACGTCTCCTTAAAGGGGTATTTAAGCTGAGGCCATCATTGCCTAAGTACTCGAGTACATGGGACCCCCAAATAGTATTAGACCATATCTCGAAGTGGGTTCCACATAGTCAGCTTAATTTGGAAAAAATTACAAAAAAGCTCATCGTTTTACTAGCCCTGTGTACTGCACATAGAGTGCAAACATTTTCCGTGATTAAAATCAGTAATATTAAAATCAACACAAATGGTATCGAAATCGTTATTACAGATATTATTAAAACCTCAGGGATTGGCCGGGATCAGCCGGTTTTGTATTTGCCATATTTTCGAGAAAATCTCTCTATCTGTCCAGCCACAACATTAGTCGACTATATGTCAGCAACGAAGGTCTTGAGGCCTTCGAACATAGACCACCTCTTAATGACTGTGAAGCGTCCATATAAGAACGCGACAGCACAGACAATAAGTAGGTGGATCAAACAGACGCTGTGTTCGAGCGGCGTGGACGTGGCAGTGTATGGCGCACACAGCGCCCGCCACGCTGCCACGTCGACGGCGCGCGCGGCTGGCCTAAGTCTTGATCTCATTCGAAAAACTGCTGGCTGGACCGCCTCTTCCCAGACCTTTGCTAAGTATTATGATCGCCCAATCATAGATAAATCTACCTTTGCAGAATCAGTTTGTTTACGTAGCAATACAAATGATTGATACCCGAATGTTATGAATGTGATTATGTATAATGCAATTATTTCTGTTAAATCATTTAATACAAGATTGAAGATTTGATTTACTATTCTCGTGTTTCATTTGTAATATACCTATTTGAAACATATACTTACACCAAAAGTAAAAAATCGTGAATCTCTAAACATCTACCTGTTTATTTATATCGAAAATGAAACCACGAAATATTATATATGATCAAACGAACTTCTTAAGTGAAGTTCGATCGATATAATATGAGTGGTTTCATTTGAAGATATAAACAACCCAACCCACCCAAATCCCAGATTTTTTACTAACACGAGAAGACTTGAATTCAAGTCGCATCTCTAAAAAGAATGAGCTGTCACTGTCTAGGAGAAGGGGTAGACAGGTCGTTACGATACTTTAATCGACTTTATTTAAAATTAAATCGATTACTTATCTAAATTAAATTAAAAATACTTTAAAAAGCGTGCGAGTGTTGCCTTGTAGGTCAAAGGACTACCTGTTTATTTATATCTTCAAATGAAACCACTCATATTATATCGATCGAACTTCACTTAAGAAGTTCGTTTGATCATATATTATTTGGGGTTTTTATAGAGTAAAGTTTCGATCTCAAACCAACAAAATCAGATATATATTTTCCTCCCATTTCATCTTTAAAGAGACCGGGTACTTTTTTATTTTTTAACGGTATCTGTAAATCATTTGCGACTTCATAGTTACTGCTGTCAAAATATTGTAAAAAATAATATTTCAAATCATGGTAAAAATCGTTAGTGTCTATTTTATAAACAAAGGAATCGGTATCTGTGTAACATAGCTGCACTCGATCTTCATAAAAAGGCTTTACAATATCGTAATGAAAGTGATACATGTGTGCTTTTGAAAGTTCCAACACAGTGAAACCTATGTAGATAGGCTTATCTAAAATAATTTGATCAGGTTTCATTTGTATTGCAACTAAGTTTTCAGATAAAATAGATGCACTGTGGAAATAAGGGTTGGCTATAAGTTTCTCAGCGAATATAAATTTCTTAGTTCGATTGGACTGATCGCACCATTGATTAACTAAATGCACGGTTACTCTATTTTCAGAATTTTCTAATGTCTTTCCAAAAACACTGTTATTTAATAACTTAAAAAAGTCTTGTTCGAAGGAACTTTTTGCTTTTTGTCTTAATTGAGTATTTAACTCTATGTACTGTTTTAAATATGGAGCCTGTCTAAAAGTAATAGCTCTATGAATTTTACGTAAAATTAAACCATGTTCCAAACATTTCTTCAAATGAACGTAATGAATCACATAGTTGTACTTATTATACAAATTTGCTATGAGTTTCTTGGTTTTACCTCCCGGGGGTACACATTTTTCAGGACAAAATGGTAAGTCATTATGGTGATTATGTAAATGCTCGGGATACAATAGATCGACTTCTAATATGAAGCCCCATTTTGCGTTATCTTCTATAGCGGTAACATCAAAATTAGCTATTTCGTTATCACCTAAAAATCTGAAACTAGAGTATGGTAAATACTGACACATGCTAAAACCGTAAAGATTATTACAATCTAAATATACTATGAAACTCTGAGGTTGTGATGGATTATATTCAGGCATGTATTTGTGATTAGCTCTAGCATGCCGATGGGAACACATGCACAAACCACCGCGTATACCGCTTTGTATCATTCTGATGATAGCTAAGTCCGACACTAGCTCTAACTGAACGCCTGTTTTTAGCAACATTGCATCAAAAGATAAACTGGGTACAGTAATGTAAAACGCGGGGTCAAGACTGTAATATTGTTTACAGGTATTCCGAAAATTTTGAAATATGTCTGTCAACAAAAGCACATCCGTTTTTAAGTATAGATCCGTATACTCGCCTAGGTTATTAATATTGAATGCAGCCCAAACAGTCTGCGCGTGATTATAATCTTCATCACTAATGACTTCGTTAGTCAAAGAATTATAAAAATTATCCTTAGACGGCAAACATTTTTGATCGTAACATTCCCAAGTGGTCATGTAATCATATGGATAAATACCTTTTCTTCTCAATAAATTAAACGGTCTTTCTTTGGAAAAATGAGATCGTAGATTAACGAAATCTTCCACCTGCAACGTTTTAGCGAGCTTGTCTAAACTTGTTCCCAAAAAGTTGAAGGAATCTAGAAACCTTATACAAATGTACTCGTTATCAGCAATGGGAACAAACTTGTGTGTCTATGTGCTGCACCTCGATATAGACCCGTAATATGACAATGATCTCTTACTTTATCGGTCAAGAGTAAATTGTCGCAAATATGACACTTAACAGCACGTTTGAAATCAAGAGAATTTTCATCAGTGAATATCATAGGCTCGCTTTTGGATATAATTCTATGTATTTCTTTTACATCCTCAGTAAGAAAATGTATAAATTTTGAAACACAATCATTACCGCGATAACTTCTATAGCCCTCAACGGTGTCATTTTTTTTATTTGATGACACGACATTGTAAGCGAACGCCGCTGGCACGTGGCGTTTTAAGTATGACGTGTTAGCGGTGTTGAATTCAGCGCCGGAAATCGGTTCAAGTAACGTTTCAAAGTCGGCATATATGACGAATGGAATATTTTGTTTTCTATCATAATTCTTAAATTTTAAAAATGACCCCTGTTCCGGTAAAACAGTGACAATCCCACCACACAAGTGGGATTCAATTTGACTAAGCGTTGGAAAAAACAATAAACATGTTTCACAGAAATAAAGTTTACCATGATGCTTGGTCATCTGATTTCTTACTAAACGAGATAAATCTTTGATAAGACAGTAATGAGAATTATTATTGTTTTCTATAAACAGTAGATGGATACTTTTATTAGACTTGTTATTGAACGTTGTATACAATGGCCCAATAATTGTTTTCTCATTTTTTAACCCATATACAAATATATTGAGAGAAGGATTATTTCTCTCAAAGATAGCTATGTCCGAGAATGTAATTGGAAATGTTAAATTTTTAACATTCAAAACATCCTGAAAGTATGGATAAGACGAAATTCTATCGGGATGTCTGTGTGTGGGGTACAATGCCGCCACAACACACCACAAAAAGCAATACTCATCATTGTTTCGAATATTCAAACAAGCTCTTTTAACCTTTATGGATTTCGGCAAACTTACAAATTTAGATCCGCTGAGTGGTTGATATTTATTAATATTTAATTCTAAATGTGAATTGCATAAAAATGTCCAACCACTATCTCTTTCCTCAAATTCTTTAATTTTTTTTAGTAGTAGATTAACAGCTGATTTGTAAATAGAATCAAAATCGTAATTAATTAGTGTTATAAAATTTTTTGTTCGAAATGATTTTATTTCTTGTTGATCATTTTTAAACATAAGAAAGGAAGCAAACAGTTCGAAGTTTATTTTGACAGAGGTGTGTTTCTGTATTGAACTATCTATTAGATGTTTGACTTGTGTACTAATACTATTAAGAAACATTTCTGGAAAACCATGTATTTGTTCCCCTGTCGCTGTGATTTTATAACTTTTGATTCGTTCTTTAAAAGAAGAATTAATAATTGCAACATTATCATAAATAGGGGTTGAACTAATGTTTTTATGTACATTGCTACGTAAATGACCAGACCAACGGCGATTATCTACAAATACTTTACAATCAGAACAGTGAGGCATTATGTTATTGTAGAAATCAAAGAACACTAACTATTTCAATAAAATTAGATTAGTTAATACTTACAACTAATATTCACGATCTTAGGTAATACCAGTTACAAAATATTTTAGGTATATATTTAGTACAACTTGATCAGGACTATTTTATGTTCGTTCCAAGATCCCTTGTGTAATTTCTTCTCAGGCAAGTCGGTAATTACGTTAAGGCAGAATGTTTCTGAAATAATTAAAAAATGGATGCATTAGGCACATAATCTAATTAGATAGATAATGGTATAATCTTAGGAGAAAAATATAGATAATAATTACCTGCAAAATGTAACATGATTTATATACATAAGAATGTGTATCTGCGTGATCCAAATATGGAGATATATTTCTGGTAATTAAATAATTCTTCACAGGCCAGTCGGTAATTAATATTATGTTTAGGCAGAATGTATCTGAAATAAAAAACATGGTTTTATTAGGTACCGATAAAGAATCAGACATATAATTGTAAATTCTGGGTTGAAAAAAAATCATACTATTATGTTCTGATATAATTTGATAATTACCTGCACAATATGAAATGATTTATACATAAGAATATGTATCTGCTTGATCCAAATAATGTTTCAGGCCCCCCCTCGATATACCGAACACAGTCGCTCCAGGAGATGAAATCGTTCGTATGTACTTTCTGGTGTGTGATCAATAAAATATTTATTTTTAATAATTGACTTAATTTTCGGTGACTGTTTAGAAAGGTGCTCACTCCGAGAGACCTTTAAAATAATAAATAATATTTTATACTATATTTTTTTGTCTAAAAAGCAGAAAAATATTTCATCATAAAAGTTGTTTTTGCGCAAATGTTACACGTGTGCTTAACCTAATTATTTATTTCACATTTACAATAATCAGCTATTTTAGTTAGGGTTGACAATAACTTAGTAGGCATTCTATGTATCAGCAATAAACAAAATTTACACAATGCATTATTACGATTAAAATATATCATAGCGTATCGATAGATATTGATTTCCGTGGCTTGACTCTTGGCTGTTAGTGTAGTTATGAGAACTATATTATATATTTATTTAAAGAAGTCTAGAAAAGTACTAGGTAGACGGCAATAAGTTCATGTTCTCTACACAAGACCTAAACGTAGATGATAAAATAAGTACCTTAGAAATATTTATTTACCTCTCTAAAATAATTAAGTAGTAGATCTTCAGTATTACGTCGTGGCTTTATAATTATAAATATTGAAATAATGTCGGACGTGCGTGACCTCGAGCGCATAAAATCCAACAAATATAACTGGCTCGTCTGACGGTCAGATATTTATAAGTATTATAATTAGTAGCGGACGTCTCCCTCGGTCGCAGTACACGAGGCTCGGACAATCGTCAGCTCGTCCGTCCGCGCGCCCGCTGTCCCGCGCCCGGGGTTGCCAACTTAGGGGTTTTGCCCCCAAATTTAGGGGCTAGAAGTGTTAAAAGGGACATTTTTAGGGGCTGGAATTTTTTGGGGGTTTTTTTAGGGCCACTTTAATTGGGATGGAGTTCCAATTATGGCAACAAAAATTACTTCGGAATGGCATCAACTGCAAAATAAAAAAAACATGGACACATGTATCGAGTTCATCTTCTGCAGTACATATCGATTGCGATGCTGGTAACTGCAAACGATTTGAAAATATCTAAAAATTTACTTTGGCATTATTGACACTGCGTGTTTTCAATGCCTCTGTTGCATCCTCTGAGCGTGCCTTTTCTATATAAGGGACAATTAAAAATAAACTGAGGAACAGATTATCCCTTAAAATGGTACATAGTGTCATGATGGTTCGATTTTCCGGGGTAAGAGGGAAGGGGAAAGGGAAGTCGGGATTATGAATCGTGTGTAAAATTTGAACCCACTGTTGATATGATAAAGAACTTCAACGTACGTATACTGACTTCAAAAGTGGGACGTCAAATGAAAATAAGGAACGGGATAAAGATGCAATTTTACAAATAATTAACATCTTTACATGATAAATTACTGTATTTAGTCAATAGTATAATTTGCTAACTTAATGTACGTAAAGTTTAGGAAATAAGTAGGTACATAAAATTCTATATTTAGGGGTTTTTAGGGGGGTTCAGAAAAAAAATTTGGGGAAAATTTTCATAAGGGTTGGTAACACTGCCGCGCCACGCAGCAGTAACGCGTTAGACGCCAAACACAGAGGTCGTTGACGTTTGGCGTGGCGTTCAAAATGGCGATTGAAGAAACAAAGCTAATAGAAAACGTTCGTGCACACGAATGTTTATATAATGTTATGATTCCGGAGTACAAAAATTTTCACGCAAAGTTAGCAGCGTGGCGACAAATATCGTCGAACTTAAATATACCGGGTGAGTGAATTTTATACTTTAATCTTGTTCATTTTCTTGTTAATTATTTGTTGTATGTAACATTCTACATGAAGTAGTTCATGCTGCAATAATATGCGCCATCCGTGCCCTGTACACAAAGACGATCCAATACCTCAACTAGGCCCTTTTTATGAAATCTGTCGCTTTGCTCTACCGATCGAAACGTCAGGGTTGTCAAACGAGTTAGCCAGATTATTTGTATAACTAAAAATTTTACATTATCGAGTTGCTAAACCACTGTGGTCCCGGGTTGCAGAATAGGCCACCCCATCTCCTCCTGCGGGTATCGTAGAAGGCAACTAAAGGATGGAAGTTAGAATATGATGATAACATCTTCCTCATCTGTTTTGACCCCGGCAACCAATATGTACATGGCGGGACAACCATGTGTGAAAACTGAGTCCCAATGAGTAGTATCCCATATGCACGGTCTGCACTTGCTCCGGTAGCTGCACTATGGGGGGGCTAAGATTCCCCGGGCGACGTTATCAACACCATAATTTATACCTGGCAACGTTTAATGGACACTTTCTGTTACTGAACAAGCACCTCACTGAACTGGAAGTAAAGTCTTATCAACAGGCACATGATGGGGCTATCGGAGATCCTACAGGAGACGATAACCCTCGACAGTGAGTAAGTAGAATAAGTACTCTACTTCCGAGAAGGACACCAATAAAATCTAAGATTTTTTTTTAAATTGCAACTTTCTCTAATTGGACGTAGTTTAGCAGAAAGGACTCAACCCACGGCATGGTCAAAGAGCCAAAACCCCAAAGAGGTCCTAACGGTTAGTTCTTTCACTCAGCAAAAAAGATCCGAAAAACTACAAAGATAAGTTTTTTTAACGATGGGAACCAACCCACATGAGGATGGGGATCTTTTCACAAACTACAGTAATAACCCAGACTGCTTGAGTCGTTTTTGGTAATTGAATCTAAAATTATAAAGTATTTCATTTAATTTCTCGAAAAGGATCTAAATAATAAAACATTGATTAGTCAGAAATTTATTTTTGTAAGTTTTCCTTTCTGATAAGCTACCAATTGAATGAATTGTTTTTTAAAAACACGTGCGTCATTAAAAATCTAAAACTAAAATGAAAACAACCGGTTAGCCAACTAAGAATTTCAAAATGACGGAAAACAACTACCTATTTTCATTAATTATGAATTTCATACACTACATGATAACACGTAATTACTTAATTTACCTTGATGTGACAGCCCCGACCAACTGAAGCCTACTTCATGTAGCTGCGTACGTCTGTGCGAGTTCGTCGATTCGATAGTTTGTTCCCAGTTGATTACTGTTGATAATTACTAATATTGTCTCCTGTGTCCAGTATAATAATATAGGTATGTGATTGCCTCGACGAACGACTAGTGAACATCTCTGTGTGCAATCGTTTTTGGAGTTGGTAAAATTGAATTGTCTGGGCTGAGCTAAGCCAATTACTGCACAATAATACTGCCAAGCATACTATCAGATTACTAGGCGATAAATTAGCGAGAAAGAGCGATAGTTATTTTTTACGTAAAAATAATTTGATTTATTTACGTGGAAGGATAATTTCGTAATATCTCAGTGTAAGGTAAATGATTACGTACAAAATGAAATAGGCATTCAAAGGAAGTGTAGCAAAAATAAAGTTATCCCAATTAATTACAAAACCTTTCAGTAATTTTTCTGTAGGTATGCCACAGGTATTTCTGAAAACCCTAAGCTTTCTGTATATCTAACACGCGGTTTTATGAAGCGACTGTGATTAAGGCAGAATTTTTTCTCTGAAATCAGCTACCTAAAAGAAGAAATACTTACCGTTAAAGAGAATAAATTGTACCTGCTTTCAAATGGAATTATAAAAATTATTAATATTTAAATTAGGTAGGTAAACCTACCTAATTAAAAGTCATACCCACCAGGTAACCACCTATAACAGTCATTCTGCAAGAAATGAAGGACGTATTATGCTCCCAGTTTTTTCCCATACCTTCTTCCGAAAATATTACTTTAATTTGTTTATAACACAGGTCCGATTCTGATGACAGTTAAGGCATAGAGGCAATCATTGTAGGTGTACTAATACACCCTCCTTTCGTGAAATATGTTTTAGTCCCAGGTATGGCGCTAGCCAATTTCCAACTGCGCTAAAATTCACACTCCGGGCGACTACAGATAAATTATTTATGGGGAAACCCACCATCACATCTATAAGCAGTCGCGTTTGCAACCATTAGACAACTTGGAGGATTATGGTGACATAGTTACTTATTTCCTTAAGTTACGCTTTGGTTGACAAGTGCGCAGCCACAGTCACAGCTAGTTGTATAATAAAATAAATAAATGATAATCTTCTTAGTTCCAGAATGTAAATCAAAATGGAATCATTTGCGTAATGCATTTTTGCATGCATTAAGCAGGAGAAAGTCATCGGGGCAACCATTGAAAAAATTTAAAAAGTGGAAATATGAAGACGTTATGAAATTTCTAGTACCCTTCGTGGCACTTAGTGTAAGGGATTCAGTATTAAATACGGAAAATGAAGATCATTCTAATGATTACTCTGAATCACAAGATGAAGAATATTCAAATGAAGGTCACACGCTAGAGATTAATAAGAAACGAAAAATTGAGTATCAAGAAGAGTTGTCACAGGAAATTGGGGATAAAAGGCAGTTTGTAGAAGTAGAAGAAACTGAAAATATTAATATCTTTGGCACACCATTGACATATAACACACAGAAACTGGACCCTCAAGCGGAGATATTACAGCTACTGAAACAAAAAGTGGAGAGGATAAAAGATGAGATTGATTTGTTATTTGAAAGTTTAGCAAAAGCAGTAAAGCAGTTACCGAAATCAGAACAAATAAATGTGAAGACTGGTATTACCAAACTAGTCTACGAAGCTCAAATGCGATGTGAAAGTCAATAAAGTTAAGCTACTATTTAACACTTACTATTTGAATATCCGCTTTTTCTAAACCACCTCTCCGTCACCTCGCTTAAAATCAAAACACAAGATTTTAGAAGCATAAATGTGGCAGTCATTAAATCATTCATACCTATGAGCTTCTAAAATTCAGTGCTAATTCTGTTAAATATCGGTTCCGACTAAACTGAAAATTAGGTAATTTTTAATCATTTTCATAACACTATTTTAATGGATCTTGATACAAGGTATTGAATTTACCAAAGATAGACAGGTTTTAAATTTATTTAGTCGCAAAATAAGTTCTTCCCAGTTGCTTGAGCGGTACAACCCACACGATGGGCCGATAGCTCGTCTCACGTCGTGCCCTTAGCAGTAGCAACTGCGCGCAGGACGATTTAATGACTGCCACCTACAACACACTTAAAGTGGCCAGGTTCTGGGCAGCAACAAAGATAGTAATTGCTGGTTTGTCATCGCAACGCTAAAAAGAAGAAGCTGCCAATCTTCACTGTAGACGTCATGACTTTAAACACACGGGCGGTAGCGTTGACAGACACGATAGTGCAGAAAGTATAAGTTGTGACTATCAGTCATAGACGTCATGACACAGGGACGGAACTCAGCAGAATGTCTGAGCAAAGGTGACATTGACAGACACAGTAATGCAGAATATATGAGTTGCGAATATCAGTCATAAATGTCACAAGACAAGGACGCAACTCAGCAGAATGTCTGAGCAAAGATAGAATTGACAGACACGATAGTGCAGAATATATTAGTTGCGAATGTCAGTCATAAATCTCATGAGACACGGACATAATTCAGCATAATGTCTGAGTATAAATGGCATTGACAGACACGATAGTGCAGAAAGTATAAGTTGTGACTGCATGCTGTGTTGTGTTGTATTTGCATGTCATTATGTTATGATAAAATATGTTAAGCTACTATTGTATCTATAAGAACTTTTATAACCATATTTTTGTGCAAATAAATCTTTGACTTTGACTTTGACTCTGACTCACAGACGTCATGAGACACGGACGGAACTCAGCAGAATGTCTGAGCAAAGATAGAATTAATAAAAGATATAATTCAGCATAATATCTAAGCAGGCATTGACAGACGTGATAGTTCTGAATGTATACGTTGCGGCTAAGTTTACATCCACTGGCTAAAAAACTAGTGGAGCTGGATTTCTTCTAACAAGAAGATTGCATGTTGCTAACGGAGAACCCGCTCAGTAACACTTCTGTTATCTTACTGCCGATTGCCCATGTAAATACATTATATAAAAATGTTTTTAGAAGACGCTTGACGTCGAGTTCGTTCACACGGTCTCTCACAGGCTAAAAATACTCTTTAGATAAAACGAAAAATGTCTACAATAATATTTCGTTTTGTACCTGGATTTAGGCATTCCAGTTTAAGTGTGTGTGTTAGATATAAAAATGTGTGGAGTAGTGAAAGATGGGTCTCCTCTCCTTACAAGGATATCGATATTCCAAAGTTAACTATCGATCAGTACATGTTCAGGAATTTAGATAGATGGGCTAGCAAAACTGCTGTGGTAAGTACATTTTAGTTTAATATACCAATCAACTGACATGGTAAATGAGACGACACATATCAGTATTCATTAGAATAATCAAAAAATAATATTATAGACCCTGACATTAGTAATAACTTGTTGGAAAAACTAGCCTGGCCAAACAGGAAATTTATGTTAACAGTAGGTAGTACAGTCTGTTGTCAACATTATCTAACCCACCCTAAAAACAAATGAATTTGGACCCTCTGCATGTAACATTTAAGGTTTATTCAAGTTATATGAGCTTATCAGACAAGTGCTCGAGGATTTGATGAACAAATACAATAATAATACAGACACGCAAATTTGATCTTTAAAACGTTAGTTAGCATTAGGTTATATTTTATAACTATTTGTTATAATATGATAAGTGTAATAGCTTATTTTAATGATTGAGTTCAAGTAATTCTGGTCTCGTGGTCTGTGTATAAGACTGTAAACAAGTTTCGAGATCAAATCCTGCGACAAAGATATTGTTTTGCTTTCAATATAGAATTTATATTCCAAAACTATTTCTTGTATTATTGTAAAGAACTACAGACTATACATAAACTTTTTAAAATGGTAATATTTTCACATAACTTGTAATAAGTGGGTAGTTGAAAAATAAATATTCGTATTCATTATCGGTATTCAAATGCTACTATGGAGTGATTATTTATAATACAAAATAATTTGCACGAGGAGAAGATGGCTGCTCGTGCTGTGCAAGAATAAACTTTATGATAGTATACTGTATGGTTCAAATTTTTTAGAATATTGCGTCTAGCATTATAACTAAGATCAAATTTCAATGCAGCTTATAAGATTTGTGTTGGTCTTGTGGTCACTAAGGTAGTGCGATGTTCATCGTTGTCTACGTTCGAAACCAAGTTTAACCTAAATTTAGATATTTTATTACACTTTTTTACGTTTCTTTAATAGACGACGTAGGGTATTGTCTTTTTAAACGGGCAGAATTTATAGAAATAAAACTAAAAAATTGAAAGTTTAAAATGTTTATTATTTCATTAAAACACTTGAATAAGATAAAGAAAGTAAATGCTCATATATTTCCAAATTAATATACTTTTTATATTAGTATGCCATATAAACATTAAAAAAGGCATGCTTTTGCTTAAAAGTTTGTAATCGAGAAAATGAAGTAATCTGTGAAATGCTTTACAAATTTATAGCTGCCTATATGTAGTAGTGAATAAACATGTTATTTAAATAGAAAAAAAATATTTATAACAATAACATCACCACATAATCTGCAGCATTTTAATGGTTTAACAATCAATCCATTGAGCATTTACTTACATGGTATGTTTAAATATACCTACTAGATGAACTAGTAGCGGAGTGGCGCACCGTCCCCTGCTATAACTTGTTGTAAGCGGCTACGCATACCGCGCACCATGTTCCAACACAAATCTTTGCCTCTCATGTGCTCCCAAGTCGATGTCACGACCTCAGCCAAGTTGTGTTTGTTTCGCACTTCCGTTGTGTCCCAATTTAAAACCATTTGACCCCATAGATTTTCTATAGGGTTCAAATCAGGACTTTAAGATGGCCAATTAATAACTGTCACACCTTCTTGAGCAGCTAACCATTCCCGCACAATGCCTGCACGGTGGATGGAGCAGTTATCGTGCATGAAATAAATATGTCACGTTGGATAGGCAATTCGCACAGTCGGCAGCATGACCTCACGCAGAATCTCCAAATACAAACTGCTATTAAACCTACCACCAACTTCCACCAATTCACCAGGTCCCATAGACGACATCCAGCCCCAGTAACCCAGGGTTAATCTACCGCTGGTTCTACAAGGTAGCAAGCACTTCTCGTTGTAACGTTCTCCTTTCCTCCGCCATAAGATTTTACGTCCATCTTTGTCCGATTTAAATGATTTTTCATCAGTGAAGATCACAACATTTTCTTCCCAATTAAAATTTAAATATTCCTGGGCAAAACGGACCCTTTCTGCACGATGAGCAGGTGTCAATGCAATTTTCTGTGCCGGTTTATAATTCTTTATCCCAGCAGCGTGTAAATGCCTTCTCACTGTTTCCACTGAAATATTGTGGTTTATTGCAGTTGCACGAATGGGCAAAAATGGATTTTCAACGTGGCTTGAAACAATAGCCCGGTGGCGTTCGAATTTGGGACTATACTTAATGGCTTTTGCTCCTGGACGAATCCGCTGAATATTTCCATTGTCTCCATAACGTCTTAGCCATAGCCTGACCGTATTTCTCTAAAACAAAAATAAACATTTTTGGAACCGTGTATGTAACTTGTAAGGAGTGAATGTAATGGTAAAATAGCCAACTACGCGTTCATTAATCACAATCAATAAAATAAAATAGGTATAAAAAACACTTACTGCTATATTAAGTCGGCGACCAATCTCTCTAATTCCAACATTCTGCTCATGTAAAAATATTATTTTATGTTTGGTATAGTCGTCAAGTTGCGACATGATGCTTTATTACAGCAAATTGCTTAAAAATACTTAACGAGTTAAACGATTTACAAATGTGTGTACGCAGTCACTGCTATTAGGCGTAGTGTAACTTTTGTTACTTAGATGAATTTATGATCTACCTCACGAAGTAAATATGTTTTACTTCATATTCAACCATTCTTGGTAAATATAAATTCTGTGAACTTAAAGTTTTTTAAATTACCCACCCGTTTACAAGATAAGTAATTATTAGGCGAAAATCATATTGGTCGTTCTTTAATATTGCAAGCAATATTGTAGAAATGAAAACAAACTAAAAAAGAAACTGATGTATAGGTGGACTGTGTTTTCGAACCCACATGCTGTTCGTCGTCAATCCAGCAACAAACCGCTAAGCCACAAGAACTTGTTGGGAATACGCGAAATTAAAGATTGGGTTGTAATTATGTAGGGTGACTTAAAAGCTTTTCAACTTTAATGTTAACGAGATAATGATTAAAATAGCTTAACAAAAACATATATAATGCCGGTGGCTCCGACTATTTTGGGTGGGTTTACCTTAACGTTACGTGTTAAAGATCAAATTTGCGTGTCTGTGTTATTATTGTATTTTTGTTCATCGAGTCCTCGAGCACTTGTCTGATAAGCTCATATAAATTAAATAAACCTTAATGTTGCAGGCAGAGGGTCCAAAGTCGTTTGATTTTAGGGTGGGTTAGATAATGTTGACAACAGACTGTACTAAACCAGCAATTGGTAATAAATTCAATCCCTTTATTATTTTCTTGATAATGCGCTACCGATATTTTCCACAGTCTGATTAATAGTCTGTCGTAGCTTAATCGAAGGTCAATCAAATAAAAATGAGTTTTGTTTAAGTATGTATCTTGCTGATACCGATATGCGCGATAACAGCCCCATCATTCAATGTTCTATTCTCGGAACAGTTGTTCTGCGGGGCTGTCACTGTTTAGTATGCAAACGTCAAAGGGCAGTCAATGCGCGCATTTTAATGATTCGGTCGATGAAAAGTACAGGTTAGAATAATGGCTAAGGCATAAGTAAACATTATCTTTCTTTACATAGTATAAAACAAGGTCGCTCCCGCCGTATATACGCTTAGATCTTTTAAACTACGCAATGGATTTGAATGTAGTTTTCATCAATAGATAAAGTGATTCAAGAGGAATGTTTATACGTATAGTTTGATCTACATTGCGCTCGTGCGAAACCGTCCAATGCATTTATGGAGGGTAGAGGCACAGTATAAATTATTAGTACTTCCGTACAGTAGCGACACGCTCCGCCTTTCTGTGAAACTGTTTCTCACCTCTTCCCGCGTCCAACGATTGCTCTGGGATCTGCGTTTTTCGAGCGGCGCGTAGACACGCACACTATCTCTAGGAGGAGCGGGGATGAAAAAATTACCAGATTGAATTAAGCAGTAAATAATGGTTCCAAAACCCGTCAAAATGGCGCTAGCATAGGCATAGGGTATGGTATGAATGTAGCAGTTGTTGACGGATTGAAGTATGCCGGCAGTTAGAATTTTTTTACCCGGTCGCGTCTGGAGCATCATCATCATCTGCCTAGCCTTTTGCTATCTATTTTGGGGTCTGCTTCCAGCCTAACCGGGTGTAGCTGAATTGGAGTTAGTACCACCCTTGATACACAGACATAGTTCTCCTTACCTTTGGCTCTTCTGTCCATAATTGCATCTTATAGCGACTGCTACAGATGTAAGTTCCACTAATTTCATTCGTTCATTATTTTTGTAGGTCTGCGGTCATACAAATAGAAGTTACACATACGAGCAAGTTTATAAAAAATCGAGAATTTTAGCAGCGAATTTGAGAAGAAAGTTCAAAATTAAAGATGGTGACACTGTCGCCGTTTTGTTACCAAAAGCTCCGGAGTATCCCATCATCACCTTTGGGATTCTCGCTGCTGGTGGGGTAGTAACACCTATGAATCCTATTTATACTGCGTGTAAGTTTATTTTTGTGTAATTTTATAAATGGGTGAGTGAAAAGCAGGTAGAGCTTTTGGGATGCTGTTAAAAGCAATAGCTACAAATATAGGTAGTAAGAAGCACATAGATACATACACACAAAGATACTAACCACTACACGTTTGGCTCAAAAAACTGTTTGGTAACAGTTTCACTTAGACACTGACATTGGCAGTTTGACTTTATTCGTATTCTCGCAACGCCACGTGAATTTCGGTTATCTGTGGTGTTTTAATGTTTTTGCACGGAACCCAATTTGTTTTCCAAAATAAAAGTAGCTGATGTTATAAGGTGTAGCTTATGCTACTTTTATTTTAAAAAATCATTGGGGTTCCGCGCAAAAAATGTTAAAGCGTCGCTGATAACCGCCTAGTCAGACAATCATTGTCATCGGACACAGTCGCGGACGTCAGCTAGTTACTAGTAATAAGGTTTTGTTTTGAGGCAAACTTTGTGTATACATGTGACAGTGAAGATTGTTGCCGAATTTATTATAAATCAATTTCTAAAATAGCTGTCACATTTAATTGTACTCAATTGAACTATCTTGTGAAATTACAAGGCTTAATATAAATAAATTATTTATTTAAAGCCATTTACAGGCAGTCGAAAGCTTAAAAATAAATATTAAATTATGTACAGTGGAGCGCTCACAGGACACCAAAACCTCATCCGCATCGCTCTCAATGGGACAAGTACCCAATAGGCTAGCAGCATTACCACGTTGGATTGCAATGCTAATTCTTTGACCCAAGAAAAGGCCAGCCCTCTGGTCACGTGAAGAATAATAAGATACCTATTTTCCTCTCTGTAACAATCTACTGCTTGTTGGTGGGTGTACTTTTTCTGAAATATTTAAAACAAATAAAACAAAACTTTTTCTGAAATATTTAAAACAAATAAAACAAAATTTTGTTTTATTTGTTTTAAATATTTCAGAAAAAGTACACCCACCAACAAGCAGTAGATTGTTACAGAGAGGAAAATAGGTATCTTTATGAAATAAAAAGATTAAACAATGAATAAAAAATGGGTGTAAAAAATAATTATTCAGATGCGTCCTGACTAAATGAAGGTACTGCTAATATCCCTAAGACCCACTGACCAATATTACTAAAGATTTTAAAATCTGTAAAATTTCCTTCATAAAAGATAACTGAGATAATAGTAGTACAGTAGTGTTGAAAATTTGTCGACACGTCATTGTTAATAAAGGTTATATAAAACAGGATTAAAATAATAATAATAATAAAATTATAGATTGAGAACAACGGATTAACTCACTGTGTTGTGGGGTTCGTCCGACTAGTTATAATGTGTAACAATACTCACGTTTCGTTTAATGGAATAATAAAATTGTTTGAATTGAACTTGAAAACATAAGAGATTTCAGACTTTTATTAATAAGTCCAGTTTTATCACAACATTTTCCTTCACTGACGACAGTGATGTCCAAGATAAAATTAGCCAGCCTTAAACCGTTAACTCATGGAGGATAAAAGTTTATATGGAAGTTCGTAATTTTTTGCCGATGGGATTTCCCATCGGTCACCTTGCTATACGATAATATTTTAATTACAAGTTAATTGCATACCTACCTGGGTGCAAACTCATGACATACAACTCCGAACTCTCTCCCTCAACTCGGACTGGCCATTGGACCACAACTGCTCTCACACAAACATCATCTGCCTAGTTTTTTCCCAATTATGTTTGGGTCGGCTTCCAGTGTAATGGAGCGACTGCTCAACTATAATAATAATAATAATAATAATATTTTTTATTTAGAAATGACTTGACAAAAGAAATACATTTTTGCTTAAATATAAATTACATTTCTAAGACTTCCGTGCCTGAACTAGGTAATCCTGTGTTTCAGGCGAGAAGAGCTAAATAATGTTATAAAATTAATAAACAATCAAAAAGTCAATTCAAAAGAAAGTTGACAATTTATAGACAACAGTTGAGTAGCTTAACTACTAAATCTAAATTAAATAAATACTAAATGGAAGTAAAACATAAAATATCTGAACTATAAATTCACTTTATCACACATAGTAAATTCTCTGTATCTTCATAGGACATACTTTGAAGAGCATCCTTGAGAATTATCTTACAATTTGTGTAGGTCAGGGAATAGATGCTTGCTTTTGCGTTTAGTCTATTATAGAGGAGAGGACCGAGGAATAGGTAAAATTTGGATATAAATGCGTGTTTTGTTGTTTTTTGTGGACAGACTATATCTTTACGTCTTTTATTAGTATATTCAGTGCTGTAGGGTAAAGCTCTATGTTGTCTTAATACAATGCCCATTATGAATAGCTGTCGAACTGTTAATACTTCAAAATTCTTGTATAGGAGGTTAGTAGGAAAAAGGAAAGGAAAGGAACTGACCTCCACAACCCAGTTATTGGGTAACATGATACTGCACTCACCAAAACATACTTTTAAAATATGCTCAAATTAATTATACTTCCAGAATCAAACCAAGACAGTACATTGGTAGTACTTCCCCTGTTTCACTCCTACGGGCTTAGTATCTGCTTGATGCACAAGATGTCGGTTGGCGTGAGGCAGGTGACCCTACCAAAGTTCCAGCCGGATATGTTCTTGAACGCGTTGCTGAAATACATGCTGCAGTTGCTGTATTTGGCACCACCTATGGGTAATTTGCTATTAATTTATACATTAAAACAGGGCTGTATTTCCCGAAGGGTGGTGAGATCCTACTTCAGAAATTATGTTCATGAAGCAGGTTATAAGAACGAGCCTACTGCCATGAATCAAGCACAAAACACATTCAGCCTGGGGCCTAAATGTGTGTTCCTGAAAATTCTTAGTAGCAGCCCAGTGGCTGCTACTTAGATTTATTCCTTCTTCAAGTGCCTCTCCCAACTACGAAGCATACTTTTAATTTTCTTTCGTGAGGTGGAATAATTCTACGGCGCTCGAGATACCAGTCCAGTGTCCACTCTCGTAGATTCCTTAGCCAAGACTTCCTCCTGTGATCGACACCTAGCTTTTCCTAGAAAGAAGGTATAAAGTATCTGTAATTTGCACATCAAGCTAACTTGTAAAAGAGCATAACTTGTGTGTCTTATCACGTGCCCTAGATACGCTACTTTCCTTATTTGATGGTATCCCAAAGTTTTAGAAAGAAATATTGGAAAAGCCAAATACCCCAGAACCCCAAGCTCTTTATTGCCACTGCCTCGTTGGTCAATCTTAAGACTCCAACCACTAGACCACCAAGAAAATTGAGTTATCAACTTCAAAAACATTGATATGAGAATATCTAAAATCATTTGGTTTTATTTCTACTGAAATAAAACCAAATGCAAATGAATGTCTGGAGCTGCACCTTTACCTTCTGCTGATATACATAGACTCTTCGAAAAAGCACAGGTATTGTAAATGTAAAAATACAAGTTTTATACGTTTAAATGTTTTGTTGGATTTATGGTCGCTAGTGCATGGTTTTAGGCAATACGTTAAAAGTTGGATCGGTTAGCTAATTTACTGTAGGTTAATAATTGATTTTTTAAGCTGTGTGGTGCCGGTCGCGAATTGTACCACCCTATTTGTACCCGTGGGTGTTGTAGAAGGCGACAGAGGGATATTGACCAGAGAATGGGAAACAGCGTCCTCCGGAGTACCATAATACCTACTGGGATCGCCTACATGCATCTGCCAAGCATGGCGATTACGGCTGACCCCCTCCCTCTCCTTGGAGGAGACCTATGCCCAGCAGTCAGTGGGCGTCTAAAGGTTGACATGATGATGATGGCGATGATGAATAATTTAATTTTATCTACTTGTATTTTTGTTGTTAATATATTAATTACTCTCTTGATCACATGCGTTTCAAGACTTCTCTTCACGTGCCCATACCAAGACAAACGATTTCCTTTTCACTTTTTTGTCACTGGCGCCACTGTCAAACTTCCTCTAATATATTAATTTCTTACCTTATCCAAAGGAAGTAAGCTGCAAAATAAATAATAATAAATTTGACACAGCTGGCGTAGTGGTTGAGCGATTGACTGCTGCGCTGTCGCGGGTTCGATTCCCGCACGGAACAAATATTTGTATGGCCTAGTTGTCCGACTCTGGCTGTTTGTGTATGTAAGAAATTCCTAGTGTGGTCTGAAAACAAAAACCTAAAAAAATCAATGACAAGATTAAATACTGGATGGTGGCACAGGAACACTTCGTGCGAGCGACCTTTCGCACTTTCCCGGTTTTAAAACTTAAATGTACCAAATTATCTAACATCCACGTACTCAAAGTCAAAGTCAAAGTCAAAGCATTTATTTCAATTAAACCATTTACAGGCACTTTTGAATTGTCAAGGAGTCGGTCAGTTAGACAGAAAGTTGAAGCTAGTTGCTCGTTCCAAAACGTAGGTAGGTCTCTATGGAGAAGAACGAGCAAGAAACTCCACGGACACTCTTTTAAAATCAGGTTTTTACAAAATACTGCTTACATTATTCTTGTTGCTTCTATATGTGAAAACAATGAAGGTAATCTAGAAATACAAAATATAAAAAATAATCAAGATAAAAACCATGGCAGTTAAGAGTTGACCAATCTCTACTGTTGGCCTTACACTATTTTTATTTATTTTCAGCGAGACATTCAGTTCTGTCAAGGTTACGGTTTAACAGAAGCATCTCCGCTGGTCAGCCTGACTCCTCCAGGTCAGGAGACGTACGAGGACGTCGGATATGCCCTGCCAAACTTAATGGCGAGGATTGTGGATGGAAACACTAAGAATTTAGGGCCTGGCGAGGTAAGCGTTAAGTGTTTTTGCTTTTTTGAAATAGCTTCAGCAGATGTTCCTATGTTTCCGACAGTTGCTCCATATAAAACTTGTCTGGTCATATTTTCGATAACTTAGTAATTGGTATTAGTACTGCTATCTGTGTGTATGTGTATCTGTGTGTCTGTGTGTGGCGTTGTTACTTCCACACAGATGGACATCAGTTTTTTAATACAGTTTAGTAAGTTGATTTTAGGGAGAAGATCGGATTAGCCAATCCGAAGGTATTATTATTTTTTTAATTTGGTTTGTGCGGCTGTGATATCACTGCGACCAGAGTTGATCTATTGGGGTACACTACATAAATACGAAAAACTTTATTCCGAAAGTCAGAAATACGAATTTCAAAATACCGATTTTCATAATTCCGAATAGTTCAAAATTCCTAATATGGCAACTCCGATTTATCATTCATCCTATTTTTATAATACTAAAATTTCAAAATTCCGAACGTTTATAATTACTATTCTCAAAATACCGAGTTTCAAAAGATCGAATAACAAAAAGTCCGACATAATGAAAATTCCGAACATCAAAAATACGAATTCCGATTATTAAAATTCCGATTATTAAAATTCCGATTATCTTTATCGTTATCGTGCAATCGTTTATCGTGCAAGCAAGCAGGCAGCATGCAAGCAAGCATGCAGCGTGCAAGCAAGCATGCAGCGTGCAAGCAAGCATGCAGCATGCAAGCAAGCAAGCATGCATCATGCAAGCGAGCATGCAAGCGAACATGCAACATGCAGCAGGCATGGTTTCTGTCACGGCTACGGCGTTGCGGGGCTCCGGCGGTACCACGCGAGCTTATCGTCGCAAATGGTATTCACGCTCACCACCGCAGCTTCGGCTTACTCTCACCACCGCAGCTTCGGCTTACTGGCCGGCTACGCCGGCCAGCCTCAGCCGCGGCGGCGGGCGAAAAACCACCTGGTAAAACCACCTGCTCCTCAGCTCGCTGGCCGCCTCGCCCCTCCGCGCCTACGCGAATTTAAATTACACTCTAGGGGTAGGTAGGGCAGACAAGACTACGTGGAGTCGGTTTCACAGCAATTCATTTCTGTCATTAACTTTTGTAGCACAACATATTGACTTTTTAAGATTATTTTTGTTATTGTCTTTCTTTTTATACCTATATATTTTTGTTGAAATAAATTCCATAGAAAAATACACCGAATAAACAATATTTGTTAAAAAGTAATTCTACTGTTTGATAAGTTTGTTAAACAAAAAAAAATTGATTAAAAATTCTTTGAATTGTGTTTCTGTGAAATATGTTTAATTCAAGTAAATAGTCTTTGAAACAATAATAGTCGAAATAAAAATACAAGAACCAAATATTATATGAAACATTTTCTGGGAAACGAAATTCTATGAAATTTCTGTATGCGAAACAAGGGGACACCATTTTGAATATATATGCGTAGCTGAATTGAATCAGAATCCTAATTTTAACAGTTTATTCGAAATATTGAAATTCGGAATTTCGTTTTTCGGACCGAGAACTCATCGAGCATTTGATTCTTCGAACATATGAAAATCGGAAAACAAACAAATCGGATTTACGACATTCGGTAAAATAACTTTCGTGATTTTAAATAATAGAGATTATAATTTTTAGGTATTATGAAATTCGGACTTTTGAAAATCGGAATATCGAAATTCGGAATAAAATATTTCGGAATATTTGGGTGTTCCCGATCTATTGTGATCGCCGCTTGTGTTGGTTAGAGATCGCCGCCAAACCTCGCAGCTGTTATGAACTGCAGGATCTGCTTTGGGGCGATCTCCATTAGTTCATCCGGGCTTAACAGGTATTTGCCCAGATGATTGTTGCGCTTGTGCATTAGTGCTCCGCATTCCCCCAGAAGGTGAAGTGGCGTTTCATCAGCCTCATTACAGCGTCAGCAGGTTTGCGTAGCACTTAACCCCAGGTGGAACATATGCTTGTTTAAGCAGCAATGTCCTGTAGTGGCTCTAGCTACAATGAGCAAGCTGTTCCTACTGAGTGCTAGGACTTGGTTACTAAGCCTTCTGTCATAGGCTTTGATAAGTGCTTTCGAGTGTAACATGCCCGGAGACTCCTTCCATAACTTCCTGGAATTTTCGAGACATGCTTTAGTCAGGGTGCTCTGAGCTAGGCTTTTCGGTATACCACAGAAGGGCTCCGGACAATGTTGCACGTTCATTGCCAGTGATGCCTGCATGCCCAGGCACCCATCTTAATACTACTCTATTCTTATTGCCTAGAGAGTTAAGTTAAGCCATGCATTCCTTTACCAGTTTCGATGAGACTATATTCGAGTCCAGCGCTAGTAGAGCAGCTTGGCTATGTGTATGGATAGGTTGACGTATTGCCTTTGCAGATTTATTTCCGCACATTCTAGGATGGCGTACACCTCTGCTTGGAAAATGGAGGCGTACTGCCCCAGGTTTACACTTTTGCTGAACCTTGGCCGCACTCCATTTATCCCACAACCTACTTTAGATCCCATTTTGGAACCGTCCATGTACAGTACGCAAAAGAGATAAGTATCCATGTCGTCGGAAATAGTTGAAGATTTCTTAGAAACCAATGGCGGCTTTCAAATCTTATTAAATCATTGAACTGTTTATTCTCTATAAATTGTATTTTATTTTATTCATAAAAACCTATCGGTTTCTAAGTAAACTTCAACTGTTTCCGGCGACATGGATACTTATCTCCTTTGGTGACCGTACCAAATCATGCAGCCTGCCACCTGAGGTCTTTTGGTCCGGTAGTCCCTTGAAGGAATTTCCACAGAAAATCGCTTCTCAAATACATGCCGCACTAGCATGACACTAGTTGTCATGCCGAGAACTGGCATTTCCAATATTGAATCCTGTAAGGTCCTCATTTTCTGCGAGAGCCAGCAACTACTGCCCCGGACCTTGGCCCTGTATATGCTTGCTTTCGCCTCCTTGTGTATATATAAATGTAGAGGCGGTAGTCCAAGCAGGGCGTTCAGTGCCATTCCCGGACTTGTTGACATAGCTCCTGCAGCCATTTTACTGACAGTTCTCTGAAGACTGTCTAGTTTCTTTATAGTGGTGGTCTAATGTGCTTTATCGTGCCAGACTACTGATGCGTACGTTATGATCGGCCGCACAATAGCTGTGTACGTCCACAGGGTGGTTTTGGGGTTAATACCCCAGTTGCTACCCATCATTCGTCCACTAATACCAATTGCCGTCTTGGCTTTTCTTAGCACATTGTCTATGTGAGGGTTCCACGTCAGCTTTTGGTCGATTGTTACGCCCAAATATTTAACCTCCGTGGAGAAAGCGATCTCCTTCCCATTCAGCTTTGGCATTGCCAGTTTGTCCAAACGCCGTTTTTTCGTGAAGGGTACAATAGATGTTATGTCAGGATTAACAGAGAGGCCACTTCTGTTACACCAGTCATTGACAATGCTAAGGCCTTTTTGCATTCTACTTGAGATAGTAGATTGGCAGAAGCCTCTCACAATGATTACCAAGTCATCCGCATAGCCTTGCGCATCAATGCGAGCTTCCGCCAATTTGTGCAAAAGTTCGTCCACTGCAAGGGTCCACAGAAGTGGCGACAGGACACCGCCCTGTGGACATCCCTTTGCTGTGGGTACCTGGATTGAAGTCATATGAAGGGACATTTTTACTCCTCTGCTGGTGAGCATGGATTCTACCCACCTTACCGTAGTCGGGTCGACATTTTTGTCTATCAGCCCATTGACTAGCAGTGGAGTCGGTGAGTTATCAAAAGCCCCTTCAATGTCTAGGAATGCACATAGCGCTATTTCCTTGTCTTTTGTAGCTTTTTCCACCTTGTCTATCAGTCTCGTGAGGGCAGTTTCCGTAGATTTGCCCTTGCGGTACGCATGTTGACTGTCATGGATTGGTTTGCTTACCAGAGCTACATCTCTAATATACCTATCAAGCACCTTCTCCATCGTCTTGAGGAGGAATGAAGAGAGGCTTATTGGTCTGAAGGACCTTGGCTGGCTGTAATCCTTCTTGCCAGCTTTAGGTATAAAAAGGACTTTGGCTATAGTCCATCGTTCTGGTACATGTCCCCACGCAAAACTTGCTGTGAAGATTTTGACCAGATGGGGAAGAAGGACATTTACCCCTTGTTGTAACAAGGCTGGTGCTATCCTATCCTCCCCGCAGGCTTTGTTAGGTTTAAAAGAGTCAACGGCCCACTTAATCTGATTGGGTCTTATGATTTTGGCAGCCCTGCGCCAGTCCTCGTTCCGAGGTCTGTTGATCGCAGGCTGTTGTTGGGCCAAGTCTATGCTCAGAGACCCAGGAAAGTGAGTCGCGGCCAGCAACATTAAGGTCTCCTTTTCATTGTTCGTAAAGGAGCCATCATCCTTTTTAAGGAGCCCAATCTGATTAGTTTTGGTTTTGGAGAGCAGCTTGTGAAGTCTGTCTGTTTGTGGAAGGCTTTTTAGCTCCCCACAGAGCCTCCTCCACGATGCTCTCTTCGCCTTCCTAATCAGTTTACTATATTCAGTTAATTCTTTCAAATAGACCTCCCATTCGCGAGTCTTTTTAGCCTTATTGAATAATTTCCTGGTTTTTACCTTGAGCTTTTCAAGTCCAGGGCTCCACCAGGGTACTTCTCTAGTTGAGGTCTTTGTTTTCGCCGGGCAATTCTCCTCAAAGGCTTGATTCAGTCTTATGGTTAGAATTTCCACAGCTATTTCTAGGCTCTCAATTGTTCTGATTGTTTTTGGAAAGGTGTCAAGATTTTGTCTAAGTTGGTTCCTGAAGCCCACCCAGTCAGTTGATCTTGAATCCTTATAAGTTATGGTTTGGGCGTCCAGAGCGGCCCTAACCTCAAAAGCAATATGTCTGTGGTCCGACATTGAATTTTCACTCCTAACATGCCAGTCATTTATGTGTCTGGCCAGGTTAGTAGTGGCGATCGTAATATCTAATACCTCCTGCCTAGCTCGAGCCACAAAAGTTGGCTCACAGCCTACATTTAGCGTAGTTAGGTTATTTGTTAATAAAAAGTCAAAGAGTAACTCACCCCTTCTGGTGATGTCTGTAATCCCCCATGAGGAGTGATGGGCGTTGGCGTCACATCCTATTAGAAGCTCAGCATTATGTCGGGCGGCGTATTCCACTACCCTCATCAAGTCTTCCGTCGGGTTGTCTCTCTCTCCAGGAAGATATGCGGAGCACACGATCACCCTGCCACGCACCACCCTTTGAGGTTGACAAAGGCCGCTACCAAGTCGTCATTGCATACTTCTGTAATTGGCAAGAAATCAACACAGTTGTTAAATAAAATGCATGCTCTGGGTCTTATACCAGTACCGTTACTAAGGATCTTACCGGCACCGTTCAGTCCCAGAACCTGGGTGTTGGCTACCCAAGGCTCCTGGATCAGGGCGAGGTTGGCTATGCCCTTCGCAATACAGCGCTCCATTGCCGCAGCCGCTGCCGCAGCGTGATGGAGGTTTCCCTGCAGGACCCTCACCATTCCCACCTGGGTAGCCCCCACTAGTTTCCCGAGCGTGCAGGCTTGGGACGTGCTCGCCCCCGACCTGTACGCCAGGCACCCCTCTTCAGGCCCGCGGAACCCGCTCCTCCTGCCACCTGCTCACGAGGCACCGCCCCCTGAGCCCTTCCGCCCGCAGCGAAGTACTCTGGAGGTGGAAGGCTGAGGTTCCGCGTGTCCAGGGTCGCTCCGAGGCACTGGCACGGGAGTCACATCGGCCGCGACTGGTCGCGGAACAGGTTCCTCTCCACACCGCCTCTCCGAGCCCCCCAACGTGGATTTTTGCGTTTCTCTCTCCGGTCCCGCAGCTGTCGCTGAAGTGCCAACCTTTGAGTCGCTCTTGATTTTAATTTGATATTAATCCGAAGGTATAGCATTTTAAAAAGAGGCCTATAAAGGAACCCTTTATAGGCCTCTTTTTTAAAATGCTATACCTGCAGCAGCAAGTAACATAATATAAAAGTTCTTGTAGTTCGTTGTAACAATACTGTTCGTTGCAAAACAAATCGATGTTTTAATAGTAAATTGCGGTTTACGGTTTATGACGTATTAAAAAAAAACTACTTACTAGAACTCGTTCAAACTAATTTTCGGTGGAAGGTACTTTAAGGTGGTAATGTACGTACATCATATTTTTTTTTATTTAGTTTTATCATCAAGTTCCAGGGGCGAGAGACACTTCCAAAGTGGTAAAATGTGTTTCCTTCCTTCACATTTTACCACTTTGGAAGTGTCTCTCGCGCAAACTATTCAATTTAGAAAAAAATTAAATTAGAAACCTCAATATAATTTTTGAAGATCTATAGAGACATAGATACCCCACAAGTACGGGTTTGATGAAAAAAAAAAATTGAGTTTCAGTTCTGATGGGGAGCCCCCAAATTAAAAAGTAGCTGTGACATACGGACGGACAGACAGACAGACATGACGAATCTATACCTAAGGGTTTCGTTTTTTGCCATTTGGCTACGGAACCTTAAAAATAGTTTGTCAGTATTTTCTTCTGTAGTCAATCAAACACTATTAGAATAACGTTACAACTCCGAGTTTTCCATTTTCATAACAGTACAATCTCTATTTCAGGTTGGAGAGCTGCTGGTAAAAGGCCCAAACGTAATGAAAGGGTACTTGAAGAATCCTCAGGCCAATAGCGAAGTGTTTGTTGACGAAGACTGGCTAAGAACTGCAGACCTGGCGAAGATCGACGAAGCTGGTCTGATCACGGTATCTGATAGGCTCAAGGAACTGATCAAGGTAGATTTTTTATGAATGTTCGATTAGACCTCTTAACTTGACATTTAGTAAGGTAAGCCTGGGATCTTAAGGATCGAAACGAATTCGATGTTTCGAATAATCTGGTTGCACATTCAATGAATGCTTTGAAATGCTTTGTGCTATGCAAACTGCTTTACGAATTGTTAGTCTCATCTGGTTAGGCTAAATTTTGAATGTTATATGCCATGGCAGTTAAAAGGTGACCAATCTCAACTGACAGCGCCCGTTCACGAACATGACGCGTGGATCAGCACTATAGTGACAAGGTCCTACCCTGATATTGATAGTGATAGAGCGGCCAATTGGTCATAATTCCCACACAAACGGCCATGCGTGATTATGGCGTTGTAACTGATACCGATGTTGCTCCAGATATTTCGAACACAAGGGTATCTTGTGGTTTCTATGTAATAAAAAAAAAGCATTTGTGCACAAAATTTATCCGAAATGTGGCCGTTCATAATGTGATCATACATTGAAAAAGTAAAGCAAAATCCTTATATGAACCTCGCACATGTAATGGAGATTCTAAATGACACATAAATGTGTAAATTTTCCAAAAACGGCTTTTTTAAATACACGTTTTTCCTTGAAAAAGTTTTGAAATCTCCGCGCACCAATTTTTCGCGTTCTCGCTCACTCGTTTGTTTTCGAACATTGCGTTGGATGAAACGCAAAACTTTCAATCATGCTCCCGTTGACGATAGTCGTATTGGGATGGGCCATCTCACCTCGAGATGAATAATGAAAAAGCGCCTGTGAAAAATATAAAATTTATAAGCACACGAACGTGTACTTACTATTACAACTATTTGAATTTTGTAAGGAGCTAGTGTCGCTCATTATTAAACGAATTTTCTGCTAAGCATTAATATTTATATGTATTTATGATTATTATAACAAAGCCATTAGCCAGGTGCTTCTAACGACCAATATTAAATTATTTTTAATAATTTATAATTTATTCAATGACCTTAAGTTATTTTGGAAGTATGATTAATGTTATTTAAATAGAAACTTATTTTTGTAAAATGGCTTCTGGGTATCGCCTCATTGGTCAGCGGTAGCACGACTGGCTTGTTATGCAGTTATGGGTTTTTCCATTACAAACTTCTTGGTGGAAGTCAAAAGTATGATTGTGTAAACAGTTGCACAATTATATCCTCGTTATAGGCTCGGCTCCCCGTACACGTATGTCATTGCAATACACCAGAAAAGTATTTTAATCCTTATTCGAAACTGCATGAACCATCTTATAACGCGGGAATAAACGATTTTCTGGCTAACCTCAGATTATGAAACAAAAGGCAGATAGACCGCGCGGAACACTGTGAGTGAAGCCAAAAAAGCAAACACAAATTAAAAAACGAATACACCTACAACGCGCTTTGTGCTGTACTGACACGAGTCAGTATTGCTATACTGACTCGTGTCAGTACGAGTCAAACGCTGAATCGTTAAAAAAAACAAATAAAAATACAAAAGCTATTACAATCACGAGATTATAAGTGTACCAAGCCGACGTTGGTACATTGGAGTGCAAACACAGTTTTCGATACGTATTTTAGTTGAATAATGATTAACTGTGCTTGCTCGCGGGGAGATCGTTAGACCGTCCAAGAATAAAGTGCGTCACTCACCTGCTAGCCTCCTGTGGCTTCCTGAGGGAATCTCGTGCTGACGATGTGAGGCATGTGGTGGCGTGGTGTGACCGGCCGGTCCGATTATTTGCTCACAAATTGGCGCACCAAAGTCTGTACTGCACTATATGAGCGTTCAGGGATCACACTCAGTCCAGATAGAAGCCGTTTAGCGACGATTAACCCTCATCCAAGGATTTTAAACCGGGAGCGCACACTTAGACAACTCGGGTAGCTGCCATCTTGGATTCGACTCGATTCCTTTGTTCACAAGCACAGTGCGCACAGATTAAAAATGTATGGTTACGGAATCGCTGGATGAGTTGCCATCTTCCTAACTGAGTAAGATTAATGCCTGATAGATCCTCATCAGGGACTGAAGTAAGCGGCTCTAAAGTTAGGAAATGACCCGGAGTCAATACGTTTAAGTCTTTGGATCTGAGCTCAGCGAGTAAAGAGGGCGCGAGTTCAGCATAGATTCGATTTGTACAAACAAACTTGTCATCTCCTCGAACGTTAATGTCTGATCACCGATAATACGATAAAGATGGGATTTAACTGCCTTTATTTGTATTTCCCATACACCGCCAAAATGACTACTAGCCGGAGCATTGAATTTAAATGTTATGTTTTCGATATTAGATGCAGCCTGCATGTACTCATTTAGTTGGTTGCAAGCGCCCACAAAGTTAGTTCCACAATCTGAATGGATAACGCTGACACGACCCCGCCTGCCAACAAATCGGCGAAGCGCTGCTATGAAAGCGTCCGAAGTCAAGTCTGAAGCGACTTCCAAATGAACTGCTTTCGTTGTGAAGCACACAAACAAGCAAAGGTAAGCTTTACTTATTTTAGCTGCTCGATGTCGTCCTAACTTAATGCGAAAAGGTCCGCCATAGTCAACACCGACGATTGAAAATGGCTTGACTTTGTTGATGCGAGTCGCTGGTAGATCGCTCATAAAAGGCTCGAGCGGTGTAGGGCGTGTACGGAAACATTGTAAGCACCTTGACAAGCAATGCCGGATGGCGCGTTTTGGTGATAATGTCCAAAACTGCTATGTCAAAAGGTAGTGCATTGTATTTATACCGGCATGACAGTTCTCACGATGTAGTGCTTCGATGATCATGAACGTTAGTTTAGAATCCTTAGGTAGCAGCGCAGGATGCTTATGCTCATACTCGAGCCCAGAACGAGATAGGCGACCGCCCACCCTAAGAATTCCCGATTTATCTAAGAAGGGGTTAAGTTTCAGCATAGGTTTTGAAAGAGGTTTTGAGTCTTTCAAACGAGTTATTTCCTCATCGAAATGCAATGATTGTACTCTGTGTACGAAAATCAATAAAGCGTTATGAAGCTCTGTTCGATTTAAATGATGGTCAGAACTTCGCGAAGCTTTGTTACGAGCGTATTCCACAAAACGAATGCAATACGCGAGTACTCGTTGCGCTTTACGAATTGATGAGGAACTTTCGAGTAAAGAATCAATGACGTTGGTGTCGTTATGAATAAATAGAGCGACCGCGCGCTCTTCAGATAATACATCAGCTTCGTTAACATTGTCACTGTGGTTTGGCCAAGTGTAAGAAGGTTGAGCGAGCCAATAGGGCCCCGCCCACCATAACGAATTGTTGACCAACTCAGCAGGATAAAGGCCTCGGGAGGCAATGTCAGCTGGATTATCCGAACTGGAGACATGGTTCCAGCGAGCTTCCGGAATAGTATCCTGGATATGATCCTCGGTTGGCGACGAAAGTCTTCCAACGTGACGAGTAAGATCGAATCCACGATATTACATCTCCATGATATTACATCATCCACGCACAAGTGTCAGCTATGGGGAAGATTGATGAGTAGGTTTCCCTGACGAACTTTAGAAGATCTGCCATGAGGACTGCCGCGCACAATTCGAGACGAGGTAATGATATCCTTTTTACAGGTGCTACGCGAGATTTTGAAGACAGAAAGAAGACAGAGACACTACCATCGACGCACGTGACACGTAAGTAGATTACAGCTCCATAACTGGACTCGGAACTATCAGCAAAGCCATGGAGTTCACACGATTTCATATTTTTTACAGAAATGCAACGAGGGATCTCCAAGGACTTGATGACAGGTAACTGCTCAGTGTAACAACGCCATTGTTCGACGATTTCACACGGCGGAGAATCATCCCAATTTATACCCAACATCCACAACTTCTGAACTAAGCACTTAGCTACGAACGTTATAGGAGTTAGGAAACCCAAGGGGTCATAGATACGTGCGAGTTCACTTAGAATCGTACGCTTTGTGCATTGGCGATCGATAGTTTTGACCTCAAACAAGAATTTGTCTCTTCTGGGACACCACTTCAGGCCCAAGATCTTCAGGGTGCTCGACTTTTCAATGTCCATACACACAAAGTCAGTGAGACAGTGTTCCGGAGGTATGTCAGCAAGTACCTCTGGTTGATTGCTAGCCAACTTACGCAGCTCGAACTGACCTCTCTTTAAGAGTTGGATGACCTGAGTTTTGACTTGGATGGCTATCTGGATATCAGAACTGCCACTCACGATATCGTCAACGAATGTATCAGAACTCATCACTTCGCGAGCGAGAGGTAAGTCAGTTTCATCTTCTACGAGTTGTTTGAGAGTGCGGCAAGCAAGAAAAGGAGACGATGATACCCCATAAGTTATGGTATTTAATCGATACTCTTGAATTGGGTCCGTTGATTTGAATCGCCAAAAAATTCTTTGGAAATCTCGATCGTCAATTGACATAGTAACATTTCTAAACATTTGACGAATATCGGCTGTAAATACAACAAAATGTGTTCGAAAACGAAGAAGGATCTCGGCAATGTTAGCCTGCAGCTTAGGACCTACGAGTAAAGCTTCATTCAACGACACACCACGAGCGTCTTTCGCAGAAGCGTCGAAGACCACTTTTAGCTTTGTCGTTGCGCTGTCAGGTCGCAAAACGCAGTGATGAGGTATGTAATAACAACCGTGGTTGATTTCCTGTGAGGGAACTAGACTCATGTGACCACTTTGTAAATAGTCAGCCATGAAGTCGCAGTATTGTTCGCATAAAGCCCCATTAGCCGCTAACTTGCGTTCTAATGATTTAAAACGACGTAAAGCAGATTCTCGCGATCCAGGAAAAGTTAGATTCTTGTCTTTATATTTGAAAGGCAAGGTAACGGTATACCTCCCTGAAGCATCGCGGGAATGGTCGGTAACGAATTTCTGTTCACAGAGTTCTTCGTCCGGTGTTAACTTTGAATACTGAGGAATGTTGTCCATTTCCCAGAACTTCTTAACCTGCTCATTGAGAAGATTATCGTTTGAAACGAAGAACGAATTTGGCAGTTCGTGATTATCACTGCAACTGACGTTTCCTAGTAGGATCTAGCCGAACACAGTGTTTATTGCAGATGGTTGCTGCAATCCTCCACTAACACTACCTGGTAACAGTAGTGAAGGGAAGACCTCAGCACCGAGAAGGACATCGATTTGACCAGGTAAGTGACAATCAGGATCCGCTAGGTTGAGATTCCGAATATGATGCCACGCAGATTTGTTCAGCTTGGCGACTGGCATATTGCCGCAGATCTTAGGTAATGTTAACGCTTCGATACTAAACAAATCATTGTCGTGGACACCTACGCTTAAGCAGATTGTACCACTTGCGGATGTTGAAGCATGACCTAGGCCGTGAATCCTACGCGTTGACTGCGTTCGTTGGAGACCTAAACGCTCAGCAGCACGTTCAGTTATGAAGTGGGCCTGACTTCCAGAATCAATCAGAGCACGAAAAGTCTGATAACGACCCGATGAATCACGAATTTCGATATTAGCTGTGGACAGCAGAACCATGGAACGATCACCGATATTGGTAAGTACACTGACCTGCGAGGTAGTGGCCTTTTCGGTATTATCGGTTTTCGAAACATCTAGATCTTGATGTAGCAAGGTGTGATGTCGTTGACGACACACTTGACACGTAAACATTGATTTACAGGTTTTGAGGCCATGTGATGACTTCAAACAGTTGAAGCACCAATGATTGGTCTTCACGTGGTCAATTCGTTCCTGAACGGATTTGTCAGTAAACGATTTGCACAGATTAATGGAATGTTCTTCCCCACGGACACTTGTACTTTCGAGGTTCAGTTGGTGGCACAGGAGCAGTTCGTGAAGGACGCGACGATGTTGACGACGATGGTGCAGTTGCGTTCGATGTGGTTGAATTCGATGATGAGGGCGCAACTTCAGGCGGTTTGTCAACTACTGTATTCGATAGGAATGTCGAAGTAGGTTTTTTACTTACGACCGCAAAGTTAGAGTTTCGTAAACCACTCGGCTTTTGTGGTTTTTCGTTGGCACGGTTCTCGCGACCACTTGCGGAGAAGTGTGTATCGCGAACCAGAGCCTCGCATCTGGTGTACAGAAAATCGTTGAGATCTTTGTACCTTGGAAACTCATGAGAAGCAGTAACTCGTTCAAAAGCACAACGCAATTTTGAATCCATTTTCGATAGTAAAAGGTAACAGATTACAAAATCCCACTGATCCGTCGGTAGCCCTTGCCGTGTGAGAATCGACAGATTTTCGTTGAAAGAATCAAGGACACGTCGTAAATCAATGGGTGAGTTGGCTTTCAGGTTAACGTTCAAGATCTCCTTCCAGCAAGTAAAGACAAGTTCCCGCTTGTCTTTATACCGCGCAACCAATGCAGAGTATGCTTCGTGTTAGTATAAGCCCGTCACAGGGAAGGTTCGTATAAGTGCTAACGCATCACCAGTGAGACTAGAGACGAGGTAGTGCATGCGCTCCGTATCCGAAAGTGAACCATTCTCGTGAATCAGTGAGGTGAAGATATCGAAGAATTCGGGCCACAACTTAATTACCACTGAATTGCGGTAAATTAATTTTAGGTAATTTCACTTTGAGTACACGCGACGACTCAATATGAGATTTATTTGACTCATCGTTATATTCGTTAGGCTCATCGACCGTCGTTAAGCGTCGGTGTATCGCTAAAATCTCATAATATCGTTCGTCGAAGTCGGATCTGATACAATCTTGTTCCGCTTGTTGTTCATCTGTAAGTTCGCATAAGCTAAGTATGTCATCATGGGCTTTTTCAAAGTTATTTACTAATTTAGTTAAGTCCGAGCAATGTGCTAACAATTTACTTAAATCACATTCATTATTTTCCGCTAAACGAGCGACTTCAAGCGTCTTAGATAACCTATTGAACGCTAAAGTACGTTTTCTACGCAATACCGGTAAGTCGCGCTCAGTTTGGTATTCGACTTCAACCGATTTACCTTTACTCAATCTACGTAATGATTTTTTAGAATAATGAGGCATTTTGTTTATTAGTTAGCCTTGATAACGTTAAAACAATCTATTTTGTCAAATAAGATTATATAATGAACAAGTAATAGCACCGTTAAGTTCAACTAAATAACAATGAAAAATGTAAACAAACCGTTTCAAACGGAATAGAACACCCAATCCGAACACCGTACGTCAACTGTTCAATCGCAGTTCATTCATTCATTCACTACAATACCAATCCAACAAATTAATATCATTGAACTAAACGTTAAACTTTAATTTGTCTATGGTTCACCGTTCAATTCAATTTCAAATCGTAGAACAAAGAACTACTCGAACTAATAATGGCGGCGGAGAAAAAATACAAATTTCAAATAATTCAAATGGAAGGTAGGCTAGGCGAACCAGAAGTTTACAAACGTTCTAAGTATGATTAGTTAATTGTGGTTATTTTCGTTTCGACTCGATGTTATATCAACTTGTATGACAATTTCGATAGAATATAACAACGAAATACGCGTAGCCAAGCGAGTTTATAGCAAATGAACAAGAATGCATCGGGCACGCAAATAATTTATCGATGATAAAATTTGAAAAGATCGATGCACATTTGAAAATACACTTTTTGTTTTTCAACGATTGACGAAATAAACTAGTGCAATGTATAGCAATCGACCCAAAACGAATATGTATTGCCCAAAAGTGGGAAATAATTGGGGGTAAGTGGAAAAAAAAAGATTTTAATTTCTTTGCGTTGAATGTTGAGAATTACCTAAGATTTTACGAGAACTTTACTGTTATCGGGTAAACGAATGAATATTGTCGTATTATATCCGTTATTCCCTGGTTTCGGCACCAAAAAATGTACCAAGCCGACGTTGGTACATTGGAGTGCAAACACGGTTTTCGATACGTATTTTAGTTAAATAATGATTAACTGTGCTTGCTCGCGGGGAGATCGTTAGACCGTCCAAGAATAAAGTGCGTCACTCACCTGCTAGCCTCCTGTGGCTTCCTGAGGGAATCTCGTGCTGACGATGTGAGGCACGTGGTGGCGTGGTGTGACCGGCCGGTCCGATTATTTGCTCACAAATTGGCGCACCAAAGTCTGTACTGCACTATATGAGCGTTCAGGGATCACACTCAGTCCAGATAGAAGCCGTTTAGCGACGATTAACCCTCATCCAAGGATTTTAAACCGGGAGCGCGCACTTAGACAACTCGGGTAGCTGCCATCTTGGATTCGACTCGATTCCTTCGTTCACAAGCACAGTGCGCACAGATTAAAAATGTATGGTTACGGAACAATAAGTATTGGTTTTTTAATTTGTATTTGCTTTTTTGGTTTCACTCTCAGTGTTCCACGCGGTCTATCTGCCTTTTGGTTCATAATCTGAGCGGCTAACTACATATATCATTTTTTTTAACTTATCACGTTTTAAAAAAAATGATAATATAGTTAGCCACTAGTACTAGTAGTAAGGAAAACAAAATCTCGTAAAGTTAAACAACTTTCTGCTTTTACTGTCCTGTGCAAAAAATCCACCCTGTCCTATGAGTCTTCTCTCTATTCGGGGAATCGAATAATAGAAAGGTGTTTAATTTACAAGATATTACTTAAAAAATAATATATAAATCTGTCTCATTTCTTCCAGGTCAAAGGCTACCAGGTTCCTCCAGCTGAATTAGAAAACGTTCTTAAAGAACACCCAGCAATATTAGATGCTGCTGTCATTGGAGTTCCTGATTCAGCAACAGGAGAACGGCCGAGAGGATTTTGTTGTCTTGCAACCAGGAGTTAAAGCAACTGATAGAGAAATCATAGAGTTTGTCAGCGAACGCGTAGCACCATACAAGAAAATAAATCACCTTTTTGAACGACATACCGAAGAATCCGTCTGGGAAAATACTTCGAAAATCATTAAAAGAAGAATTTTGTAAATAAAGGAGGTTGTTTGTGGTACATACGGTCTATGTTTTTTTTTTCTTTGTAATAATAATGTGATGGCCCAGTGTTCAATAATTGTAGAAATTAGCGCTCGGCGCTATGGTAGCTTAACACTCCTTTCTCGTATTGCTAATATTATAGTATTGTATGGTAAAGTGAAAGTGAAGGTGGGCAGTTTCCAATCTCCCACCCACACGTAAGATTCCATGTTAATTTATAGTTGGATTCAAATTCAGAATTTTGCTTTTAGAGTTAACTCTTCCGTGTTTATTTATCGAATCGAGTTCGTTTGCAATTTCTGCCTGCTGTACGCTTTTGATTATCAGCTGTCTAGCGCGACGGTGAACTTGTTTATTCTTGGTAGGTAATCGCAGTAGCCACGCAAAAATTCGTATTATTTTTGTAATTGAGCTGATTGAATATTAATAAAAAAAAATTATTAGACAACTGAAGACCATAATAATAATACAAAATAATCTTTTTTTTACTAATGATAGGCATACGTTTGACCCCTATCTCACCTGATGGGAAGCGATTAACCTTTGAATGTCATGTTTAAATGACATCAAAATGTGCCCAGCACGCCAGTCACTAGTACATGACTGACATGACAGGCGAATAATTACTCTATGTAATTACGTATAGAAATGTAATTCTATTGGCACCGAGGGCACATTTTTACTTTTTTGGCGTGGTGGTGGCAATAGGTTAAACAATAATTAACTAATACATAACAAAACCTTATCAGCTATAACTATACGCGACAGGTTGTCGGTGTCATGTGGTGCGTGCTGCGTGGTAAAGGCGTGTAAATGTATACTTTGGACATACTTCAATATACTATTTTTTATGCAAGGTCCATCGTAATCACGTATAGTTATATAACTATAAACTGTAAATATTGTACACATTTTTTTTGGAACGAAGTTCCCTAACGCGGCTTACGGGTAGAGCGAATTAGTAGAAATCGTCACGTAACTAAATGCGTGTGTGTATGTGTGCGGGTATCGCACTCGCCTGCTCGTGATATATTATTATTTTTATTTTTTGTACAGACACGTACGTATGGAACTTCGTTCCTTACGGGGGTCCTCTGACCGCATAGTTCTTTTTTAAAGAGTAAGTATGGAGTTTCTTGCCCATTCTTCTCCATACGAAACTACATTTTGGAAGGGGCAACTAGAATCAACTTTTTTTTTTGGCGTTCAAAAGTGCCTTTTAGGTAATGGTCTAATTTAAATAAATGATATGACTTTGACTTTGACTTTGAAGTAGATTATCATTTTGTAATATTGTTTATCGTTGACACAAATTAAGTGTTGGATTAATTAACTTTACTCACGCACAACAGAATTGGCACCAATATCTCCAAAATTGACATACAGCCACTAGCAAAAACATGTAAACAGTTGGTCTCATTCTAAACTGAAAAAAAAACACATTGTGGAAAAGCGACCTTTTGAGAAAGAGTTACTTCTGCGAAAGTGGCAATCGCGTAGCTGCTGCAGCAGATGCGGCACGCGACCGAGGAGGACCGCGACCTCGCCTTAAGGCGCTAACAAGCGACTTTTGCAGATTTTAAACTGACAATCACGTCAAAATGTGTAGTGTAAATGATTTGAAATAAAATATATGTTAAACTAGCACATTCTCTCAATCATTTAGTATGTGAATGTTTTTGATTAAGTTCATACGAGTATTAGTTTAATTAAATCGTTAAGTTGTGTCTGACGCGGACAAAACATTGATAATCACACAAAATCTACCAGGAATATTTTAACGAATCTTTTATGTTGACGCATTTTAATACGTAATTAGTTGTACATACAGTCCACATTTGATTAGAGTAAGTAGCTAGCCGCCGATCCTATTTAAATATGATGTATAGATTTTTTAAGTTTAGTTGCCAATAAACACCATCAAAGTACAGACGCTTGTTTAACTGAGACAACTACTCGCCAATGGAAATTAAACCTTAACCTACACAACATAATGGTCATAATCGAGCCGGATCATTAGTGAAGTGAATACAAAAGAACCACATTCCATCAGAGATAAGAAGCCGGCGAGTGAATCGTTAAGCGTAAACAAAGTGATTAGTGATTTTAACTAGAAAAAACGTTGTTAAGTACATCAAGTTTTGCATCGTATTTGCATATAATATTGAAAATTAACGTGATAAAATTGAAATATGTCTAAATCAGCCGAAGAAGCACTCGGTATATTAGAAGATACGGCAGAGTTACTAAAGAAAACACAAATAAACTTACGAAAATGTCCTAAAACACGTTTAACTAAAGGATGCATTCAATCTAGAATTCAGTGCCTCGAAGAATACTGGAAAACATTTAACGGTGCGCATCAAGACTTGGCGAGAATAACACCGAGAGATAAACGTAATTTGATATCGTATTTCGTTAAATACGATATCAAATTACGTTTATCTCTCGGTGTTATTCTCGCCAATGAAGATTGGCCTGCGTTTAAAGATTTATATCTTTCATTAGTACATGATAACAAGTCACTAAGCAACGTTCAAAAATTGCATTATTTAAAAACCAGCATCAGCGGTGAAGCAGCGACTTTACTTAAACATATACAAGTAACTGAAAGTAACTATTTACAAGCATGGGAAACTTTAAGAAATCGATACGGCAATAGAAGATTGATAGTTAACTTGATGTTGAAGAGATTAGTCTTTCAAAAAAAGGCGAACGTTCAATCAGCCAGTCAACTGAAGTCAATTTTGGATACAACTTCTGAAATCTTAGACAACCTTAAAAACTCCAACGTGAACACCGACTCCTGGGATCCTATTATCATATTTCTGGTCGTGCAGAAGCTGGACCCGGAGTCCCACAAGGACTGGGAAGAACACGCCTACAAGGGCAATTCAGAGGAATTACCTACGTGGAATGAGTTGAAGACTTTCCTAGACGGCAAATTTCGTGCATTAGAACTAATAACACCTTCAACGTCTGCAACGCGTGAAAAGCCCCCTAAAGAACGAAGTACATTCCATGTTTCAACGAATGAACAGGAACATACTTGTATAATGTGTAAAGAGAATCATACCCTGTCGCACTGTAAGTTGTTTGCGAAGATGCAACCTTCAGAACGATTTGATTGTGTTAAGAATAACAAGCTCTGCTTTAATTGTCTGGCATCAGGACATTCGGTCTTTAAATGCCGTGTTCCAATGTCCTGTCGCACGTGCAAACGACGCCATCATACTCTCATACATTTAACAAAGAAGACGGATACCTCGGCATCATTGGAAGCGGTACAACCAGCGCCGACAGTATCAAATCAAGCAGATGTAGAAGAAAAGGTGCAAGTTAATACAATGATTGCGTCGTACTACAATGCCAGAAAGAATATAGGCATGTTAGCAACCGCAATGGTGATAGTAAAGAGCGAACAAGGATACACCATTGCGCTCAAGGCACTCATAGATCCAGGATCACAAGCCTGTTTTATAAGTGAGAAAGCAGCACAACTATTAAAACTCAAAAGGCAGGTAACTAATTGCATAGTAACTGGAATGGAATTCATGAAGGTCGCTGTCAAGCATGAAGTAAACATAGAAGTTTTATCACGATGGGAATCTAATTTCGTTCTACCTATACAAGCCTACGTGATGTCCAAGCACTTGACAGTACAATTACCTGCAAATACATGGTCAACAAGCAAGTGGCTACACTTGACAGATCTAGACTTAGCAGACCCAAAGTATGGAGTGTCAGGTAACATTGATCTGCTTCTAGACGTCAAAGGATATGCAAAAATACTACAAGAAGGTCTCATCAAGGGTCCACCGGGGTCACCTATAGCTCAGAGAACCAACCTCGGCTGGATAATATTTGGTGAAATAAATGTGAAAACAAACGCAAAAGAAAAAGGTTTAATGGGGATACATGAACAAGTCGATGTGAAAGAACTATTGAATACTATGTGGAAGTTAGAAACTGATACAAAGAGGAAATTTACTATAGAAGAACAATTATGCGAAGAGATTTATGAAAAAACACATACAAGAAACAATGAAGGACGATACATAGTAAAATTACCCTTTAAAAACGACAACATAAAATCACCCGACGGAAAAACAAGAGAGATAGCATTAAACAGGTTTCTGCAACTGGAGAAAAGACTGAACAAAAATCCCGATCTGAAAGAAGAATACAAAAAGGTTATTGAAGAATACATACACTTAAAACACATAGAAAAGGTACCACAGCAAGAATTAAATTCAAAAAGATCTATCTACTTACCCCACCACGCAGTAGTCAGGAACGACAAAGAAAGCACGAAGACTCGCGTCGTTTTTGACGCCTCCTGCAAGGGTTACAATGGAGTTTCCCTAAACGACGAGTTACTGGCCGGTCCTGTTCTACAAGACGACTTGCGAAGCCTAATAGTAAGATGGCGAACACACGCGGTGTGTTTTGTTTCTGACATACAAAAAATGTACCGCATGATTTTGGTAGCCCAAGAAGACACCGATTACCAGAGAATACTGTGGCGAAGCGATGCATCTGAAACCATTCAAGATTTAAGATTTAACTGTTACTTTTGGTACAGCGTCAGCGCCGTATTTAGCGATAAAAACCCTTATGCAACTTGCTAACGATGAAGGTGCCAAGTATCCTGAAGCAGCTAGAATATTACAAAAAGATTTGTATGTTGATGACGTTATGTCAGGATGTGACGATTTGGAGCAAGCCATTAAAATAAGTAAAGACTTGAAGAATTTATTACTACTAGGCGGCTTTCAGCTAAAAAAGTGGTCCTCAAACAACGTAGATTTTCTGAAATCCATAGACCAAGAGGACAGGTCTATTAATGCACATTTGGATTTAAATATAGATGGTACCATAAAGGCTTTAGGGGTACAGTGGAACTTAGGCAGCGATCAATTTGAATACCAACTGAACCTAGTTCCCCTTCATGCGATTGTTACGAAGCGAAGTATACTGTCAGATGTCCAAAAGCTCTTTGACCCGCTCGGTTGGATAGCGCCATGCATCGTACAAGCAAAAATCTTGATTCAGAAGCTCTGGCAAACTAAAGTTGATTGGGATCAAGAAATTAATCAAACCTTAAAAGATGAGTGGAAAACCATACGCAAAGATATGGCAAACGTAAATGGAATAAAAATAGAGCGATGGATGGGCACATACAATTTAAACAAGAACAAAATACAACTGCATGGTTTTAGTGACGCATCGATGAGAGCATACGCAGCAGTAGTGTACTGTCGCGTACATTACTTGGATGGTACAATCAAAACCTCATTGATAGCAGCACGGATGCGTGTCGCGCCGTTAAAGACCGTATCGTTACCACGACTTGAGTTGTGTGGAGCTGTTCTGGTGTCGAGGCTATTAAAACTATGTTCGACAGCCATGAAGGTTCCATCAGCTAATGTTTTTGCTTGGACTGATTCCTCAATAGTCATTGCTTGGCTACAAAAAGAGCCTAGCAAATGGAAGACTTTCGTTGCCAATCGAACGGTTGAAACAACTAGCAATGTCTCAAAAGAACAATGGTATCACGTACAATCGCATGAGAACCCCGCTGATATAGCGTCCAGAGGTGCACTAGTATCAGAGTTGAAAACATGTGATTTATGGTGGAAAGGGCCACAATGGCTTTCAAAAGGAGATATTTATTTTACAAAACCAGAAATCACACCTACCGAACTAGAAAAGAAGACAATTATACAAACCTTTACAATGACCAAAAATGAAGAAAAAGAGACTAGATTGTCAGAACAATTTGAAAAATACAACTCATTGAAGGAATTACTTAGAAGTATTGCATTTTGTAGGAGATTTTTAAAACATAAAAAGATAAAAGAAGACATTGATCGTTCTATGACAACAGAAGAATTAGAAGGTGCACTAAACATATGCATAACAATAGTACAAGGTCAAGAATATGCAGAAGAAATTGAGTATCTAAAAAAAGGTAAACCAGTCAAACGAACTAGCACACTGAAGACTTTAGATCCGTACGTAGATGAAGTACAAATGCTTCGGGTTGCCGGACGCCTAAGATACGCTAACATAACGGATCAAAGTAAACATCCAATTATATTGAGTCATAGAAACAAACTCACTCCTTTGATCATTGCCGATGCACACGCAAGAACACTGCACGGTGGAATCCAACTAATGTTAAGCTATTTGAGATCAAGGTATTGGATAACGCGAGCTAAGGCACAAGTCAAACAATACATACACCGATGCTTAGTATGTGCTAGACAGAATGCGACTGCCAGAACTCAAGTAATGGGTGACTTGCTAAAGGTTCGTGTAACACCAGCTCGACCATTCCTACATTCTGGTGTCGATTTTGCTGGACCATTACAAGTTCTATGGAGCAAGGGAAGAGGAGTCAAAACACATAAGGCATACATTTCAATATTCGTTTGCATGGCTACCAAAGCCATTCATTTGGAATTAGTTGGAGATATGACGTCAGAGGCGTTCATCGGCGCATATAAAAGGTTTTGTGCACGAAGAGGCAAGTGTGCACATTTATGGAGTGACCAGGGGAGGAACTTCATCGGTGCAAATAAAGAATTGGCAGCCATGTGGAAGGAAGCAAGTTTGGAGTTTTCTGGAGCAATCGCAGACACGCTTGCATCTGATGGCACACAATGGCATTTTATTCCTGCGTACAGCCCAAACTTCGGTGGCCTCTGGGAGGTAGGAGTAAAATCCACGAAATATCACTTGAAACGGATACTTACTAGTAATTTAACTTACGAGGAGATGTCGACAGTGCTGTGTGAGATAGAGGCTTGCTTAAACTCCAGACCTTTGTGCCCCCAAGATGATTTGGATAATGAAAATATTGAGCCATTAACACCTGGGCACTTTTTAATTGGAGAGGCACCCATTGTCATACCTAGTCCAAATTTACAAAATTTGAAAGTGCAAACGTTATCACGATGGCAATACGTCCAAAGGTTGTTACATGATTTTTGGTCTAGATGGCAACAAGAATATTTATCTAGATTACAACAACGTCCAAAATGGCTCAAACGAGTAAAGGAGATCGAGGTTGGTAATATTGTTTTGGTCAAGCAGGAGAACCTTCCACCAGGCAAATGATTACTGGGACGAATAGTAAGCAAGCATCCAGGACCAGATGGCTGCACAAGAGTTTACAGTGTTAAGAGTGGTGGCGATACAGTAAAGAGAACTGTATCTAAGCTCTGTCCACTGCCAGTGGATACTGACACTGATTAATCCATTAGTTGAGTGTTGATAACTTGCATGTATAAATTCGCTGATTAATTTGAAAGGACTCATATAGTCCTTTGGTGGGCGGCTTATGTTGACGCATTTGAATACGTAATTAGTTGTACATACAGTCCACATTTGATTAGAGTAAGTGGCTAGCCGCCGATCCTATTTAAATATGATGTATAGATTTTCTAAGTTTAGTTGCCAATAAACACCATCAAAGTACAGATACAGACGCTTGTTTAACTGAGACAACTACTCGCCAATGGAAATTAAACCTTAACCTACACAACATTTTACTATCTTACAGACAATTTATTTTATTTTCTATCTACGCTTTTTTTTAAGCTACAGAATACTATTTTTTATTTAATTTTTTCGACTAAACTTTGAGAGTTTTGGACGCAGCGCATACGATTCTCTGGTCGTTCAATGTCGCCGGCGTATATCGTCGCCTTAACCACGCACCACGAGGTTGTTGGTTCTTGACCGGTCAGGTACCTACCAATGTATCTTTTTCAATTTCATAAATGTACTTTCTAAGTTTATCTTGGACGTCACTGACATCGGTGAAGGAAAACATCGTGAGGAAACCTGGATTTATATCGAGGCGTGGTGATCAAAGTTTGTGCCTTCTCTGTATGAGAAGAGGCCTTTGCCCTGCAGTGGGAAAATGATAGGCTGGTATATACATATATTGTACCAGGACCTATATGGTAAACTGTATACTTTGTTTATGGTCTAGTAGTTGGTACCACGAAGTGTTGGTACAGGTGCTTCGTTCACCTACGCCTAGCCTTTTTGACGTGATAACGTCTTACAAATCGATGAACGCACGAAAAAGTGTCACGTTCCGCCTGAGCCTGAGCGTGCAAGCGAGAGCGCGGAACAAGCGACAGAGAGGCACGGTCGGCTTAAGCAATAAGCTTCGCACGGAAGAAATTATTTGCTTATGTTATATATGTTAGCCATTATGTTTCTTTATGACGTTACCACGTTGAATTATCGTCGGTAAACCGACTTTACAGACAACCAAATTTTAGATCCTGGGGCTGAATTGACTGTTCTATATAGATGCGGGTGCTTCATATCTCCTTTTCGTGAATTAAATTGTGAATAACCATAACAATCTATTGCACTTAAGCAGACACAACCTAACAACAATACAATTTATTACAAAAGGTGATTACGATACAGGTGATAAGTACTTATAAATAGAAACGATTACGAACCCTGTCGGGCACATAAAATAGGCACAAAAGGAAATAGGAATAATATGGGCATTGTATGTAGTCATCAAAATGTTTGGCTGAACACATACGTCAGCCATAAATTTTTGTCCATAAGATCCATAACAATCCAACCACTGAGGTGGACAATTTAGTCTCATAATTGGACCCCTCCTTGCCTCTGCGTGGGCCTTGGCATTCGTAGATTTTTGATAGTCGTTACGGGTAGTCAAAAGTCAGAACGTCTGACAGCCAGTCTTACCAAATGGTATAGTGTTACCCAGTTACTGGGTTGTAAAGGTCAGTCAGGCAGTCGATCCATGTAAAATGCTGGTATTCAACTGCATCCGGTAAGACTGGAACCTACCCCATAAAGTTGGGAAAAGGCTAGGCAGATTGTGAATAGAGGTCAGAAAAGAAGTCAGAGTAAAATACTGGTATTTAACTGCGGTTAAACTCGAACTACTGGAAGCCTACACAATTATTGTTTGGATACGCTAGACAGATCACTAAATGTGTAGCCTTTTTCAAACTGTTTTGGGCAATCACCATACCAGAAGTTTCAAAAATCAGCTCCTCTACGGTTATACTTTACCTGCTAGTAGGTGTCGTTATCGTCATGTCTGTGATAGTATTTAATAATAATAAGGTTTCGGCGATCAGTGACACTACCCCGCCAAACTGTCGCCAGCCGAAGTATTTTTAATAATATTTGATTACCACAAAATATTCCGTTAAACTAGCTATATTTAAATGTATAAACGCGTGAATATAAAAAAAAGCATTATGAAAGCGATCAATTATAATTAGAATTCGAACTTAAATAACAAAGTATTGCACATTAAAATTCATGATATGATACAATAACAGTCATTATCATATTTATAGCTTATTTTATCAAAAGCGACCAAATTGGAATTTTATTGGTCACGTTCGTCAGAAACAATAACTTGCACCATTAAAGAAACTATTTAAAAATGGCGGCCAAACAAAGGAGCTTGTCATGTCATGTCCTTTCACTTGCACAGTAACTGTACCGGAAGCGAGAGAGAGAGGGCAAGACAATTGCTGCCATTTTCGATTGGCACGGGTTACGGCTTTACGTGCATTATCGTTTTCTAAAGATCCATTCTCACCTGTCTCCTTGCGCTCCTCTCACAGCGACGCCCTAAGCAGAGGTCGGTACCCCACAGAGAGTATTCTTAGCGTGTAATCGCATAGTGTAGGTGGTGTAGTATTTTGCCCTGGCAGGAGGCCTTATATTTTATTTATAACACGTTTGCTCGTAAGGTGTCTCTTATTACACCAATTTCAATATCGTAATGTATATAATTACGTACTTGTGCGTTATTGTAATGTAAAACGCACGAGTTTCGTAAAACGTACAGTTTATCAAGATGCTCCGTCTAAAACGAACAGTACTTTTTTAAATCTTAATGAAAGAGTTTTTATGTCAGAAAAGTGGTCAACATTTTATGAATAAAATTAACTTTGGGAGATAAAATATAAAAAAAAACATTGAATTCTTTAATTTAATAAATTTTGACAATAAATTACAACCATTTATCTGTAACAAAAACAAAAAAATATTAATTTACTTTATTAGTAATACTGGCTGCTTTTGTGCCTTTGCCTTAAAAAAAAGCGCTGATGCGCGCGCTTCGCTAATTTGTGAACAAGTAAAAATTATCACGCGCGTGTTAGATTTATACCGATGTAATTAATACATAACAACGTAATTCGTGTTGTAATATAAAGTAATAATTAATTTCTGATTAAATGCAGTAGAAGTATAGTAAATAACATCATTTTAAATAGAATAAAGTGTGTTTAAACTTTGGATAGCAAATAAGTATGAATCACATTTGCTTGTCATCGTTTATGGAAAAATGAATCATACTTGTTTGTCGCCGCTTATAAAAGCGAGTGTTCCGACTTCATTGAATCACACTTTTGATCGAAACGTTGATCGGTACGGAGCTCCCGAAGAAAATAACAGATAAGTATAATTATGATGATAACTATGAAAGGCTATGTATATGTATAATTTAATATTAAATTATATGTACCTAGTTGTTATGATATGAATGATGTAACCTAAATTTGTAAAATATTACTGATTTTAAAAGAGTGTTCATGGTGTTTCTTGCTCGTTCTTCTCCATAGAAATCTACCGTTTGGAACGAGCAACTAGATTCAACTTTCTGACTGACTCTGACAATTCAAAAGTACCTGTAAAAGGTTGAATTGAAATAAATGATTTTGAGTCTGAAATATTACAATAAAATATATGTTTCCTAAACAAAGTATTTTCATTTCACTATTCTGTTCTAAAATAATAATATTCTTTGAGTATATAAGTATGTGTATTTAATGTAGAGCTATTAATTGCTTTTTAGTGTTGCCAATTATACCCCTTATTCTAACATCAGAAGTGGGATACCATGTGCTAAACTAATCTTACTATATTTTCAGGGTTATTGTTGCTACCGAAATGGAACCAGAGATTCAACTAAAGCTGCTTACTACTATCAAAGAAGCATTGTCCAGTAAGAATCGGCAGGATGACGTGGCTCTCCCGATATTCGATCCCGCCACCACTGACAGCGGCGTAGTGGCGTGGTGTGCAGACAATGACAAGCTTGGAGAAAAGTTTGGTTGGAGCGACTGAACTAAAGTCGCAAAGGGAGGTAAGGCCCCCAAGGGCTCTGCTTTAATATGGTACGAGTCCTGACAACCCCAGGAAGGTCGATAATAGGAAAATTTCTGTGCTGAATTAACTTGAATGTACCCACACGAAAAAAAAAAAAAATCTCGGTTTGATTGTATAAAGCTGTAATTTATTGTTCAGACTCGTCAACATCAGAATTTTAGTTTAGTTTTCTGCTTACGTAGAGGCTAAAAAGCGACCATTAGATCAATTACCTGAGAAACGTTTTATGCCAATCCCAAAATTTGATGAGAAAACTCAGAAAAAGAAATGTTATACTTCCATGTGATGAAAAAAAATACAGTTTATAAAAAGATACATGATGTAACAACTTGTATTTTTGAACGTGTAAATTCGACCAAACAGCAATTAAACTTTCAAAGATCAATGATTAGATGTTCGAGTCAATACTTTATGCAATGTTTTAAACTTTAAGCCTACTGACGTTACCATTCGCGAAATGTCTATTGACTCTATTATCGACACAGGAGTAAGTTGTAGCATTATACGGGAATCTATTGCCAAATGACTAAATTATATATTTTTACCATACTCAATATAAGTACGTTACTGGAATAGGTAACGGTAAAATACATATTTTTGCAACTATCACAGTGATAGTTAAATTTGAAGATATTTGTTTCTAACTATATTTACATGTGGCTTGTGACCAAGATTTTCATATGATCTTCTTATTGGTAGGAACGTGGTTAATCATCCTGACATTCAAATTACTGTAGATTGTAAAGGGTTAGCATGGAAAGTGCTTTCTCCTGTTGGCACTGAAAAACCTGACTTAAGATAATCCATATGGTGCTTTGATGAACTTCAAACTCCTATACAGAATTTAGACACGGTTACCTTACTTTGCACTCCGTCATTAATAATCACTGACCGCGGCACTAACTTTAGCCCCAATTTAGTTTGTTCGTTATTTAGAGCATTACATAGATACGAAAGATACGTCTTAACCGTAATCAATATGTTAGCTACTAGGTGTGGTAATGTGTCAGACTGGCCGAGCGTTTTGTGGAAAATCCAATTGTCCTTAAACACTACTGTACAGCAATCAACTGGCTTTTCACCTATTAGGCTGCTTATAGGCAGAAACTCGAACATCCCGTGTATACAAGCTCGATTAGATGAAGTAATACTAGATAATAATATAATTATTGACGTAACGACCGATCATCAGTTAGCACATCAACGTCTTAAAATTGTTGCCGATACATTCAAAGACCGCTTTGACCAAACGCGTAGAGATAACATAAATTATAGCGTTGGTGATACTGTTTATGTAAATCAAGACCATAGGCGACATAACAAACTAACAGCAAAATTTAAGGGACGTTACGAAATTATGAACATATTAGATAATGCCAGGTTCTCATTAAGGGGTATTGGAAATCAGAGAAGTATAATAGTTGCAAAAGAAAAAAAAATCGCCTATGGCCTGGATAGTGGACTGAACAAAACGCTGTAGTAGATTTATTATAATATTAGTTTAAGATATGATTGTATTATTATGGATGGATTAAAACCTTAGCTGTGGTATATTATGACATTCACTGGCTGCGGGTGATTAAGCTTCACTGACTACGGGTGTTTGGTCTACCCAGTAAGGTGTGATTATTGATTATACCATGATGATTATGAGACGATTACTGATATTGTAATTATATTAGTATATATTGTATTAATATTAGTTTAAGACATTATTGTATTATTATGGATGGATTAAAACCTTAACTGTGGTATATTATGACATTCACTGGCTGCGGGTGATTAAGCTTCACTGACTGCGGGGTGTTTGGTCTACCCAGTAAGGTCTGATTATTGATTATACAATGATGATTATGAAACGATTACTGATATTGTAATGATATTAGTATATATTGTATTAATATTAGTTTAAGACATGATTGTATTATTATGGATGGATTAAAACCTTAACTGTGGTTTATTATGACATTCACTGGTCGCGGGTGATTAAGTTTCACTGACTGCGGGTGTTTGGTCTACCCGGTAAGGTCTGATTATTGATTATACCATGATGATTATGAAAACGATTACTGATATTATGTAAACAAAATGTACCTTTATGTAATAAGAATATTGTGTTTGTACTTCGAGAGCGAAGTACTTGTCAGTATGGCCGTGTTAGATTTATACCGATGTAATTAATACATAACAACGTAATTCGTGTTGTAATATAAAGTAATAATTAATTTCTGATTAAATGCAGTGGAAGTATAGTAAATAACATCATTTTAAATAGAATAAAGTGTGTTTAAACTTTGGATAGCAAATAAGTATGAATCACATTTGCTTGTCATCGTTTATGGAAAAATGAATCATACTTGTTTGTCGCCGCTTATAAAAGCGAGTGTTCCGACTTCATTGAATCACACTTTTGATCGAAACGTTGATCGGTACGGAACTCCCGAAGAAAATAACAGATAAGTATAATTATGATGATAACTATGAAAGGCTATGTATATGTATAATTTAATATTAAATTATATGTACCTAGTTGTTATGACATGAATGATGTAACCTAAATTTGTAAAATATTACTGATTTTAAAAGAGTGTTCATGGAGTTTCTTGCTCGTTCTTCTCCATAGAAATCTACCGTTTGGAACGAGCAACTAGATTCAACTTTCTGACTGACTCTGACAATTCAAAAGTACCTGTAAAAGGTTGAATTGAAATAAATGATTTTGAGTCTGAAATATTACAATAAAATATATGTTTCCTAAACAAAGTATTTTCATTTCACTATTCTGTTCTAAAATAATAATATTCTTTGAGTATATAAGTATGTGTATTTAATGTAGAGCTATTAATTGCTTTTTAGTGTTGCCAATTATACCTTTAATTCTAACACGCGCTTTTTCTTTTCGCTGTATTGTTTTTATTTGAATTATTTACTCGCAAATATGTTATAATATTTGAATTATTTCCTCGCAAATATGTTATAAAACGTCGTATGACATACGTGCGCTTTGATAATTACAGCCTCTGCTTTCTTCTAGCCCTCGCCTGCTACTCGGGCTAGCAATATCGCCTCGCTTGTAATTTTCAACTTACCGCACTTATATCATAATGTACTATTACAGCACAAGAACGTCCGGTAAAGCAGCCGACGACCTTCTAAGATGTCCTGCGAAAAATATAATGATATTCCGAAAAAAAACGTTTGGTAGTCGGACGAAAGACGAAGAACATCCATGATGAGGTTCCACCACAGATTAACTAATAATTCCTTAGTTTTATACCGGAATAAACATAAAACAAGGGAACACCCAAATATTCCGAAATATTTTATACCGAATTTTGATATTCCGATTTTCAAAAGTCCAAATTTCATAATACCTAAAAATTATAATCTCTATTATTTGAAATCACGAAAGTTATTTTACCGAATGTCGTAAATCCGATTTGTTTGTTTTCCGATTTTCATATGTTCGAAGAATCAAATGCTCGATGAGTTCTCGGTCCGAAAAACGAAATTCCGAATTTCAATATTTCGAATAAACTGTTAAAATTAGGATTCTGATTCAATTCAGCTACGCATATATATTCAAAATGGTGTCCCCTTGTTTCGCATACAGAAATTTCATAGAATTTCGTTTCCCAGAAAATGTTTCATATAATATTTGGTTCTTGTATTTTTATTTCGACTATTATTGTTTCAAAGACTATTTACTTGAATGAAACATATTTCACAGAAACACAATTCAAAGAATTTTTAATCAATTTTTTTTGTTTAACAAACTTATCAAACAGTAGAATTACTTTTTAACAAATATTGTTTATTCGGTGTATTTTTCTATGGAATTTATTTCAACAAAAATATATAGGTATAAAAAGAAAGACAATAACAAAAATAATCTTAAAAAGTCAATATGTTGTGCTACAAAAGTTAATGACCGAAATGAATTGCTGTGAAACCGACTCCACGTAGTCTTGTCTGCCTTACCCCTAGAGTGTAATTTAAATTCGCGTAGGCGCGGAGGGGCGAGGCGGCCAGCGAGCTGAGGAGCAGGTGGTTTTAACGCCCGCCGCCGCGGCTGAGGCTGGCCGGCGTAGCCGGCCAGTAAGCCGAAGCTGCGGTGGTGAGCGTGAATACCATTTGCGACGATAAGCTCGCGTGGTACCGCCGGAGCCCCGCAACGCCGTAGCCGGGACAGAAACCATGCCTGCTGCATGTTGCATGTTCGCTTGCATGCTCGCTTGCATGATGCATGCTTGCTTGCTTGCATGCTGCATGCTTGCTTGCACGCTGCATGCTTGCTTGCACGCGGCATGCCTGCTTGCACGATAAACGATTGCACGATAACGATAAAGATAATCGGAATTTTAATAATCGGAATTCGTATTTTTGATGTTCGGAATTTTCATTATGTCGGACTTTTTGTTATTCGATCTTTTGAAACTCGGTATTTTGAGAATAGTAATTATAAACGTTCGGAATTTTGAAATTTTAGTATTATGAAAATAGGATGAATGATAAATCGGAGTTGCCATATTAGGAATTTTGAACTATTCGGAATTATGAAAATCGGTATTTTGAAATTCGTATTTCTGACTTTCGGAATAAAGTTTTTCGTATTTATGTAGTGTACCCATAAAACAAGCCTGTAGTAGCAAGTCAGAACTATCCTTATGCATAAGTATATATAGCCAGTACAAAATATAGAGATAGTGATAAAATTATCGTAATTAGACCCTGATGGTCTTTGAGGTTTGAGGAGGCACGACACCAAGTCCTCGTCGCTAGTACCTACTGCTAAGCGTGGAGTCCTAGCTGGGTCCAATTCCCAGGCGGGGTAAAGTGTTATTGGGTTATGATTATTTTAGATGATACAATTTTACCTCTAGACATACAATTTTTGGCCTGACTGACAATATCCACACTAATACAACCCATATTTATTTTATTAGTCATTGATCCGTCTGTTCCACCAGTTCCACCCTTTATTTCTGAGCGGCAAGGGTAAGTTAACCACCCACTGCAATGGACAGGTCACATCGCTCGAAATACCGATTACCGATGGGGAAGAAATAGGTTCTCGATTGGCGACCGCGAAACGGAAGACGCAGCGTTGGTAGGCTGATTTTATAGATGAAGATGTTCATTCCACTGACCATGAAGAAGTTTGGGAGTTAGTGGTTTTTACTCCCCTAACTCCCAAATTTCTTCATGGTCAGTGGGCTAAATATCTTCATCATCAGCCAAAAGACGTCCACTGTTGAACATAGGCCTCCCCATAGAATGCCACAACGAGCGGCAACCTGCCGTCACCATCCACCGGTTACCCGCGACCTTGACGCTGTCGTCGGTCCATCATTCTGGTGGTCACATAAAATCGTTGCAGCGTTGGTCCTGCGCTTGATCTCTCCCGGTCATGTCGAAATATTTATTTATTAAAATAAAATTCGTACTTACCTACCTATTTTAGTTGATTTTGTTTTTGAGTTGATTTTGACTTTTATTTTAGCCAGGACACCGACCTACAAATCCGTTTTTTCAACCGACTTAAAAAAAAGAAGGAAGTTCTCAATTCGACACGTATTTTTTTAAATTTGGCCACGGATAACTTTTTTTGATTTTAGTCCTATTTTGATAATTCTTTTTTATATTGATAGTGTTTACCTTAAAGTTGGTCCCAAATAAATTTCAAGAAAATATTTTACCCCTAAGGGTAGAAAATAAAGGGATGACTGTAATTTTTTGGTGTCACCGTTTAGTAATTTATTTGTATTATAAGAAGTAGGCACTAAAAGGCGAAAAAAAAACTTTATTACAAAACCCCTTCAAAATTAAAAAAAATACTTTAAATTCACAAATCGGTAGCAATACAAAACAACAAACAAAACCAAAGACGCCGCCGACTTGCGAATTTAATTTTTTTTTATAATTTTTGAAGGTGTTTGTCTTTTTTGTATACAAATCCTATAAATTTATAGGACCAACTTGAAATCCCGTCTGAATAACTATACCTGTTATTGTACAATAAATTATAATGACTGATTAATAATATGGGTGTACCTAGAATGTTCTAAAAGTTTTGTTACTTTAATTAATTTTTTCTACAATAATTTGATCAGTGTTTTACAGATTCGAGTAATATTTAACCTAACCTAAAGTAAGTCATTTAAGACCTGAGGACTAGCAGGGCATTAATATTGTACTGAATTTAATTATGACCCGCTGGTCATTAATGTGGTTTGAATTTGGAACATAAATTGAAATCGCATACGAACATTAAGATCTGCACTAAAAATAAATTGTTCGAAGTCGAACTGGCCACCACTACTAGTAGAATATAAATAAAAGAAAAATAGAACACAAATTAAAAAGAGGCTCGAATACTGAAAATTGCTTTGCTTTGTTACACAATGTTACGTCTCGCTTTTACTCTTGGGTGGTTTAATAAAACACAATTATATTTCTATATGAGTGTGTGCGACCGTCCGCTCGTCTCGACTGCTGTCAACGCAATGCCGAGCGGGCGGGTCGCAGGACCCCATATTTATTTAATTATTTTACAGTACATCACATCTCTCCCTTTCAATATTTTTTTTAACTAATCAAATTAACTACTCTGAATTTGATCTTGGTTAATAGTCACTATTTAAGCTACACATGATTTTATATAATTCTGGTATTTAAAGAATTTAAATCTGATATTATAATTTTATTATTAATCTTAAAACTATCAATGATTATTATAATACCAAATTAATCATCCGTGTCTAATTCTACATCACCATCGTCTTTTTCTTCGTTTTCATTGTGAATTCTCCAGTGTCCCTCTATTTTCTTGAGGTGAACTATAATTATGTTTCTTCTTATGTTTTCACCTGTTTCATCATTTTTATATTTATATCACCTCCTTTAGCACTCATTACTGTGTGTGGAGTAGGGTTAAAATCAGGTGTCAATATATTCTCCATTGTCATGTTTTTAACATAAATCTTTTCTCCTATATAAATTTCATTGTCTACAGCTTTCTTTTTCCAATCTCAATTCCCCTTCAATTTCCCTTTTCTTTAATGATTTTATCTCTATCATATACTTCTAGGTCCATACGTCTGTGTCGGTGTCTTTCCAGTTGTACTATGGGGAGTGCTATTACACACAAAAAACGCATGCAAAAACCCATGGATACTACAGAAATAAAATCGTGTGAAGCAAGAAATGACGCCATCTAGCATAAAACCAGTTAACGATTAACAAAATTGTAATTATGCTGTTACTAGATGGTTGCTTTGCTTTAAATGATTTTTTTTTTTATTGTAGTTTCGTTTTGTCTCTTCAAACATTTAAGTAATTTATAAAATAAATAAATAAATAAATAAATAAATATCTTTATTTCAGATCCAAGATCCATATACAATTTAAAAAAGACACATGACACTAAATTAAGTAGGTACTTAAAAATAACAAAAATACAAAATATTAATATTAATATTAATATTTCTTTTAAAGGAAACTGTTTTTAACTATTAATTTACTTTGTTAAAATTAAGTATCTGATTTTCTAAGTTTTAGTTTTTAAACTTGAGAGGGTAGGTTGAATATGGATTTATAAATAACTAGCTTTTGCCCGCGACTTCGTCCGCGTGAATGTCGGTTATCGCGGATGCAGGCGAAGTCGCGGATTAAAAAGCAACATATGTCCTTTCCCAGGGCTCAACCTATCTTCACGCCAAATTTCATTAAAATCGGTTTAGCCGTTTCACCGTGAAAGCGTAACAGACAGATAATAATATTAGGAAGTAAGTAAGTATTTGTATAAATAATACTTAGATCGAAGAGTTATGACTAAGCTGAATTGATCGTACGCTAATTTAATTTCGATTATCTCGTTCGCCTTTTCTTTTTTTTTTTCTTTTTTTTTTATATAATTTGTATTACTTACTTCTTTTACCAAAATGAGTATACGCGTTGTAATATTGATTTTGTTACAAGAGCTCAAATAATTACTTTGCATAATCAAGGCAAAAACTTGATAGAAATAGCCAGAGAGACCAGTGTAAACGTAAGTAACTAGTTTTATTTGTACACTCTTATATATATAAAAAACTCTATTATTTTTTTGTTACTATATGCTACAAAATAACCATTATTGGGTATTATAATATTTCTGTTTTATTGTTGCAGAGAAAAATAGTTGTTCTATGGGTACGACAATGGTACGACGATTTGAAGAGGTTCTTTGCCACAACATCAAAGAACTGGTAGACCACGACTTATTATAACACATAGCACCACGATAGAGGAGTATGAAGAAAATGGAATTCTGCCTACAAACCACTATGCTGGTTTATTTGACACAAGTGTTGACACTGTCCGTCGTGCTATTCATAGTAAAGGGCTGCATTTCAGTGGCATGCTGTGAAATCCTTGCTCACGGAGAACCATAAAATGGCAAGATAACAGTTCACTTTGGGATCACATAAACTTTAATTGGAGTAATTTAATCTGATAAAAACTTTCAATCCAGTGAATTATACTTATTACGCTTATGTTTGTGGCGTCGAAATAATACGCGATACACAAGTGGTCACATAGTGCTCAATATGCAATCTGTTCATAATTATTATCAGTGATTTAAAAAGTATAAAACTTTTATAATTGTAAAATTATGTCAGGTATAATAAATTTAATAATTGAAAATAACCATTTGCATTGGATACTAGCTCTTGTATATATTCTAATATATATATATTTATCTGGATATATTATTTTAATAAATTAGTAGGTACTTATTATTTATATTAACTGGAGATGTTGATAATAGTTATGTGTATAGCCTATTACTTACATATTTTTAATTAACTTAAAAAAGTTTACAATCACAATATCATTTTAAGTTTTACTATGTTACCTACATTTGATAAGTTATTTATGCAATTTTTTGTAGTTTTAGCCTACCTATATAATGTATTAATTCCGGTTGACCTTTGTGATCATAGATATCCGTGTTTGTGATAAAATAATCTGGTCTCCTGTTTATTTTTATTGAGGTTACATAAGCTTTTGTCAGCATTTGTCACAGATGGATCTACAGCAATAGCCAACTAGACATTTTTGAATTTAGAAAAAATCTCTGTATATACTAGATTTATACTCACCCCTATTTTAAGCACATTGAGACCTGTAGCTGTATGCTTGCCCAACAAATTACGGGTGCTATTTTTAATAACATAAAATTTTGCAGTTTTTGTTTCTGGTCCAACTACGATTGATGCTTCAAATGTGCCGAGCACATCCAGAGGATCTTTTGAAGCGTATGCCATAAACACTTGATCGGAACCTGGTTGCTGTTTAGGCACAACGGCAGCTTTCGATTTTAAATATTCCCAGGTTTTATCATTTAGGTATTATATTGTTTTTACTCTCAGAGTCGATGAGCATATTTACGTTGACATCTTCTACTTCGCAAGTTATTTTAGCGTCATCGTCAATATAAAATAAAATACTTAGTTTACATTACTGAGTGGTAATTTTGTACGTTGTTTTTGTATGTAACGAACGTTTGTTTTAGTTTTTTTTTTGTATTTTTTTTTTGTTTGTTCCAAGTAATGGGTGCTTTACGCTTGAGTTTCCTTGTTCGACATTGACTCATGAAAGTAACCTTTATAGCCACATTTGACCCTCGCGGGATAACGTGTATCATCACACTTGTGATTTTCACTTCCACGTCTTGCACACCGTGTATTATCCGAGTGAATACCCTGAGTTCGGGTTTTGTTTGTTCTTGTTCCAATCCTATTAACCTGTTCAGTTTTTACTACTTGGAATTCCTTTAATTGTCTCCTTACGGTTCCGATTGAGTTGGCTTCTAAAATAACCTTTTCTATTGTAACGGAATTTCCTAACTATAGTATTTTCTTTCTAAGGTCTGATGAGGTACATTTTTCAGCAATTAGGTTTATGAGAGCGTTGTCTTTGTTAGCAAAATCGCATTTGGAACATTGATTACGTAATCTAACTACGAATTTTTCCAACTTTTCGTACAGTTCCAATCATGAGTCAGAATACCTACGTGTCGTTCATAACAAAACTCTGCTTCGGAGAAAAGTACTCGTCTAGTTTTTTAATAACAGACTCGAAAACAACGGAGGGGTCGCCCTCTTCAACGTGTGCACCGGGAAGGTTAATAGATATCTTGCAATCCTAAACCACCGGTATGTAAAAGTGTTGCTCGTTTTTTTAAGGGCTGGTCTATGCCTAAGGCTAGAAGGTCGATTTCGAGAGTTCGTTTCCATCTTTGCCACCGATGGTCTAATGAGGTCGGTAATTGAGAAATGCTAGGACAATCTGCAAGTAGGTATGAAAAATTGCTTAAATGTACTACGGAAATTAACCACTATACCTACCTACTTGGTAGCGATATGATAAGCACCGATATAATAATGTATATAGAATTCATAGATAGTACCTATTGCGTTTTTATTACTCACGACTGAACTTTTGGATTGGAACATGAATCATTTCATTTTGTGGAATTGCATATACTAGTACTTACTTACAGTTTTATACCAGTATATGAGGAACTTGATGGGTATTTACCCATTGGAATAAATGTAATTTGGTGGAATTGCATATACTAGAACAGTTTTATACCAGTATATGTGGAACTTGATGGGTATTTACCCATTGGAATAAATGTAATTTGGTGGAATTGCATATACTAGAACAGTTTTATACCAGTATATGTGGAACTTGATGGGTATTTACCCATTGGAATAAATGTAATTTAGTAGAATTGCATATACTAGAACAGTTTTATACCAGTATATGTGGAACTAGAAGGGTATTTACCCATTGGAATAGCGTACAGCATGTATTTTGTCATTCTCTTTCGACTTGGCTAATACTTACAGGCACAATTGGTTGTTGTTGTGTAGTCGGTAGCTATTTAAAAAGAGCAAGAGTCAAGTCTAATCGCAATAGATTGTTTTAAAGTAATCCAAAGTCAAAGTCGAAAAATTCGTGCACTAGGTAATCATATTTTCCTTCTTAACCATATTAATTCATTACCTATAACTTGCATACCAATAAAAATTAAGATTGTATGAACGATAATTACTGTTTAGATAAGTACTTAGTCGTGCGGTATCCCTTAAAATGTAAATAGTTATAATTAAATATAATGTGGGTAAGTCGAGAATAACGCGGAGAATATCTCACTATGTTTTTGGTACTTAGTGATAGTTCTGCGGTAGGTATTTATACAATGTCGATTTATATTTATAATGGAATGTGCACACTAGCTACACAACAATATTTTATTGGTAGGTAAGTATTAGCAGGTACTGGTTTTAAGGCTATTTTGACCGAAGATATCAATTGTCAGTAATTTGCTTACACATAAAATATTTCTTATTTTACTAAACAATATATTTATTTATCTCCATATCCCTCTAAGAGAAAATAGAAAACAATATTTAATTGTGAATAAATAGATAACCTCGGTCATTCGCTTTTTTCTCTTGTTATCTGTTTATTTTACTCACGTTCTTTATCCTCGTCGCCAATGTTACGTCTCGCTTTTACTCTTGGGTGGTTTAATAAAACACAATTATATTTCTATATGAGTGTGTGCGACCGTCCGCTCGTCTCGACTGCTGTCAACGCAATGCCGAGCGGGCGGGTCGCAGGACCCCATATTTATTTAATTATTTTACAGTACATCACACACAACAAATTACTTAACTGCAAATTCTCACAAAAATGTCGAGTGACGATAGTGATTTGACTCCGGAGTACATTAAATCCGAAGCCATTGGCATTACCAACAATCTACTCTTGATTTAGTACTAATAATTGCTATTTATTGTCTCGTAGATGGTGTGAAAAGTAGAGTAGGTATTCTCCTCGGGGATAAAGGTGCCTTCGTCTTGGGCGACCTTGAATCCCACGCTGTACTCAGGATTCTTGTCATAACGATAGTACTAATACTTATACCTACTGTGTCTTAACTCCCTCGCCTTGCTTGGCAGTTAACTCTAAACTGCCTCTCTCCGCTCGGGAGTTAATGCTTAGAATCCTTCGTTTTGCTCGGGATTCAATACGGCGCCCGCTACACAAGACACTACTTTATCCCCTTGATGCATAATCTGCTATTAGTGACTAGTTACCATGCGCGTACTCAAAGAAAAATGCGACAAGGCAATCTATTTTTAAAAAGGAATGTTATGTAAATACTATAATTTCGCGAATTTACAAAAATTAACACAAATCTATTGATATGCAGGCGCCACCATTTCGTATCTGATTTTATCTGAAATTATACAACAGACTATTTATTGACATTAATATATTCATTAGGTAGTTGAATAGCCATAAAAATAACACGGGATTCCGGTTCAAAACATAATTTGCATACGATTAGTATGAAATAAATTTGATTACGAGATAAATTATATACTTCTCCTTTATTTCGAATGCTTTTACTTCACATTGTTTGACTGGCGCCAAGCTAGACTGATAGATATGGTTTTGTTTTGTTTCATATAATTTAATATCGATAAAATATTTAATCGATTTCTCCTTAATGTATGGATACCTATTCACGTGATACAAAGTCGTTATTACTATTGATTTACATAGTAGGTATTCTTCATAAGATAATATTTTTTGGAATTTTTGGTAGGTAATGATAATTTTAATAATATGTCTTCATTACCTGAAATTCCTACGTATAAAGGAAAATACCACTTCAAAATTATGGGTAGTTACACTAGGTAGGTATTGCGATAAATGTTGCTAATATGAAGAATCACTTAATTAGGCTAGGATGGTCGAAACTTGACATAAAGGTAAATTATGACTATGATGAGTTCTAGGCAGAAAAGCGTAATATATTATATTATTATGTCTTGTCTAGGCAGCCTAAGAGAAAAATGCTCCACAAAAAAAAAACAAAAAATCTGTTGCAAATTTATTCATTGTAGTAATACTCCATAATAATATTATTAAAATTATACTGATTAACATTTTGATTGACAATGATTAACACAATAAACAGCGTGGGATTCGTATTTACAGCACTATACATTAATAAGCTGTGAAACTAATAATAGGTATGAAAGAAAGAAAGAAAGAAAGAAAGAAAGAAAAACCATTTATTCACGAGATAGTGACGCACATTACAAAATAAATGCTGTATATTATATTACTCTGTGAACAAGACCTAAAACTACAACAAGTGGATACATAATTATATTGTATAAAACAAATAAGTACTTAAAATAAAATAAAAAACTATAATAACGTACGAGACAGAAAATATGCGTCACTGCCACGCGAAACGGCTGACGCTCAGCATAAATGCCGTGGTCCGCGCACAAAGGCGCGAAGTCAAGGCGCTGGTTTTCAGCGTAAGCCTACCTACGTGTCGCTGTCTCGGAAAAATAAATAGCACGAAATTTACCTATTTATTGTTCCGAGGCACAGATCAATACACATTTACACAGTCTGTGGACACAAAAGACGCTGTATTCGGCACGGGGCGCCCACAAATAATATTTTAATAGTATTTATATAATAATTATGTAAAACAACAAAAACAAACAAAATAAAAATAAAAAAACAAAAAGACAATAGACAATAATGAACTATTAATTAAATTAAAAAGTGGCAACATTTGGCCGCGTCCTGAGCCAAAGATTTAATACTAATAATATTATAAAGCGCTTGCGTTGCGTAATGATTTGACATAACAAATGCCCGACCAATGAGTTATGTAACCAGAAAATGGCGTCAACAATTACAAAATCATGATGTAATAACATGTAATGTGTGTGCGACAATATTAAGTGACTGTGATATTGTTTATACAGAGATTTTGAGTGAAAGTGGAAATAGATAATAGATAAACTCAAAATAAGACAAACCTCAGGGTTGGAGGGTGACCCGATCCGAGCAATATGTGCAATTCTATCCAAAAACGGTAAGATAATACGAAAATAATGATTAATGCATAAGTACATGATACGATTACTATGACATAATTTGAATTATTAATAACATTGTATATATATTAAATGTATAATAATAAGATTAGGAATATAGAATTTATGAAGAATTTTATTATATTGTATACAGGTTTACAACACAGAAACAGAGTCACGAGAAGCCATACTACAGCGCTGCTGAGGATCCAAACCAAAGACGGAAGGCCATGATCCTTGAGGTAAACACCACAAGATGTAGCTGGATTATCATTGTAAAGAAATTTGTGCATGTAGTAGTAACTTCTTATGTTGATATTTAAAAGACTGTAATGTTTTCAGGCCTCGTATTGGTGGCGGAAGATCATTCCAGCAGTGCGTAGCTGCAAATCTGAAACTACCCCTGAAGGCCGTGGTTCTGTGTTGCGGAGCTCTCAGCGGACCAACTATAGAACGAAGCCCATACTTGTAATAAGATTGTCTCCAAGTGAGTTTCTCATATAAATAGTGCGGCTTATGGGTTGTTACAATGCCAAACATTAAACTCGCTAGATGATGCTTCCGCCTGGCAGCCATTTTTAGTACTTTGAGCTGATTTATGTATGGTGTCACATGATGCCTACGAGGGACATGGACACAGAAACGAACACATGCATTCTGAATTCGCTGAATTAACCTGTCTGTCCTAGCAAGCAGGCAAGGCCCATAGACAGTGTCACAGTAATTAAGCTTAGTTGTTTCCTGAGTGGTACGCTAAGAAAATTACGTATACCATATAAGCCCTTCAGCCTGTAAAAACAGTTTCTTAGTACATTTTTTATATGAGCCTCAAATCGCAGCTCTGGATCTAAGATTAGACCCAGACTACATGCCTGTTCTACTCGTTCAATTTTCTCCCCTTTAATCACAATTTCCGGTTTGGCAGACAATATTGCAGCAACTTGTTTCCTTGTACCCAACACCATGTACTTGGACTTCAGTGGATTCAGAACCAAAGAGTTAACTTCAGACCAGGTCACTACTCGTTGTAGGTCCTCATTGATTCCTTGCACTGCCGTGGCCGTGTCATTCCCTCTGAATGACATGTACAACTGGATATCATCAGCATACATGTGATATTTGCAGTTTGCAAAGGAACCAATAATATCCGCACTGTAGAGAATGTACAACAAAGGGCCCAAAATTGATCCCTGCGGTACTCCCCTGGACACATGGAGTGGAGGGGATGATACAGTGGATCCATCTTCCTTATGGATTTGCACATACTGGGACCTATTTGTTAAATAGCTTTTAAACCACTCCACCACATCACGGTCAAAACCATAATATACTAGCTTGGACAGCAGTAGATTAGTATTAATTGCGTCGAAAGCCCGTGAAAAATCCAGTAGGACCAGGATCGACCCCTCCCCCCGATCACGTGCCTCCAGGATATTGCCCACAACATCTATCAGAGCCGTTGCAGTGCCTCTACCTTTACGGAAACCGGACTGAAGGTCGGGGAGAATGTTATTAACCTCCAGGTATTCAATTACCTGTAAGTACACTACACGCTCCAGAATCTTTGACAGGCAGGGCACAATACTAATTGGCCTGAGGTCTTTCAAAATGGCTGGATCACTAATTTTTGGGATAGGGCGGACAATTGCGCTTCGCCAAAGGGCAGGGAACGTGCGCGATTCTATCGATATGTTGACGATATCAGTAATGGCTTGCAGGGTATTCGGCAATGTGAGTGTTAACATGTCCAGACTGATACCATCAACACCCTGAGCGTTTGATCCAAGACTCTTGATTATCTTTAAAACCGTCTCCTGGTTAGTTGCAGTGAGTGAGAACTTGGCTGGACTGTGCCTGTGAGAATTAAAATACAACATTTGCGAGATGTTATCATTAGAATTTCCCGGAACGTCCAAAAAGGCCGCATTGATACTGTCTGGATTGTCAAAATGACTTGGAAGGAGCCTTTCCTTATGGTCTGGAAGAACATCAGACTTCAAATTGCGCCACAGTAGTTTAGGATCCTTACTTAGACTGTTGATGCTTTTTGTAAAGTATGCTGTCTTTTCCCTCACCAGTGCGGCAGCGGCCTCCAGACAGACAGCCAGACAGTATCGCTTATGATGCGGTTCCTTTGTTTTCCGATATCTGTCCCTAGCTTCATCTCGCAGCTTGAACATGAGACGCATATTATCAGTGATCCAAGGCGTGGGCCGCTTATAAAAAGTCTTTTTCTTGATGGAAGCGTGCAGATCAAATAGCTGGATCATATAGGAGTTAAAAGTATGTACCATGGTATCGACATCACTCATATCTCCTATAGTGGACCATGGTATCATGTTGAGGTCATTCTGAAAGTGATCCGGCAAGATGTCTGAAAGGGGCCGAAATTCAACCATCCTAGGCTTGATCTTGGGCTTTTTAAAAACAGTTTCGCATGTAACAAAGGAGTGATGGCCAAGCTCACTGATATAATTCACCCTCACATTACGTGTTGAAGCGTCAGTGCATATGATGTCGATGAGCGAACTACTGTTACCCACGAAGTGCGTCGCAGTTGTTACTAGTTGAGCAAGGTTCAGGTAATCAAAAAAGGCCGTAAGCTGTTTGGATTTAGAGCTATTTGCATTCAACAGATCAACATTCAGGTCACCCAACAACACTAGATTATCATATGGAGCTAATGCACTGATACTAGTAGTTATAGCGTCAAGAAAAAGCTCCAAGTCCTGCCAAGGCGGACGGTATGCGGTTCCAATAAGAAGCTTTTTCTTGTTTACGGTCAGGCCCAACCAGAGCTGCTCCACACTAGGATGATCAGGATGAGCTTTTACACGCGCGTTAATGCCGTTTTTTATATAAAAAGCAACTCCTCCGCCACGCCCACCTCGTATAGTCAAAGGTCGAGGTATGTGCCTGAATTTGTATCCAGGCACACTAGGAGCGCGATCTTCTTCCCCCTTGCGTAGCCATGTCTCATTGACAGCCATGATGTCCACTGAGTGGTTGCCCATTGCGATCAAAAACTCATCCTGATTTGTTCCTAGGGAGCCCGCGTTCAATAGACCAAACTTAATATGCTTACTAAGAGCCATCAGTACTAATAGGTGTAGGTATTAGACATAGAAGTGTATAAGTATGGTACCAATATATATGATAGTATGAGGGTGTTGTGTGGATGTTCGGTTGGGCATTATTTTCTACTGTGAGTTGCCAGCACGTTGTATGAGTGAGTGATATCACAATTCTTTTATGATAGTAAAAGCAAAGAGTTATAGTCATTAAGAATATTACTTTTACATATTTAGGATTAAATAGATTAATTGTAAATAGACTTTGTGCATGTAATTTTTGTAAATATGGTGTAACAGTGAAATAATGTAACATAGGCATGTAAGCTCTATGCCCACCCGGCCTATACCTGAGCACACAGTACAATGAGTTGCGACGCACACTTCCACAAGCATGTAAAATTAAACTATACATATATAAAAAAACACAATAATAATTAGGCCATATCATTTTCAGTACCGAAGACACGGGATAAGTCCTCCTCAGTGCGGATCCTCTGCGCCTTGTCACCCGGCATCTTCCTGGCGAGGATGCGACCCTGCTTGGTCCACACAAACTTCCAGTCGAGGAGGCTGGCAGTGTCCCGTGCCCTACGAAACAACAGACGGTTGGCTTTCGTCAGCCGCTCGTTGAGGAAGAATCTCTGCGCTGGGACGGGCATGTCGAGGTCTGCAGTGGTCGCCCCACGTCGCACTCGCGCGCCTGCCAGAAGCTGGTCGCGCAGGTCCCGACGAGCAAGGCGCACCACTAACGGCCTTGGACGAGATTCAGTCGGTCCGGCTGAGCTTGTCGCGTTGAGCTGCCTTCCTCCAACGCGTTCTGCACTGACGATATCGCGATCATCAAGGCTGACGCCCAGCTTATGACCTATGACCTTGATAATATGAGCTGGGTTTTCACAGTTTACTTCCGGCAAGTTTGACACCTCTATGTCATTGGCAAGAAGATCCTGGTCCCTGTCATTGATCTCTCGCCTCAGGTCCTCCACAATCTTGTCCACGCTGCCTGAATACGCGGAGCCCGAAGTAGCGCGTTGTTCCAGCGCGTTCACCCTGGCCTCCAGGCCGTCGATGCGCGTGTTGCAGGTACTAAGTGTGGTTTTGAGATCCGCCATTTTCATCTCCATCTCCTTTCTGAAAATCTGAATCTCCGCACGCACTGCCCTCAGCTCCACAATGATCACCTGCAAGTCGGTACCAGCGATAGGCGACAATTCCCGAGTGGTGACATTGATACAAGAAACAGGCGACGCCCCAGTCGCGGCGGCATTAACTGGGCTGGCAATCTGTGTGAGTTCCTTTCCAGAACTTGCCCCGGGGCTCTTCGGTGTACTGGAGCCCGTTATAATTGCTTTTCCTGTATTTTCGGCGGGGGGACTCTGCGTGGGACCTCGGACAGGGGTTTCGGCCCTGTTGTCACGAGCAACATTTTTCTTGCACTCGGGACAACGCCAGTTAGCTGCTATCAATATAGCAGCTAACTGGCGTTGTCCCGAGTAGCCTTTGTAGGGACACCCACACACACTCTGTGATAAAGCAACTGGCACTTTCCACACCTAGCGCCCTCCAACGTCGAAATGAAGCGACCGCAACCTCCACACTTAGTGCCTGGCATGTTTTGCGTCGAAGTTTGTGGAGTTCCTTATCAGGTGGTACTGGGAATGTTCGCCAGATGGCAGCAGTAATGATTCCCGTCACGGATCTATAACGTCGTTTGCGGCTGGCTGGACAGATGGCTCTGTTGTCAAGGCTACGCACTATGGAAACTCTAGGTCGATTTTAATTATTGGCGGGTAACCATATAAAATAAGTTAATTTTGGTTATAAAGTTTATATGGGTTACGAACTTTAGACGCACTATTTATCGCTCACTCCAATGTATGTTTAGCAGATTGGCACTATAATCACTATTAAACTGTATATATTGCACACTGACTTTTATTTATATTTTTATTTGTTTAAAAATTCGACAGAGAGCCGCGCCGATACAGACGTCAAACGTCAAACTGTCACATTATGTCACATTTATATTGATTTAAAAAAGGAATTTAATAAATTATTGTTAAATAAAAATAATAGGCGCCTACAAGCTGTCGCGACAATGTTTGGGCTATAAATAAAATAATCTGATTAGTTTTTTTTTAATGCAGTAGCAGACGACGATTTTATTGATAAGCTGTTTATGGCAAAATGAATCCGGTGTCCTTATTTTTCTAAGCAAATATAATGAATTTTGATTGCTCTGATTAATTTTAAATCTATTCTAAACATAACTTTATATCGTTTAATTGAACTAGGGCCCTAGCCAAATTATACGACTGTGTTCTTATCGGTCAACACACGAAACTATTGGACTGTTCTAAAGTTCGTAACAAGACATTGCGTTTTGTATACCCACAAATAGCAGCGGGTGGCGCAGTGTTCGGTCAGTTTATTTGAACTATCGTAGGTTTGTGGAAACTCGTGGATATTAATCGAGGAAAATTAATGACTAGTCTATTTAAAAGCTTAGTGACAATTCCCGTTTTTTATTTAAAATTTAACGAGTAGGTAGTTAAAAAAATGTTTTTTTAAGTTTAATGTTTAGTTTAAGTGCATGACGACTGGGTAGGTACTTGTAAAATAACGGAATATAATGTTTAAATGCGATAAAGTTGAAAATCTATTAAAAGACATTGACAGATGGTAGTACAGCTGATGAGCTGATTTGTATGGAAAAGTAGTTTTTTTTTGCGGGTTAAGTCAAATTTAATTGACGGTCAAGGAAACGCCAGTGGACCAAACTCATACTCAAAATAATTTATTTTAAATAAACCATTTACAGGTACTTTTGAATTGTCAGTCAGTCAATCAGAAAGTAGAAGCTAGTTGCTTTTTCCAAACAGTAGGCTTCTATGGAGAAGAACGAAAAACTCCATGAACACTCTTTTAAAATCAATAATATGTTACAAATTTCATTATTCATATTGAATTTAGGGGTACAATGTGAGAACAATGTAACAAGTCACGTACTACAATCATATTTATTATGATTATAGGGTCTATAATCATAATAAAGAATTCAAAATAAATTTAGAATAACAGATGCAGCTAAGAGATGACTATGTTCCAACTAACGGCTCCCATGCACGAACATGACGCACGGATCGGCATCATTTAGCTCAACCATTTTGAAGGGAACCAAATGATCCAATTTAGTTGAACAATGTGAGGAAGTATTTTATTGTAACACTTTAAACAGTAAGATGCATCTATTTTAGCCAGCCTGATACTTGGTTTAACTGATATTAAATAAGGACCCTATTGAAGCTTTCAGTCGAGCAAGATCCCCAGAAAAATAGTTTTATCAACGAATTCCAGCATCTCGTTATTCAGTACTATGTCAGTCACTACGTTTGACATTTGTTAAAGTAATTCTGATTCACTTAGTTTTTATTTCATTTAATACTAAATTATTAGCCGTGAACCAATTTTGGACCTGAAGTAAGGTGCTATTTACGTTACGTGGTCAAGATTCTGGGCCCGTCTATCTATTTTAAATATTAAGAAAGTGTCATCAGCAAATAACACCATTTGTGGTTGGTTTTTAAACAAATGTATTTACTAATTTTAAACAAATCATTACTATAAAGTGGATGAATCTTTTGAAGAAGATATTATTGCAGATACTATCGATAATAATGTAATTAAAATTCATTAATAAATGAATTTTAATTACATTATCCTGAAATATCAGGCAAGACACCTATCTATCATTACTTTCAGTAATTTATATCATTTATTTTCATTTAATACCTGGCTCTACTTTGGAACTGCAAGTGGTAATCGTTGATGAAAACAATGTTTGACAATTGAAAAAATACCTGGGGAATTGTGACATCTAACAATCTAACCAATGTGGATGAGTCTTTTAGAAGCAACACAATAGAAGCACCACAAGGACCACATGTTCAGGGACAAGGTACAAAGAAGTAGAAATCATACTGGCACTTAACTTCTTCTCCTAACATGGCAAAACTTAGAGCCAAGAATGTACCAAAAAATCCGCCAGAAAAAAACAAGAGACGGGTGAAAAGAACGCTTTTCGGTGATGACTATGATAATGATCCGAGAAAGCAGTCAGGAAAAAGAATAAGACAGGGACAGAATACTAATTATCCATCATAATTAGTATTCAGTCCCTGTCTGGACTCATATGTAGAAGATTTTCCAACGATAACTGCGCATGCATTTACTGCAACGACCTCTTTTCTCGTTCCAAACCTGGCGAGTGCTGGCTATAATGCAACAATTGTTGACTTTGGGCTCATACATCATGTGCTGATGCAAAAAACGTCCGTTAATTATGTACTTCATAAATTGCGTGTCCATTTAGTATGGATAAAAAATATAATGTATGTAATTTTTATCCATACTAAATAAACAAAATGAATTTCTTTAAGGGTTGTGATTCATTTTAATTATATTTTGTTCATGGTTCCTATTCAATTATAAGTTTACGTATGTTAAAACTAATGAACCAAAGATGATTATTAAAATCAAAGACTGGTTGTAACTAGGTATGATAATTAAAATATATGATTAAAAAAGTGAACCATTTGTCATTTTGGACGTCCTTCCCCTATGCAGAAGTATAAAACTATATAAACACATTTATGAATTAATTAATTGGTTTCTGTAAGTACATTTACAATGAATCTATTATTATCTATTGGCACAATGAGATGTTCGTAACTAAAGGTACGTTGTCCTTTCACTTAAAAAATCTAAGGTTGTCTTCGGTATCAACTGTTACGTTATAATAATAATAATAATAATTTATTTGCAGACCGAGGCCGCGAGGTCCATACTGTTAGTAGATACATTAAAACTTATTAAAACTAATGTTAGTACACATACAATGACGAAATAAAGATAAATAAATAAATAAAACAGTCACAGTTTGTATCTGTCCACTTATCTTCGGTCTTTTCTTCGTTCAAGAAATATCGTAATAAGCGCAGTTTATAAAAATGTTTAAGAAGTTACAATGTTCTTTCACAAATATTTTGTACTTTTCACTACCGTAACTCTCGAAAAAATCTTTATTAGGCTACTTACCGAAAAAAGAATTATACCGATGGATGAGGAATGAAAAATTATTAAATTTTCTTTTTTAAAAATTCCTGATAGTCCAACAGGTACCCCTTTTGTCACGGTTCAAAGTGCGCGAAATCGTTTTTTGGCTCTCCTGTAAACCATCATTTTCGAGTTACAATTTTATTCCAATCGCGCATCGACATGGTAACTTACTTTCCAGGAGAGCGCGTCAAAGATTGCAATAGTCCGTCTGTTCGTATACTTACGTGTAAAGTCCTATTGTGAAATTAGTAGATCTAATAAATTAAGTGTGTATTTGATGCAAAATACTTGTTATTTGTGAGTTACCATTAAATATTTTAACATATCGTAATGCTTAGGACATTGTAATTCAGACACCACTATATTATGTAAAAAAAACTGGCTTTCGAAAAATAAACATTGTATGTCTGAGATACAATATCCGAAATGTTACCTATTGTATTACTTATGAATGGGTTGAATTGTGTTCGTAACTAAAAATACAATTAAAATACACTTGGTGGATCATTACCACAGTAAAGATATCTAACAGTATTCTATCTTCATACAAACGGTCGGAACGCGAGTCGTACCTACACGCCTCGAATTAGTAGGGACAGACAAATAAAATTAAAAATAATTATGGGTCTGAGTTAACTGGTTAAGTAAGAAGTAGGTGTTGAAGTTTGTAAGGATTGCAGAAAAAAGGGAAATATTTTTTTTTGAGACGTCTCAAATTTATAAGGGTGGTTTTTTTATTAAATCTTCTAATCAAAAACATAACATGCATTTTTATTGAACACTTCCTATTTAATTTACGTATTTCATTTGTTTTTAATTTAAAGAAAAATATTATATACCTATATTTACAATCACAAAACTAAAAGGAAAATAAAACACTACATAATCACAAAACTAGAAAGAAAATAAAACACACACTAGGAAGAAATTAAAACACTGTCGCGGGGCAACCCTATCGCATGTAAAGGTACTACGCGCCTGTAGGTAACTATTTCAAGGACAAGGCCGAGTCACAATACTGTTAGATATGTTTACTGTGTCATTACTTACAATTTTTATACACTCTCTAAATCGTAAACGAAAAGACGTACAGACTGAGATCAAAAGAAAGAGAATTTAATTTTAAATTGAGTTACAATGGAACTTTAATTCGACTAAAAAGTGACTTACCATGTTCTTACTTATAGGTGACGATATGTGTAACAGAAATATGTATTGAATACTATGTCATCTTGCAAACGACGTTGTGGCAACCGTGAAATCGACGTCGACCCCAGCGTTGTTAAAATCAATAGTAGGCTGTGCCGATCGTGGCTGATCTCTAGGACGAGTTAAAGCTTTACAAAAATAAATATCGGTAAAAGTTGTTTTTTTTTATATAAAGCAAAATTTCATTATAGTAATTGAAATCCCCGGTCTAACACTAGCAGCCGAAATACCACACCCAAAGTATGGAAGTGCCGTGTTCACCAAACCGAGCACTACAATAGTGTCCACTTCTGTCTGCCTCACCGACTCGATAGAAGTTCTCACTATCGACACTGGACATTGCACTGTCACTACTGTCTACAAACCACCGAATCAACCCTTCAACTTGACCCCAACCGACAACTTCCATTGAAGTTGTCGGAAATCACCAACAACGATTTTATATTCCCGGTCATTACCGGGAATATAAAATCGTTGTTGGTGATTTCAATAGCCACAATATAACCTGGGGCTACCAGGACACAAATCCTGACGCTTTCGCCGTGGAACACTGGGCAGAAGTAGAAAACCTGATCTTATTACATGACGCCAAACTCCCAAAATCTTTTAACAGCGGTCGGTGGAGACGGGGCTATAACCCGGATCTCATTTTCACGAGTGACAATATCAGTCACCTTTGCGCAAAAACCGTATGCCCGCCAATACCTAGAACTCAACATAGGCCAATAGCATGTCACGTCTATGGTGCGCTAAAACCGACAGTAGTTCCCACCGTATGCCCGCCAATACCTAGAACTCAACATAGGCCAATAGCATGACACGTCTATGGTGCGCTAAAACCGACAGTAGTTCCCTTCAGACGTCGGTTTAATTTTTCCAAAGCCAACTGGAGAAGCTTTTCACAAGACCTGGACGTTGAGCTAGATGAGCTGGAACCAGTACCAGAAAATTACGACCAATTTGTGAAGATAGTATGGTCTGTATCTCGCAGGCATATTCCCAGAGGCTGTCGCTCCCTTTACGTACCTGGTTTGGACTCAGACTCGTCGAAATTACTAGATGCCTACGAATCACTATATGTCAATGAGCCTTTCTCCGCGGAAACTGTCGCAGCTGGAGAGAAGCTGTTATCTAAGGTCAGTGAAAACCATAAACAACAGTGGCTTAAGGTGGTGGAGAACATCGATATGACTAAAAACAGCAAGAAGGCATGGGCAACATTAAGGAAACTCACTGGAGACCCCCCAGAACCAACAAACACGGGTCAAGTTACGGCTAATCAGGTAGCCCACCAACTCTTACTAAATGGCAAAGCACCAATTAAACTGCCAAAATCACCAAAACCCACAAAGAATTTAACATCCTCAACTGAAATCAGTAAGCCCTTTACGCTGTCAGATGTAATTCCGGCTATCAAGGCGTTGAAGACTGGGAAAGCGGTTGGACTGGACGATATAACGGTCGAGCAACTTAAAAATCTAGGCCCAGTTGGTGTGTCATGGCTACTAAATTTTTTTAATGCGTGCCTTGGAAGCTCACGGATCCCCAAACTTTGGAGGAAAGCTCAGGTGACGGCACTCCTTAAACCGGGAAAACAGCCTGACAACCCTAAGAACTACCGCTCTATATCTCTTCTGTGCCACACGTACAAATTATTTGAGTGACTACTGCTGAATCGTCTCCAAGCCTTTATCGACCCTAAATTAATTCCCGAGCAGGCGGGCTTCAGACCCGGTAAGTCATGCGCTGGGCAAATCCTCAGACTGTCACAATTCATCGAGGATGGGTATGAGGCCCGGAAAATTACTGGCGTAGATCTCGTCGATTTGTCAGCAGCGTATGACACTGTCAACGTCAATAGATTACTGACAAAATTGTCTGGCATGATTGACGACCAGGGATTCATCCGGATACTGGGTGAGATGCTTCGTAACAGACGTTTTCGAGTGCATCTAAACGCAGAAAAGAGTAGATGGAGATCACAAAAAAATGGCCTGCCCCAGGGAAGCGTCTTAGCACCCATCCTCTTCAACATTTATACCAACGACCAACCTATTGTTGATCACTGCGAAAGCTTCCTGTATGCTGATGATCTCGCCCTGGCAACCCAATCAATTAAATTTGAAGACGCCGAAAAAGCTCTAGAGGCAGGTCTGGAAGGTCCTTGGGAAGTATTACTTAGATAACGCTCTTCGACCAAACCCTTTAAAAACACAAGCATGCGCCTTCCATCTCCGCAACAACTCAGCTGGACGCACTCTTAACATCAATTGGCAAGGAGTCCCCATTGATCATTGCAGTAATCCGACCTACTTGGGTGTTACCCTTGACAGAGCACTGACATTCAAGAGCCACTGCCAAATAACTAAGAAGAAAATCGGGTCCCGCAACAACTTACTCAGGCGCCTAACATCAACCACCTGGGGGGCTTCACCTCACGTACTCCGGACTACTGGCTTAGCTCTCTGCTTCTCTGCAGGTGAATACGCGTGTCCAGTGTGGCACCGTTCCACCCACGCCAAGGAAGTAGATGTAGCTCTAAATGAGACATGCCGTACGATCACCGGCTGCCTCAAACCGACCCCGGTCAGACTACTATACCCCACAGTCGGAATAGCACCTCCACACGTCTGAAGGGAAGTTGCGAGTGCAGTTGAGAAACTGAAACAGGAGCGTGACACAAGGCACCCTTTATTCGGTGCGCAACTACCAACGCAGCGTTTAAAAAGCAGACACAGCTTCCTAAAATCGGTAGTTCCTTTGACAGGAGACCCGGCTGATGCCCGCTGCAAACTGTGGCAGGACACTTTTCCCCCACCCACTCAATATCTACCACCAAGCGAGCATCTACCCGCAGGGTCTAACCTTCCGTGGTCCATCTGGAAGTCCCTGAACCGTTTAAGGACCCAAGTGGGAAGGTGTAACGCCAATCTCGCAAAATGGGGCTACCTCGACAGAGCAGCAGCAGGGTGCGCATGTGGCGCCGAGTTGCAAACCATGCCGCACCTCATGTCATGTCCTTTGTGCCCCAAAGCATGCGATCGGGGTGAATTATGCGCTGCCACCGACGACACCGTGGAAGTGGCTGAATTTTGGGCCAAACAAATTTAAAAGACTGTCGTGCCAGCGATACGAAGAAGAAGATTATAGTAATTACGGCGTTATTAAAAGTTTTTCATATACCTATTTATTCAAACTGTACACTCCTCATATTTCCACAAACAATAAAATAGTGTGTGAGCACGAGCAATCCATAAGTAAAATAAATTAATGGGTACATAAAGTAATCAATTGAGTATTTTAATTTAGCCACTATACTCAATTTACAATAGCATTAGACAGAAGTTAAAAAAGGTTCTTTTTAATGCACACTTTGTAACAAAAGTACAATAAACAATGTTAAAGTTACGATAGACACCGAATTTAATTATAATCTATTTTTACAGTAGCCGTCGTGCGTATTTGTAACCATTTTAATAATTTATCTTCTCAAATTATGTGGTTTTCATTTAGTTGTATATTTAATTCCAATTTAAAAGTACAGTGTCAATGGTAAAAACCTAACAGAAGCAGGGATGAACAATACCCGGAACGTTATTCGTTTCACTGTAATTCTACCAAATTTAAAATTTTACCTTATCTTTAAAAGACTTTTATTCTATTTATATTATTATATGTCCCTATTTAGTACTATCTTAGATCTATTTATCAAAATTATATTAAAATAAGTTTATTTTAAATTGTTTTAACATATCTTTGAAATAAAATGTTTTGCATTCCTGCTTCTATGAGCCTCTTTTTTCTAATCCTATTATATAAATGGAGTACCTATAGTTGTTTTGGTTAAGACTAAAATATACTATGGAGCGAGACCAGCACACTTACAAGCATTATTATCTTGAATATAACCCTCTTGCTTACTGGTGAATGTATACTTATTGTATGTAAAAGAACTTAATATTCTATTGATGAATCAATTACGGCGTGTCCGAGCACGCCAAATGCAATTTATCAGTAGGTATCTCTCTGCATATTCTGCCATTTGTCAGCTGGTCTTATGGAGCATTGGTATCTCTTTCTACCGTCTAGATCAAAGCTTATTCTTCCATACTTTTACTTGGAGAGAGAGTTGGAGCAGGAATCCCCGCATTGTTATATTTGATGGGTAATTCACTACATCTTCTACGTCCGGGTAAATATCTTGATAGATCTTCAATTAAAACATTTATAAAATATTCAGAAAGCCTTTATTTGGCTATGAATTCGGCATCGCAAGAAATTGTTCTAAATTAACGGAATTAGAATTTGGAGGCGAATTTCCTCGTTCTGGATTCTATCGTGCAAAGAAACTCCGAGCATAGCTCTCTCCATGGCTCGCTGCGTGACTCTGAGCTTCTCTAGGAGGCCAGCAGTTAAGGACCACGTTTCTGTGCCATATGTTATTATTATAATCAAAATCTTTGGCTACCTAATAGCGTTTCGTCTGCAAAATATAAGTATTTGATTTTGACAAGTAAAGTCGAAGCTGTGGTTGTAGCCGTCGTAGGCCATCGACAAAGATCAGGCGGTTTTTGCTTAGCGTATTTCATTTTTCATGTGTGAACTATCAAAAGTGTCAAATTATTCAACCTTGAGTAGTTCCATCAAAAGCCCTCCGCGTGTCGTGGCGATAGCGCTGCGTAAGCAAAGGTAAATGAATATTACTTGTAACTCGCCGCCGTTGAGCTTTAGGTCGTATTACTAAAAGAATTGTACTACAAAACTGTTTGCTCCATTACGCGGATGCGCCACAGATTATGTAGAAACAGTGGTTGCACGAGTCTATTTTTCACGTTACGGCACATTTTGGAATAGACCAGTGTGTAGAAAATTCAATTTAAATTGTTTTAATCCTTTTTGTTTTACCCAATTAATTCTTTTATAGATTATTATGGCTTATCATTCAACTATAATTTCAACAGTTACTTGTGTTAATTAATTATTTTATGCTTCAAGGGCAACTAACCTTCGAATTGACAACTTTATGGTAGAGCTAGTACCTTAACATAAAAAAAGTTATTTTAATGCATTCTTTGACTGTCCCGTAAGGTACGACGGCAAAGTATTGTTTAGTTTTTCTACTAGTAATACAGTCAGTTTACGTCACTCACAAAGCGAAACCGCTGGCTTAATCTCGAATTTTGTACCCATTTGATACATAAATTAGAGACATTACTTTGTTCCGCATTCAAATAATAATAGGTACATATTTATTCAAACTGTTATAATTTATTTCCCAAATTACAAAACTTTATTTACACCACTCTTGAATACACCATAATTTTATTTGACACACATCATTGCTCTTCGTCGGTTCTAAAGTTATTCAATATTTGTCATAACATCAGATAATGCTTTTTCAGGCACGACTTGTCTTCCAAAAGGCATTTCAAAGTTCTGTTCTATGTCAGTATGAGTTGATTCCTTGGTCGGCGCGATATTTGCATACAAAATGAAGTAATCGTCGTTGACTATTCTAGCAACAGTCCGGTCGCGAAAATCCTTGCCATCACATTTGCAGCTGATGTTTAACGCCGGCATCACTTCAGCAGCCATATCCACTACCATTATTGGTATTGAAGAACACTCTATTACTTTATGTAAAAGTGACTGTGACAGTACGAGACTTAACAGCATCTTAAAATTGAGTAGCGTTTAAGTATATACCTTAATTGTAACAACACAATACTTAGATAATCATCATCATCATCATCAGCCGAGAAATGTCCAGCCCACCACCACGTCAGGGGGGGGGGGGGGGGGCTTGCCATACTCCCCACGCTTGGCAGGCGTCTTGGGGAACGCAGTAAAGTTGTTCCTGTTTTTGTTGTTTGTTACTTAGTGTACGACGATAGTCTATACACTTTGTTCAAGCATACGATGATTGATCAGTACACTTGTGATGATGGAAAACCCGGGGATGATGAATTAAACCGCCCGTGTTGAGTGTGGTAAAATCACTGATTTATTTTACTTAGCCAGTTCGCTAAATGATCGCGCGTATGCAAACGCTGATGTAGCTTAACCTACTTAATGTTATGAAATGTGCGGGTTCACCGTACATACTGCCAACTCTAAAGGAGAAGACGAGGGAATATGTTTAACTTAGATGAAACCTAGTGAGTCTAAATACAATAAAAATGATGACTTAGGATAAATGATACAATGTTTTTTTGTTGAAAGCTGTTACAAGGTGATTTCAACAATATCTACTCTAAGTACTTGATTTTGTTCTAGTTAATATTTCATCATAGGAGAGGTCCCTTTATTTACACTTTCCGTTGTTTTACTTATATCACTGAACTCACTGATCACTGGCACTGGCACTGGCACTGTTTCACGCGCGCACTCAGTAGATCCCAGTCCTGTGAGGTCAGCTTGCGCCTCCGCCCGCGGGGCGCGCTCGCCCGCCAGTACACGTACCTCCAACGTCTCAGGCTGCTGCGGCGCAGATGCGACTTGGCACTTATTTATTTATTTATTTACACTTCATGCACAAAGGTACAAAGGCGGACTTAATGCCTTAGGCATTCTCTACCAGCACTTACTTCTTATAATTAAATATAAGCATATGCCGCCTAAGACGAGAACCAAGGCCAAGGTAACGTACACGACGGAATAATGGTGGATGTCGTGGACGTTTAGTTGTGTAGAAGATTGTTCCTTTATATTGGTTATTTGGTCTCTAAGCTGATTCCACATAAGGGTGTGGTTTTCTGGTACGTAGAAATCGTTGGGCAAGGTTGTGTTTATTAAAGAGTTCAATATGGAAACCTCTGGGACTTCGATATTTGATCGCATGTTTAAATAACGTAAGTAGTTGTTGTGTGTGTGAATACTGTACGAATCCGATTTCAGTGTGCATCCATAACCTAGGTCAAAGATACCACTACCTCGTATTTTTGTTGTTGTTGTGTCAGCAATGCAGGAAATACGGAGTTCACATGACTCACAACAGGTGTAAAGCCAGGAGTTTAAATTGTATAACTTGACCCAATAATTGTGGCACGTGGATACGTCTTGTTTACAAGCGCTCCTCATATTACTTACGGTCTGGATATCGCATAACGACTGTTTTATTCCCAGATTGTAAACAGGTTTGTCAATGGAGCAGAATAGCAGATTGTTACTGGTGATATGAAAGCATGCTTGCAGATCGCTATCTGATAAGAGAAGAGCGAGATCCTTTTGTACATTGTAGGCAATATATGGTGAGCTTGGGACAGTGCGAACGTGTTTCGACCCCCTTTTCTGAGGGATAGGTATGACTCTGTCTAACTCGAAGATATCGTTGCTCACAAGCGGAATCTTTATCTCTATAATAAGATCATCATCACACAGCGTTGCAGACGCCTTCATAATCTTGTACAACTCTGATAGGTTTGATGACTCGATTGGGGTCATTAGATTTCCCTGCAATTGACCGGAGATTATGTTGATCTGACGAGCCAGCTGCTCGGGAGTCAGTAGAAACGGGTCGATGCGACCGTGACTGATGTCTGTCACTGTGTTGATAAGTGTGTGTTGGATTCGCATTAGGTTTGACAATATGATACTCGCAGCTAGGGCGGATGATGTTACATAAATGCCGTTTCTGTTATCCAGACGCACCTTATTGATTTCGTTAGTGACGTTTTGAAGATGTTGTTTTATAAATTTGAACTGTTTGTTCATAGTTTCCTCGCTGCGTCGTAAAATGTTATATTCTGATTCTACGACCAAGGTTTGATTCTTCAGTAACTTTTGAAGATGATTTTCATTATTAGATATTTTTTCTATGTCCTGCTTATACTGTTGAGCGAAGTTTTCATCTAATACTCCGAACAACGTGTTTGCTAGGTACCCTACTCCGTTGATTAAACCACGTTTTTGCCTTCTAGCGTTAGGGTTTTCAAGGAGTTTTTGATAATGCTCAAGTTCCTTTACTTCGTGCTCTAATTGTAGGACGACACTGTCGTATTGCGAACCCATGCAATCAGCGGTTTGTTTTAGGTGCTTGACATAGTTTTTAATGTTCGTTACTCCGTGATAGAACGTGGACATATTATAAAACACGATGAGTTTCCAATCGTCCTTGATAACTTGGAGGTTCTCGCCATCTTGTCGAAGTAAAGTCCTTGGTTTGTGGTAATTTGCGTAACGTTGTATGTCGTCACTTTCTGTTGTAGACTAGGAGATGTAAAGAAAAGCATTAGAAAAATACTGACAAAAAAGGCTGCCTTTTGCCTTCAGCTTGATCTGATGACGAAGTGGAAGACTCATCCTGATACTGGTTCATGGGTTTGGATGGGGATACCTTCTCATTTACAGGCAAGTATACAAGCTTATTGATTGGACGCTGTATAGTGTTGTCTCACATACCCGTCCTTTCCGGGATGAAGTAGTTGTACTCGTCCCATTGCCCATTTACCTGGCGGTACGTTCTCTTCACGGATGAGGACGAAGTCGTCGACTTCAAGATTACGTCGTGCTTGTTGCCACTTGGTTCTAGTTTGTAGCTGTTGCAGATACTCCGATGACCACCGTTGCCAGATATTCTTTGTCATAGCTTGGACGAGTTGCCATCGCGCTTTAAGCGTTGACGATTCCGGTTCAGTTTGAGGCCGTGATATAATCGGTGCCCCAGTCAGGAAGTGTCCCGGAGTAAGGCAGTCGTCGTCTGAATTTTCCGTGAGTTGACATAAAGGTCTGGAATTCAGACACGCCTCTATTTGGCAAAGTAACGTTGAAAACTCTTCGTACGTAAGACGTTGATCGCCTATGACCCTTTTCAAGTGGTATTTCAGGCTTTTCACAGCCGCCTCCCAAAGTCCACCAGCATTAGGCCAGGCTGGTGCATTAAAGTGCCACTGAATGTTCTGCTCACTGATTTTGTTAAAGAAGTCCGGGTTGATAGTCTGAATAATCTCTTTATACTCCTTTTTCATGAGTCGATTAGCGCCTACAAAGTTTGTACCGTTGTCACTATACATGTGGGCTGGTGATCCTCGTCGGGAGCAGAATCGACGAAACGCTGCTAGAAAGGCGGCCGTACTCAGGTCTGACACCAGTTCTAGATGGACCGCTTTAGTTGACAGGCAGACAAAGACGACTATGTACCCTTTCGTGGTTTTGATCCCGCGTCCTTTATTGACTTTCAGCTCTACATGGCCCGTGAAATCGACACCGGTATGAGTGAATGGCCTTGACGGAGTGACTCTGGCTCGTGGTAAGTCTGCCATAATTTGTTGTTGGACTTCGTTGTTAAATCGGCGACACTTAACGCACAGTCTTAACTGCCGTTTTACTGTCCTGATTCCGCTGATGATCCAGTATCTTTCTCTTATGTAGGAAAGTGTTAGTCGGGGACCACCGTGCAAAGTTGTTATGTGTGCCTGGCTAATGACTAGATCAGTAAGTCGACTGTGGCTTTGTAGTATGATGGGATGCTTCGCCGATTTGCTTATACTGGCGTGTTTTAAACGTCCACCAACTCTTAATAAGCCATTTTCATCTAGCCAAGGGTTTAGACAGCAAATCTTGCTTTTTGAGCTCACACGTTGTTTACATTTAATATGTTGCAATTCTTGAAGAAATTCCTGTGATTGCACGTCTTTAATAATTAAATTGTAAGCGTTGTTTATTTCTGATGACTCTAGAAAACCATGCGTTGCTATCTGTTTGTCGCGAACTCGCTTGATGAAACGTGACACCCAGTCAATAATCCGCACAATTCGTGTCAACGAACTATAATTTTGCAGTAGGTCAGTAATAAATGTAATGTTATTTTCCATTAAGGCTGTGTTCACACAAACAGTTTTTGTTTCTATTGTAGGGGACTGGTATACGATCTTAACTGCATCTTTCCTCTCGCAACCTTTTAGCCATTCAGGCCCTTCCCACCACAAAGATTGGTTTAACAACTGTTGAGACGTTATGCCTCGTGTTACACAATCAGCTGCGTTTTCTTCCGAGCTGACATGACTCCAGAATTCTGCTGGAACTATGTTGGTTATCTGCTTAACTCTGTTAGCTACAAACGACTTCCATCTGGATATATCTCCGTGTAGCCAGCCGAAAACTATCATGGAATCGGTCCATGCATGAAGCGTCATTCCTATATTTGGTAGGGACTCCATAACCTTCTTTCCAAGTTGGGATAAAAGTAGCGCGCCACACAGTTCCAGCCTTGTGAGCGATGTTTTCTTTGCGACCGGTGCTAGCTTTGTTTTTGCAGCTACAATCGTCGATGTGTACTCGCCCTTATTGTTCTTAGTGACGAGGTAAATAACGCAAGCGTAAGCTTTGTCCGATGCATCGCAAAATGCATGTAATTGACACATTTTTTCTGTGTTACCTAAGAATCTTGGTATGCGAAATTTGTCGATGCAGTTGGTGTCTTCCTTTAATTTAAGCCAATGTTCTTGCATGTCCTTTGGAAGTTCTTGATCCCAGTTGGTTTCAATGGACCACGTTTGTTGAAACAGTAGCTTCGCTCTGATTGTGAGCGGTGATAACCAACCAAGAGGATCGAATAACTTTGATACTTCTGACAATAGTTGCCGCTTTGTAATTACTGCATTATTATTAGGAATTACATGACTTTGAAATATAAATGTATCGGAAGACGGGTTCCATTTTAAGCCAAGAGTTTTTCTGGATTCGAGACACTTAAATTCGTAGGGACTGTTCAATTGGTCGGCTGTTAAGTTCTGCTGGAGTTCTGGCTTGTTACTTGACCATTTTCGCAGGTTCATACCAGCGCCATGGAGCATTTTAATAAGTTGTTGTTGTAGCTCTTTTGCTTGATCGGCGGTATTCTGTCCACTCAGCAAATCATCCATGTAAGAAGGAGTTCTGTACAGCTGCTGCTGCTAGTGGATATTTCTCGGCGTCATCTACCGCGAGTTGTTTTAGAGTCCGCATAGCTAAAAATGGTGCTGCCTTGGTTCCGTACGTTACAGTGGTTAATTGATATTGATTAAAATGATCATCCATTGAATCTCTCCAAATGATCGTTTGCAGAGGCTGATTTTGCTCTGTAACGAGTATCTGACGAAACATTTTTTCAATATCCGCAGTGATTACGTATTCATATTGCCTCCAGTTTATGATAAGTGCTAATAGGTCTCGTTGTAAGTTGGGTCCACTGTACATTAAGTCGTTCAGACTGTTACCCGATGTAGTCTTGGATGAGGCATTAAAAACTACTCTTAACTTTGTTGTTGTGGAATCAAGTTTCCATACTCCATGATGTGGTAAGTAATATGCCTGATTTGTTATACTTTCGACTTGTCGCATGTGTATTGACTTGAAAATGATTTATTTTTAGACATTTTTGACTCTAATTGTTTGAGTTGCGCTATGGCCTTAAACTTTGATGATCCGAGCTGCTGCTCAAAGCCTGGCATCATGGGTATCCCAACTTCATACATGCCATTGTTTAAACGTCTCGTGGTGGTTTTGTAAAAATCTTCACAAAACTGATCACCAATAGTCGCGTTTGATGATGATGAGTCGTGAATGTCCTCCAACTCCCAAAACTTGTCTATTTCTTCAATGTCATTGATAGCGACATGACAGTTGAACCTTTTGACATTTCCTGATAGGATCCAACCCATTTTGGTTTGTTGAGCTATTGGGGCCTGCGCTGGGCCCTTGATTAGACCGTTTAGTATAATTTCTGAATATACACTGGCATCCAGAAGAAGATCGATAGGTCTTGATACGTTGTACTCCGGGTCTGCTAGCTGCAGATGTTGCAGGTGAGACCAGGGCTGTTTGCGGAATGATGAGTTCGGCAGGCTGCTGATGACCTTTGATACAACCAACGCTTGAGTCTTCAGAGTGTAGTCTCCGTAGATGGACTTGCAGTCTAGTGTTACAATCCCTTTGCTTTGTTTAGAGACTGGACCTACTCCTGAAATGGAGGCGTGATATTGTCGACGTTGCAAGCCTAGCATTTGAGTCGCATTTTCAGAAATCAATGAAATTTGGGACCCCTGATCTAGAAGCGCTCGTAATGTGATATATGTACCATTTTCAGATAGTACTGTCAACGACAACGTGGTTAACAGTATTTCTTCATTTTCAGCTGCGACGTGATTGACATTATGTTGCGCCGGTGGTGACTGTACAGTAGCGCTCGTCGTCGCTGCGGTTTGTTGGTGTGGTACACACGCCTCATGCAGTAAAGTGTTGTGTTCACTGTTACACTTCTTGCAACGTCTTGTGCTGTTGCACTTACTGTCAGGATGATAATTAAGGCAATTTTTGCAATATTGACTCTTTGTTACCAAAGTCATTTTATCACCCGGGGTCATTTTCGTAAATTTCCTGCAACGATATATAGTGTGACGTTTATTACAAATCGGACAGCCTGGCCCTTGAGTAGCGACGACTTGATACTGTTTCCGGTAATGGTTCGCAGGTTTGTCACGTTGTTGACCAGACTCCCGTTGAAAGGCAGGCTTGGTTGTTTCTCTCTCTCTTCGGTGTAAAGGCTCCAGGGCTGTGAACTTGTTTTCGAGGAACGTCATAAATTCTGTCAAGGATGGTAGCTCCCTGGGAGATGTACGCGCCTCTTTGTAATCACAGTAGGTCTCCTGGTCCAGTTTCTTACTAAGAAGGTGTACTAACAACGGATCCCATGTATTTGTGTTGACACCAAGGTTGTGTATAGCGTGAATGCACTCCGTGGTGGTATCATATAACCGCTTTAACTCATAAGATGTTTGCTTGGAGATAGATGGCTGACTTAAGAATATCTCTATTTGATTTGTAAATAAAACTTGGGCATTATTATACCGGTGATTTAGTATTTCCCAAGCTGTGTCGTAATTTTCAGACGAAATGTGAAGATGTTGAATAAGGCGTTCGGCCTCTCCCTTGATTTTTCCTTTCAAGTGTTGCATCTTCTGAGCCTTGGTTATAGTGTTGTTGTCGTGGATAGTTTCTGTGAACAGGTCACAAAATGTTGGCCACTGCGAGTATTTCCCCGTAAAAGTAGGAATCTCGAGCCTCGGCGTCGCCTGTTGTACATGAACCATGGACGAAATTTTCTTATTTAATGAGCGCTTCATATCTTTGTAGCTACGCTCGTACATGCTAAATTCATTTTCGTACGATACATCTCCACCTTGAAGTATGTGGTCGATTCGTAGATGTAACGTATCGATAGTGTTCCACTTGGCTTGTATAGCCTTAAGCTCGTCTTCAAGTTCCCATTTTTTGGATATTTCGTCTACGTTGATGCTCCTAACCAACCTGTTAAACGACCTAAGATTGGTTCTCTGTTGAGCCAACAGTTCAGTGGCTTCAGGGTTTGACTGCGTACCCTTTTCATCCCAACCAAAGGCAGTAAGTAAGTTTCGAGTAGACTGGTAGAGGCTCTTACCCTGTTGATAAAAGTTAGATGCGAAGTATTGGGGTTCCTTATCCGGAAACTCAGAGAGTTTCGGGTGATTTTCTTCGAACTCTCCCCAGAGGTTATCCAACGACTCTATTCTCTTTTGGATGTATTCCGGAGTTTTTCTCGACAACGTATCCTTACCAAAGTTGACCTTAATCCTATTGAGACCTTCTAATATTTCCGATTGACGAGCGCTTAAAACGGCCATTTTGATTTAATAAAAGGAACGATCTTACTTGGACACTGACGAGATGCGATACCAACTGTGGGCTGCCGACGCCGTGCGCAGTAGTGATGTAGATTCAGCTCCACCGATGTCTTCTTGGAACGATTCACTGAATGGACTGAGTTGAACTATTTACGGAACTGTCGCGAAATACTCAACGAATATAATCAAGTGTGTGATTGTGATTTCGAAACACCTTGATCTATAAACCCGATAGATTGCTACACGTGACCCCAGTACCGTGCTCGAAGGACCAAAAAAAATGTACGACGATAGTTTATACACTTTGTTCAAGCATACGATGATTGATCTGTACACTTGTGATGATGGAAAACCCGGGGATGATGAATTAAACCGCCCGTGTTGAGTGTGGTAAAATCACTGATTTATTTTACTTAGCCAGTTCGCTAAATGATCGCGCATATGCAAACGCTGATGTAGCTTAACCTACTTAATGTTATGAAATGTGCGGGTTCACCGTACACTTAGGTAATAATGACAGTTATATACTTAATATTATAAAGCCGAAGGCTTTTTTTACTGTTTTAGTATAAACGTTCACTAATCGGTTTACGCTCCGTTCGCCCCTTGGATCTTGGATCTTGATCCCTTTCGATTTCCTTGTAAATTTTACCAAAAAAGGTATAGTTAGACAGAAAAATACATTCACCTAGTTCCCATTAATTACTGCTTTCCTGGAAATTTACTAAGATTTGTTATCAACCATACTAAAATTATTAAAATTGTAGAATAAAATGTCAAAAACACAACAATGTAGATTATCCATAATCTATAAAGCAGTCATGAGTATTATTCTAAACATAGACTTAAACTAAACATGGCTTTGTTCATAATGTATGCATTTTTCTGTCTAACTATACCTTTTTTGGTAAAATTTCCAAGGAAATGTCCCAAGGGGCGAACGGAGCGTAAACCCTCTAATACTCGGATCTACTGGCCTGATTCTGAAAATTATTTCTCTAATAGGAAAGTATGTTATGCCTTAGTGCTAAAGGTTATGGTTATCTTGTTATCACAAAAAGTTAGGATTCATAAGATTTACCCAGTCGAGGGCAAAGCTGACCTATATTTATGGATTTGTCAATATCCATTACCTACCTGCTATATATTACCTGCAAAGATGTAGACAACAATGCCGAGTCCTTAGTTTTTCATTACTTATTGTAGAAGTCCGTCAGAAGCCCGAAAGTCTGACAACCAGTTTCACCAATAGATATCGTGTTACCCCGTGTTACGGTGCGGTACGGCGGTGGTGTTGCGGTGCTCAGATATTATAGGCAGTCGCTCCTTGTAAAATACTGGTTTCAAGCTTCATCCGGTAAGACTGGAAGCGACCGTAGGGAAAGGGTTAGGTTAGACGGTTTACCGATCCTAAACTTGAAATAACTGTGTTATTTTAGAGATATTTTTAATGTAAGTTTTATATGCTAACATTGAAAATAAGACAGTCAATTATACTTTATTTAAGGCTGTATCATAACGGCCATAAACAGGAGGTATTACTTTGATACTCATTCTAATAATACAAGTTATGTACTCAATATTACCGTTATAATTTATTCAGTCATCACAAAACTTTATTTTCACTACTATTCGACCCACCTTAATTTTCTTTGCGACACACTACATCTCTTCTTTAGATCTACAATATTTGTCAAACCTTAGCCTACGGCTTTGTTTAGGCCCATCTTTTCCAAAAACTAATACAACTTTCCGATATAAGTCAATCCTAGTTGATTGAACGAACGTCATTAAACGGTCTGAATGCATAATCAAGAGGTCAACGTTCAGCAATCTTGCAACACCATGGACGCGATCTTCATTGTCATTCCATGTGCGGCTGATGTTCAACGCCGCCGGCGTCACTCCGCCAGCATTATCGACTACCGTGATCAGCATCGAAACATTTTGCAATAATTCTCCAGCCCCAGTCTTCTTAGAGACTTGAACTAACTTTGCCTTTCTTCCATCAGCATAAACACATTGTATATTTTCTGAGCTTTTTTCTAATGAGAAACGTGTGCAAATTGGTTCGTACGGTAAAGATGAATTATAAGTAACTTCTATCCAGTCCCCATAGAAATCGTGTATATCCGCTGCCTGAATGACGATTAGAAGCGCAGACAGACTTATTACTTTCCACATGATTACAATTTAGTAAAATCAAGACGTCACTAACGTTAACTGTTGTGAAATGTACTGAAGAATATTCGGAACGTCTGTGTTTATATTTAAATCTGATTCAACTGGTTTCAAAAACACTGCTGTTAACCTCTCACATGCAGCTGATTACCTACATATCAATAATAAACATAATATTTCATATCGTGCTGTATTTTTATTTGCTACCTAAATTACGGCTTGTTTATATAAAAATCTATAGTGATAAAGTGCATCATGATTGCCCGAATGATCGTTTAGGCTTTTTAGCTCCCAACAGAGCTTCCTCCACGATGTCTTCCGCCTTCCTAATCTCTTTACTGTATTCAGTTAATTCTTTCAAATAGAGCTCCCATTCGCGAGTCTTTTTAGCCTTATTGAAGATTTTCTGGCTTTTCTCCTAACTAAACTTTTCTAGTTGAGGTTTTTGTTTTAGGCGGACAATTCTCCTTATAGGCTTGATTCAGACCTATTGTTATGATTTCCACAGCTATTTCTAGGCTCTCAATTGTTCTAATTGTTGAGAGCGGTGAATGCTTATGCGAAACCCGCACCCCCATAGGTAGAGGTGGAACACCGCGGTGGTTTTAGCCGGTAAGAGTCCGGCATGCCCCACCGTCACCACACAATGGTGAAAGTCCATGATAATTTCCATCGCGAAAAAAAAACCTAAGTAATATAATTTTCCAGTTATGCTAAGTATAATATAAAAAACCGTGACTTTATGATAGCTACGCGAATACAATCATGAGTTTATAAGTTATCTCAATGTTTCAAAACAATTTTTATTATCTAACTAGCTTCTGCCCGCGACTTCGTACGCGGATCCTGTTGCTTATGCCAGCGACAACGGGGTCGGCAATATCGAAGATCTGAAACGTCTGATGTTGAATTCTAAGAGCCCGGGGACGGGAAAACAACGGGATGCGCGAGATGATTCGAGACGTTCAAAAAGTACAATGTTGAATCATGCCTCCGATGGCGGAATATGTGGCGTAGTCAATCATAGGAGTATACGTAAATGAACTCCGTTCCTTATCAACCCAAGGACGGTGGCCATGACCTACGGCTATATCTTGAGACACATCCGATTCTTCAGATGATATCGACATTCTGTTCAGAGAATGTCGAAGTCGATCAGAATTCAAACGTTCGTTGCGCTCTTCTTCTGTCTCTTCATGCCGTACTCCAGCAATTGTTTTTCTCTCACTTTCTAACTGATTATGAATATTTTGTTATGTGCGTGTTCGGGACAATCTATACTATAATATTATAAAGCTGAAGTTTGTTTGTTTGGTTGGTTGAACGCGCTAATCTCAGGATCTACTGGTTCGAATTAAAAAAATCTTTTTGTGTTGGATAGTCCATTTACCGAGGAAGGCTATAGGCCAATGCGAAGCTGGGTCGGGTCGCTAGTGTATGATAATCTCGATCAGCAGTTAGTCGTGCATTACGTTCATCATTCGGTTCAAAAGACCTGTTAGTAGATGTGCGAATACGCTGAGAACTCAAGCGTGATTCTGTATCGGTAAACGTTTCCGATTCGCGAAACAATGCATGTCGCTCACGATCAGCGGACAGTAGCGCATCACGTTCCCCAGCAGATGCGTAGATACACTGAGAACTCAAGCGCAATTCTCTATCCGTGAACGTCTCCGACTCGCGAGACAATGTATGACGTTCACGATAAGCGGTCAGTCGCGCATCATATTCTTCACTGGTCTCTAGAGACCTAGATGTAGATGCGTAAATATGCTGAGAACGCAGGCGTGCTTCGCGATTTGAAGAGGTTTCCACGGAGCGAGTTGCAGCCTGATGTTCTCGAACAGCATCAAGTCTCTGCTGACGCTCTTCGGTAGATTCTTGGGATCTTATGATCCTCAATCTATTAGCTCCTTTAAAACATTGGGAAAGATTTGACCTCTTTCTAGGCATGGTTATAGTTTTATTGTAAAGATACCTGATCAAGTAAAATCTAAGTGACTGCTCCCCTGCGTTACCGGGTAGGCTACCGTGTCACGAAGATAAATGGAAAAGGAAATTAAACACCCAAATAACATAAGGACGAAGGCATATTTATTCGATAAAATAAAAAAATAAATGGGAATTTTGGCCAGTAGAGTCAAATTTTCAATGATATACCAACGTCATCAAAAATCAGTCCTGAACTGTTACCGCCTTCACCGCGTGGAGGATTCCCAGCTTATGTTATTTTATAAGATACAGTGAAATTAGTGACAGCTTTGATTTTCACATCAGATGTTTCTGATCTTCGATATTTATAAGCCAACAGGAAATGCCCATTTGACCGAACAACTTTTGCTAAGACGTCATTCCTATATGTGTCATGGTGTAGCTGGGCTCTTGGAGTTCCACATCAGGTGTTCCAGATCTTTAAATTTATTCTCTTAGCAGAAAATGCTCATCACGTGGAACAATTTTTGCTATGGTACCATTTTTGTACCTCTTATAGTTTAGCTGGTCTGTTGCGGTTCTGCATCAGGTGTTCAAGTTTCCAAAATAAATTATAGCCTTTATGTTGCCCAGACCTTATACCTATACAACAAAAGAAAAATCATTCAAATCCGCCCAGTAGTTCCGATGATTAACGTGTACAAACAAACAGACAAACAGACAGAATTTTTTTTTTGGATTCGTGCTCTATTACTGTTCCTAAACCCCCCTCAATTATTATTTTTTTAATATATTCAATGTACAGACACAGTTTTGTTACTGTTTTATTATATGTAGATAGATAGATGTGCAGTCGAGCGAAAAGTTTTAGTAAACAGGAAAAATATTGAACTATTTAGCTTTCCAATTCACTAATAACGGTAATTGTAATTATGTGCGTAATTACTTTTTACAATTAATTAAATTCCGCGTGCCTCCGCACTGCCCGAGCCCATTGAACAACCTGCGCCTATGACGTTAGTAATAGTATCTGCTACTTTCGCCTTTGGTTTCTGGAACTTATCGCTTCATCATTATTTTCATTCCACCGATAATTTTTTCTGCTATTATAAAGAATCTTTGAAGCATCGATCTTTTATGCCACCATGCGCAAGAGAGCAACCTCGATAGCGGGCAGGGTGCGTGGCAGCGGTAACAGTGTCAACCGACTTCAAAAAAGGAGGAGGTTATCAATACGTCTGTATTTTTTTTTTTTTTTTTTTTTTATGTTTGTTACCTGATTTCTTGGGACTGGGTGAGCCGATTTTGATGATTCTTTTTTTATTTGAAAGCTAGTGCTTCCCGTGTGGTCCCATTTTATTTTGGTCCAGTTCTGACAATGACATCCATGAGAAAACCGTATAAGTCTTAAATTTGCATTAAGTATGTGCGCGATTTGTTACGCGATTTCTCCGGCAAACGTAAACCGATTTTGAAAATTCTTTTTTTTATGGATAGGGTATGCTTCAGGTGTAGTCTTATATAAATTTTATCAAAATTGATTCAGCACTTTTTGGAATATCAACAAATACCCAAAAATTTTACATAGACGACGTTTTAGTTTCATCAATCTTTGTAGTAGTTAACTTTCAATCTCTTCTTAATAGATTTGGATGAGAAGGATGTACTAAAAAGCGGAAAATAAAAAGCTTTTTACAAAAAAGACAACCGCCTTCAAAAAGTGAGAAATAACTTTAGCATAGAACACATTGACTTTAGTTTCGGAAGTCGGTGGCAACACAAAACAACAAACAGAACAAAGCCACTGAATTTCGAAACTAAAGTCAATGTGTGTTCTGTGCTAAAGTTATTTTTTACTTTTTGAAGGCGGTTGTCCTTTTTGTAAAAAGCTTTTACATGGACACGTTGTAGCGAGTAATTTAGTAATAAAATTCAGGCATAAAAAATATCAGTTTAATTTATTCCGCTCATCCGTGGCTTGGTAATATGCAGACGTCAATTTTGTCCCTGTCTGTGGACTGGCCTCAGATACCAAGTTGTATAGCTCCTTGGTTTTGACATGATTTCTTATGCTTAACTTGTTGTTATTTCCCTCAAACTTGCACAGATTACGTAGGAATGAATATAGAACAAAATGATGCTTCAAGTGTGACATTTGACTTAATGAATTTGACACACCGCCACTTGCGCTCAGTTGGCAATACGACGAGTTGCAACAGGTGGCAGAAGGACGCGCTCTCGACATTTTGCCCACTATTTCTTAACAAAAAGCAATAAAAAGTGAACTACAGCATGCCTGGGTAAGTAATAAACATTTTTAATAGTAGAAACAGTCGATTTCGGTTTGATTTTGGCCAGAAATGGTCATTTCATCAAACATGAAATCCCGTTGAAGGGACGCCAACTCATTTGGCGGTTTTTTACCCTAAATTATTGTTATTTTAGCAAACTAAGGCTACTACGTGTGTTTTTATGTATTGTATTACAGATATTAAGTGTTTAATAACAATATTATCGTGTTTTTGTCGTGTTCAAATTCAAACATAAAATTACGAAAAACCTACGCACGCGCTAGCCAATCAGAGAGCCGGAATTTGAAATCGACGCGATGACGTCATCCGTTTTCATAGATCCTAGCAACTATTAGATGCGGCATCGAAGCTACATTTCTTGTAGACTTTTTTTAATTTTTTTTTTTTTTTTACAATGTAGTAGGTGTTTTGGTGCATGTATGTATGTATGTATGTGTGTGTATATATATATAATATATGTTAATATATGTCCGTGTCACGTGTATGTATGTATGTATATATATGTCTGTGTTACATGTATGTATGTGTGTGTGTCTGTCTGCATGTGCATTATTGTGCATGTATGTATGTATGTATATATATGTATGTATGTATATGTATGTATGTGTGTTTGTATCTGTCAGTCTGTCTGTCTGTCTGTTTGTGACAACGTTTTTTTTTAATTTTATCTCCCAAGTCGACGTGGACGTGGACGCGGACGCGGGCGCGGGTGATCGATCGCGGTCGCGATCACCCCTAGATGCCCCGTCACCACCGTCATCGCCGGCGCCAGCTGTGTAAGTTTCTTTTTTTACATATTTTGTTTCTTCCTTCCTTCCTTCCTTCCTTCCTTCCTTCCTTCCTTCCTTCCTTCCTTCCTTCCTTCCTTCCTTCCTTCCTTCCTTCCTTCCTTCCTTCCTTCCTTCCTTCCTTCCTTCCTTCCTTCCTACCTATCTACCTACCTACCTACCTACCTAAAAACTTTCATGCATGTTTTGCTTGCTTTTTTTAATTTAATGCAGACGACGACCTCGCACGCGCGGACCGCGGCGTGGTGGTCGTGGAGTGCGCGTGCGAGGTGGCAGTGCAGCTACTGCAGAGGTGGCGGTGGTGGAGGCAGCAGCTAGGGGTGCCGCCGCTGGCCGTGTCAGACGGCGCGGAGGCGCCACAAGAGGCTTCGTGCATGTGCGCCCGGGGCCCTACAGCATCCAAGAGTTGGTTTTCCACGGATGTCCCTCTGATGGCTACGGACCAGCCTAGGAGGTGGTATGATTTTGAATGGAAACCGTTTCCGAATTCTCCGATTCCACCTGAATCGAGGAGGGAAACTTTTTCCCAGACTAATGTAGGTCCGACAACTCCAATGGCAACCCCGTATGACGCTTCCATCGCCATATGGGATCGTCCAATTATGGAGTACATAGCCTCGGAGACGAACAGATACGCTCAGAGGTTAATAGCAGAATCGACCAGCGGCGACAGCACCACCCCCCGTGTCCATAGTCGCTTAAATCGTTGGCGTGATACAACTCCCGAAGAGTTGTACATGTTCTTCGGGCTGACTTTGGCCATGGGAGTGGTGGTGAAGTCGCGGCTGGAAGAGTACTGGTCTGTTGCCTCTGACGTATTTTGTACTCCAGGGTTTAGCGCACACATGTCAATCGACCGATTTATGCTTTTGTCGAAATGTTTACATTTCAATGACGTCATTGGCATGTGTGGGCTAAACCTTAGTAGCTCCGAGGCAAGACTTTATAAGATCCAGCCTATACTGGACCATGTAAACATGAAATTTCAGGAACTTTACACACCATCGCAGAACATTGCTCTAGACGAGAGTCTTTTGATGTGGAAGGGCTGGCTGGATATCAGCCAGCTCATTCCAAATTTACTATACTTTTTATCTATATATGTATGTATTTAAAATATATTTGTGTATGTATATCAGCTGTCTGACACCCATAGTACAGGGTCTCCCTAGTTTGGGGTCAGATGGCCGTGTGTGAAATGTCAAAAAAAAAAAAAAAAAAAAAAAAAAAAAAAAAAAAAAAAAAAAAAAAAAAGGCTACGAAAGGCATCAAGACTTACGAGCTGTGTGAATCTCAAACCGGCTATCTATGGCGGTTTGAGGTTCACGCTCATAAGGTAGGTCAATTGCCACCGCCATCAATTGATGATCCATTAGGTACACCTACACCTGCTATAGTGTTGCGGCTGATCCAAGGTCTGGAGTACAAGGGATACACATTGTGGATGGACAATTTCTACAATTCGCCGTGTCTGGCTCGACGACTTAAGTCATTGGGCTTTGATTGTGTAGGAACCCTGCGGACCGACCGTAAGTTCGTTCCGCAGGCCCTGCACGATCTGACCAAGCGGAACATGCGCCAGGGACAAGTCGTTGGTCTTACATCGGGGGACGTCGATGTCATGGTATGGAAAGATGCTAACCGTGTGGCTACCATCTCGACGTACCATGGCAGCGCCGTCCAAACCGTCCGGGGTTCCACCAAACCCATCCTGATATTGGACTACAATATCATGATGGGTGGGGTGGATAAAAAAGACCAGCTCCTGGCCATGTATCCGGTCGAGTTGGATATATTATATACAACTGTGGATATATTTATTTGAATTTGTATTTCTGTTTAACTAATTTAGTTTATTCTTATAAACAACGCAAGATTTACAATTCTTAGATACTATTGAAACAATTACACATTTTGAAAACCGTTCGCTTAGAAGAATGGTTTACAGAAATAGAAGCGATCCATTTCTCTTGGACGATGAAGACTTTTGGAAGCGTTACGCTTTATTACTTTTACATGGACACATTGTAGCGAGTAGTTTAGTAATAAAATTCAGGTATAAAAAATATCAGTTTAATTTATTGTTACTTTTTAGATAATACTTTCAATTTGACTTTTAGAATATTGGCGGACCACCATCTGTTTGGAATCTCTGTTTCCTCTCACGATAAAGAGTTGTAAGGTTCCTGGATTCTTGACCATATTGTTAAAACTGAAATAAATAATCTTATTCTTATTCTCATCTTATTCTCTTATTCTTATTTAGGTAAATACCTACTCACACAAAATTCATCATCATTTTAGGATAGGTACATAACTCGTAAATAATGAAAGGCCACCACAATTTTAGCGTTGGTTTTTGCATCAGTATTTTTATTTCCTATTTTGGGGACCCTATCCCTGATCAATTCTTTCAAGACAATATAAGAAATATAAAAAAAAGCTAGCATGAATGAGCATAAGAAATTGAGAATGTTTACAAAACAAAACTTACTTTGAACACATTCGCCTCCAACCAGTTTTCATTTCTTTGCCTTTTACTGGAACTAGTCTCAGTTCTTGATTCCATTTTTAATGGAAAATAAAAAATATTATTCATATTTCGCGCGGTTGACATTTACAATATCAAAATCATTGACATACGTAACAATGATTCTAACACGTCAAAAGTGTCGAATCTGTAGACAATAAAATAGTTTAAACTACGTAATAGTGTCTATGGTCGCAATTATTTGGTGCGTAGACAGATATTCTCATTTGACGATTCGATGTGTTGGTCGATTTGTTGGATAACTTCATTATAATGGCAATATTTTGATTTATAACAACATTTTAGTTACAGTAGGTTTATGGAATGTTTATGTTAACGTTTTTATATACAAAATTTTATCAAAGGTTTTAAATGATTATAGAACATTTTTACTAATGAGTGTCTTAAACCTTCGATAAGCATTTTTATGAATAAGACCGTTTGACTATTATATAGCAAGGCTTTAAGTGTTCGATAAGTTTTTATAAATAAGACCGTTGATGTTTGGCAGGGAGATAGTTCATTTATTTAGTACACGTCCGCTATCAACGGATTTTGCGACAGGGCCGGATTAAGGAGGTCTCATGGCTCTCGCAAGTTTGTATGAAAGTCCTTCATGATTTGCGCTACAAACTTAAAATACTGCAGACTGGTAGTTAATGAGTAGTAGACGTCCGCTAAGAACGGATTTGGCGACAGGGCCGTATTAAGGAAGTCTAATGACTCTCTTAAGTTTGTATGAAAGTTTTTATTCATTTTTGAACTACCGACCTGAAATTTAGCAAGTCTAGAGTTTTTGAGTAGGAGACATTTGCTAAGAAAGAATTTTGTGACAGCCTGGAGATGCTCTCGCAATTTTATATATATAAATCCTTTGCTTTTTGTACCTGTAAATGGGTATAGAGACAGAATATAGTTAAGTCATGTCACGTAGAAACAAATTTTACGACACGGCCAGTTCAAGGGAATATAACCTAACTCTATGTGTTCAACAAACATTTATTGATGACTTATAATTCAACAAATAGAAAATACAACTTAATGAAATTCAAACGAATCGAGGTCTTAATATTGTTTAATTATTAGATTCATAAAGTTATAGCTCAAATATTTCTTTGTATTTTCCCCGGGGTACTACTATGACGTTTTTTTTGTGGTTAAAAGTATCTTATAGTAGAACCTGGATTCACATGTCACCATATTAATTACCAAATCCCAGACAATATTTTATACATCTTTGTTTATCCCACATTGACCATCGTTTTCTGTAAAACTATAGATTTAATTCTAGAAAGCTCACATTTTTAAAATCTATACTATCCATCCCCTCTACAAACATACAACAGCTTCGAGTAGACTTAAGAGTCGGAAAAGTTTTCTCCGCAGCACACAGGCCATCCAGGACCGACCACGTACGGTCAGACAAAAGTTGTGGGAACATCACCCACCGCCACTGAACTTCTTTCAATCTAGGAACACTTGGCACTCGGAAGTGACTTGCAGTGGCCTAAATGGAAAGCGCTCAAAAGAGTGTGCTCCCAGGAAGACCACTGCAAACACAACCTAACAAAATGGGGGATTATAGATCCCACTGATACCCAATGTGAGTGCGGTGCTCCTGACCAGACGATGACCCACTTACTACAGTGCCCAAAGTGACTCGTCACCTGCACTTTAGAGGACATTAAAAACGCCACTAATGGTGCGATTAATCTATCTCCTACTGGGCCCAAGCAATCTAACCACGGATATTATTCTAACACAAAAAAAGGCTTTTTACAAAAAAGACAACTGCCTTCAAAAACTAAAAAGTGAAAAATAACTTTAGCACAGAACACACATTGACTTTAGTTTCGAAATTCGGTGACTTTGTTCTGTTTGTTGTTTTGTATTGCCACCGACTTCCAAAACTAAAGTCAATGTGTGTTCTGTGCTAAAGTTATTTTTCACTTTTTAGTTTTTGAAGGCAGTTGTCTTTTTTGTCAAAAGCTTTTTACTTTCCGCTTTTTATTAGTAGGTACCTCCTTCTCATTCAAATCTATTAAGAAGAGATTGAAAGTTAACTACTCCGAAGATTGAAGAAACTAAAATGTCGTCTATGTCAAATTTTTGGGTATTTGTCGATTTTTTCAAAAAGTGCTGAATCAATTTCGATAAAATTTATATGGGACCATCCCTGAAGCATACCCTATCCATAAAAGATAGAATTTTCAAAATCGGGTTACATTTGCCGGAGAAATCGCGTAACAAATCGCGCACATACTTAATGCAAATTTAAAACTTATACGGTTTTGTCATGGGTGCCATTGTCAGAACTAGACCAAATTAAAATGGGACCACACGGGAAGCACCAGCTTTCAAACAAAAAATTAATCATCAAAATCGGTTCACCCAGTCCAAAGTTCTCAGGTAACACATAAGTCTTTGATCCACTGAATTTTTTCTAAACCCTTCGTAATAATTTTTTTATTTTCTAAATTTGGTAAAATGATGCGATGAAATTCTTTATAGTCTACGTAGCCCTCACTCCAGTAAATTCTCTACTTTTATTCGGATGTCTATGTTGACTCCTGGATTTGAATGTTGAACTTGACGCTTATGCGGGTTGTCTATGTTGACGCCTATGCGGGTTGTCTATTCAACTTCAAGTTATTTGTCGAATCCCATGGTGTGATTTGGGCTGATTTATTGAGCTATGTATTGTCTGTAACAGTATGGTTATTTTGACTGGTTATGATGCAAATTTTGCTAATGATTTTACTTCAGGACTAATTCAGGATTTTTCTTTGCAACATACCTTTTGCTAATTAAAGCTTTTTGTCAGAAAGGCCGATCGATATTTACCAAGAACTTTATAACTACACGAGGACGTGTAGAATGTCAGTCTGGCCGTGTCGGAGACAGTTTATTAATCACATTGTGGGTGTTAACTAAATTTGTTATGATTTGTGTTTCTTATTGTTAATTTATGTGATTTTACTATCAATTATTGTCTATTAATTCGAAACATGATTAATTGTGTGTGCACACTGATTTGTGGTTACTTTATTTCGATAATTGTTATCGATGGTTTTATTCAAAACAATTGTTGACACGTTACTTTGAATGTAAAACGAATTACTTTATGAAATCACTATTGTTTATTCATAACAATTATTATTGTGTTATTTGAACAGATCTTATTAGATTCAGCACATTTTAGTGTTTTGTATCAAGTAAACGCGTGACGCACTTCCGTGCGCATGGGCAGACTTGTATGGAGAGGTTGCAAGGTGGGGGGCATCGCCTTATAAAAGAGCGTGCACTCCGTAAGTATGGCAGGAGACACGCGGTCGTCAAAATGCAGCGCGCTCTCAACCTGCTTCCCGACTGGCTGTCGAAGTGGCGGTTGTCGGTTAACGTGAGTAAGACACAGGCGCTGCTCGCTGGAGGCGCCAACCTCCCACCACCCTTACAGCTGCAAGGAGTCGACATCGTGTGGTCGCCACAGGTCAAGTACCTAGGGGTCACCATCGATCGTCGGCTCACCATGGGAAGTCACGTCCGCAAGGTCGCCGCAAAGGGCAGAGCAGCCCGCGCTCTGCTCCACCCGGTCCTCTCATCCCGCCTCCCGCTGCGTGCCAAGCTGGGTGTATACAAGACGTACATTCGCCCGCTGCTCACGTACGCTGCCCCAGCTTGGCTCGCCCTCACTAGCGAGTCCAACAAGAAGCTTCTCCGCGCGCAGCAGAACCAAGCGCTGCGGAAAATTACCGCTGCCCCTCGCTACGTGAGGAACAGCGTAATCCAGCGGGATCTTAGGATCGAGAGCTTGGACGACCACTGCAGGCGCCTCGCGTCAACCATGTTTGCGCGTGCCGACGCATCTGCTTGGCCTCACGTCAAGCATTTAGCGCCCTGGCATGCGCGCCCACCTGACAGGAGGCGCCTACCCCGCGACCTATTGCCGGACGTTAGACCCCAACCCACCGGACTGACGCCTGAGTAAGCCGCCTTCACCTACACTCGGCTTACTCACACAATAATACTCCACACACATCACATACACCCAGTGTGCGTCGTGTACTAAGTTAATATAGGCATGACGCGCACTGAACCCCATACATACGCAACTTCACAAGCACATAAACTCACGCGTTGAATGTGCGGCGCGGGCTCGCAATTCTATCGCTAACACGAACGGTGTAACACAACACAATGCCGCTCACACACACATGACGGCCCCTTAGTCAGCTCGCGTGACCGGCTCGACCTGGAAGCGTGCGCAGACGGGGGTCCACATCTTCAGCGGGGAGCGCCGTGAGTCGTCGCCTCTGTCGCTGGTCGTCTTCCGCTGGGCCTCCTCCGGGGAACCGGAGGTCCCACCTGGCGGAGACAGACCGCCGGGGTGACGTGAAGAACGCGGTACGTGTAAGTACCGTGGCGCTCCTGCTGATTACCAATGCATCCACACACGTTGGCATGTTGCGCCACCAACGCACCTGCCCCAGGCCAGGCCTAAACGGCCACCCAATGGACGTGCCCGTATTAACGGGCACCGAATTATACCGCGGGACAAGGGCCATGCCCGTAACCCGCCTGCCGCGCCCCCTGGCGGGGACGTAGCGACTACCAACAAGTATGGCAGTCGATCCTCGGATTCGACTCAGTAAAGAGTTCCTGCTCCCGACAATACTGTCGGTTTACCTGGTACAGCGCTGCTGTATATTCACATAGCTGTATAGGCTTGCTGCTAGCGAGCGATACACTTTGTATTTGGGTGGCTTATGCTACTGTACGAACTATGAACCGTAAGGGTTTGTTCGTTTATCATTGGGTGGCTTATGCTACTGTACGAACTATGAACCTTAAGGGTTTGTTCGTTTATCATTGGGTGGCTTAGGCTGCTGTACGAACTATGAACCTTAAGGGTTTGTTCGTTTATCATTGGGTGGCTTAGGCTGCTGTACGAACTGTAAACCTTAAGGGTTTGTTCGTTTATCATTGGGTGGCTTGGCCACTGTAGGAACTGTGGGACCTTAATGGTCTGTTCGATTAACTGTATTGTTGCTGTACCTTTAACTTACTTTATTCCTGTTACTGATTACCATTTGTATTGTGTTTTCTGTACTAATAGTGTGTAATTGTTTTTACAGGTCTTGTTTATCCCTAATAGGATAATGGGAACGCCTATAGTCCTGACGATGTACTATACCGCTCGGCACTCCTCCTCGATCGCACCTGACGATCCTACATATATATTATATGTTATTATTTTTTTCGAGATAATTTACCAATCTAATGTTAATTATTTTCTCCAAGATTTTTGAAAGTCCTGGAAGTATGGATATTGGTCTGTAGTTGTTGATACGATTTCTGTCTCCGCTCTTGTAGATAGGGCATACCTCTGACCTCTTAAGGGAATGAGGAAACACTCCTGACCTCAAGCAATCATTGAAAGAGGGGGAACAAGAATATCTTTATATTGTTTGAGAAATTTGTTACTGATTTTATCACCCCCCGTAGCACAATCAGTTTTTAAATTGTTTATTATTCGTTCAACTTCAGTCTCGTTAGTGTCGGTTAGCACAAACGAATTAGGTTCAGTGTGTTCTTTTGGATTTCGTTGTAAGTTTGTGTTCGATGTCATTGAATATTTCTGTTGTATTTTATTAGCTAGTGAGCTTCCAACGTTTATAAAGTAGCTGTTTGCATAATTAAGTGATAATTGGGGGGTAGTAGAAGTAGTTAGGAGTTAATTTGGTTGTGTTGTAATTTTTGTGGTGTTTATGATGTTTTTAATTACTTTCCATAATTGTTTGACATCTTTATGGGCTGTTTGTATTTGGTTTTTTTCATATGTTATTTTTACTTTACGCAATAAGTCGTTCCAGAAGTTCCTATAACGTTTGTAACTTATTTTTATTATTTCGTTATCCGGCTCTGAGCTAGCTTTTATATGCAATTTGTCTCTATTTTGCATACACCTTAATAGTCCTGGAGTGATCCATGGCTTTATTATTTTTTTACGTCTTGACAGAGAAATTGTTTGTGTATTGTTTGAGATAGTTAGTTGAAGACAGTGAGTTAAGTAATTAAGACAAAAATTAGGATCCATGGATTGGTAAATGGGCATGAGATTGAGATTCAGTATTTCCTCGTCAATTCCAATGTAGTTAATTTTATTAATTGTAGTGGTTGTGAACTGACGGGGTTTTTTTCGATTTATACATAACAAAACTGGATGGTGGTCAGTTAGAGTTACTTTAGGGACTATTGTGATAGATGGACTTTTGGCTTTTATTAGCACGTGGTCTACACAAGTGTGGCTACTACTGCGGGTTACTAAGGTGTGCGCTGGTAGGAGGCCATGTGTTGCGGCTAATGTTAGATATCTTTCCCCGTCGTAATATTTTTATCATGATTTATTGCAATGTTTATATCACCCATAACTATAATGTGTTCGCAAGATGAGACCATCTGCAATGAATTGTCTAGTGACGAAAGAAATGAATCTAAATTTGTGTAGGAGGGTGATCTATATAATGCGATCAGAGCGTAGTGGTTATCAACATAGGCTATCAGACAATTGCATTCCTGGAAAACTGGCTCCTCGAAGCGTATATTGAGATTTGTTTTATAATAGATGACTACACCATCATTCTGTTTGGAGTTATACTTAGTTTCAGCGTGTTGGTAGCCCTCCAAGTGTGGGATTTTAGAGGCGCGCAAAAGCCAACATTCTGTCAATATTATTACGTCACATTCAAGTTTAAATCTGTGTAATAAAACCTCCAGACCTGACATATTACAATTTATACTGCGTATATTTTGAGTAACTACAAGCAGACGATTCGAAGAAAAGGTGGTAATAATACTCTGACAATCCTCTATGTCTGCACTTTGCGAATAGGATACGGCAAGCTGGTCTAAATTAGTTGTTAAGTCGATTAAGTCACCAAATGTGTATGTAATGTAGGAAGTAAGTTTTTAAAGCAATATGGTCGTGGTATAAATTAGTGTTGTTCAAGTCCATGTCATGAACATATAATTTATTTAGTAACCATAGCCAATATTCATGTTTTTATGTGTACATCACTTTGTTAATTATTGGCAACATTATTTTATACTTCCTGTATCCGGTTCACTTAGAAAATTTGTCTTTGTCAAGGGCGCACGATGTGCTCCTTTTTAAATTGAAAATATATTATTTTCTTAACAAAATTAACGCATTTCATTTCGAACATGCGTAGTGGTCCTTCGAATTAGTGGTGCAGTAAATTCAGTGACTTTGGAAGTGATTTGTCTGGCACCGTGTGCTTGGCGAGTTTGTTCCGGACGCGTTGCCCCGGCGGAGCCTCACCCACTAATAGTTGGGTGAAATTCCCGACTTTGCATCAGTTCCAGCCAGTTCCAGCATTAAATAAACGTGAGATCGCCACTTGTGAGCGATCTTCATATCAAGGTGGTAATTTCAGAATAAGTAGTACTTATTCTGAAATTACCACCTTGGTAGTAGTGGTTGGTAGTAGTAGTGGTAGGTAGGTAGGTAATATCGGTGGTGGTAGGTACTTCCATTGTTGTAATCACGGAATAATTTTATTATTCCGTGGTTGTAATATTACCTACCTACCTACCTAAAACGGAAAAGTTTTCCCGCCAACGACTTCGACTTGATTGACAATTATGAAATTCTTTAAGTATTTTTATTACTTAATCTAGTTTGACAGCTGAGCAAAAGTCTTCCACATAGCCTAAATAAAATGTTCATAAAAGCTCTACTGACAAGTATCAGATGGAGTGGGACCAGCAATGTCATTGAAGATAGTGTTCATGGGATCTGATGTAGTGTTGCACTTGAAGTCACCGTCGTCCCTACTAAAGCCTGACGTAGAGATATTCGATGGAATCGTAATCATATTCGTATTTTGTGTTAAGGAGTGACATTAGTGTATTTACTTATGCTCCCATTACACACACATATCAGCCTTCAGAGATCGCCAACCAACCCGGTCTTGGGCAGCCTGCATCCATCCATTGCCAGCCACCTTCTTCAACTCGTCGGTCCATCGTGCCACAGGGCGTCCCACACTACGCTTGTCAAAACGTGGTCACCACTCTAGAGCGTGTCAGCTCCATTTACCGTCTGCAGACGTGGCCGGCCCACTTCCACTTCAGCGTGCAGATTCGTCGCGTAATGTCGGTGATTTTAGTTCTCTGGTGAATGACTTCATTACGAATTCTATCCACCAGGGAAACATCCCGAGCATCGCTCTCTCCATAGCTAATGCTCCCAACCTTACTTTATTAATGAGAAATTATGATTTAAAGAAACCGGTCTTTATTAGCATTAGTACCGCGGTGTGGCTGCGGGTGGCACGGTGGCAGAGCAGAGTGCGTCCGGCTCGGAAGCGCCCGCGGCGGCGGCGCTTATTGTTAATTAATTACAAACGATTCTGCCTGGCTCAGCCTCCTACCGACGAACAGGTCCTAGGCACACTGGGGATGACACACCTTCCTACAAAGGCGACATTTTCAGTAAAGATTCGAAATTATGACGACGAACGCTTTTTCGTGATTTTTGGTTATTGTCATATTTTTTTGAGTTCTTTTCCGCTGTTACATAAAATGTGCTTTGCTTTATTCGATTCAAGAATTTCAAGAATTTTCAAATCCTAACTTTTACAGGCTAGTTTAGTTAGAAGTTTACTATTTGATTCTGATTAGCAATTTTGATAAAAGTTTGCTATCTTTAGACTTCACACGATTGTATATGCGACTTTTCCAAACCATCGACAGCAATTCTCGCAAAAATAAAGCCACCCCCGCCCCCGGTGTGCCAAGTCCGCGCTGAGTGGGATCGCTTTTCTCCGTCTTTGTATGGCTGGCATTTCTTCAGAGCTGAAGAGGCAATGAGGTGGCTTTAATGAGGCCTTCGGTGACAACCGCTAATTGATTTACTGCCACACAATCGCGCGCCGCACAAAGAACTTGGAGACGATGCCATTACGCCAGGGAGTAGTAAAGTGGAGGTGAATACTAAGTTGTGTGCTGATATTATTAAACACGGAACTTAGTGAACAGCTTGAAAATAGTTGTTCAAAGCACATAATATGTACTTAGGTACATCATCATCATGTCCACCTTTAGACGCCCACTGCTGGACACAGGTCTCCCCCAAGGGGGGGAGGGGTTCAGCCGTAATCGCTATGCTTGGCCGATGCACATTGGCGATCGCAGTCGGTGTCTTATGGACGCTGCTGCCCATGCTCTGGTCAATATCCCTCTGTCGCCTTGTACGACACCCACGGGTAGAAACGGGGTGGTGCTATTCGCGGCCGGCACCACACGGCATATGTATATTCTGTATAACGTGATCGTGACATGTCGAAAAGCAAAAGTAAGCTAGCAAAAGTAAGATTGCAAATAAGTTAGTCTTTCGTCGGTACTCTTATTTTTGTTCCCAGAGCTGCATGGTTTTCTATAAGGTTCTACATTTCCATATGACAAAAGTCGTTAAAGAATTAGATACTGGTATGGAATTGCGAAGTGAAATAGGCTATCAGTAAGTGGGTCGACATTTGTCAATTGAAATTTTACATTAAGAACGTAGAAAAGGTTCAAAGAAGTTTAAAAAAACAACGAAAAGTTGCAGTTAATAGTTCAAAAGTGCATTTGTGTTAACGAGTGTTAAATTATACGGTGAATTTGTGTTGCGTCAAAATGGCCGAACTAAAGAAACTTAAAATTACGCGTTACGTTACGCTTTGCTAGTGATCCAACTTTAATTACTTCAGCATCAATTGATATGCTAGAAACCCGCAAGGAAAAGTTAATTGCTGTTTTTAATCAGTACGAAAGTGTACAATTAGACATTTTGAGCCTGGATGCGGAGGACTCTGAAGATGTTGGTGCATTTGAGGAAAAGTTTTATGCAACTCTTGCCATTCTAAACGAAAATATAAAGTCACGTTCCAAATCAGATCCAGAGCCCTCCCAGACTGGCTATGTCACCTCTTCAAAATTACCAAATATTGACATTCCTACCTTTGATGGGAAAGACTACACCAAATTTAAACCATTTTATGAGTTATTTATTGCAGTCATTGACAACAATACAACATTGTCAGATGTCCAGAAGCTATTTTATTTAAGAAAATATCTACTAGATGAGGCCTTGTCGGTCATCTAAGTGAACCTGCCTCTCACAAATAAGTCGTACCCAGAGGCTTTAGAGTTATTAAATAAACGCTATGATAATAAGTCAAGATTGGTTTGCTATCACATAAACCTGCTTCAGGATATCCCGTCAATGCCTAAGGGCACAGCTGCATCTAAAAGGACATTTGTTTCCTACATTCAGCAGCAGTTGCATGCGTTAAAAAATTTAAATGAACCTGTTAATGAGTGGGATCGACTTTTGATTTGTGTACTTGGTAGAAAGATGGATTTATATACATATCGGGCCTTTCAACTTGATCGCAATCCAGAAACATTGCCAACAATGACAGAGTTTTTATCTTTTCTTGAAAAACGTGCTGCAGCATTAGAGGAAAGTAACCCTCATAAAGTTAATAATGAAAATAAAGGTAAGTCTGTGACACGTGTTTCTAATGTTTCTGTCCCTTCAGGTTTAGTGTGCTCTTTTTGTGATAAGAAAGAACATGCCATCTTTAATTGCCCTAAATTTAAAATGGTCCATATAGATGCTCGACTGACTTTTGTTAAAGATAAAAAACTATGTTCTCTCTGTTTGAAAAGTCATGCTGGCAATGTTTGTAAATATAAAGGACATGTTATGAAATGGGCTTAAAATATTTTATTTTTCAAACAGCTATCATGTGTGGTTTTTCTGATAGGGAAAATTATTCAAGAAGGCCTTACAAAAACAAAAAAAATATAAAAAGCACCATCATTTAATAAATGACTATTTTAAATCCAGATATTTTTTTGTGTCGCAATATTATTTTTGTACATTGAAACACAGAAAAAAGGGTTAAATATCATGTTTTAAAGTAAATTAAACACCTTATTGTTATTTAAAATATTTTACATTATTAGATTTACAATAAAACCAGCTTTAATTAAAACCAACGAATTATCAGCATGATTTGTATGAATGGCATTGATTCGTTTGCCTCTTATCGGAATCTATGAAAACATTAACTGTGTTGTGTCAATAAGGTTGTCAGTGTCACACTACACTTGTCAGTAAGTTGTCATGTCGTCATTCGCTATTTTTCCGTTTGCATATGAATATTTAGGTTTATTGTATTTGTAATTTCTACATTTTCTACTTGATATTAGTGAAATCATCATCTGAGAGGGCCTTATAATGTTCTCGATGGTGTGTAATCCGCCAACCCGCACCAGGCCAGCGAGGTGGACTAAGGCCAAACCCTTCTCATTCTGAGAGCCAGTAATGGACTGAATATATTTTTTAATAGCGAAATTGTATTACCGGAGCTAAACGCTATTATTTACAATAACAGTAAATGGTTTATGATAAGGATAATTCGACGCTGGCAAGCGCCATGATCGCGGGTCACGGAAGATATCCCGTGTGAAAATATAGGTTTAGTTTTAAACCGTGAAAGCTTAAAACAGTGCAATTTATATGTATCAAAGATCCTTATTTTCTGCTACATTTGGGACTTTATCATCATGAAGTCAGTAAATTGCAAAATGATTACTGATGGTTTAACGTCTCCTCCAAGGCAGACCAGTAAACCAGACAGTCCAGATACAGCCTTGATTGGATTGAACCTGTTATTTTTTTTAAATAGTTGCTCCAGCAGGTCAGAATAGGTGAACATTTTTGTGTATTAGGTAAAGAAATAAAAGTAATGCATTTGCTTATATTTGAGTGTATTTATTCTACCTCTTCATTTTCAACATCATCCCTTATAATTACATTATCAAGAAACTGTGCAGGCGGTAATATGTTGTTTTGATGCCGAGCCCAGCCAAGATACCATATGATCGTCATTACATGAGCACAGCTTCCGACAGTTCGCTTCCCCACTATACAGCTGCAGTAATATTCACAAATTCTCTCCTCCCAATTATTGGATTCAGTTAATTTTATTAAGACATAAGTATAATATACTTTATTGCTTTGATGTCTTGACCTGATCCTACCTCTTAGTAGTACTGTCTCATGTGATGACATTATTCCTGGAACATTTGTGATTTCTAAGCTTTCACTTATTTCAACCAAAAATGTCCCATTTGCACGAATATGCTCCCCATAATAAGATCTGGCTTGCTTTATTTGGTAAATTCCAAGACTGAACAAAATCAAATCTGACATTTCCATTACAGGGAACATATTTATTTGTGGTAATTGGGCATCATCTATTCTTATAAAACTAGCTCGGCGTCTATTTAATTGATGCTCAAGCACATATTCACCTAAATAGTTCGGCATGTTCACTCTATGCATTGCTCTGCCTAAGATTGCTTGAGCATCAGAACGGTCAGTTATAAGCGGATGAAAATTGTTCAATATTGCTGCACAAATTCTAAAATCGCTCATTAAGTTTCTTGATGCTAAATTAAAATATTTATTTCTGAACATCTTGAAATCACGTTTAAACCGACCATTCACTACTTCAATTACCCATCTGCACAAAGTTACAAGCCGAGATTTATTTGCTTTTATTGTGGACAATTGTGTTTCACCTACATCTAGAGTCTCTGGCTTGTGTACTGAGAATCCTAATGAGGTAAGTAATCCTATAGCATCCCGAAACCCTCTATCTAGCAGAAACACATCATTTTCTCTAAAGTAATTTCTGAGAGCACCACTGGGTGCAAAAAGCTGGTTCATTATCTGGGCATCAGAAGTTGTAGCAGCATACGGACCATAAACATCTAAAATAAATCCATCTGTGGTTACCATCATAAAAGGTTTAATAGATTGGCATATTTATGTAAGCTATAGGTTTTTTTTTGGAATAGGTAGTTAGACGACTTTTGCAAATAAATATATGTGCCATCAAAGATTACTATAGGATTACTTTCCTGTGTGCCAAAGAGACCCTGTGGAATCAAAAGATTTCTACTGGACTAACTTGCTCTTGGGATATTACTAATGCCCAAATGTAACGGTACATATGATTCCAATAAGCAACCACGGGTCTTCTTTACATACTGGCAGACTGTATAAGTAGATAAACGAAACAAAGAGGCAATGCGTCGAAAAGGTTCTCCAGTCCTTATTCTGATTAAATACATAGCAAGTCCTGTTTTAGGTTTTTTACATAAATTGGACAATTGAGGTATGCAGGTTAATAATGCCAAAAAGTTTAAAACAGTCATGCCTGTCCAGTACCGACAAGTAGTATTATTCATGTTTTCAACATTTTCAAAGTCTATGGTGTTATTTTCATCTCTCCGTAATAAGTCAAGCATTTCAGTAATGTGAACCTGATTGAATTCAGTTATGAATTCAAATTCAGCAAGAAAGTCCCAATTGTATAAACCTAAATGTTCTTCACACACCCGAGCATTTAGAGTGATGTACAGTTTCTGATGTGTGAGAATATTTTTCTTTAAAAACAATGGTACACGTTTCCTTTCCTGATTCATACAATCCGGAACAAAACAATGAGTAGTGGTATCTGGAGTGCGACTATAACCATCTAATGTAAGGCTTACAACTGGTTCTTGGACAATATTTTCAATGTCTGTGCTGGCAGAACTGGGAGGCTCCACTCCAGAGCTGGATCCACTGATGAATGGATTTGGTTCTTGCAGAATGTCCTCATTATTAGTGCTGGCAGTACTTATTACGAATAATCCACTTTCTACAGGTGGTGGAGGTTGCCGATGAGCCCTTTGCCAACAAGCATTACATGCCCGGGCGTTTGAAGGCATCTGCAATTGAAGGCACAATTAGTTTTTGTAATTTTAATGTGGGTGAATAATACAAACAGAAAAAGTGAGTAGAGCACTCAAGTTAAGCTTGAATTGCTGCTGAATTAACTTGATATTAATATGGCATACAGATTTTTAACCAATTTAAAGGTATTTTAGCTGGAACGGTCTATACAACAATCAGGTACACTTACTTCAAGAGGGCTGATTATATTGGCAGAATAAATCCATTCAGCATCACCATAATTTAGTGGATGAGATCGTCTCCCAGTTCTTCTGGCAATGGATATGCCACAACATACACAAACTGAATCATGGCCAAATTGACGTTCACCTATATTGCCTTCATTCCTGTTATTTGATTCAAGAATCAATAGGTTAACACATTCCTGACATAGGCAGTCTTCATCGGTTACCTAAAACCAGGAAAACATCATATTTTAATCTATAGCAGAATTTGGTAATATTTTATACTCTTTTTCAAGTTGATGATGGTTATGACCAACTACTAAAGTAACTCAACATGTTTGCATGAGCCTGAGCAGAATACAATAATTTTTTTATTGTCACCTTGCACAAATAAGGAAAGATTATTAGTAAATACACTATGACAAATAAAAATCTGTATTATTAAAATGCTGAGTGTTTAACATAGTATATAGTTTTAATTGTGGATATGCAGATATTAGCTACATACCTGTCTGGCAATCCATTCTTCTAATACAGAGATAATCTCAATATCCATATGTGTTGCATGGTACCGATATTGTTGCGTTATTGGAATAGCAATCCAGCAATTAATGCAGCGAGGCATGATTGTGAGGATTACCTGAAAGATAAACAGTGTGGTTTCAGAGCTTGTGAAGAGTTAGTCTACGGTTATTAATCTATTGTGTTATTTACGCAAATCTGATTGCAACAGAACTTAAACTCCACCCCTAAGACGACCCACTGACCACTTTTTATATAGCCACAAGGCTATGGAGTATTCTAGGCCGTGCGAATTAACTCGATCGTTTGTTAGAATCCTGTCGTATAGAAAATAAGTAGGTACTAACCTTAAACAGCTACGATAAATGTAGGTAACTAGGTATGTATAAATTGTGCACAAAATCCAAGTCCGAGTGAGAAATCAAGGTCGTCAGTATCGCCGGTCGTCGGGTGTCCAAATTGTGTGCAGTATCAAAGAATCCAAATTAAAAGCCAGGTTAAATAAAGATAAATAAAATAATCAAATCACTTGTGTCCGTTCCGTTGTTTGTTGCAGCGCAAACGTAAACCATAATAATGTACTCTGTGCGTAAACCACAGACGCATTATGTACGAGGTACGCACGCAGAGTGTCGCAGAGTATACACATAGGTACGCAAATTGAATTTGACACTTGATAGTTGATTAACGTTTGACACTTTTCATAATGACAATAATAACATCCAACCAAAAAAGTGTTGCCAAAATCAATAATTACTGTGGGTTGCAATTTATATTTTTAATTATAATTTATTTAAAAATATAATAATTTAGGATGGGTGCATCTAACAAAAATAAAAAAAATACAATAAGTCGCCTTAATTTATGTACTTTCATAAAAATATAATCTCTCCCGTGTTTACAGCAGCTTCGAATTAAAGCCCAGCCTCCATACAAAAACCTAACATGTCCTTTAAATGTAGAACTTGCAAAAAATCACACAATACACTCTTACATTGTGAGGATCAGCCAGAGACTCCGGTCTCACTTTGTTCAAATTCTCAAGTTACGACCGGTAATATTATGCTGCCTACTGTAATAGTTAAATTATTGACAAATATGGTCGTGATTTTAAAGTTAAAGCATTGCTTGACGTGGTGCCGATTCTCTTGTCACAAAATTCTCTAAACTAGACTAAAAATCACTAAAATTTAGTTTATTCCTGTCAAACGACGTTTCCTATTCTGAAATTGTCTAAAGTGACACATCTAAACTATAATATAGTTTGACAGCACTAACGTGGTTTAGATTATTCAATTTAGAGAAAATGGTAATTTGGCTATTCTGAATTTGACGTTTTCACCTAAAATTAGGATTGTCAAACCAAATTAAAACTATTTTTAGTCGCGATTAAAAAGGTGTGGATTAAAACTAGTTGTCATCAACTAACATTTTATATAGGTATCTTATTTCTCTTCTTGAGAGTTTGGAAAAGCATAATTTATGGAAGAGTATGTGATTGCAGCTGTTGTCGATTCGGCAGAAAGGTAAATACATAATAAAATTATTGTTACCTACCTACTTTTACGAAATGCGTTCGAGAAAAAATCCAGGGTTTTTTTTATTACGATTTGGGTCAGAACTTCAGAAGTGAATAAATAGAATTAATAGCCCCTAAGACGACCCACTGAACAAATTCTGTGAAATAACTATTTTTTTTTAAGGAACTATCAAGACAGTTCATCTGGTAAGATTACGAGCACAGAGTACTTTGTAATTTAAACCGAAAATTACGAGACCATTCCAACCCAGATGAAATGGCAGAAGAAAAATTTAAAAACAGTTTTAAGCTCCCTAGATAGGAGCACATTATTCGGTGGATAATTTACGGAATCCTCGGTTGGATGAAGGATTTCTCCTCAAACATTTAAAGGTTAGAACTGTTTTGCATTTTTTGGGTGCCTACCCTTCTTTGGTGTCCTTTCCTAACCACAAGCCTTACACCCTATGTGTAGAGTGTGTAGTATTTTTTTATATCTTAAGAACTACTTTCTACACTAAGGTTTGTAAGAATTACCACCGTTCCTAAGATTTTGTGATTTTTCATTCAGAGTGAGTGGTATCTCACTTTTGTATTTATGGATGAAAGATTATACCTACCTAGTCATTACTTTGTACATACCTGTATAATAATGGATCTTTTATTTATATTCAGATTCTAGCGGCACTCAATTGGTTTGCTCATGGCTGTTGCCAATCACCTGGTGGACAAGACAACATACTCGGGCTCAGCCAACCAAATCAGTTGACAGGTACCTTTCTCTAACAGCAAAAGATATTTTAAAAACATTTCCCCCCCCCTACATTTGAGATTTCCTTTTCATATGACCCATGAAGAAAAGAAGGGGCCAAGACAGAGAGTAAGTACAGTTAATATTTCTTAGTTTTAAAAGGTACCTACTAGGTTTCTGAATGGCCTTTTATTTAAACCCTGGCTACTCTGTTGACTTTCTGAAAACTGAAAAGAAGATCATAAATAAGGCATAATCATTGGATTAAACCCTAATTTTCCCGGGTCAACCCATGATGCTGCAATTTGGAGGATATTCAAATATTCTAAGCCCTGAGAAATGAGTTTGTACATGGGGAAAGATCTCAGTGACTTCTTGGTAGGTCACTAGTAAACTTTTATGCCTAGGTACATTAGCCAAGTAGGATTTATTATAAAATTTTATTTATTGTAGGTAATAAGGGATACCCACTACAGTCATGGCTCATGACTCCCATTATGGAGCCAAAAACGGAAGCAGAGATTTCATAAGAGTGCCACACATGGGCAAGAAATGTAGTGGAAATGTGTAATGGGCGCTTAAAGAACAAATTTAGATGCCTGCACAGGCATCGCCTGCATTACAAACCAGAAAAGGCAGCCAAAATTATCCTGGCATGTTGCACCCTTTACAATGTTTATGGGAACATTGGGCCAAGGTTGCTTATCATCATCATCTGCCTAGCCTTTTCCCAACTATATTGGGGCCGGCTTCCAGTCTAACCGGATGCAGCTGAATACCAGTGTTTTACATGGAGCGACTGCCTATCGGACCTCCACAACCCAGTTAATTAATGGGTAACACGATACCCCTTAGTAAGACTGGTTGTCAGACTTTATGGCTTCTGAATACCCATAATTACTGTCAAAGATCTACAAATGACAGCCGGGACCAACAGCTTTACATGCTTTCTGAGGCACAGAGGGAACTCGATATGAAAGGGATGGTCACCCATCCACAGACCGACCGCGGCTAGCGTAGCTTAACCTGTGACCGATCGATCTGTACAGCTTTAAAGTTAATTTGTGTTTGTTGTGTGGTGGCTTCATACATTATGAGCCCGTGTAAGGGTGTTACCCGACCAATCGATCGATGGCAGAATGGATTAGTCGACGTCGATCGATAGTTTCTACCAGACCAATCGACCGATTTAGCCAGACTGCCAGACTGTGGAATTCGCTGCCCGCCTCTCTGTTCCCTGATACGTATAATCTGGGAATCTTCAAGGCACGAGTGAACCGGTTCATTCTAGGCAAGCGTGTTCCAACTTAGGCCGTATTATCACTTAAGATCAGGTGAATTGCGAACTAACGCAAGCCTATTTGATAAAAAAAAAAGTTAAAAAAAACTTTATTACACGAAGATGGTCTATTGCGTAAAAAAGTTATTTTCCTCTTTTTATTGCTTCCTTCTAATCATATAAATTAATTACAAAACGGTAACATCAAAAGTCATTCTTTAATATTACACCCTGAGAAGGGGAATAATTTTCATTAAATTTATATGGAATCAACTTTGGGGTATATACTGTCCATTAAAAATAATTTCCGAAATCGAACTACACTTTAAAAAGATACGCGTGGTCAAACATAAAAAAACGTGTCGAATTGAGAATCCTTTGAAGGCAAACGAAACAAATTGTGTATTTCGCGGGCAACCTTCCCTCTTAACACTGCAGAGCTGTTCTTAACCATGAATCATTTGTCTCCTAGACTGTGATCAAACTATTAACACAACTTATTCTGTTAATTGAATCATCTGTGTAGCTAATTAACCCTAGAAAGCTAACGTTCGTCAAAATGACGAGCATCTAATAAATATGTCCCTCTTCCTTTGTAATGGTTTTACTTACAAAATAACGGTTTTGCGCCAACTTGGTTACCACTAGACTGCGTCGCGTGGTGGCCATGTTTGGCTGGTTAGTACTTTAGTTTTGGAGATACCTACTGCATGCTCGTCATTTTGACGAATGGTTAGCTTATGCGTAACTTTTAGACCTGCACTTTGCGTTGATTTTTGCCATGTTTTTATTTATTTATAACGTTTGATAGTGAAATATGGCTGCGAGGTTGATCACAGACGATGACATGGTTGGTTAATTAAATAATGAAGATTATGTCAACACAAATTATATTTTTTTCTGATAGTAAGAATGAGGATGATTTGTTGATTGATGTTTTGTTATGATGGGTCACTAACTCTTCTACCATACAAACCGAAGTCAAACAAAATGGTATATTAATTTGTTGTCCTCGTGTGACGACGAAGAAACTGTGAACCCTACATATATAAAACCAAAAATGATAAAGTTTTACAATGCCACAATAGGTGGCACATTTGACCATATGTGTTCAAATATGTGCATGTTTTAAGATTATGCTCATTATATCGAGTATCAACTTCAACGTCATCTGCCATAATGTCTTGGTTTCTGGAGGAAAAGCACTGCCACGCAGCCATGGCTAAAACGTTGGCATGAATTGCCAACAATGCTAACCGTAAGACACGTGCTGAAGGTCAATTCAAATTCTTGAAACATCTAGTTCTGAAAGTTCTTTGATACCTGAACACGCTTTAACAAGGAAAAGGAAAAGCCAAAGTTTGTGTTCTTATAAGAAAAGGCACATGACAAATAATCACTGCAGTAGTTGCAGAGTTTCCCTAGTGGCGAACATACAGTAGACTTTTACCCAACTTGTGCCAAAAAAATCTAAGTCATTTAATACTTACGGTTCATTTTAAGGTTTTTTCTTTAAACAATAAAAAAACAATAGTTTGTTATTTTGGCATTGTAACATTTAATGCCTTTTTGATCTCAAAGTAATATGTGAAATTAAAGATTTGTGATTTAGTACTTCAAAGTTTAAAAAATAATCATTTTTGTAATAATTATCTTTAATTAATTTCCCATATTTCCTATATTTATAATAAACATGATTTAAATCAAATAAAATTTTAATAAAAACACATTTTAAAAATGATCGTCAAAATGTCGAATGGTTAGCTTATTATAGAAGTTTAGGAACGTTAGCTATGTAGGGTTAATAGACTGTTCGTTATTAAGTGCCCTGTAAATCTAGGTTACTCACTCTAGGCTAGACCACTAATTGCAAACACACTATTTCAAGTGAGATACCATTGAAAATTTGTGCTAAGAATGATCACATTTAAAAATGGCTTTTATTTAATAAACGCCAACAATTCATACATTTTATAAAGTAATTTTAGTGATTTTGTATATTTAACGCCGATTCATTATCAATCCGGCTACGACGACCTTGGCGATGTCGTCGGTTCATTTGGCGGGAGGCCTACCAACGCTACATCTTCCGGTTCTTGGTCGCCACTCGAGAACCTTCTGGTGAATGCAAGCAGCAGGTTGGCGCTCGTTGTGGAGTTCTATGGGGAGGCCTTTGATGAACAGTGGAAGTCTTTCTGATGATGATGATGAATTATAAACCAATTCTAAGCATGAATTTTGGATGTATGTACAGTGATTTGTTTTTGGTGGAGAGAAATGTTACACATTTGACATTTTGAAAGTTGATGTAATTCATTGAATTACTGAGTTTCGTTTTTAAGAACCAAGCTCATTCAGTTGTATTTAAAAGATAATCTGAGGATATTATCAGTGTTTTACAAAAATGAAGACTCAGCCTAACCACGTCATGCAGTAGTTCAACTTATTATGTGCACAATGTGTGAGGCGCAAATACGTTGACACCAGTATGCGTTTTTATTTGCGTCTCACGCATTGTGCACAACATCAATTCGTCGCATCACAGCATCGTCTTGAATCAGTATTCAAGACGATGCTGTGGACATAGTCATCTGAACTATCTTCCCCGACAATGTTGGAGCTAGTTTCCAGTCTAACCCAGCAACCCAGCAGAATACCAGTTTTACACAAAAACATAATGTTGTAAAGAACAATGCATAAATTATAGTAATATCATAATTGAACATGCTATTATTGTTACTTGGTCGCCGGTCGCCGGTTCATTGTGCGATGTAATGTAATAAACGGCGCACGCGCCGGTAGCGCAGTCCGTTGTTATTCAACTGATGATGTATTGCTTATTTCACGTAGTTCGTAACTTCTTTGCAAAGTATCTATTGCAGTAATAACGTAATAGTTTAGTACCTATATCTTTCCATAACCAGACACAATGTTGTAGAATAATACTTGGTGCTGAATTCCCAACACTTCATAAATATTGAATGTGGACATGAATCCTTTAAAAAATCCCACGCAAGGCATATTTAGCGTGATAAAACCCGAGCCAAGACAATGGTTGTTATTGTTACTAAATTTAATAACGCTTCTGTCCTCACTGCTAGGATACAGGTAATCTCTCTGTGTGGAGGTGTGAACTACCATTATCTACTACACACGTCCAGACTATAACCCGGCTGAGTTAAGTTGCCACCTGGTGTTGATAACGTCACATTTGACGCTCCGATATAGTAGATTGAATAAAAAAGCGAGGATAGCTAAGAATTGGGAAGGGTCTCGCATTCCAGAGAATTAGCTCAAACGGATAGTAACACATTGATTTGAGACCTCGAGGTGATGCAACTGCAAAATGAGTTATTCTTCTTACGTCGCTTCCCTGGTGACCACTCAGGGAATTAACTTTCTGTGGTTGAAGATGCGCCATCTGCTCCAGTTTTCAGCGACGTGAACCGCTTCGGCGACCTTCATGTCGAGTTTGGTGCGGATCTGGTCAGTCCAGCGCTTTGAAGTCCTTCCTCTAGGTCGCTTGCCTTCCATGTTATCGGTAACTATTCGTTTCTGGAGGTTATCACCGGGTTTACAACTGCGAGCGATGTGTTAAAAAAACTCCAAGATTCTAAATGATTATGAGGGATGTGTTCAAAGAACCTAAAGATTCTAAATGAAATAAATAACCAAGTCTAATAATTTATCTCTCTATTTTTTCCAGGAAAGTGCAGAAACCAAGAAGACATACACGTATGCGCAGTTGGAAAAAAATACGTCAGCTTCCGCAACTTCATTACTCAAGAAGTTCGGTTTGAAGCCAGGTGATGTCGTGGCAGTCATGTTGCCGAATTGCCCCGAGTTCCCGGTCGTGGCATTCGGGTCTCTGCAAGCGGGATGTGTGCTGACGACCGTCAATCCTATTTATAAAGAATGTAAGTTTGTTTTTGCTTGATGTGTGGTTTCAGAAGGGGACGTTTTTTTATAACATTGTTGATTTGCAAAAGTACGTAGTATTATTATTTAGTACTCGTACTAGTACCTAGCATTTTATGACTTTTTCAATGTAGGTAGGTAATAAAAGATCGTGCAAAAATTATTGCAATTCAAATACATACTTGTTATCAGAATTACATAAAATTAAATTGTTAGGTAGTTACATGTACTGCACGAGTAATCGAAATAGTGTTGAAAACCTTTACGAACACAACCAGTTTTTTCCATACGCCAGACGCCTTTGGTTAGCAATGTTATTCTCTATCACTGATCCGAATCCCGAGATATTAGTTAAGGACATAATAGGCCTATTACAGCCATTCAAAAATTGCCAACGCGGACGGTATTTCACGTCCACACGGCGGGGTATTGGTAATAGAGATGGGTAACTCAGGAGTGATAGATACAAAAGATATGAATCAATTCGTTATAATCAATCACTCTTTATATCCATTTCCATTCGAATGTATCAGTGCATCACTGTATCTTTACAACTGATTCACTCACGGCGTCTTTTTCTATCTGTCGCAACCGCATAGCGCACGCCACAGATTACTAATTATATGTAAGCACTAGGCACACGGACGCTGTTAGCACTTGTAAACTAATTATTTAAATAATATAAACATTTTAAACTTCATTTTTCGAGTACCAACCTGTTTAATATTTATCAATAATAACAAATAGATACCTAGAAAAAAACAGCAGCCCAATAAATCAGATAGATACCTCATCTAACGACCAAGCAAAGTGCTAGCAGCTATGAAGTGCTAAATGGATTATTATTATTATTATTATGTTTCGCAGCTTCATTCGACGCGATTTTTCTGTTTACATATTGTAGCGCACCTCCAAGCCTCAGCCTTGCACGTATTTTAGAGGGTAAGTATTTTTTTTTTTTTTATACTTGTAACATTTTATTGAAACTGGTATCCCTTCCCCACCACTAGTCTACATCGGTAGGTCCGCTGCGAATTTCAAATCATTCTGTGTTTCCGTGCTCAGGCCTTCGCACGTCTCCCGAACGTGTTAACGTTAGTGTCTTTAGATTCACCTCGTGTTCATCGTTTAATTTTTAAATATGGAAAAGAAAAGGAAGCAATAAAAAAGTGAAGAAGAAATTCGTCGTAAGACTCAAAAACTTGCAGCAAAATTGGCTAAGACAACGAATAAAAATACAGACCGAATTCTATCGCCACAAGATTTTAACTGTAAGTCTAATTTAAAAACCGATTATTCAAAAAAATAACGGTATTTTTTAATGTGATGCGTACTGCTAAATTTGGGCTGTTACTGTCACCAAAATGATTTACAAATATGTGATGCGAGGATACCATACCTGGGGTTACCTCTGTCACGCTAAAATAGTGATGCATAGTCACGTAAATCATTTACAAATATGTGATGCGAGGATACCATACCTGGGGTTACCTCTGTCACGCTAAAATAGTGATGCATAGTCACGTAAATCATTTACAAATATGTGATGCGAGGATACCATACCTGGGGTTACCTCTGTCACGTATGGAGTTTCTTGCCCATTCTTCTCCATACAAAACTACCTTTTGGAATGGGCACCTAGAATCAATTTTTTTTTTCTCATTTTACGTTCAAAAGTGCCTTATAATGGTCTAATTGAAATAAATGATTTGACTTTGACTTTGACTTTGACACGGTAAAATAGTGATGCATAGTCACAAAAATCATTTACAAATCTGATGCGAGGATACTATACTTGGGGTTACCTCTGTCACGTTAAAATAGTGATGCATACTCACGAAAATTACTTACAAATGTGATGCGAGGATACCATACTTGGGGTTACCTCTGTCACGCTAAAATAGTGATGCATAGTCACGAAAACTCATTTACAAATATGTGATGCGAGGATACCATACTTGGGGTTACCTCTGTCACGCTAAAATAGTGATGCGTACTCCTATAATTCGGGCTAATACTGTCACAAAATTTTATAAAAAAAAAAGAAAAAAAAAACATCCTAAAAGGAAATGTTTATTTCAAAGCTCCCCCGCTGGATATGCCGTTCATTGGGTCGCCATACTGCGAGTCAGAGATGGATACTTTCCAGTACGAATATGGGGCCACCGATACATAATGATATCGCTCGCAGATGGCAGGATATCCTTGCCAAAGGCCAAGAGACGTTAAGGAGAATATTCAAAAAGAATATTTAATTCCCGGTAACTGTGACATTTTGAAACCTCCTGTTTTGAATCCAGAGGTAAAGGCAGCATTACCAGATGTTTTGGTTAGAAGGGACTCTTCTTTATTATACAGGCAGAAAGAACTGAATATAGCACTATCTGCCCTGGCCAGTCTCACTGAAAAAATCATTTCTAAAAAACCTCTAAGCAAAAGTTTTAAAAACCGCTTAGTAATGCTTGCCCGCCATGTAGCATCTACAAACACAAATAAGGGTCGTTTAAACTACGCAAGTACGACCACAAGGACGACGGCCGCATGGCGCAGAACCCAGCACATCGGCATCCGCAGAGCAACAATGCCCGGCGACCCACGGACCGGCCGTTACCAGCCAAACCACGCCCCCTACGAATCGCAGATACGACTATCAGGTACAATAATTATGCTGGAAGACTTTAATATTACTATAAAAATTGGTTAAAAATCACACGGGATAAAAATACTGTCATGTGTTAAAGGTATACTATACCATTTAAATCTATTCCTTATAGACCTGACCATCCCAGTGTTTACCCTCGTACAGAACAAGAAAGGAAAGATTCGATTAATCCATCACAAAATTATTACCAATGCAATATCGTGTTGTAATCATGAACCTGGGGAAATCCTATCATTCGTGTTTCTAGTGCCAAAACCGAATGGTGATAATCATCATCATCATCATTTCAGCCAAAAGATGTCCAAGATGTCCACAGCTGGACATAGGCCTCCCCAAGGGGGGGGGGGGGGTGATGGTGATAATAATAATAATAACTTTATTATCGAGCAACTGTGGCCCACAGATAAAATACACAAAATATTCTCAAACAATAACAAAATAATACATATTAAAACCTTATCAACTATAATTAAATATATCCTATAATCTATCCTATAATATATCCAATTATAAAAGATTTATCTTGAACATAAAATGCCTTTAAAAGTTTATAAAATTATAAATACACTGCATTTCAAGCTGGGGGATTATTGCACAGCATGCAAACTAATTACACATAATAGTTTCATGGTTTTTACTGGATTTGAAAGATGCATATCTTTTAATATCTATTGATAAATCTCATATCTAATATCTTCGATTTAAATGTAACAATATACTAGATATGAATTTAATTTTCTACCGTTTGGTTTATGCACAGCACCTTAGATTATTACCAAATTACTCAAACCTGCGATGGAGTTCTTGAGAAAAACTCATCAATTAATCTCGGTAATATATTTAGATGACATTTGCTGTATAGGCAGAAAATTTTCAGATTGTGAAAATAATGCTCATATTACAAAAACCTTATTTTAAGATCTGAGATTTTTATTAAATGAAGACAAAGGCTGTTTGAAACCACAAACTAAATGCAATTTTTTGGGATTTATTTTTGAACCTGAAAATATGATAGTATCACTACCAAATAATAAGTAAAAATTAAAACAATGCTTACAAACTTTTTAAACATTAAAAGATGTAGGCTAAGAGACTCTGCCAGATTTCTGCTTGTCCGGCTATTAAATATTTCCTGGTTATATACAAAATATTTTAAACAGTCTAAGTAAACTTGCTTACTTTAACAACCCTAGTTATGAAAAAGTTGTAGACATACCAACCGAAATAAAACCAGATATGCTTTGGTGGTTAGATCATGTGGTTAATGGTTATCACCCTTTCTTGATGAGTATGCTCTAGAGATATTTTGAGATGCAACCACAACAGGTTGGGGTGCATATTGCAATCGAAATAAATGTTTTGGATACTGGAAAGACAATGAAAAAACCTTACATATCAATTAGTTACAACATAAAGCAGCTTTTCTGGCTTTAAAGTGTTTCGCAATAGATATCTAACATTCTTCTTAGAATCGATAATATAACTAGATAATATAACTACCATCTCATCTCTTGTATAAATCGTATGGGTAGTTTTCAGTATGAACACCTAAATATAATTTCGAGAGAAATGTGGCAATGGTGTGAGGCGCGTAATTTAAACGTTGTTGCATCTTACAAAAACACAAAAGGTAACTGTGAAGCAGATCAACTGTCAAGAAAAATGTTTCAGGATGCTGAATGGGAATTAAATGACAACACATTTAACCAAATAATACATCACTTCGGATTGCCCGAAATTGACTTATTTGTGACTAGGTGCAATAAAAACGATCCCGATGTTCTGGCAGTTGATGCATTCACGCATTTCCACCATTTTCATTTATTACAAAAGTTTTACAAAAAAAAAAAAAAATATATTAAAGAAAAGGCAGAGGTGGTGGTTGTGGTGCACACTGGCCAAGTCAACCGTGGTTCACCCTATTTAATAAAATAATTATTCAAAAGCATTGTATTTTAAACCGGACAATAAATTATTAATTTCTCATTTCAGAGTAAATCACAATCTTAACCGAACTCTCAAGTTAGTTGCCGGAGGCTTATCAGGCAAACTTTACTGAAAAAAAAAAATGTTTGGCTTCTAGCACTATAGAAATTATGTTGTCATGGATTGATTATTGTAACAGTCATAAATAAGATTATAACTCAGCATCTGTTCCTATGGTCCTACATTTCCTTACAGACATTTTTAATAAAGGTGCCAAATATGGTACCATTAACTCTTATAAATCTGCTTTGTCTTTGATTCTAGACAATTTAGATGATGATATGGTAAAGCGGTTTATAAAAGGAGTTTTCAAATTGAGGTTAACTAACCCCAAATATGCTGAATTGTATATTGTAACTCTGTTGGCTTTGGTTACGGCGCATCGTGTCCAAAAAAACTTAAAAATGTAAATGTACAATCTCCGAAGTGTCTAACTATCACCATACCTGAATTAATAAAAACATCTGATTGCCTTACTATAATAATCGTCCTGAAATTTGTCTTGCGACATGTTTAGAGTTTTATATAAATAAAAACTCAAATGTTTCGGAAAAGTGATTCTTTATTTGTAAATCTCAAACACTCAGTAAAATGGATTAAAATTACCTTGTTAGACAGCGGGATTGATACAAGTATTTTCAGTGCTCAAAGCACCAGACACGCGACCACATCCACAGTCAATAGACTCGGAGTTCATGTGGAACTTATTCGCAAGACTACTGGATGGACTGAATCGTCTTCAGTTTTTGCAAAGTTTTATAACCGGGCGACCGGTAATTAGCGATCCTAATAGTTTTGCCACAGCAGTCTTAAAGTGTCTTCCCAGAGTCTGTAATAAAAGATTATGGTTTAAATTCCTTATACATTACTTAACTACTAATTATATATCGAAATAAATAAACGAAGTTGATTTATTCACGATAATAAACGTTTTTTATTTTCACATTTTTATTTACTCTGAACATCTACAATATGTAAACAGAAAAATCGCGTCGAATGAAGCTGCGAAACATAATTGAAAATCAAACGAACTTACCAAGTGAAGTTCGATGTCAATTATGTGAGCAGCTTCATTCGACGCGATTTATGCAAACCCTCCCTGGAATTAAAACATTGTTTTAATATACTTATTACACATAAGTGCCCTACCCTCTATTTTACAGAAAAATGTGAAAATATCCTCTTTAAACAAAATGATTTGAAATTCGCAGCGGACCTACCGAAGTAGACTACTAGTGGTGGGGAAGGGATACCAGTTTCAATAAAATGTTACAAGTATAAAAAAAAAAATACTTACCCTCTAAAATACGTGCAAGGCTGAGGCTTGGAGGTGCGCTACAATATGTAAACAGAAAAATCGCGTCGAATGAAGCTGCTCACATAATTGACATCGAACTTCACTTGGTAAGTTCGTTTGATTTTCAATTATTATTATTATAGTTACTTTTCTATCACTCGCTGATCTATTGGATTAACATTGAATGATTGAATCGAGCGAAGAGATGCAATGCGCAGCGTGCCGTCTTATCTTATTATCGTTTGTAGTAACTCCTTTTCGTTTGTAGTAGAAAGATTTTTGTTTGTAGTACAGTCGAACAAGCTAATTGGTTTACAGGCAAAAATATTAATCTTTCTACTGCACTCACAATATTTAATTTTATTCCATTTTCTCATCTCGAGCACGTAAGTATCCCTGGTACCTACGTAATAAATATAAAAAAATTAAATAAATAAATAAAATGTCCGTGTAGTAAAAAGATGAATATTTTTGCCTGTAAACCAATTAGCTTGTTCGACTGTACCTTCTTTTCGTTTGTAGTAACAAGAAATTCGTTTGTAGTAACTCCTTTGCGTATGTAGTAGAAGGATTTTCGTTTGTAGTACCTTCTTTTCGTTTGTAGTAACTTCATTTCGTTTGTAGTAGACAGATTTTCGTTTGTAGTAACTTCTTTTCGTTTGTAGTTGGAAGATTACCGTTTGTAGTAACTCCTTTTCGTTTGTAGTAGAAAGATTTTCGTTTTTAGTAACTCCTTTTTGTTTGTAGTAGAAAGATTTTCGTTTGTAGTACCTTCTTTTCGTTTGTAGTAACAAGAAATTCGTTTGTAGTAACTTCTTTTCGTTTATAGTAGCTAGATTTTCGTTTGTAGTAATTTATTTTCGTTTGTAGTACTTTTCTTTCGTTTGTAGTGGCAAGATTTTCGTTTGTAGTAACTTTTTTTCGTTTGTAGTAGAAAGATTTTCGTTTGTAGTACCTTCTTTTCGTTTAACTTTTTTTCGTTAGTAGTTATTTGTAGTGAAGTGGGTAAAACGGGAGATGAATAAAAGTCGTGGACTCACTTGCCTTATTTACTTTTACACCCCACACACGTACACGTACAAAGTTCGAGAATGGAAGGAGAAAGTCAACACAAGAAGAAGCACAGATAGAAAGTCACAAGCACAGTCGTAGGCACAAGAAATAGAAGATAGGTAAGCAGAATTTAAACAAGCTTAGGTAAACAAGCGCGCGAGGAGCATATAGTAATTAGCGGCAGCGTGCGGTTAGTTACCCGGCATGTAGCGGACTGCCGATTGGTGAAGCGCGAGGAAGCGGGAGGGGTCCCGCTCGCTGCGCGGCCGCCGGCCGATGCAACCGGTCAGTGACTCACGCGCTTGTTTGTTACATTTTTACATACATACAATAAAATCAGTTGTCTGTTGTTTTACACACAATAATTATTTTACTTAATACAAAGTATTTATTTATGTATGTTATTAACACTATATATATATATCTAGGACACTAACACTGATTATTATTTATACTTACATTTATATTTGTATAAAATATATTTATATGTAAGTACATAGTTATGTGTTGTGATTTTGTGACACGTACATTTACAAGTAACGCTACACCACCCCCCTCTTGAGACCGTCAAGGGCGATAGTAGTCAGGGAAACGCACCCTACGGCCTGACCGTGTCCTTTTGATGTTGTCGTCTTCGGTCGCCGGTGTCGGAATTGTGACTGGTGTGTCCTGTGAAGTCTGTTCTTGTTCATGTACGTTATTGGTGTGTGTGTTGTTTTGTGTTACTGTGGTGCGTGAGTCTTGAAGTATGTAGGCCGGTTTTAGTCGGTCTACCGATACTGTGACTATTTTACCGTTAAGAAGGAGTTTGAACACTTTGTCACCTCTTTCAAGTACTTGGTGTGGTCCGGTGTATGCTGGCTTGAATGAACCAGATGACGCGTTATCCCTTAAGAATACGTGCGACGCGGTTGGAAGGTCTTTAAATACAAATATGGCCCGACTGTTGGTATGTCGCGATGCTGATGACGGCTGTATGTTTCTAGCAAACATGCGTAACCTAGATACGTAGTCGGTCACATCAGTGTTATTGACCGCTTCTGGTTCGAAGAAATCACCTGGCAGACGTAATGTTTCCCCGTACACCAACTCAGCCGGGGTTGCCTGTACGTCATCCTTGTGTGCACTTCTGATGCCTAACAGAACAAGCGGTAGGGATTCTACCCAGTTTTGATTTCCGTGGCAGGTTATAGCTGTTTTTAGCTGTCTGTGGAACCGCTCAACCATACCATTACAGGCAGGGTGGTAAGCGGTTGTCTTCCGATGCTCGAAACCAGCTATGCCCGACAGGTGTTTGAAGAGGGCCGACTCAAATTGTCTGCCACGATCCGTCACTATTTTTGTGGGGCAGCCGAAGCGTGCGATCCATCCATATAGAAGAGCATTGGCCACTGTTTCGGCTGTGATATCCTTGATTGGTATTGCCTCAGGCCATCGCGTGAAGCGATCTACAGCGGTGAGGCAATACCGGAATCCGTGAGAGATTGGCAGTGGCCCAATCATATCTATATGGATGTCCATAAACCTCGATCGTGGTAGTTTGAAGTTGCCCAAGGGTGCGGAGACATGGCGAGTGATTTTCGCTCGCTGGCATGGCAAGCAAGTTCGCGTCCATTCCCTACAGTCTTTCTTCATTTCGGGCCACACGTAACGCTCTGATACCAACTTGGCACTGGCGTTGGCTCCGGGGTGGCTCAAGGAGTGCAGGTTGTCAAAGACTTGGCGGCGAAGTTCTTTCGTGACATATGGTCTTGGTGTCTTGCTACTCTCATCGCAGTACAGTTCAGACAGTGTTCCTGGCAGCGTGATCTTCTTCAGGCGTAATGATGATTCCCCTTCTAGCAGCTGTTTGAGCTCTGGATCCGAAGATTGAGACTTAGCTAGAACGTTCAAGTCAATAGGCTGGGTGATTGCCTCTATTCGTGACAGGGTGTCGGCGACTACGTTGTCTTTGCCTGAAATGTGCCTTATATCCGTTGAAAATTGCGAGATAAAATCTAGGTGTCTGAACTGTCTTGGTGAGCAATTCTCCTTACGTGTATGAAACGCGTAACAGATGGGCTTGTGATCTGTATAGATCACGAACTCTCTGGCCTCAACCATATGTCTGAAATATTTAATCGCTTCATATATTGCGAGCAATTCACGGTCGTACGGTGAGTACTTCCGCTGGCTTGAGCTTAGCTTACGCGAAAAGAAAGCTAGGGGTTGCCATTCCTCATCCTTTAACTGTTGAGTCAGTCCGCTACAGTAGTAACATGAATATCATTCGTAGTAACTTAACTAATACTATTGCTATCCTAAACAAATGTTTCTCAGTCAGTTTTAGCGTTAGTAGTGCCTTTGTATCGAAAGTAACTTCGAATTCAGTCGGAAACAAGTTTTACTCGGGTTAATCACTTCTTATGTATACTTCTGTTCCACTGCACCTAAGAAACCTGCTACTATTGACCTCTGCGATCGTTTCTCAGTCAGTTTTAGCTTTCGTAGTATTCGAATAGGCTTTTAAATTGCATTTATGTAGTAAATATCGTTTTGGAAAAATACCCTAAAATAAAAATATTTTTTACTATTTTTTTTATTTCACTACAAACGAAAAAAAATACACTACAATCCACTACTTACGGTTTACTATAAGAAACAGATGAAAAAAAATTTTTTTCAAGGTCGGGCGATGAATTTTTTTTTATTTTTTTTTGGTGCAACTACAAACGAAGTTATCTTCACTACTATCCACTACTTACCGAAATCTATCAAACTAACCAAAAAAAACAATTTTTTTAAAAGTCGGGCGCCAAGTTCACACAGGTCGTCAGACGTGCGCGCGAGCGTGAGCTACTGATACTTAAGGATATAAAGATACAATTATACAAATGAGTGATACATAATTACCCCAGTGATCGAAAGATACATTTCGATCTTTTCTTTTTAGTGATACATTTTGCCTATGTCTAATTGCCAATTGGTAAAGTTTCCAACTAGACTTGGGTAGTTCGCGAACGAAAGACAAAAATGAACTAGTTCATTAGGAAAGCATCAACAAATCTTTCGTTCAGTTCCGTACAGACTGTATCACTAGTTCACTAGTTCACTTCGTGATTCGCCACTCATTTTGACTCAAGAACTACTAACGAACGACGAGACGATCGCTCGTTTCGTATCTTTCTGAACTAAACGACGGCACCGACAAAAACCGATCGAGCACGAGCGTCGAGTCGGTAGCGCGCCTATCGGCTGTCTTGTTTTTATTTACGTAATAATGTGAGACAATTGATATGCATCGCTCGCGTTGCCGAACGAGCAATAATATACATTACGTAGAAAGCAATAAGGTTCAGTTTTCCAGAATTTTGTCAATAAACTATACGCAATTTTGGGTATTATTTATTTTAAATTGAAAATTTGAAATGTACTATTGCACTCATTTAGTTCGTAGTTCGTAATCGTGTCACGCACCTGCGACGAACTAGTGACCTAATTCATAATTTCTTTCTCTTAGTTAATTTAGTGATTGACTCGTTATTCTCGTTAATTTAGTGATTAATTATTGTTTATAGTCCTGTAAATTGAGTAGTTTAAGATATTTAGTGTAAATAGATAGGTATAGGATAGGAAGAGACTTTTGTGTATAGTTGTAACAAAAATTGTAAATTCAAATAGACTTCAAAATGAGTGAACAAAAAAGGAAACGAAGTGCTTTATGGAATCATTTCACAGAAATTGTCAATAAAAAGGCTAAGTGCTCGTACTGTTCGAATGTTTTATCAATAAGTGGCGGCAGTGTCGGTAATCTAGGAAGACATATGAAAATGAAGCACCCAACCGTGTCCATAGTTATGGAAAGATTGCCATTTCTTCAGTGTCAAGAGCAACCAGACCCAGCGGTCACAAGTCAGGAACTGCCCAGTTCAGTAGTCTCGGATTCTCATCCAACCCCGATTCTCAACCAAATTGCAGTAGCTCGAGCACAACCGAGTATTAATGAGTTTGTGACTGTTACGAAACCATTGCCCCCACGCCGGTCAGAATTGCTAGATGAGCAACTGGCAAAAATGATTGCGAAGGAGTATCATCCTCTGCGTATAGTCGAAGGCAAAGAATTTCAGAAATTCGTGAATATGTTGTGTCCTGGATACAGTTTACCAACAAGAAAAACTTTGACAGACAGCATAATTGCAAACTAAATGCAAACTAAATTATCTACCGCGGCGGCAGTTTGCCTCACAGTTGACGGTTGGACTTCCATTAATAATGAAAGTTTTTTTGCAATTACTGCTCATTTTATTATGAAGACTGAACGTGCAACCACTTTGGAGTCTGTATTGATCGGTTGTATGGAATATACAGAACGACACACAGGCAGCAATCTGTGTGAATATATACAAAACATAAGCCTGGAATGGAACATAGAAAACAAAATTGTCGCTATTGCTAGCGATAATGCTTCTAATATCACTGCTGCCATACGACAGGGAAACTGGCGCCAAATTTACTGTTATGCCCATACATTAAATTTGCTGGTTAAGGAAGCGCTTAATGCAATTTCCGACACTGTAACGAAAGTGAAAACAGTTGTCGAATATTTTAAAAGAAGTTCCCATGCGCAACTAAAATTAAAGGAATTGCAAACACAAATGCAACTACCAGAGTTAAAATTAAAACAAGATGTGTGTGTGTATAATAATAATAATATATAAATAATATGATATGTTATCCCGGATTTTGAAAATTAAAGATGCAGTCGTAGCCGCTGTTGCACTCTTACGTAGTGAATTGTCACTCACTGAAAACGACTGGAATGTTATAGAATCTGCAGTTCCAATCTTAGAGCATTTTCATGAAGTGACTGAAGAAATTAGTTCAGAAAAATCCGTATCATTATCTAAAATAATACCACTAAGCCGGATTATTATAAACAATATTAGATTATCTATGCAACAACCATCATCTCTAGCTGAAATAAATGTATTGCTGAACACGTTATATAGAGAATCGGAACGTCGTTTTGGAAGTTATGAAAACAACCCTCTTTACACGGAAGCCACAATTTTGGATCCACGATTCAAAAACAGAGGTTTTCGTGATCCCAGAAATTATGTACGGGCAGCAAATAATTTAAAAACTAAAATCGCAGTTGTCGCAAATCAAAGTCAAACCGCCGGAGTTATAGAAATTAGAAACAGTACCACCCCCAAGTTCATCAAGTTCAAAAAAATCAGTTTGGGATGAATTTGATACGGAAATAGCTAGATTGATGCCACAAAACACTGTAGCAGCAGGGACAGTCGAATTCGACAAATACATACAAGAAATCATCCTTAACAGGAAAAAGGATCCTTTGCAGTGGTGGCACGAGCGAAAGCTGGTATATCCACTATTATATAACTATATGTTAACCCTACAAGGCACCCAGTTCCATATGTGGAACACCGACTTTAATTGTTCCTATAGCTATAAAGTAATAAGTAGCGACATCTGTTAACATCTTGATAGAAGCTACTGACATTTAGCAATGTAGTAATACGAATATTCACCTAAAGATGTCGTTCGTGTTTATGTTATAGTGCACTCAGTTTGAAATTTAAATGACAGTGATAACTTCGTCGTTTGTTTGAATTCAAAAATAAAATAAAAATAGTAATTGAACAGTTTTGACTCGAAAAAAATACTGTGTGTTATAAAGAAGTGTATATTTTGCAGAGGTAAGTTGTTTTTTATATTACAATAGCGAACGTATTAGTAAATCATATTTTTATGTATGTTCCGTATACGGTACGTTGAGCTTTAGTGTGCGTTTTTACTTATACGTACTTACGATAACTTTCCTTATGAATACTTTGATTTTATTGCAGATAATGTCGCGAAGAAGATTGGGTGATGAAGATATTGAGGGTTTTTTGAATATTCCTTCTGGGAGTGAAGATGAACAAGATTTTTCTGACGCTGAAAGTGATGATGACGCCAAAAAACTTCAGTCCATCCAAAACTTTTTATCCGAGCCACTTAGCAACGAGGAATCTTCCTTATCTCCGCAAAGACATCAGTGTTCGTCTCCCGTCAACGAGGTTATTGAAAATCGTCAGCCAGAAATATCAGACCCTCAGCCTAGTACATCAGCAATGACTTCAGGGACAACTACAGGTACCATTACACAATCTCGGGCAGCTAGACGATCATCGACTATGAGTAATGCAATCGGTCATAGATCTAGGGTCCCTGGTTCTGTGACTGTTACCCAAAGAAAAAAGAGAAGATTTATTTAAACATACATATCTTGCGAGAAATGTCGCGTAGAACTTTGCCTAAATAAATATAATAATTGTTTTAGATCATTTCATCAATAAAAAAATAACAAATTTATAATTTTAGTTATATGATTTTGTATTTTGTATTAGATATATAATAATTATTTCATTTTGTTTAAAATAATAAGTCACTAATTGAAAAAAAATTAAAATAGGAAACTATTTCCAAAACAATTCAATTGTACTAGTTTAATATCAAAAAGTATAGTTAAGGCTCAGTGTACCGTATGCGGAACTGAAATAAAAAGTTGATTTTTCCATAAAATATTGTTTTATTTTTATTTTTATAAGTTTTCCCTATCTTCTTATCACTAGTTACAAACAATATATTTTTGCCACGAACTAAAAAAAAATTGAGCCTTGTAGGGTTAAAACGTTTAAATGTCGTCGCCACTTCAGTGCCGTGTGAGCGCATATTCTCAAAAGCGGGTTATACCCTTAATGAGAGACGTACGAGGTTGAGATCTAAGAAATTATCTGAAATATTATTCATAAATAGTAACGCCGAATGAATAAAAACCCAATCTTCACCAGGCTGTAAATATAATGTAAATATGAATGTATATAATGTATATTTTAATCAATGTACATACGAATTGATTTTTAAATACGCCAACCTCATTATGAAACTTTATAATTTAATATAGCTAAAAGCAAAATAATACATAGAACCCATTTTAACTAAATTTATTGTGTATGGAGGTTGACAGTCCTAAGCCTGACAAGTATGAAGGAAAATCAATTTGTTGCTTTTTCTACTAACTTTATTAGGTAAGTTGTGTATATGTGAATAAATACAGTAGAACTTAGAAAATTAATAGAATAGATAATATCATGATGACGTATCTTTAAACAAGTATAGAAACGAATATCTGTTGACCTCGAATCATATAAGCGTACCCAACAATGATAGGTCAGTTTATACTGGTCATAAATTGAACTAAATGAACTAGTGAACTAGATGAAAGATATACATAGTTCGTCGGACGAGAAAGATACGTATCTCTCTTTACATCTTAGTGAACTATTATTCGCAAGTCTATTTCCAACTAGCAATAATCGCACGGTGCGATTATTGCTAGTTGGAAATAGACTAGACCGAGGTGCGATTCGCACCTCGGATTAACCTCATTGGTTACGATGTTGCCTCTGCGCAAAGTTAATTATTTCGTGTTTCTCAGACGGGGGTAATTAAATCGCGGTAACGAAACCATAGCGCGATCTAATTCGATCCCAACGCCATCTATCGAGGAGTGAGGTAGACTTTTTCATCCCCAGTTCCCATACAATATCAAATTGGATTAATATAATAAAGATTGCATTTCGTAGTGATATAATTATACCTATTTAAAGATTATTCTGGACATCGTTATTCGTACAAAAAACCCTGCATTATTTGATCGTGCGATTATTATGACAATGCTATATTTTTTCCTACTAAAACGTTAATTATTACGAAGGTTATTTTATAAAATTGTAAATAAGACACGTGTTAAAAATGAGGATAAAAATGTAGTCAAAATTGTAAGAAGAGGAAAAATCTAGTTTCCGAAACACTTGTTATACAGGGAGGGGTACCTCCCAGACTCAGACCAATAAAAAACTAGACGGAACATTGCGCCCACAAAGGTGAGACACGTAATATCGTCGACCGTAGCTTCATTTGAGGTAAGGGACAAAATACGATTTTTCAGGAGAGGCCGACAAAGTTTTTTTTCGGACTAAATCGCCCATAACTTTTTGGTTATTAACCTTTTTCGGGTCTGATTTCACACATAATCTTGTATTTTAGTGCTCTATCTACATCTATACATATAATAAAACAGTAAAAAAACTGTGTCTGTACATTGAATATATTAAAAAAGTAATAATTGAGGGGGGTTTAGAAACAGTAATAGAGCACGAATCTAAAAAAAAATTCTGTCTGTTTGTTTGTACACACTAATCTTCGGAACTGCTGGACGGATTTGAATGTTTTTTTTTTGTTGTATAGGTATTAAGTCTGGGCAACATATAGGCTATAATTTATCTTGGAAACTTGAACTCCTGATGCAGAACCGCAACAGACCAGCTAAACTATAAGAGATACAAAAATGGTACCATAGCAAAAATTGTTCCACGTGATGAGCATTTTCTGCTAAGAGAATAAATTTTAAGATCTGGAACACCTGATGTGGAACTCCAAGAGCCCAGCTACACCATAACACTTAGAGGAATGACGTCTTAGCAAAAGTTGTTCGGTCTGATGAGCATTTCCTGTTGACTTATAAAAATCGAAGATCCGAGAACATCTGATGTGGAAATCAAAGCTATCACTAATTTTACTGTAAAGCTGTCACTAATTTCACTGTATATTATAAAATAAAATAAGCTGGGAGTACCTCCACGCGGTGAAGGCGGTAACAGTTTAGGACTGATTTTTGATGATGCTGGTATATCATTGAAAATTTTACTCTACTGGTCAAAACTCCCTTTTTTTTTATTGGTTAAATATGAATTCCTGCTTATGTTATTTGAGTGTTTAATTTCCTTTACACGGTAGCCTACCCGGAAACGCAGGGGAGCAGTCACTTAGTTTTTAATTGATCAGGTATCTCTTCACAATAAAACTATAACCATGCCTAGAAAGAGGTCATATCTTTCTCAATGTTCCAAAGGAGCTAAAAGATTGAGGATCATAAGATCCCAAGAATCTACCGAAGAGCGTCAGGAGAGACTTGATGCTGTTCAAGAACATCAGGCTGCAAATCGCTCCGTGGAAACCTCTTCAGATCGCGAAGCACGTCTGCGTTCCCAGCGTATTTGCGCATATACATTCAGGTCTCTAGAGACAAGTGGGGAACGTGATGCGCGACTGACCGCTGATCGTGAACGTCACGCATTGTCTCGCGAGTCAGAGACGTTCACGGATAGAGAATTGCGCTTAAGTTTCAAGCGTATCTACGCATCGACTTCTAGGTCTCTAGAGACAAGTGGGGAACGTGATGCGCGACTGACCGCTGATCATGAACGTCACGCATTGTCTCGCGAGTCGGAGACGTTCATGGATAGAGAATCACGCTTGAGTTCTCAGCGTATTCGCACATCTACTAACAGGTCTTTTGAACCGAGTGATGAACGTGATGCACGACTAACTGCTGATCGAGATTATCATACATTGTCCCGAACACGCACACAACAAAATATTCATAATCAGTTAGAAAGTGAGAGCGAAAGAATAGCTGAAGTACGGCATAAAGAGACAGAAGAAGAGCGCAACGAATGTTTGAATTCTGATCGACTTCGACATTCTCTGAACAGAATGTCGATATCATCTGAAGAATCGGATGTGTCTCAGATATAGCCGTAGGGCATAGCGACCGTCCTTGGGTTGATAAGGAACGGAATGCATTTACGTATACTCTTAAGATTGACTACGCCACATATTCCGCCATCGGAGGTATGATTCAAAATTGTACTTTTTGAACGTCTCGAATCGTCTCGCGGATCCCGTTGGTTTCCCGTCCTCGGGCTCTTAGAATTCGACATCAGACGTTTCAGATCTTCGATTTTGCCGACCCCGTTGTCGCTGGCATAAGCAACAGTATCCGCGTACGAAGTCGCGGGCAGAAGCTAGTGTGTAATATTTATTTAAATAAGTTAGCTATTTAAGAAAATAGATGTCCCTTACAACAACGTATTATGTTAGTAATGTCCCTTACTGACCAAGTATCTTGTAATCCCGTCCCTTACATTAAATTGACCTCTACGTTGGATCCAATCTATTAATGAAAAAATAGTGTAAAGGACTTGTTGAAAAAATTTATGACCAAAATACAGTATAAAGAGATTTTTGACAGAAAATGAAGCACACACTTTTGACGTACGGATATCTTAAATTTGGAAATCGTTATAAGAAATCATTTAAGAGACATGAAAATGTATTAGAACCGTGTGTGTGTTTTTTTGTGTGACGCTTACATGCAGTGTTTGTACATTGTAATAGCCAATTTTTCTAATTAACGGCGTTTCTTTGGATTAATACCTTTATATCGTATTTGGTGGATGTTAACGATGTCAAATTATTGATGTGATGTGTGTCTATAAGTATTGTATATTTTCTTAAAAATTAAACCGACCATTATTTTACTGTCCATGATTGGTTGTCTATAACTGGTAGCTTTAAAATGTATTGTTTTTTTTTGTTCAAGATTGGTTGTCAATAACTGGTACCTCTAAAATTCCCGCCATTTACTGATTTTATTTTATCTTTTTAGAAATGGCGACAAAAAAAAATGCTCTAAAGAACAGATGGAAAAGACGCTTGGCTCGTCTTGGCGAGGGCCGTAGTGCCCCCAGAAAATAATTGAAAAGGGGAGTTCAAGTCGCTGTTGCAGCCAATATGCTATTGGCTGTAACAACTATCGGTACAATGATCGCTGAGTCAAAAATCCTACATGACGACAACCTCGCGGGCCAAGTCAAGATCTGCTTATCTTTCTCGGCCCTCACGAGATTCACGTCATGCGGAACTGCTATGTCAATAATCATTCCCCAATCGATCTACCACCACTACATCAGGCTTATTGGCTATAATAGTCCTGTTAGTGATAATGGATCGATCCCAGTACACTGAGACAATGTTATTATCGAGAACTGGATCGGGCACATACCTATAGTACGGTACGTCTGATTCTAGGAGGTTGTAGTTCAGAGCAAGTTGCTAATGGATAATCAAGTACTTTTCGTTAGCAAGACGAGAACAACCAGAGATAATGTGACGGATTGATTTTCCCGGTCAAAGACAAGCTTAATCCATCCATCCTCCACAATAAATCTTTGGTAGTTATTTGTCAAAATAACTTCGTCCACAAGTGCACAGACAAAACCTTCGGTTTCTCCAAATAGATTACCAAATCGTCAGGACACAGATGCTAAGAAATCCAGATCGGGCCCGTTCAGGGCCGTTCCGTGAAGCTCTTTACTCTTCTAAACCTCCTCGCGATCATTAGTCTCAAGCACTACAGGCTTGCACCAGTTCGCTTAGCTAAGGAGAGCGGGGTAAGGCCCTTGTCCACTGCAACTACATCTCGGTGCATTCCCACGTCGGCTTCTAGGAAATATTCCCTGAGATTGCATATCTCACGGTTGTGGAGGTTCTTAGCATTTAAGAAGCCACGACCTCAACGCATCAGATCAGGTGAGTTGCGGTCAAACGCAAGCCTATAACAATATAAAAAAAAAAAAAAATCCGCGGGATACAATCTCATCACTGATGACCGTGGGTGGTGCATCCGATATGCTGTCAACACTGTACGGACTCTTCTATCCAGGGCATCGTGTTTGAGCCCATTTGAGTATGCCGAAAGAGTACATCAAAACCAGCATGACCCACCAAAAGTCCGAAATATCGCTTTTTATAAAATCCTTACTATTACATTTACCAACTCATGTTGGTTAATGATACGAATTACCATTATGTATACGGCCGTTTGCAGTAGATAATATAATACTAATAGGTATCATATAACGGGGCGAATCGGGACATGACTGTCAAAGTCTTGAAACGTAGAAATAATATAGTTTGTCGCTAATATTGACCCTAAATCGTAAATTATCAACATCATCATCATCCGGAAGACGTCCAGTCTTAAACAAAGGCCTCCCCCATAAAACGCCATAACGAGCGGCAATCTGCCGCTTGCATCCACCAGTTACCCACGACCCTTGACGATGTCGTTGGTCCATCTGATGGGAGACCTACCAACGCTGCGTCTTCCTCGGATCTGCCAGATACCAGCTTGATGCCCTAGAGTCAATTGAGAAACGAGCCAAGAGGATCATTGGCAATGATAGGCTCGTCGAATCAAAGCTCCAAAGTCTTGAGCATCGACGCCGAGTTGCTGGCCTGTCGGTTTTCTATCGGTTGCATTTTGGGGAGTGTGCGACGGAATTGCATAATTTAATTCCGCCGAGCCCGTTCCATCATCGGACCACAAGACGTACGGCGATGCGCCACCGGTACATGGTGGACATCCCACCCATACGCACGAAACGTTTTGGGAATACATTCATTGTGCGTACTGCTAAGGAGTGGAATTCCCTGCCTGAGTCTGTGTTTCCTGATAACTACAACCTGGGAGTCTTAAGGTCAAGAGCGAATAGGTTACTTCTAGGCAAGCGTGCTCCATCTTAGACCGCATCATCGCTTTCCATCAGGTGAGATAGTGGTCAAACGTATGCCTATCAATTTTTTCCTCCCCCCTGGACCTCTGAGGAGCTGTTATAAGCAGGCACTGAACCCTTAAATGATTACTCATCACCTATGCTACTTTAAACTGATAGTTAGCAATGCTCATCAGTACTTTAGTCAGTCTATTTCCAACCTTCGTGGTGATCGGTTGCATAAGGGTCCCTTTTCCTATTATTATAAGTTTAATTAAAATAAACTTAATATTATAATAAAATATCTTTTTTTTTAAAAACCCTTTTTGAAGGGACCCTATAACATTTGGTGGCAGCGGTGGGATACGGAAATCCCCAGTGCCGATTCGCGTAAACTATATTTGCGCTAAATTAGTGAATAGACTCTCCGTATCCTACAATTTTATAAAATAAATTACAATTAAAACTAAATAAGTGTTCTGCGTGTCCTGATCATCCTGAGCGTATCCTGAGCGCATAATAAGCGCAGCCTACAAGTATCCTGTGAGCATCCTGCAAGTATCCTGTGAGCGTCCTGCGGACATCCTGAAAAGTCCTGCGGACATCCTGCGAGTATCCTGTTTGCGTCGCGTCCTTCGAGCATCCTGCGAGTGTCTACGAACATTTGTTCCTTCAAAGTGTCATACGTATTGTCCTGTAAGCTCTTCCCTGTGATCCGCGAGTGTTTCGTGTAGTGCCTAAAAAGTGTTCCGTGAATCCAAGAGTAGTTGTGTTATCTCCGTGTGTGTCGGTATGCAGCTGCTCTCAGCTCTAGCCCTTATCGCCGCCTACGTGTTCCTGTAAGTCGTTGAACATTTGCTAACTGTAACCTTATCTGTGCTAGTTTATAATTATCTGATATTTCATCCTATTTGTCTTATTTGTCGTATGGAATCTGTATGTTATGCCTCCTAAAGTGCCCAAAGCAGAAGACAGTAAATTACAAATTATTGTTGACGTTAAATCAGATCTTCCAGATCCAAAATCTCCAATCCTATCACCAAGATTAACCAGGCAATCAGCAGTAGAAATGGAGCTTAATATTTTATTAAAGTTCGTCAAAACATACGATGGCAGTCGCGAGCAGCTAAATTCCTTTATTAATAATTGTAACAACGCTTATGAGCTAGCGTCCGAGGCACAAAAACCAATAGTGTTTAAATATATATTATGCCAACTTACAGGTAAGGCAGAAATTGCCTGCTCTATTAAAGAATTTACGTCTTAGGAACAATTAAAAGAGTTCCTTAAAACTCAATTTTCTGAAAGGAAACATTATACACATTTACTTACCGACCTCCAGGAAAGCAAACAAAATCCATCTGAAAATGTTGGACAATTTTCCCTTCGAATGGAAACTTACCTTTCTCAGTTGTTAACAGAGATGTCACTCTCAAATTACAAGGCGAAGGAAATACCTGGTCGCACAGCGGCAATGGAGGACCTAACACTCCATCATTTTCTTATGGGCCTTAACCCTCGTGTTTCTAATATTGTAAGGTGCAGAGCGCCTAAAACTTTCAACGAAGCCGTGAATTTAGCTATTTCTGAAGAAAGGATCCAGGAAACTTTATATAAACGTAATCATAGCTCACAGCAAGATAAACAGGCTAACCAAAATCGGTTCAAATCAAAAGCTCAGACTCAAATCAATAATAGGTTACCGCAGAAACCATCTTCGCAACCAAGTACGTCAGGTAACAATCCTAAACATGACTCTAGCCTAACATGTAAATATTGTAAAGAGGTAGGTCATGATATAAATAACTGTCTAAAACGACAAAAACGTTACCCGAGCTCTCAATCCTCTGGGTCTCAACCCAGTTCTAAATCTCCTCAAGTCAATTTCATCGATGATTGCGATGATTCTGATGAATCTATCCACGATGACGAAGGCGAAAATGCCGAAGTGGAGGATTTAAACCAATAAACGTCCTGCATCCGTGCCGCACGGGACGTAAGATCACAGCCGGCACACATCCGAACCAACAGTGTTCACTTCGCCAAAATTCTAAGGTTATACATCAGGGTAACCAGCCCCAAAACGGCAACCTTAACTCTCCTGAGGTTATACATCAGGGTAATCAGCCCCAAAACGGAAACCTCAATCCTTCTAAGGTTATACATCAGGGTAACCAGCCCCAAAACGGCAACCTTAACTCTCCTGAGGTTATACATCAGGGTAATCAGCCCCAAAACGGAAACCTCAATCCTTCTAAGGTTATACATCAGGGTAACCAGCCCCAAAACGGCAACCTTAGCTCCCTCGAGGTTATACATCAGGGTAATCAGCCCCAAAACGGAAACCTCAATTCTTCCAAGGTTATACATCAGGGTAACCAGCCCCAAAACGGCAACCTTAGCTCCCTCGAGGTTATACATCAGAGTAACCAGTCCCAAAACGGAAGCCTCGATTATCCAAATAAAATTTATGAGGTTAATATAGACACCTCGAAAAGGCTATTGCCTCATGTGCTAGTGGAGTCACAAGTATCTGACATTCCACTAACACTTCTTGTAGATTCAGGCTCTGCAATCTGCTTGTTAAAAGAATCAAGCATCCTAACTAAGCCAAAAATCACTTATAAACCTATAAGCATTAAAGGTATCGATCCTGGTGTAGAGACCACTCAAACCATAGGTTATTTCAACCTAAGATTCAAGGTCTCCGATACCAAATCAATAAGTCACAAATTCCATGTGATCAAAGATATTAATCTACCTTACGATGGCATTATAGGTAACGATTTTCTTACCGCTAATAGATGTAACATCGACTACGGTCGCGACGTTCTGAAAATAACTCATAACGAAATTAAAATTCATTTCTTTGACTCTTGTTACATCATACCACCACGGACAGAGACTGTGATAGAATGTACTGTCGCAAACCCCGAATTAAAAGAAGGCGTAATACTAGACCAACACCTATCTAAAACTCTTCTAGTTGCTAATTGTTTAGTAAAAGTAAAAGATAACAATAGTATTAACATATCTGTTATCAATACCTCTGATAAATCTGTTAAGGTCAAACGTAATCTTAACCTTAAATTAGATGCAATTGAAACTTATCCTGTTCAATCAACTTCCCATAGTGAAAATATAACTGAACGTACTAGGCAAGTACTTAGTTCCCTAAGAATTTCCCACTTAAATGATGAAGAAGTTGAAGCTCTCTTTAGTTTATGCTCAGATTATTCTGATATATTTCACTTACCGGAAGAAACCTTAACCTTCACGTCAGCCATCCAACATGAAATTAAAACCACCAGTAATAATCCCATTCATACAAAATCTTACCGCTTTCCTGAGTGCCACAAGAAAGAAGTGGAAACTCAAATGAATAAAATGTTGGACCAGGACATCATCACACCCTCATTATCTCCTTGGTCTTCTCCTATATGGATTGTCCCTAAAAAGTCTGATGCCTCTGGCCAAAAGAAATGGCGAATTGTCATTGACTACAGAAAGTTAAACGATATCACAATAGGTGAAATTTATCCAATTCCCCAAATCACAGAAATCCTTGACCAATTGGGTAAGAGTCAGTATTTTACTACTCTAGACCTGTCATCAGGGTTCCACCAGCTGATGGTAGCACCAGAAGACGCACCCAAAACAGCCTTTTCCGTACCTCAGGGTCATTTTCAGTTTAATCGGATGCCATTTGGCCTAAAAAATGCCCCAAGTACATTTCAGAGACTTATGAATAATTGCCTTACAGGACTACAAGGCTCTCATTGTTACGTATATTTAGACGATATTGTACTCTATGCCATTGACTTAAGGTCGGCAATTCACAATCTCAAAGTCGTCTTCGACAGACTTCGAAAATTTAATCTGAAACTTCAACCAGAAAAATGTGAATTTCTCCGCAAGGAAGTAACTTACCTTGTTCACACTATAACCCAAAACGGTGTGAAACCAAACCCAGATAAGGTCAAGGCCGTAACCTTGTACCCTGTCCCAAAGTCACCTAAGGACATTAAATCTTTCCTAGGTCTTGTGTCGTACTACAGGCGTTTTATTCCTAACTTCTCAAAGCTCGCTAAATCTCTTACCTCACTCCTAAAAAAGGACGCCCCGTTTGATTGGACAAATGAACAACAACTCAGTTTCGAAACTCTGAAAACCAAACTGATCGAAGCACCCATCTTAGCCTATCCTGATTTTAATCAAACCTTTCTATTAACTTGCGATGCATCTAATTATGCCATATCAGCTATCCTGTCTCAAGGTCTCATTGGCAATGACCTTCCAATCGCCTATGCGTCTCGTACTTTAAATAAAGCTGAATGTAACTACAGCGTTACCGAAAAAGAATGTTTGGCGATAGTTTTTGGCACCAAAACCTTCAGACCATATTTATACGGGCGCCGTTTTACCATTATAACCGACCATAAGCCCCTCCAGTGGCTATTTAACTGTAAAGATCCCGGCTCTAGGCTCATCCGTTGGAGATTAAAACTCGAAGAGTTTGAATATGAAATACAATATAAAAAGGGAAAGATAAATGCTAACGCAGACGCCCTTTCCAGGTATCCTGTCAATCCCGTTCAACCTATCACTAATGAAGTACCAACGCTCAATCTTCCAAATTCCAACCCCAATATTTCACTTGAAAATCAAGAAAATCTAAATAATTCAGACATAGACTTATTCGACTTAATTACGTCACCTATTTCATTTCCATCAGACGAACTTAACCCCGATCATCTCTTAGAAATTCCTACCCCAGAGCTCTTTAATGCAGAATCTCCAATTCCTGACGTAACCACCGATGACTACTCGAACTTTCTGAAACAAATCAATAATCAGAATGAATCATTCAATACGAACATTATTGAACACAATGACAGCTTACTGAAAACTCCTTGTAAAATTATTTTGTTGCCCACATCAATTGATCTTGACGAGTCAAATCCATATATAGAAGAAATATTGAGCAACTTGGAAAATCGAGACCAAACCGTTAACCAAGAAAAACAATTACATAGCTTTTCCAAAATTCAATTAGAAAATAAAGACTACTATTTTCTGTATATGAAAGTACATCACTTCGATCAAACGTCATATCGCGAAATATTCGAAACTCTGAAACTAGTTCGTAATGAACTAATTACCGTCGAACAAACTAAAGAAATCGGTATTTCCGATTTTCGCGACCCGTTTGAAAAACATAGTTTTATTAAAATCTATAATATTCTAAATTACCTATTTCATAACACAAATATACAAGTAAATATCTACCATAATAGCGTAACTTACCCATCACCGTCAGAAGTGAAGAAAATACTCCACGATAATCATGACTTACCTGTAGCTGGCCACCTTGGTGTCAGTCGTATGTATAATAGATTAAAACAGCTATACTATTGGAAAGGCATGCGCAATGACGTAGAGTCATATGTAAAACGTTGTAAACAATGTCAAGAAAATAAAGCCTTACGCAAAATAAACCGCGCACCTATGCAAATTACAAGTACATCAACTAAACCGTGTGAGCGTATATCACTAGATGTAGTGGGCCCACTCCCGGAATCTGGTCCTGCAAAACTGAAATTCATATTAACACTACAGGATGATTTTACTAAGTTTTCCACTGCTTATCCCCTGCGTAGTACAACCGCCGAGGAAACAAGCGAGTGCTTATTACATTTCATATCAGTATTTGGCCTCCCGAAAATAATATTAACTGATCAAGGCACTAACTTCACATCTGACCTATTTAAGAAAACATGTGAGTTTCTAAAAATCAAGCAATTATGGTCAACTCCATACCACCCACAAACACAAGGCGCCCTAGAACGGAGCCACTCAACCCTGAAAGAATATCTCAAATCTTTTGTCAACGAGGAACAAACTAACTGGCCTCGTTATGTGTACACAGCTATGCTTAGCTACAATACTACCGTTCATTCCACAACACATTACACACCGTATGAATTAATGTTTGGCAATAAACCTTTTATTCCAAATTCTATATGTGACGAAACCCTTGGCGCCACTTATCCTGATTATGTGCGTATGCTACAAAATCGCTTAAAATGTTCTCGCGATAAGGCCCTAGAATACGTCCGTCAATCTAAGATAGCTTCCAAAACTTATTATGACTCTCATAGTCGACCCGCACAATATAAAATTGGCGATTACGTTTACTTAAAGAACCACCTAAGAATGCGAAAAGCCTTATCACCTATATGGAAAGGGCCATATAAAATCGTAAAGATTCATGGTAACAACACCTTGTCACTATTAATAAACAGACGACACGTCCGTCATCATTACGACCAGGTAAAGCTCGCCGAAGTCGCCAACAACCTGTAAAATAAAACTTATCCATTAGGTATACAGTAGATTTAGTTATATAATCTTAACCCTTAGTTATGTTAGTTAGTATTAGTAATTAAAATACATATACATAGATCAATAAGCTACTACATTAAAATAGACTAGCGTCCATAATACATACCTATGTACTTACAGTGCCTCGGCGGAGCTCCAAGCACCTAACGAGTATGTCCATCCGATGGCTGCGAGTCCTGGAATATATTTCGATTATATAGGAACATTAAAAATCAATAATGGTATTCTCAATATCATTATGCCAATGGAAATTTTGCATTTTAAATCACACATAGAAAATATAAATTCAGCATTGGAAACATTTGTATACCTCTGTAAAGAAACCGGTTATATAAATCACATAGAATGCCATAATACAGTAGAACCGTTATTAGTTCAGCAACAGAATATAATAAAATTGTTTGGATCCATTTCTTACCTGACTGATAATGGTGATCGCAGATCCAAACGAGCTTGGATTGGAGGAATTGGAACTATATTAAAACAAGTTTTCGGCACTTTAGACGAAAATGATGCTGTTGAATATGATCAAGCAATTGAATCAATACAACATAATCAAAATAACCTTTTGTCTTTAATTAAGAATAATATTTTAATTACCAAATCCGTCATATCTACATACAACAATACACTTCAAAAAGTTAAACAAAATGAAGTTAAGTTAAATAACGCTATTAACGAACTTTCTAATTCTATCCAAAACATATCTAAATCTACGAATGATTTAGAATTAAGGATAAACTTAGATTTTGTCCTTAACACTTTAGAAACTTCCATGGTCACCCTAACCTTTCAGCTCGAAGACATAACGAATGCAGTTATGCTCTGTAGTCAAAACATGCTACACCCATCGGTTATGTCACCTACCGCTATGTACCGAGAATTAGCTGATAATGTAAGGCACTTGCCTAATAATCTAAACTTACCTGTACGATTAGATATAAGTTCAGTTCATACTATTATAAAGGTATCAACCTTGTTATGTTATTATTTTAATGATAAGCTTGTGTTTTTATTACGTGTCCCTTTAATATGCAATCAGGAATATTCGTTGTTTAATAATATTGCATTACCAACACCTCATGATGTCAATCGACCAAACACGTTTGGTTTAATTGTACCTAGCAGTAAATATATAGCTATTACAAAAGACAAATCTAATTATTGTAAATTAAAATCATTAGAAAACTGCAAAGTAATTAGTCCAGCTGAATATTTATGTGAAGTCTCGATGACTTATAAAACTGATTCAGAACTCAGCTGCGAAAGCGAACTGTTATCTAAGACAATAAAGGATATCCCTTTACAATGTAATACCAAACTTGTCCACGGTAAAATAAATACGTTTAAATCACTGAGTAATAATAGATTTCTCTATGTTCAGTCTGAATTAACCAAACTCTCATTAGATTGTCAAGGTTCTAATCAGATACAAGAATTAAATATGTTCGGCATTGGTATCCTATCTATACCAAATAATTGTATTGCATATTGTAGTGGTACTACATTATTACCACGATACAACAGTGTTCTCAACTTAACTTCACCTATTAACCTACCAGACTTCAATCTAATAAACAGTAGTTGTTGTAAAATTAATAATATGACGAATAATATGTCCCTTATTCATTTGGAAAATATTAACTTAGATGATATAAATCAGATTAATCAATTAACTAATAACTTGTTATCAGAGACTGATAAAATCAAGGAAATTCCCCACATGGTTAAATATGGGACACACTATTCAATAGTTATAGGTTTAATTGTATGTTTTCTTATTTTGTATTCAATTTATAAAATTGTTACTACTTGTAAACCCAATTGCAACCTTCGCAAATATAGTTCTCGCGAACACAATAAATCCAAGTCGGATTCTATAGAGCTGGAACAGACCATTCAGGAAATTCCTACTCCAGCCCTAAGAACCTCTTTCTAGGGTTAACTTCGGTAATCATCCCCGAAGTTCACTCTAAGAGGGGAGGTGTTATAAGCAGGCACTGAACCCTTAAATGATTACTCATCACCTATGCTACTTTAAACTGATAGTTAGCAATGCTCATCAGTACTTTAGTCAGTCTATTTCCAACCTTCGTGGTGATCGGTTGCATAAGGGTCCCTTTTCCTATTATTATAAGTTTAATTAAAATAAACTTAATATTATAATAAAATATCTTTTTTTTTAAAAACCCTTTTTGAAGGGACCCTATAACAGAGCTCAGACGCATTTTCAAAGACCCGCTGTGTAAATTAATTTAAATTTAAATAAAATCTTTTGCAATTAAATCGTGTCATAAAATAGGAGTGCATAAGTCCGAGGAGATCATTACTCATTTAAACGCCGGTGTGACCTATCGATGTGACGTGCCGCACCCAGCTCCGCCTCTGCTGTCCCCGCCCACCGCTTCCAGCTGCCTGCCTACTGGGGCGTGACGAAGACCTACCACTGAGCTGCGCCCGCGCATTAGCACAGCACTGCGCGACCACCAAAGCTGGGAGGTACGTATCAGTGCTCCTGGTACACAGATAGTGCCCCCTCGCTCGGCTCGCTATCTCTCTGTTGCACAGCTGACATACTACGTTAAGACCCCGCTCATCGCTGCTTTCCTAGTAATTTATTTCTCAACGGTAATACAATAATGCCGCTTAGACGCACCCCTCCGAAACAACCTGTACTATCAGAGACGGACACAGAAAGTGTAGACGGAGGCGTATCGGATTTGCAAACTACTACTACTACCGAACAGAGTAACATAAATATGAGACGCATGAAACGTAAACAACAGGAGACTGAATTTAGTAGCTTTATGCAAGAGGTGCGTGATTCCTTCGCAAAGTTTACCGAGGAACATAATTTAAAATTGCAAAGCTTAGAATCATCATTAGCAGAAATAAAAACCCAGAACGATAGTATTAGTACATCTATGCAAGCCTTATCCAGCAACTATGACGACATACTTAAGGAATTAGAAAGCCTCAAGCTTGAACGTAAAGAGCACCTAACTTACATAAATTCTTTAGAAAATAAAATAGAAAACCTTGAAAAACAAACCTGTTCGGCTAAGATAGAATTAAGAAACATTCCAAAATTACAGAGTGAAACAAAAGAAGAGTTGTGTAATGTGGTGAAAAAAATAGGAAATGCTCTTAGCCTACAATTACAAACCTCGGATATAAAAGACATTTACCGTCCTTTTGCAAAACCGAACATAACTAAACCGATTGTGGTTGAATTCACCTCGGTTCTTACAAAAGAAGATGTCCTAAACAGGGTCAAGAAACTATCACTGACAGAGAAAAAAGATAAATTAAATACAAGCCTAATTGGCCTGGAAATTAGCCCTCAGAAGCCTATCTTCATCTCAGACTGTCTAACACCAAAGGGCAGGAGGCTATTTTTTCTCGCGCGTGATTTTGCGACTACCTATAAATACACATATTGCTGGACCTCGTACGGAAAAATTTATTTACGAAAGAGGGAGGGAATGCAGCACATCCGTATTGATGAAGAACACGATCTCATTAAGCTTAAAGGTGAAGAAATGCAAACAGTATGACTAAGTTATTGTTGTTATTATGTTCACTGTCTATTAAGTTCTTATTTACCATGTCTTACCATATTGCTGCATGTTATTTTTTTAAACAATAGATATAGTCATATTATTATTATTAATTTTGTACTTTACCAAATACTAACACACTCCACACAAACATTTAGCTACCTTAAACTTAATCTAATTAACAAAATTCACAATAATATTAATGTTTTTACTCTACACTATTTACACTACATAAAAATACCCAAATCCCATTGCAATACAAATATACACATACATTATTATGCACAACTATCGAAGGGTTTTTATACAATTTTCGTGGAGTATATGAAAATGATCCTATGCTTATATATTTCAACATAAATGTTTGACATGTCTAAAGAAATTGACAAAATATCAGTGTCAAAATCCGTTATGTGCGATGTCGAAGATTGCAGAAATCTAATTCCATGCCTGAACAATTACTTAACCGTTGTAACTCAAAATATACGTAGTATCGCACGAAATTTCAATGCGTTTGAAGTGTTACTCGCTAGGATGGGTATCGGGTGTGATATTATTATCTTGACTGAGTGTTGGCTATCCTGCAACCCTGTAATTCCTAGTATCGACGGATACAATCAATGCATATCAAATAACTTTGTTAATCAAAATGACGGAGTAACAGTCTTTCATAAAATTGGTCTCCCTGTAGCTTGCGAGGAGCCGCCATGTCAAGACTGCAATTGCCTCATCCTAAAAATCGGTTTTGATACTGTAATAGTGGCAGTTTACAGGTCTCCCTCATATAGAAACGCGGATGCCTTTCTTGATTCACTCAATAGCATTTTAAGTAATCTATCGACATTTAAATATATCTGTATTATTGGAGACATTAACATAAATATTTGTCCTGAGGGTCATAGCCCAAATTCATTACAATACCTAAACTTATGTGCGTACCATGGTATCTTACCTGCCCATAATTTCCCTACGAGGGGTGGCAAGACATGCCTTGATCACGTAATGCTTAAAACTCAATCCGAGGCGCTCACTGCTGTCTTACATTCAACGATAACTGATCATCAAGCCGTTTTGTTATATCTTCCTCGTAGGCAAGCAAGAACATACGCGCAAGTCTCCTTCAGCAAATTGAATGTTGAACAGCTAAACTTTAATTTATCGCAGACTGACTGGCAATCAGTTTATTCCGCGCCTGATGCAAATATTGCTATGGAATATTTTATTACAACAATTCAGCGGGAAATTGCAGCAAACACTATGGTAGTCAAATTATCAAACCGTAATAAAATAATTAAACCTTGGATAACACCAGGTCTGATCCGGTGCATGAGACACAGAGACAAATTACATAAAAAGTTTCGAAAGTCCCCAAACGACACAATTAAAATTATTTACACGAGATACCGGAATTTCTGCAATAATTTACTAAAAAAAGTTAAAAAAACATATGAAAAAAACCTATTAGAAGCAGCGGGCAATAATAATAAAAAACTTTGGGACGCAATTAAAACTATCACTAACACTAAAAAATCAAAAATTTACGCGACAGAATTAATTAACATGTGTAACCCTAGAGAGTCGGTGGATAAGATAAATGATTTTTTTGTGAGTGTGGGCAAGGACTTAGCGGATAAAACTATACACTGTACAAATCCAGAGCACCATCATTTTGCAACTAAAGACCCAAAGTACTGCCAAAAATCCTTCGCGCTCTTGGACGCAGATGAGACCGAAATAAAGAGCTTGATCTTGGGGTTGAAAAGTGTTTGTTCTGTTGGATGGGACTCAATTTCTAATGACGTACTTAAACAAAATATACACTCCCTTGTTTCTCCCCTGACACATATTTTCAATGCATGTTTATCGCAAGGAATATTCCCTACAGTTCTAAAAAAGTCGATGGTGCACCCCATACATAAATCCGGAGATAAAGACCGTGTCACAAACTACAGACCAATCTCTATTTTACCCCCAATCTCAAAACTCTTGGAACGTATCCTTAATAAAAGACTGACTAATTATCTAGAGTCGAATAATCTTTTCTCGCAAAATCAATTTGGTTTCAGAGCTGGTAAGTCGACAAGTGACGCTGCTCATGAGCTTGTGGATTCTGTAGTAAGAGATTTGGATGCGAGTAGAAAGACTGTGGGTATATTCCTTGACCTAGCCAAGGCCTTCGACACGGTCTGTATACCACTGCTTCTGCAGAAACTGGAACGGCTAGGCATTCGAGGAAATCAACATAAAATATTCAAAGATTATCTTTCGAATCGCTTCCAATGTGTAAAGGTAAATGAACACCTAAGCAATGATTTACCTATCTCCTTCGGCGTACCTCAGGGTAGTATTTTGGGTCCTACACTCTTTCTCATCTACCTGAACGACCTCTGTGAGCTGAACTTAATGGGTGGTAAACTGATTTCTTATGCGGATGATACGGTGCTCTTGTTCTCTGCAGATACTTGGGAGAATGTGTATAAAAGCGCACAACATGGATTTAATGTAGTAAACCACTGGTTACAGAACAATTTTCTGACTCTCAACGCAGGCAAAACTCAGTATGTCAACTTCTCCATGCGTAACATAAATCCACCTTCCTCATCTCTTTCTATAATCGCGCACAATTGCTGTCATAATGAAACATGTTCCTGTCCAGCCCTTATCAATACAAACAAAATTAAATATTTGGGAATTATAATTGATAACAATCTAACTTTTCGATTTCATGTAGACATGGTAACTTCTAGGGTAAGAAAATTAATATACGTCTTTAAAAATCTCCGACATGCAGCTGATCCTAAATTAATTAGACAGGTGTACCTAGCCCTTGGTCAATCAATTATACAGTATTGTATCTCAGTATGGGGCGGTGCGTCAAAAACTATACTGAAACCATTAGAGGTTGCTCAAAGAGCCATATTAAAAGTAGGCACTTTTCGTCCATATCGGTTTCCGACGTATCTCCTATACCAATCATGTGAAGTCCTTACGGTCCGGCAGCTCTTTGTTTTGCAGGCAGTTCTAAGGCAACATGTTAACACCAAGTATGACGGGTCCACCTACTTAGCCAAGCGCCGACGAAAGATCATCGCTTCCAATAACGAACCAACCTATAAACACCCATATGCTCGCAAATTCTTCTGCTATCTAGGCTTCTTTCTCTATGAAAAAATAAATAAGGCAATTGACATTTATCCTTTGAATAAAAAGCAATGTAAATTTAACATTATAAACTACATACATAAGCTAAACTATGATGAGACTGAAAACCTACTAACAGTGATAAGGTAACTTACATACTCACCCTCCCTCACACATTCACTCACTCACACCTTACACAAGGGAGGACACTACCACCACTACCACTACTATAACTACAAACTCTATTATTTTTTATATTTTTTTTTTATTATTATTTTTTATGTTTTTATGATGTATTGCGATCATATATATAAAAAAATATATTAATTTCAATTTTCTTTAATCTTTCCATTATTTTTACAGCTTGTTACTGGTATGTTTAATTTTGTGTAGAGCTTGAATTATCAAATAGTTAAGTGATGCATATTTCCAGGGAAGAGCGCTGATGTCTGAAATACAGATTTTTATCTAGTTCAGACACAGGTGTTCCTCACTAGACCATAAAAATAGTTCAAAAGTTAATTGTATAATCTAATTTTAAGCGTGTAAATGTTTTTGGAAACAATAAATTATTATTATTATTATTATTATTATTATCAATAGATAAAAAAAAAAAAACAGTGGTCGCCACTCGAAACCTTTCTACCCTATCAGTTATCGGTTCTTCGTAAATTTTAATTTAGTTAAACTATTGAAGTCTTTGTTGGCAATGTACTATATTATTTTAGCGTTAAAATCCCTATCAAAGTTTCGTTCCAATTCAGTCCTGAATCCACATTCACCTTGTTTTGCATTACATTCTTATAGCAATTTACATAAATTATGCTGGCAGACTACGTTGACAATAGTGAGTGAAGAGTCTATCTAGATATATCCAAGATTACCGGCACCCATCGTTGCTGATCTAAATAATTTGTTACATTTTACAAATCCTTCAAGTACCAAGCGCTGGTTCCTGGAATAATAAACAACATTTTTCTTTTGATGCTATTTCAGAATCATGAAGATTTCAGTAGATAGCTGTAAGCAGATACGCATACAGTAATCTTCAAAGCTTGTCGTAAAAACAGGAAAAGTCATTGACATGTCCTAAGCTTATCTACTTACTCGTGTAGAACATAATTTACATTGCAAAATAGTTTGATAAGCGACCATTTTGACACTGAATGAATATTGTATACTTAGATTTCAGTATTTTTATGGTACCTCAGAACTAAACGATTAGGTAAGTACCGTACTTTAATCGTGAAACACAAACACTTACAAATACAAAGATTGCACTGATTTTCAGTGGAATTAATATTACTAGCTTCAGCCTGCTGCTTTGACCGCTAGAAAGTCAAATATACATGTTATGAAGTGTTAGTGTGCTATTTTTAATAGAATAAAAATAAAAAAAAATACCATAAACTATATCCTATGACACTCTGTAGTAGTGTAGCTTTCTATCATCATAATCATCATCATCATTTCAGCCGAAAGACGTCCACTGCTGGACATAGGCCTCCCCCAAGTGTCGCCATATTGACCGGTCCCGTGCGACTCGCATCCAGCGGATTCCCGCAACCTTTACCAGGTCATCGGTCCACCTAGTGGGAGGCCTTCCAACGCAACGTCTTCCGGTTCGCGGTCGCCACTCGCAACTTTTCGGCCTCATCGGCCATCCGTTCTGCGAGCAATGTGCCCTGCCCACTGCCACTTAAGTTTGGCAATTCTTCGAGCTACGTCGGTAACCTTGGTTCTCTTGCGTATGTTCTCATTTCTGATTTTATCACGCAAGGAATTTCCGAGCATAGCCCTCTCCATTGCCCTTTGGGTGACTTTAAGCCTTCTGATCAGGCCCATTGTGAGCGACCACGTTTCGGTCCCGTATGTAATCACTGGCAACACACACTTTCGTTTTGAGGCACTGCGGTAAGTTGGACGAGAAGATACCACGCAACTTCCCGAACGCTGCCCAGCCGAGTCGGATTCGACGATTGACCTCTTTCTCGAAGTTAGACCTACCTAATAGAAGAGAAATGTGTGTGCGCACGTGAGTGTGTGTGTGTGTGTGTGTGTGTGTGTGTGTGTGTGTGTGTGTGTGTGTGTGTACCTTGGTTTTATCCATGTTCATTTTAAGACCCATTGTACTGAGGTCCTCCATGGTCTCAGCCATGACCACTATATATACCTTTCTATCAGTGAAATAATTTTTGTAATCGAATTTTCAGTTTCGGAGTTTAAGTCATCAAAACTTACCAACATTTTACCTCTTTATAATATTAGTGTAGATATATGTAGATACTAGCTTCTGCCCGCGACTTCGTACGCGGATCCTGTTGCTTATGCCAGCGATAACGGGGTCGGCAAAATCGAAAATCTGAAACGTCTGATGTCGAATTCTAAGAGCCCGGGGACGGGAAAACACGAGATGATTCGAGACGTTCAAAAAGTACAATTTTGAATCATACCTCCGATGGCGGAATATGTGGCGTAGTCAATCATAGGAGTATACGTAAATGAACTCCGTTCCTTATCAACCCAAGGAAGGTCGCCATGACCTACGGTTATATCTTGAGACACATCCGATTCTTCAGATGATATCGACATTCTGTTCAGAGAATGTCGAAGTCGATCAGAATTCAAACGTTCGTTGCGCTCTTCTTCTGTCTCTTCATGCGTACTCCAGCAATTCTTTATCTCTCACTTTCTAACTGATTATGAATATTTTGTTGTGTGCGTGTTCGGGACAATCTATACTAATATTATAAAGCTGAAGAGTTTGTTTGTTTGGTTGGTTGAACGCGCTAATCTCAGGATCTACTGGTTCGAATTAAAAAAATCTTTTTGTGTTGGATAGTCCATTTACCGAGGAAGGCTAGGCCCATGCGAAGCTGGGTCGGGTCGCTATTGTATGATAATCTCGATCAGCAGTTAGTCGTGCATCACGTTCATCATTCGGTTCAAAAGACCTGTTAGTAGATGTGCGAATACGCTGAGAACTCAAGCGTGATTCTGTATCGGTTCCGATTCGCGAGACAATGCATGTCGCTCACGATCAGCGGACAGTCGCGCATCACGTTCCACACTTGTCTCTAGAGACCTAGAAGCAAATGCGTAGATACGCTGAGAACTCAAGCGCAATTCTCTATCCGTGAACGTCTCCGACTCGCGAGACAATGTATGACGTTCACGATCAGCGGTCAGTCGTGCATCATATTCTTCACTGGTCTCTAGAGACCTAGATGTAGATGCGTAAATACGCTGAGAACGCAGGCGTGCTTCGCGATCTGAAGAGATTTCCACAAAGCGAGTTGCAGCCTGATGTTCTCGAACAGCATCTAGTCTCTCCTGACGCTCTTCGGTAGATTCTTGGGATCTTATGAACCTCAATCTTTTAGCTCCTTAGGAACATTGTGAAAGATTTGACCTCTTTCTAGGCATGGTTATAGTTTTATTGTAAAGATACCTGATCAATTAAAATCTAAGTGACTGCTCCCCTGCGTTACCGGGTAGGCTACCGTGTCACGAAGATAAATGGAAAAGGAAATTAAACACCCAAATAACATAAGCCCGAAGGCATATTTATTCGATAAAATAAAAAAATAAATGGGAATTTTGGCCAGTAGAGTCAAATTTTCAATGATATATACCATCGTCATCAAAAATCAGTCCTAAACTGTTACCGCCTTCACCGCGTGGAGGTACTCCCAGCTTATGTTATTTTATAAGATACACTGAAATTTGTGATAGCTTTGATTTTTACATCAGATGTTTCTGATCTTCGATTTTTATAAGTCAACAGGAAATGCCCATCAGACCGAACAACTTTTGCTAAGACGTCATTCCTATATGTGTCATGGTGTAGCTGGGCTCTTGGAGTTCCACATCAGGTGTTCCAGATCGTCAAATTTATTCTCTCAGCAGAAAATGCTCATCACGTGGAACAATTTTTGCTATGGTACCATTTTTGTAACTCTTATAGTTTAGCTGGTCTGTTGCGGTTCTGCATCAGGTGTTCAAGTTTCCAAGATAAATTATAGCCTATATGTTGCCCAGACTTAATACCTATACAACAAAAGAAAAATCATTCAAATCCGCCCAGTAGTTCCGAAGATTAGCGTGTACAAACAAACAGACAAACAGACAAATAGACAAACAGACAGAATTTTTTTTTTGGATTCGTGCTCTATTACTGTTCCTAAACCCCCCTCAATAATTATTTTTTTAATATATTCAAACTCAAACTCAAACTCAAACTCAAAATCATTTATTTCAATTAAACCATTTACAGGTACTTTTGAATTGTCAGAGTCAGTCAGTCAGAAAGTTGAAGCTAGTTGCTCGTTCCAAACAGTAGGTTTCTATGGAGAAGAACGAGCAAGAAACTCCATGAACACTCTTTTAAAATCAGTTAAATTTTACAAATTTAGGTTACATCATTCATGTTGAATCTAAGGGTACAATGTGAGAACAATGTAACACGTCTTGCATGTTAAAAGAGGTCTAGAGAAAAATATAGTTATAATAACAATTCAAACCAAAATTTAAAATAACCGAGGCAGCTAAGAGATGACCAGTCCCAACCGACGGCGTCCGTTCACGAACATGACGCATGGATCGGCACCATTTAGCTCAACCATTTTGAAGGGAACCGAATGATCCAACACATGCGCCACCGGCAGCGAGACATTCAAGTGAGCATGACTCTCCCAACCGCCAGGGCATATTCAAGTCAATGAGAGGTATACCTCGTAAATGGTAGCTTTAAAGAACATAGTGCTCACATGTATGTGCTACGAAAAATTATATAATACTAACACATTGAGTTTATACAATGCAAAGATAATATAGATCTACATCTTCAGCAGCTCCAAAAATTGTTACAAATGCTAATCAATTAATCTATGAACCCTTATGGCTGTGGAGCTAGACCAGCATCCAGCCAAGCATTTTTATCAGTGATGTAATCACTCAACTTATAATATGCTCGGTTGCATAGCGTGCGTTTAATACAAGACTTAAATTTTGTCTCATTTAGTTGAACAATGTGGGGAGGTATTTTATTGTAACACTTTAAACAGTACCCCATGAAAGACGAATCTACTTTAGCCAGTCTGAAACCTGGTTGAACTAGTTGGTCCCTATTTCTAGTATTATAATTATGTCTGTCACCTCTTTTATCAAAAAGATGCAGATTTTTTCTAGCGCACATGATGTTTTCATAGATGTATTGACAAGGCACCGTCATTATGTTAATTTCCTTAAACAGTTCCCTTAGAGAATCGCGCATACGCAGATTGTAAATGGCTCTGATGGCTCTTTTCTGCAGAATAAAAATAGAATCGATGTCTGCAGCTCTTCCCCACAATAAAATACCGTAAGACATAATACTATGAAAGTAACTAAAATAGACCAGTCTCGCGGTATCCACATCAGTAAATTGCCGAATCTTTCTGACAGCATATGCTGCCGAACTTAGCCGTCCTGCGAGAGATGTTAAATGAGGACCCCATTGTAGCCTTGAGTCGAGCGTCAATCCCAGAAAAACGGTTTTATCGACGAATTCCAGTTTCTCTTTATTCAATACTATGTCACACTCACTATTTTTGACATTTGGCAAAGCAAATCTGATGCACTTAGTTTTATTTCCATTTAATACTAAATTGTTAGCCGTGAACCACTTTTGTACCTCCAGTAAGGCGTTATTTACGATGTCAAGATTTTGAGCCCGTCTATTTATTTTAAAAATTAATGACGTGTCATCGGCAAATAACACCATTTGTGGTTGGTTTTTGAATAACCGGGGAAGATCATTAATATAAACTAAAAAGAGGAAAGGACCTAAAATTGAGCCTTGTGGAACTCCCATTTGTACTTTTAAACCATGTGAATTCACCCCGTTTATTTGAACTTGCTGCTGTCTATCATTTAAATAAGATTTCACTAAACTAAGCGCAAGTTTACCTAGTCCGTAATGCTCAAGTTTCAGAATTAATGTCTCGTGATTTACGCAATCAAATGCCTTGGAGAGGTCACAAAAGATTCCTATGGCATCTTGTGCCTCTTCCCACGCAGTAAATATGTGTTTTAATAAAGTGACACCGGCGTCAGTCGTACAACGCCCTTTGGTGAAACCATACTGTTGATCGTGTAATATGCCATTTGTGTTAAAATGAGCAAGCATCTGATTAAGCATAATCTTTTCAAAAACCTTGCTGAAAGCCGGCAACACGGACACGGGTCTATAATTGTTAGTATCTTTACTATCTCCGGATTTGAAAAGAGGTATGACCTTACTAAATTTCATTAAATCTGGGAAAACACCTTGGTCTACGCACATATTAAATATTAAAGCCAAATAAGGTGCTATTGTTTCTATTATAGATGTACAAACTTTAATAGACATACCCCACAGATCTTCAGTAAATTTTATTTTGATTTGCCGAAAAGCTTTTAAAACGGTCATGGGGTCAATATGTTTAAATTGAAATTCTACCGGGCAGCCTGGAACGTTCGCTTTTAATAACGCAATTGAATCATCAGGTGAGGAATTCAAAGCTTCCGTGGTTTTGATTGGTATGCTAGTAAAGAAATTTACAAATTCACGAGCTACTTCTATGTTAGAGCTTACGGGACCATGTGATGTCTCCAATGTATATTCCGCGTTACGAACTTTTTTCTTGCTAGTTTCGTTATTTATAACTTTCCAAACTGTCTTTATTTTATCGTCTGCCGATTTGATCTTGTTACTAATGTATAGCGCTTTCGCTACCTTGCAAGTATTTCTAAAAGTTTTAGAATAAGTAGCAACATACTTGTTGAAAGTTTCCGTGTTAATGTAAGGCTTAAGGCCATACAGCTCAAACAGTCTTTCTCTACTTTTTCTAATACCCTTAGTTGCCCAGTCACTAAATATAAACTTAGGGCTAATATATTTCGCCTTTTTTTCAAAATTTTTATTGAATTCAGTTTCGACCACAGAAAATAAATCATTATACAATTTATTTGCATCGTTGTTATAGTGGTCCAGAGTATTTAACTTATTATTTAGAGTTTTATTAAATTTATTTAATTTACCAGTTGTTATAGGTCTAAATTGTATTTGTACTTTTGTCGTAGGCATTTTGAACATAAATGTTACCGTTTGACCGCTATGATCCGATGGTAAATAATTAACAATAGCTTTATCTACATAGTCGCAATCGCAGAAAATTCAATGTACAGACACAGTTTTGTTACTGTTTTATTATATGTATAGAAGTACAGACTAGTCATTGTGATATCAAAGAAAACTCAAAAGAAAAAAAAAAGTCCTAAAGAGCAAAGAGCAACTGATAAAGATCATGTACTAGCGCCGTGCCCTTGATATTAGATAATTTTTCTTTATCATTTATTGCTGCACATTATGAAAATTCGCTGATGAATGTCACCAGCGACGCTGATAACAATTTTACAACTCCAACAATAGGTACTGTTAGCTAATGATAATTATGCAGATTACTATCAAAAGCATTCGCTTAAATTAAGACATTTAATTTTATTATTAATCAGTATTTTTTTATTTGTAGAGTTAACTATCATTATTATTTTGTAAAATTATCGAATTGATTAATTTGGTGGATCAGTGGCAACACTGCCGCGAAAGCTATCTTTAAAAAAAACGAGTGATTATACATACTCTGTGATCTTCGAGTGGCAAGCGGTCTATGAGTCATATGAGTGACGTTTGGCAAGGATTAAGTATTGAAAATGTAAAATTGGAGTTTGGAGGTTTATAATACAATTTATATATAAAGTAACGAGTTGTGATTTATACACCCAAAGACTACTTTAGTATACTGGCACATTACACCTGTGTTTGGCTTTCAATCAGAAGTGAGAGACTAATTCATGTGCTGGACCTAAACTGTAACCGTCTTATTACAAAAAAATGTCTAAGTACTGGTTTAAACCACGACTATTAAGTCTAGGATTGTTACGGTACTACCGTTCATTCTAGGATCAAAATGTGTTCCGATTACAAAACGAAGACTATCTGAGGATCAGTTAGTACCGAAGAAGGTTCATGGTTCAAATATATTTACAGATAAGAAACAAAAATGGCATTGTTTCATTCGTTCATTCAGTCTTTATTTGAAGCAGCGTTCCGTTTCTATAAATATTTATAATAATAATAACATTTTAAGTTATTCAATAATTATTGATTAATGCCAAAATATGTCATAAATTGTTCTTTGTTTAGTTTACAATATATTGAACAAACACAACTTGTACTTTTGACGCGCTTTTAATTAATCAAGTTGTCACATCTTTCAACACTTCTAACGTGAAGTGGAGTGAATTATATACGGCGACGGCGCGCGTAATTTGACTCGATAGTTTTTAATATTGCGTCCTATAATAATAAATAAATACATTCTTATTTTTATTCATTGTTCTTAGTATGTTATGTGGATTGTTCGTGTGTAGTAGTGGTAGTGTAGTCTGGTTAAAACGTAAAGAATGGAACAACAAAAGAAAAAAAGGGGTGAAAATTAGAGTTCTGACGAAAAAATTAGTAAAACATGGATTTTTAATTATTAGGTAAGCAGTACTTTTTATTATCTTATTTAGACTACCTAACGCGAATGTTTTTATTTGAAGAAATGTTACGTCATCTTATTGCTCAGTCAGCAAGTATTATAGAAGATAAGTCCAACGGTGTAAATAAATATGGAGTGCAAGGATAGCCACTGTCACCCAATAATATTCCAGAGAATGCACCAGCCTCAAACCTCTGTTTTAGTCTACATTCTCGGAATATTCTTGAGTCATGCACACTGCCTCGCCATCTGGTAACTATGTCCATGATTTTCAGGTCAGCATCACAAACCACCTGAAAAATAACAGGTTATTAAACTTTACATTCCTCTCTGTTATTTTAATAAAACTGATTGGTAAATGAAATAGTTCTCTATTGTGTCTAGCATTTTGGATCGAACTAATAAGTCATTTGTCAATTGAGACAATCACAACACAAAATATTTATTTATAGATTACCTGTACATTGATAGAAGAAATTCCTTTTCTATTAATGTATAACTGACCACCATCAGCATTTACTTTTTTTATTCTAATATGAGTACAGTCTATTGCCCCAATGACTGTAGGAAAATCAGCGATACTGCGGAATTTTCTTATTGTTAGGCATTTTTATAAATTCTCGGGACATACGTGACAAAAAGTCTGCTACCTTTTTACAAGTTTTGCTGACAACTGGTTGTGACACACCATGTAAATCAGCTGTATCGTCTTGAATCTACGAATAAAACAATATTATTAGTATATAATTTGGATTTTGTCATCGATATATAGTATGTATATATATTTGTCTAATGTTATGTTAGTATTGACAAAGGTGACTTACTTCATGGCGAGCCCAGTTGCGTAATGCGCAAACCACTTTCAGGACTCAGTGGGCATCCTCGAGGGTCGTGAGATAAAACATCCACAATTTTTTCTCCAAAACGTTTTGTGAACCTATACTTATATCTAAAATCTTCATCACTCAATTCAAAAGAATTCGCACGATGACGACGTCTATAAGATCGCTGAGACGTCTCCAGCATATCCAAATCTTCTAAATCCATCAAGTCAATTGTATTAATTTCCATTATTAACGATTTAAAAATAAAAGACACAAAATAACATTCAACGCTCTAACCTCAAATAAATTAGTACTGGAGTTCGTCCCATAGTTAAACTAGGGGCCTCAGCGGATGACGTCTGTCGCCCCCCACATACACCAGGACCCGAGGTGGCGGCGCGTAGTGTTCCACGCGCGCCCCTCTAAGACGTCCGGGGGGGAGTCTAACACCTCACTCCCCCCCCTGACCCGAGAAGTGGCCCGCTGCAGCGGGCCGGCACCAGCCGGGGGTTGCGGAAGTATCTCCAGTTCCCGCGACCCCCGACGTAGGTGTGAGATGGAACACCGGGGTGGTTTTTAGTCAGTAAGAGTCTGACAGACCCCTCCGCCCGCCCCAGGGCGGAGGACATCCATGAGGATTTTCCACCCCGTACCAAAAAAAAAAAAAAAAAAAAAAAGGGGCCTCAGCGGACTAACTTTAGTATCAAAGAAAGTTACAGAACTAGTGATAAACTTCATTTTATAATAACGTTTTATTTAGTCGTGGTTTAAACCATGTAAAAGTCCCAGTACTAAATTTAGATCGTGTTTTGGAATAAGACGGTAAGTGTTTTATGACATTGTTACAACAATTAATTCAAAAGCTTCGAGGCGCGTGTGTTAAATTTTACGTAGTGTGTGCGGTGTTATTCGTCCGTGATATATTTACATAATATAAGACCAAAAAACTGTTGAACTGCCTGTGACATACATCATACTTTCAAGTGAACAATGCCCACTTCCCATACATTTAAAAACCTGATAACAAAAGTGTATGTATAGTAATAAAGTATAGTAGAAAGACTACCTGTAAGTTTAGAAAATAATGCCAGATAGTCATTTTTACGATTTAAACGCCACGAAGTCCAAAAAAATACGAATATTATTTTTTAGGTTAGGTTTTGCCGTTACCAAAAAAGTAGTAAAGAAATAAATGTGCTAGAACTAATTATTAACGCTTGGAAGTTTTTTTTTTGGTTTAAAATAGGAATACTTACCTACCGATCTATAGTCTAAAACAACTTTTTTACTTTGCGTATTCCTCGAAATCAGCTGCCTCTAAGTCACTACTTAGGCTCTCAATAATGCCACTATAAATAGAGTGTCGAGCATTAACTGCTGTTTCAACAACAACAATAACGTTCTAGCATTCTTATAGAATCTTGGAAACCCCTATCCAACATAATCACATCATTTTCTTGACATTATAATCTATAAGGTGAGTTTTCATAATATAAACATGTCAAATGTCAAAAAAATCCGTTTCAGTCGTGCGAATTCAATAAAGCATACTACGTGATTAATTTATTTAATTATTATGTTATTTGTAATGAATATGTAATAAAGGTGTATCTAATAAAAAATAACATAATAATAAATACTTACTAATTAAATAAAACGTAAAATAATGAATAAAACTCAGAAACAGAGTTGAATAAAGTTAAAGTTGCAATGTGTAAAATGGAACGTCGTAAAAAGAGTAGTTGAGGTGCGTTCGAAACATGGTAATACGTTTACCTTTGACGTAGAATAAGCATAAATAAACTTAAAAATCTTTTTTTCCTGCGTTTCTTTTGACATTGTGATAAGCGTAATTAATATAGAATAAAATTAGCTAAATTTTAAGATTTATTACATTTCTATACATAGTCAGGTCAAAAATGAATATTTTTCTTTGTGAAACATACTCGGAATTTCATGTTATACCTACCTACTGTCGTGTTACTGGATCACGACGTGCCCGAGGAGCAGAACATCTTGCTCATCTCGCTGCTCAGGGCCGAGATCGGCGTGCACTCTATCGCATTTCGAGTTTTGTTTGGAAGAATTATTTTCCATCATAAAATAGAAACATTTTGTTGATTGCACGTAATTAAAATACTATGCGGACAAACAAATACGTTATTATATGTTATTATTCTTTTGTTCAGCTGTAATTAATATCTACTTTAGGAATTATTCTGTAAGTAGTTGTGAAACTTTATTTGTTTACCTACAATCAATCATTTGTTGATTGTTCATTAGAATTTAGATTTTAGTTAGGTATGATGAATAATTGTGTTAGTTCAAGACTACCCACTGACCGACAAAATAGGAACATTAATGGCTATAATTTCCTTGTAATTGTGTTAGTTCATTTTATAATTTTAATAGTTGTTTATCCGAGTAAGTACCTACCTACATGTTTTTCTTTGGTAATATGTCTAATCAAAATCATATACCAAAGTGGTATGATGAATAATTTTGTGTGACAAAATAGGAACATTATAGGGCTATAATTCCCTTGTATTTGTGTTGGTTCATTTTACAATTTTTATACTTAGTTGTTAATCCAAGTAAGTAGTCATATGTTTTTCTTTTGTATTATGTCTAATCTTATACCAAAGTCATTAATGTTGATTTAACAAAGGAGTATATTTCTTTATATACCCATAGCTCTTTTATAAGCTGTCGCTTGTGTGATTTACCCTCGTGAGGCCGACGCGCCCTTTAAATACCCAAAATAAAGATGGCGACTCGAACCCACAGCATTTACGGGATGAGTTCGTATTAAAGCCTACTAGCCGTTTAAATGGACATATTACGAAATCATTCATATTTTTTTTAAATTAGGCCGAAATCTTTAGCTGTTTCTACCAATTTCCGGACGAAAGAATGATGAACGGATTGACGTCTATTTTGTCAAGTGACAGTTTCATGATAGATGTCAAAATAGTGTAAGTGTGCAGCGTTATGGCAGGTGTTCGTGCACGCGATGAGTAAATCCCTTTATTTTGTTGCAATCTTTTACATTTTTGTATGTATTTTTTAAATAAATTGTTCGAGAAATCATTATTGAATATAACAATTCATTAATTTCGTGTTTTCCACTAAAAAATCAAAAGATATATGATGCTAAAATAATTTGTCTATTCTAACGTACTATCGGTTTTAGTTAATATAAATATTTTTAGTTACAAATTTTGTTTTTCATCATTTCCCTTAACAAAGGGTGTGCAGGCAAAGAGTTGCTTTTGGCTTATACTTGCTGTTTTGTTTTGAAAATGAAATGAATGAAAAGAATGAAAACAAACGTGTTTTGCACTAAGTGCAATGTTCACCTGTGTTTCACCAGACACAGAAATTGTTTTAAGGATTTCCATTCCTAAAAAAAAGGAGAAGAATAAGTCGATTTAATGTAGAGGACCATTTTAAAATTATATTTGAAAACATAATAAATAATTGTGTAACCACAATTGTAATTTGATCTCTCAAAAGGTGATTTTTGTAAAACATTTTTGCAATTTGATTTGATTTGATTAAAATTTGATTTCTGAAAAGGTGATTTTTGTAACAGTAGAGACTGATATAAAAATTATGTTGATTATTTCTAAGGAAAAGTGAAAATAAAGACATTTTGCTAAAAATATATATTATTTTATTAAAAGTCATTACAACCTACAGGTCATTTTGGCGGACAAATTATTGGCTAATTTGTTTATATAAAACGGCATGTATTTAGTATCATGACTATGCCTTAAAAGTCTCACTTCAAACCAATAACTCTAACATGTAACATTTTTAACAACAAGTCTCGGGACTTAAGCACTATAAAAATTTTGTCCATTTAAACGGACTGTTAGGTTTTAATGCCTAGTGAACCCAAAATGTGTCTGGGTCTCACGAGGTTACTTGGGTGTAAATACTAGATAGGTAAGATATTTTAGAAACCTTTCGTTCAAGAAACCTTTGAGTTTTTATTTTTGTTTATTTTGTCTGTTAAAATTTTTGAATCGTTCGTAATTGCTAACCATGGGGTCCAACAGACGAAATAGGTCTCGTAAAAGACATGCATCGAAACATCGTCATCGCCGGCATTCGAGTAGCATCACTAGGTCTTCTTCGGTGACGACCAGCGACGAAAGGTCTCACAAACATTACAAAACACGAGTTAGGAAAGATAGAAAACGCCGTCATCATTCTTATAGTAAAGCAGATTATTCACCAATAAGAAATATGGATAGAACCGCGACGCGTACACCCCCATTGCCCGAGCGTACTCAATCTACGATAAGTGCAAGTATTAATAAATCGGGGCTAGATTCTTTGGTAGTTGCTAGCAATGCGATACAAGTTCCAACATACAATGCATTTTCAACCCACATTAATGTGATACCGGAATTTAATCCTAGTGATGGGTCTCAAAATATTGAATCCTGGATACATAAAGTAAATGAATGTGCGCAAATATATTCATGGAACGATACACAAGTAAGCCATTATGCTTTGGCCAAACTCACGGGCCTGGCTAAACGATGGTATCAGGGTCTCCCCTCATTATTGTTTACATGGGACCAGTGGACTGAAAAATTGAAAACGGCTTTTCTGTCAACGGAAAATTATGGTGATATGCTTCAAAAAATGTAGCAGTATCGTTGCAGAATAGGTCAGGCATTAGACGTGTACTATTACGAAAAGATGATACTGATTAACAGATGCGATATATTCGGACGGAAGGCTGTAGGATGCTTAGTGCATGGTATTGATGACAAGTTTATAAGGATGAGTGCAAATGCATGCCGTTTTGAAGAACCTGAGCAACTGTTTTCATATTTAAAAACTTTGGCTCAGAGCGATAATTAAGTCTCCAATAGGCGTAAAATAAACAATAAAAATTTGGGACCTCAACAAGAACCACCAAACAGCAGCACAGATTCTCCGAAATCAAGCATTATTTGCTTTAATTGTGGCGAAGCGGGTCATATTAGGACGAAATGTACTAAACCAATGAAGCGAGGTCTGTCGTAGGGTAGGTCATTTAGCTAAAGACTGTCGAACCAGAACTAGCGTGTCAGAAAACGTTGGAGACACCAGTCTTTTACAAATAACGGCTCCACATAGTGATAAAAATGTTATGCACATCCAATCAAGTGACAAAGATAGTGACAAATTTTACAAAGAGGTCAGCATTGATGGGTCGGTGAAACGGGCATTTATTGATCTAGGCAGTAACTGTACTCTATTGAAAGAAAGCCTTGCAAAAGAAATTTTTGTTAATTATTACAAAAGTGATAATATTCCTAATCTTCGTGGGTTCGGTAATTCAAGTGTGAAGCCTTTGGGGACGGTTAAGGGTTCAATAACTGTTGACGATATTTCTGCTCAAGTTGAGTTTGTTGTAATACTTTGAACAACGCCCGCCGAAGTGTTATTGGGTGTAGCGCCAACAGGAGTCTCAGATGGCGCGATGAATTCGGTAGTGTCAGAAATTCATGAATGTGAAGATCGTGAAGATTTGAGATTGAAAGTTAGTGAACGTATGATCGAAGAACAAAGAAAACAAAAGGAAGCTTTTGATAAGAAACGTAAATTAGCACATAAGTATAAGGTTGGGGATCTCGTACGTGTAGAAAGGGAACTAAGTAACGTTCTTCTGGGGCAATCGAAGAAATTACTTCCGAAATGTAGTGGCCCTTATAGGGTGATTAATGTGCTCGAAAATGATAGGTACGAAGTTGAAGATACTCCGATAACCAAGAAAAGCGGTAAACCGGTATATAAAGCAGTTTTTGCTGTCGATAAGATACACTCATGGTTAGTTTTTTCCAACGACCCTATAAATAGTGATTCAGATAGTAGTAGCACCAATGATGAATAAAATATTAGAAATGTATGTACAAAATTACAAACTAGTATGATAACGAGAGTGGAATGTAAATTTAGCGTGGTTATGTTATGTATGATGTGGATATGTTATATCAACGAAATAATTAAAGAATGTTAGTAGCAGATAAGTGAATAGATATAATGAGGTACCAGCCCTTTGTGGCGTAACCAGCCCCTTGTGGCGAAACCAGCCCCTTGTAGCGAAACCAGCCCCTTGTGGCGAATTCAGCCCCTCCTGGCGAAACCAACACCTTGTGGCGAAACCAGCCCCTTGCGGCGAAACCAGCCCCTTATAGCAAAACCAGCCCCTTGTGGCGAAACGAGCCCTTGTGGCGAAACCAGCCCCTTGTGGCGATACCAGTTCCATGTGTAGTATTTTTTTATTCGTAGAGTTAAATAACATTATTATTTTGTAAAATTATCGAATTGATTAATTTGGTGGATCAGTGACAACACTGCCGCGAAAGCTATCTTTAAAAAACGAGTGATTAATGTGATTATACATACTCTGTGATCTTCGAGTGGCATGGCAAGCGGTCTATGAGTGACGTTTCGCAAGGATTAAGTATTGAAAATGTAAAATTGGAGTTTGGAGGTTTATAATACAATTTATTTAAAAAGTAACGAGTTGTGATTTATACACCCAAAGACTACTTTAGTATACTGGCACATTACACCTGTGTTTGGCTTTCAGTACTTACTGATAAGTTTTTATACTTTTATTATGTCATTCATTACCGTATTGTAAAACAATGGTGGTGTACGATAGTGTGGCCCTTGTTGTTTTTATTGTATTTTTCGAGCAAGCTAGCGATATCGGTTGGCCTAGCAAGAGCGAGCTAAAATAAAAGTTAACGTATATGTCTTTTTTGTACAATTTTAAACGACGCTCAAAAAGTCTTTAGAAAAAAATATTATGTAAGTACGGAATGTAGACCTATTTACAATTGAAAAATCACTCAAAACTTTACGATTACTTTTCGCGTTCACTTCAGGCAGCGCAATTTTTGTCGCAAAAACTTCAGAAATTAGTTGATTTTTACCATATTTTTGCAAATCTAATTTAATCTAATAGTACCTACAGTATTATTCTCGACCTCTCCTCTAGAATTCCATTAGGTAAACTATAAATAGGTAGATGCACTAGTAAAATAAACCATTTCTTTACCATTTTCTGCCGCATTTGGTTTTTTCCCCAAAACATAAGGGGCGGGTCTGGGTCTATGCTTTAGCGGTTCCCGTACGGCATGCTTAACATGTTAGCATAGATGCAGGCCTACCCTATCACCTCCTTCAGAGGCGATAGGGGGGCGTTGGTCTTGGGGGAGAGTGACAAGTTGGTCGCAAGGATCCCCAAGGCAAGTTCGGCGGACTAGCCTTCTCGAGGTTGCCAGCCCTCAGTTCATTAGGAAAATAGGCTCAAACAGAAAACACCGAGCGCTTTTGTATAAATTATATATTGTGTAGATCTGTGTAAGGTTTATTTTATAATATTGTCTTATACTATATAGCCCAATAATCGCGGCCCCTTGTGACTGGGTGGCCGCGAGCTCGCCCCAAGAGTGTTGGCGAGTAGGGGCAATTAGTCACCTGCGCTAGGACCTGCGCAGTTGAGCGCCGTATGCAGGGATGAAGGAGTCCTGGGGGGTTGAGCCGATCGGGGCTGGTGGTTATGTGTCCGTGAGGCAACACGCCCCCTTTGGTCTGGATTTCAGGCAAAACGGTGGCCTTACCCCCTAGCCAGGGGTAGGGAAATGGCCATTGTGTCCCGTCAGAGGGCCACAGGCGAGGTGCGTGAGGTCCGCTGCGGTCGTCCTCGGACGGCTGCAGCGGTGGGTTAAGGTCATGCTGACGGTGTAAGTGAGGGTTGATCAGTTCGTCTGGGGTTGGCCAATTCGCCCTATGACGCCAACCCGATCAAGCACCCGATGTCGCACTGTAACCCAGCCTTGCGCTCCTATATCTCTCTGGGAATCCTAACGTCAAACTTCTTTTAAGTGCGACGTTCCCAGTTGCGGGCTCCATGGAGGGTGGGAGCCAGAGAGACGAATTTATACTTCGAACATACTATGGACAATTTCCGGCCAAGTATAAAACCACCTTCAGGACTGGAGTCGGTGAAAACCGACAAAACTCCTCAACAGGGTGCTTCTAGCAGCCCTGTCGCCCCTGGCGTTCCGGTAGCGAAAGCTACTGGCGCTAGCGTGGGTGTTGGTCCGGCCGTGGTGAAAACCGCGGCTAAGACCAAAACTAAGTCCCACAAAAAACAAAGGGCAACGGCGCTGATTGGGACCAGTACCACAGTCTATAAATCATACAGTCGTCCGACGAAGACGTCTAGACAGGGCAATCGTGCGGGGTGTGAGGGGCGAGACGGAGGAAGGGCGCTCCCGAACTGCATACGCTACCGTGTTAGTAGTTCGGGAGAAAACTTTCAGGGCTATCATGTGTCAGTTTCTTTTTGTTTTAATTAATGTAAAATAATTTTATTAAAATGGTGCATACGACTTGTGTTGTGAAAGATTGCAAGTCGTCATCTTCCATTAATAAAGAACTGCAATTTCATCAATTTCCGCGCACGGATGAAAGGTAAACAAATAAATAAAAAATTGTTTATTTGATAGAAAGAAAATACTTGAAATTATCCTGAGCCCTTGCCGCTAACTTGCGGTGGCGCAACGTGTAGCCGACATTTATTTATTGTGCGCCGGCCAAGATGGCGCCGACGAAAATTTGCAAATTTTTCGTCATGGGTATCATTTCCATGGTTCTCGAGGTCGCTTAAAACGATTATGGGGTCGAAATTAGAATCCAAGATGGCGTCGACGAAAATTTACAAAATTTACGTCATGGGTGTCATTTTCATGGTTTTTGAGGTCGCTTAAAACGACTATGGGGTCGAAATTACAATCCAAGATGGCGTCGACGAAAATTTGCAATATTTTCGTCATGGGTGTCATTTTTATAGTTCTCGAGGTCGCTAAAAACGATTATGGGGTGGAAATTAGAATCCAAGATGGCGCCGAGGAAAATTTGCAAATTTTTCGTCATGGGTGTCATTTTCATGGGTCTCGAGGTCGCTTAAAACGATTACGGAGTCGAAATTAGAATCCAAGATGGCGCCGAGGAAAATTTGCAAATTTTTCGTCATGGGTATCATTTTCAAGGTTTTCAAGGTCGCTTAAAACGATTATGGGGTCGAAATTAGAATCAAAGATGATCCAAGATTTAAAACCATTTTTTACTCAATTTTTATTTACAAGTTTTTAGTTTTGTTCCTTTTTAAATCTGTCAAAGCATATTACAGCATTTTGTTGCTCAAGCCCTTTCATTTGATATCCATATTGCAGGGGTTGTGTAAAGAAAAACGGGATTTAAATCTTGGATTTACAATGAAACCGAATGTATTAAATTATATTGTCATGAGAACTAAAGGTGCGTACCAAATTTCAGATCAATCCGTAAACAGGAAGGGGGTCAAATTTCAATTGCTAGATTTGACCCAAATAAACAAGTCCAGCTAAATAAAACCGTTTAATGAGTACATTCTTACCTATAATTTTTTTTTAAAGTTAAACGCTTGATTAAAATTTCATTCGCCCAACGATTTTATTTTTGTTGCTAGGACCTAGCAATTTTTTTTTAGCTTTAAGTACTACATTGTCTATGTCATTTTAATCTTTATTTTCAATAAAACCGTTTAACTTAAACATTTTTTGCTTATTTTTTATTTTATGTTTTTAATTTTGTTAAGTATATTTTAAATTTGTTATAGCATAGATACCCATATTAAAGGGTTGTGAAAAGAAAAATTAACCGGCCATTTTGTTGATGGCCATATTAGCTTTTCATAACGAACTCTATTTTACTAATCAAGCCCTTTCATTTGATACTTTTATTGAGGAAGTAGTGATAAAATATGTTATCCGCCAATTAGTAGTGGCGGCCATCTTGGATTTACAATGACGATTTACCGAATTTGTTAAATTATACTAATACTAAAGGTGCATAACAAATTTCAAATAAATCCATCAACAGGAAGGGGGTCAAATTTCAATTACTTGATTTGATCCAAACAAATAAATAAACAAACAGGGCAAGCTAAATAAAACTGTTTAAAAAACGATATTTTTGAAAATGGTTGGTGTTAATAGTTAATGTTTATCTAAAATAAATTAAAAAATATTGTTTAGTTGAGACAACCCTAGCTGTTGCGACAATGTCTACACGTTGTCGGCATTTACAAGAAGATCAAAGGCGTCGTCCTACTGTATGTTTTTATACTGTGCCAGTACCGGCCTTTCTAAACAGGCGAAGGTTTTGTCGCCGGGTAAAACCGGTGCTAGCCCTAGCCACAACACACAAGCCTCGGCACCGAGTCATTCGGCCACCGAGGTTACACCAACACACCCTCCTCCTACCGGTGCTCTTCAAGCACCGACGGTAGTCACCGAACAACCGGGGACGACAAGCACTGTCGACGCCTTCGAAAGCGCTTGGCAGGTGCAGGAACGCAAGGGCAAGGGCAAACGCACTCAATTCACCCGACGCCCTCGCACAGACCCTTCTGGTCCACCAGCTCAATCTGGGCTGAACAAAAGGAGGGATAAACAAACGAAGAAGGAGCGTCGCCAGGCTAGATTTTCAGCGATCAAGGCGGGCAAGGCTTCTTCATCTAAGCAAGTGAGTTTCGCAGCTGGTAAGCAGGCTATGGAGGACACCAGTCAGCCAGGGCCCAGCCAACCACCAGCAAGCGAAGCAAGCTCAACCCCAGTAATGGAGGATACACAGCGACCCGGCTGGAAGGATCAGGCCGCGGCCAAGCGAGCTCTCAACGAGACTATTTCACCTCGTGGGGAGCATAAGCGGCCGCGGCTTGATCAATCCAAGCGGGCCGCCAACAAAAGCTACGCCCAAGCTGCCAGCACTCCCCTGGACGTCGCGATCACCAGCGATCGAACGGGGATGATCAGCAAGGAGACGTCAGACCAGGTTCTCGCTGCCATCCAGAGGCAGATCATAAGCGAGGCCTGCTCCCCCATACAGGATTCCCCTGGGCCGGCCTTCAATGCGAAGCCGCTGTTCACGGAGGGAGTCCTAAAACTCTGGTGCGGGAACGAACACACACTCGCCTGGCTGAAACGCACAGTCTCCGGCTTGGCTCTCCCAACTAGCACCACGCTAGTCGTTAAGAGCCAGTCGGAGCTGCAGAAGAGAGCACGCTGCGGGGTCGTCATTCCAGACGAGCAGGGGATCTTCGGAGAGCCCACTAACATCGGACGGGCCCTCTCCTACCAGAACCCGTGGCTAGACGTGAAGAAATGGGCCCTGCACTTCGCGGATAAACAGGCCGCGGCATGGTTTGTTGTGGTCAGCATTCCCGAGGACCAAATCCCAGCCTTGATGAGGGCAGGACGCCGCCTCTCAATCGGATTGGGAGCGGTGTATGTAAGGTTCCAAGGCTGGAATGGCAAATTCACCGAAGTCCCTCGGGGGTGGGACCCCGCCACGGAAACCATCACAGTTCCTCTCACGCTCACTTACCAAAATCATCAAGGGAGATTTTTACAGAATAATACTGTAGTAGACTCTAGTTCAAATCTAACTTAGGTGGATAAGTTATCAGCTGTGCCTTACTGTTATTCGTTTAGTCAATATCACGTTGCGGTTACTAAGAAACTTGTTGAGTCATTTTAGTAAAGATTTTTAATGTTAAGTCGAGGTGGTTCAAAAGTCTGTCATGCTTATTGTAAATATATTGTTCTCTTTGTGCTAGTTCATTCCCGCTTGAGGGATATCCTATTGGTGTTTGTTAACTAAAATAATAATTATATGAACGGTTCTGCTTATTTGATCTTTTGTGTCACTTTTGTAGCATAACATGATTTTTGGACGGTCTCTGGTTGTACCTAAATACTTTTCTTTTGTTTGAATATTATGTTAATGGAGATACATCACAAGAAAATAATAATGTTGACAATGTTAATAATGACATTTTAATATTGCAGTCAACTCTTTAAACCGCGATTTTTCGAACGAAAGATTAACGTGACAAATTAACGCCGATTTCCTTGTTCACGAACTGAACTAAAATTAGACAATTGGCATCTCTTACTTTCATGCAGCTGAAGAAAACGGCAACAGACAAGAACTAAGTTAGAGATGTCAAATTAGTTTATTTTTTAACTTCGTCGTGTTTTTAATCAATACGACATGACATGACAACCTTATTGTATGAACATTTTTGATCAACTTAAATTGACAGTTCTTATTAATATCTATATTTTTCTTGTTTTATTGGAGAGAAAGAGATCTAATAGCTTAAAATAGGTTTAGTTTAGTCAACAGAATTGGTACCATTGTCTAGTGCAAGTAAGATGCTTGATGTAATTCAGTCAACCAATTAGAACAACTTACCTATACCCGTTTGACATTTTGTCGCATAAATTTTTCGTTCGAATAATCGTAATTGACATAAAAGTGAGTTATTTCGGATCCTTTATAAGATATTTATAACTGTATCTATATTATTTTTCGTAGGTTCATTCAGTATACAAAACAGCAGAGATTTTTTTTATGAGCACTCGAGATTAAAGGTACCGTGAGAGTTAGTAAGTTTCGATTAAGAACGTTTTAAACTTCAATATGAATAAATTATTGTCTGGATAAACCGTTTATTGTCAAAAATATTGATCTCCCCCCGGACCTCTGCAGAGAGTAGACGTGCCCAAGCCGCAGTTAAATTTTAAATGGAATAAAAATCCAAATATCACAAATAAATATTTGCAAAAAATTGGGAGTGCATAAAGACAGAGGAGTTCTTGCTAGCTTGCTGCGAGCCGTGAGTACGTACTACATTCACACAAAATACAACGTCATAGTAACTACACGCCTGCGAGACGTCCGTATAAGGGTGACAGCAAGTCTTCTAACATCAACGCGTTGAAAAGAGACAGCAGTAATTCTACCACCTTCGTACAAATTCGTCGCTTACGCATCTATTGTACTAACTAAAAGGTCTCTTTAAATTGGACGGAAACGACAAAGCTTCGCGTTACTCGATAGCAGCAATTATAACTTGGCCCCTGTAATCATTTCATACATTTACGTTGAAAAATCAAACGGCGACACTCCTAATGTCCTGGTACTTGTACACCATACTTAGTACACCGCCGCTATGCCATTGAATAGAACACCCCCCGCCTCACCTGCCCCGCCGACGCCGACAGCAGCGATTGGGAGCGTTAGTAGCGTACTTACGTTCTCTACGGCAACGGTTACGAGTGACTCACCGTTACAGCACTGCGAGTCGGAGCCTAATCTTCATGCACTTACAGTCAATGTCACTGAACGTAAGAAAAGAAAGTATGACGATGAGCATCTAGATGTCACAGCACTGATTAAGGAAATGTTCTCGGCTTTCTCAAAAGAACAGGAAAAACCATGTCGAGTAAATATGACGAGTTTTTACAAAAAAATATCCACTCTAGAAAAAGAAAGAAAAGAGGATAAAATCTTAATTAAGGAATTGGAGGAAAAATTGGAAGTGTCTGAGCGAAAGTCCCGTGGAGCAGGTATAGAAATTCGAAACATACCAAAGCAAAACGTTGAGTCAAAGGATAAACTATGTAACGAAATTTTACAACTAGGTAAGACCTTGAATGTCAACATTGATTGTTCTAATATTCGAGACGTCTATAGACTAAAATCGAAAGATGCATCTAATCCTGTTGTCGTGGACTTAACTTCCGTATTGCTAAAGGACAAAATTCTCAAGGCTGTAAAGAGCTTTAATAAAACACGAGCAAAGGGAGAAAAGTTAAATACTACTCATTTGAACCACTCTTACCAATCAAAACCACTTTACATAACTGAAACGTTAACTCACAAGACTCAGAGATTGTATTTTCTGGCCAGGCAGTTTAGAAAAAGCCACGGATATGACTTTTGCTGGACGACTAACGGGATTGTATATCTTAAAAAAACTGAAGACTCATCTCACATACGCATAAATAATGACACGGATCTGGATAAGTTAAGAAACTCAATATGACTATTCCATTTTGTAACTCTCATTTTCAGTCTGGTATTGATTTACTTAATATTGCATGTATCATTCTCACTTCGAATTGTAAGTTACTTTTGTTTTCGCTTTAATACACTATACAGAAATTATACACTACTCTTTATAACACATGTTCTTTTCTTAGATCAAATTGAAAGTTATATTTGTTTATATTTTACCACACTATACAGAAATTATACACTACACTGTAAAGACTACACATTTTTATATAAATTTATTCACCACTATACAAACAGTTTATACAATAAATCAACACATATACATAACATACATAGCATAACTTCTTCAACACATTTACTCGACACACACACACCTCAAACAATCGTCTTACACATAATGCCATTCAAACTTAGAAATACTTTCCATAACGCTTGTTCGAAATGAAATGCGTTAATTTTGTTAAAAAAATAATATATTTTCAATTTAAAAAGGAGCACATCGTGCGCCCTTGACAAAGACAAATTTTCTAAGTGAACCGGATACAGGAAGTATAAAATAATGTTGCCAATAATTAACAAAGTGATGTACACATAAAAGCATGAATATTGGCTATGGTTACTAAATAAATTATATGGTCATGACATGGACTTGAACATAGTTGGGCCAGGCCTAGAAGTAGAACTATAGCAATCCAAATAGATAGAATTAATCAGTATAACATAGTGACGTAACATTACATAATTTTAATTAATAGGTAGCGGACACAACTTTGACACACTCCTATAAATCTTATCATTAAGGCGAGGTTTTCCTACCGCATACTATTTTGAAGGGGGTGAAGCAGAGGAAGTGACGGCTGCGTAAAGGGGAGCGCCCCGCAATGGCATAGAATAGGTAAGCGCTGCAAGCGTTGTACAGCGCGCTGTACTCAGCGTAAAAGCAGCATGCAGCGGCGCGCGGGCGCTGGGCGCTGCGTCGAGCTATATTTTGTAGCAACGAAAAACAAATTTATTTGTTGCATTTTAATGTATTGACCAACACTATTTTGGGTTATAATTACGTTATAATAATGTGTCGTTCTTTTCTTAGACTAGGTCTTTTCTTATTACTAAACGTGCTCGCTAATAAATAAATAATAAATAAATAATAAATAAATAATACATAAATAATAAATAAATAATAAATAAATAAATAATAAATAAATAATAAATAAATAATAAATAAATAATAAACAAATAATAAATAAATAATAAACAAATAATAAATAAAGAATAAACAAATAATAAATAAATAATAAATAAATAATTAATAAATAAATGTCAACGCTACAATATTTTATAGGTGCTATACCTAGTTATAATTACACCTAGGTACATATAATTAGGTAGGTATATAAACTTACTTTTTAATTTTGCCTTTATTCAGATAAATTTGAAATAATGTGTAGGTAAAAAGGGAACACACTAGAGATGCCACGAATAGTGAATTGGCCGAATACCAAATACCGAATATTCGGCAACGCTGTCGGCCGAAGCGCCGAATATTCGGCCGCCGAATGCTTGGTGGGGGCGCGTTAGCTGGAATAAGACAAGTCACAACCTGTTTTTCTCGTTGCGTTCGCGCGGCAGGCGACGACGGTGGGCGCGCGGGGCGGGGTGCAAGCAAACATTGTTTGTATTTTTTTCAATTGCGAGTAAATTGCGTCACGGAGCGCTTTGTTAGTTTATAAATAATACGTTAAGTGAAACTTAATTACTATTTTGCTAAGAAGTTTGTTCCTTAGTTCATTTTCAATTGTTTTTTCGTCAAAAGGCTTATAAAATGACACCGGTTAATAAAAAATCGCCCATATGGGAATATTATGAGATTTGTAGTGAAAATAATAAACTGGCCCAGTGTTTGTTATGTAGCATCAAGATCTCAAGAGGCGGAGAAGGAAAGAAAGCAAGTAAGTAAAACGTATTTAAATTTATGTTATGTTTTATTGTTTTTGTTGAAGTGAATAAAGTTTAGACAACGTTGTTGTTATATTAATCTTATAAAAAGGAAAACGTTAGGTTAATTTTAATAGTTTCGAAATAGTTTTATTCACTTATATATGTTATGGAATAAAGTTTTATGAGAAATTATTTATATACCTACCTATATTTATTTGATTTTCTATAAGATAGATAAGGGAAATAAATAAAATAACTTATTTAATTATAATTAATTTAATTTTCTTTTATTTACAGCTACAACCTCTTTAAAAAACCATCTTAAAACCAAACATGCTGACCAATACGCTGCTTTAATTAATGTTCCATCGACACGTGGCAGCAACATAGGCGGTACTTCTACTTCTACCGATGCAAAGATGCCAGCAGAACCTGGAACGTCCAGATCAAAAGAACGGCAGCTCACCCTGAAGGAAACATCAGAAAGGAAATTGCTCTGGGACATTAATGATCCGAAATCAATAAAATATCATTACTTGATTGGCGAAATGATTGCTTTGGACAACGAACCATTGTCACTTGTGGAACGAGTTGGATTTCAGAGACTTATGGCAAACGCTTTGCCCCATTATAAAGTACCTGGTCGCACTTACATGACCGAGAAAATTGTACAACAGAATTTGTGCTAAAATAGAAGCCAGTATTTCACAGGCAGCAGCATTATCAGTGACATCTGATATATGGACATGCCAGCACAATAACGAGAGCTTTCTGAGCTTCACTGCGCACTGGATATCTCCAGAGTTTATTCTGGAACATGGCGTTTTAGCTATGAAATCATTTTCTGGCTCACATTCTGGTATCAATATTGCAAAAGAACTCAATGCTATTACAGAAAGATGGAATATTCCTCAATCCAAGCTCCATTTACTTGTCCAAGATAGTGGCTCTAATATGATAAAAGGTGTGCGAGATGCAGGATATGATTCAGGTAGGTGCTTTATTCATTCACTACAACGAGCTATAGATCATTCGCTAATATCTCAACCAGAAGTACAACAGATGATAGCTGCTGCGAGACGAATTGTTACCCATTTTAATCATTCTGGCTTAGCAGAGCAGAAACTTAAATCTATTCAACAAGAACTTAACTTGCCAAACCACCAACTAGTACAAGATGTGAGCACACGCTGGAATTCTACCTATTATTTAATGGAGCGATTATTAGAACAAAAGCGAGCTGTCTCCTTGTACATAACAGATCATGAAACTTTAATAAATCTGACACATGCTCAATGGGAACTATTGGAACAGTGTATCAAACTCCTCAAACCATTCGAAGAAATAACAAAAATATCTAGCTCAGGTATCTCTTGCATCTCTGAAGTGATTCCACATGCAGTAACTTTATTAAAATATCTGGGAAAAGCAGAGACAGCTGAGAAAGTACCTAATTTAGTCACGATGAGATCTTCACTGCAGGCCGAGCTAGAAAGGCGATTCAGCTTTGATGATAAAAATAAATATCTGGTTGCTACTTTTCTGGATCCTCGATTTAAAACGAGTTTTCTAGGATTGGTTCAAGCAGAAAGAGCAAGACAAAATATTCTTCTAGAAGCTCTAAAAAAAAGTTGTGATGAACTAAGTAGTACCGATGACGATTCTTCTCCAGCGCGTAAGAAAAGAAACTTGAATGAAAATGATAGGACTGTTGAACTTGAAACACACAACAGTTTCTGGAACTGTTTTGAAGAAGTCGCTACAGATAATGCTAATAATGATGAGGAGGACGTGGAGAAGAATGCTGTGGCAAACGAGTTGGATTTTTATTTGAAAACAGTTCGCCTAGATCGGAAGGCCGATCCTTACAAGTGGTGGTCAGCAAACGAAAAACAATACCCGAACCTTTCGAAATTTGCAAAAGTTTATCTTTCTTCGCCTGGAAGTAGCGTTTATAGTGAGAGGTTATTTTCTGAGGCTGGTAACGTTTACGATGAGAAGCGCAATCGTTTGCTACGAGAAAATGCTGAAAAGCTCGTTTTTATCCATCACAACTTACCACTGATTAATTTTAAGTACTAAAATGTTGTAATTTGGAAATAAATACATAATTTTTGAGTAAAATAACGTGTCTTTTTTACATGATTTGCTATTCGGTATTCGGCCGAATAGTACGCACTATTCGGCCGAATACCGAATAGCAAAAAAGTGGCCGAATAGGCCGAATACCGAATAGTTGCCGAATATTCGTGGCATCATTAGAACACACAACCACAACACACATCAAAGGAAAGGTAGGTACAGACCAGCGTATCAAGCTACAACAATGTCAAATTACTTTGATAGATTTTCAACGTTATTACAAAAGAATAAGGTTCATATTCAATTGGGAAAATTTGACACTTTGGTATGGGTTGATGTACTGGCGTCTGTACCTACCGTTCTAGTTGGTTCCTCGTAACAAAAAGTACAAAGACGGAACAGGTTAGGATTTTATTTCATAGTAGTATACCTACCTACTTAGCGAATGAACAGAAAATTTAATTTATAAGAAATAAGTAAATAGGTACTTGCAAAATTGCCTATGAGATTTTATGCTGGCACTTCACATGGCCTATTTGTGCAAATATTTGCCTTATTTGGATTATACAAAATCGACTTTATTGCAATAACTATAGGGTACATTTCATTGCATTGGAAAATTGCCTATGAGATTTTATGCTGGCACTTCACATGGCGTATTTGTGCAAATATTCGCCTTATTTGGATAATACAAAATTGACTTTATCGCAATAATTATAGTATTAGAAACCAGAAGGGGAAGACATTAAAAAAAAGACAATTATAAACAACCTAAGACTAATTTATTCCAAAATAGACTTAGTTCCAACAATATTTCAATAACTCGAGCGAACACAAATATCCGTTAGCATTTATATCAAGAAATACACAAGTACACAATATATGGAACGAACTCACTGTAAGGTAGTGTAGGTACCAAACCCTTTCTGTAGGACGACTCAGCAACAAGTGAACCTGAATCTTATAGAGCACGCGCTTTTATAGTACTCAGGTACCCTCACAACCAAAAAATATTAAAATGCCTAACACGGCCTCTACTGACCGTGCGCCGTCCTCGGCTGCACCAGGGACGCTGTCTTCGGAAGCGCTGGTGGGCACGGCGAAAGTTTTATCGCCGTCTTCGTCTGAATTGGTTCCGTCTGTACTTGAAGCGCCAGCAGAACCGGCAGAAGCACCAGCATTAATAGTAGAAGCAGTAGCAGCACCAGCAGAAGCACCCGCAGCGCCTGCAGAGGCACCCGCAGCGCCTGCAGAGGCACCAGCGGCGCCAGCAGAGGCACCAGCGCCTTCAGAGGCACCAGCGCCTGCAGAGGCACCAGCGCCTGCAGAGGCACCAGCGCCCTCAGAGGCACCAGCGCCTTCAGAGGCACCAGCGCCTGCAGAGGCACCAGCTCCTGCAGAGGCACCAGCGCCTTCAGAGGCACCAGCTCCTGCAGAGGCACCAGCGCCTGCAGAGGCACCAGCAGCGCCTGCAGAGGCACCAGCAGCGCCTGCAGAGGCACCAGCAGCACCTGCAGAGGCACCAGCAGCGCCTGCAGAGGTACCAGCAGCGCCAGCAGTGGTACCAGCAGCTCCAGCAGAGGTACCAGCAGCGCCAGCAGTGGTACCAGCAGCGCCAGCAGTGGTACCAGCAGCGCCAGCAGTGGTACCAGCAGCGCCAGCAGTGGTACCAGCAGAGGCACCAGTAGAGGTACCTGAAGGCTCACCAGCGATGTTGTCATTGCTATCTGTATGAGAAACAAGTGGTTATTATACGTGACGATATACACGTCTGCCTATTCTTTTGCTTGCACTCAATTCGTCTTACGTGACCTTTTTCTTTCATTCCTCAGACACAACTAACTAGCTAACTAGCTAAATAGTCTATGAGGTACCAAGACGTCATCTTAGTACTCCATAGAGTTCCATTCATCACACAGCACAGACATGATTCATTCGTTCATTCGCTGTCATGTAGGGCGTTAATCGCCGAAAGGATCGTCTCGCAGTCCGTCCTCTACATGACACGCGTGCAGGGCGACTACCAAATCACCAAAAGGAACGTCTCGCAGTCCGTCCTTTACATGACCATCGTGTAGGGCGATTACCAAATCACCAAAAGGAACGTCTCGCAGTCCGTCCTCTACACGTCAAAACACACATAATACGGGCACGACATCCGTTATACGTGGGTGTCAAAGCCACTCTTTGTGAGACTGGTTAGGTACCTCGCAGTTTACCTAACGTAGACGTCTCGCAGTCCGTCTACAGTCTCACCCCAAGATCTACCTGTCACAAGGCAAGCGCGCGCGGCTATAAAACAACACGCTACACGTCCATCGGACGGCACCTGATGTGCGTACACAGCACGCGTCTTTCGGGTCAGCACCCGAGGCGCACACACAAGCGCGCGTCCTCCGGGTCAGCACCAGGGGCACATACACATGCACGCGTCGGGGCGCATACAAGCACGCGTGTTCCGGGACAACACCCGAAGCGCACACGCGGCACGTGTCCTCTGGGATAGCACCCGAAGCGCGCACGCGGCACGTGTTCTCCAGGGTAGCACCCGAAGCGCACACGCAGTACGCGTACTCCAAAACCAGGTACTCCAGGGCGCCAGCCTATGGGGCGCACCGGATCCGGGCTGCATCAGCCAGCATAGCAAGTACATGCCTCACACTCACTCGCACGGGTACACAACACATGTGCAACCAGATCTTAGAAAAGAAATAAAAGGACATTAGAGGTTTGGTTGGAACTTCTCAAAAACACCACACAGTTCTCAACTTCACTAGCCTTTCCACCATGTATTGAACTTTGGCCTGTTTGTTAAATCGAATGATTTAACACTTAAAGAAACCTGCAAGGCCTATGAACTAGTTTTGTTTGACATTAGAAGGGGTAGGTCAGTTACCTAATATGTCGATTTAGTACCGACTCGGCCTAACCTGACCAGTTGTTTTGAAACTCAGATCAAGGGACCGGTCGGTCACTATTTATTTATTTAACACATGGAAAACTAACAGCTGTACATAGAGTGAACAAAAGAAGCCAAGTTAGTTACATAAAGCCAATTACAGCGTCAGTAACAATTATTATTGTGTCCTAATTTCTTACAGAAAGAACAGACGGGTTTAGCATTACTATTACAATCGTTTGACCGCAATTAACACATTTGATTTCAGATCTACTAGAATTGTTAATTATGTACTTTAGTCATAAATTGATGAGTCAGATTCATCAGACTAAGGGTTATCAAATTTACGAATAGACATTAAGTGGCTAAAAAGGAGACGTAGGTTGTCGCTAGGTCAGATTGATAATTACTGCGCACACCTGTACGTCACAGATACCGTGTATCACTTTTTGAACCATAAGTTATTCGCTTAACCATCTTACTACACGTAACTTTAATAAAAATGAACGATGCGCATAGTCAGCATAAGACAACAATTTAATTAGACGTGGTGTTTATAGCGTCGTGAGTTTGGGCATAAATAATCTTTTGCGGACACAACGACGCACAAATAAAAAATTTGATTTGAACAACTTACATTTCTGAACTAGTTTCAATAATGAGCGATCATTTGTAGCCTACTCGGTAAACCACGTACGAGCATCAGCTAGAAACAATTACAAAAGGCGTTCATGATCGCTGCAATTATTTGATGTTTTGTTCGATCAACTTCGTCACACCACCATTAATATTTTTCACGCTAAGATCGATGCTAGAAATAAAATATTGGTCAGATCTCACCCGGTTAGACAGATCGCGTTCACCATGTGGTTCACCGGCGCGATCCATCAAGTCTGACCGGCACAGAGCTCTTTCAAAGTAGGTGGCACACGTATCCGGAGTCCATTCTCTTCTCCATGGTACCTTGTATTCGCTTACGGCGAACCGAGAACCAGCTGTAGCTCATACGCCCATGAGCAAGCGCTATCACCACACAGTAGGAGTGGCGTACGTGACCGCGGTGCTCGCGCCGATCGCCTTAGCAACAGCGACACAACGCGCTCGGCACGGCGCTGCGATATCGAAGCAGTCTGGCGCCGGGAAGGCGGCGTCGGTGCGCCACGCTCGAACCGTAGTGTAATCATGTGAAAATACCCTCCTAGAATTATTGAAAGGTTTTCGTTAGGACTAGTTATTATCGTTACGATTGAAAACACTGAGCACTGGGTAACATATGAGGTTTTGGCACAATACATTTTACAAAACTCGACAAATAGTCCACTATGTTTTCAGGAGTTAATTTACCATTCCTCGCCGGACGTACGAACGTGCATATTCAGCACAGGTAGAATATTTGTCAGACTCGGTACACACAACATTGCACGGAATGTTCGCAATATCGACACAGTGGGCACAACGATTTAAACTCAATTTGGAATTTAACTCAATTTTAAATTGAACCATGTACGCATGGTGCTAGCCCACTCGCTGAGCCGGGTACAGGCTTCCCTTAAGGCAATGACCTACGCGAGCAAGACATTCACCATCCTCCCAATGATTACGCGATACAACTTCATCGCACCACGTGTAGACATCATAAACACTCAAATCAATATCAGAGAAAAACATTGGTTTGATCTCACCGTGATTATCATCATAGCGTCTAGAAAGCGTTTTGCTATGCTTATGGCGTCGTTAAGCGTCGGCAGCGGTGTGGCGGCAAAGTCTCTTCAAAACCTCATCCAACTTTGGTGACGAGGTAGTTCCCCAAGTAACACAGTCTTGGAGCTTTAAAACAAATCTGTCTATTGACAGTCTATTCATGGTTAATCTTTAGATAGCGGCTTTCTAAAGATGGTTCCAATAAAGAAAATGTATTCTTATAGAGTTTTTTTTCTCAAGCTTGATTATTTTTAGAGCATTTGTTCTATAACACACTTATTTTAGTACGTTTATAGGTATATTGAATGTTTTAAGATAAAATGGTCTACAAATAGCCTACAGGTACCTAACTTGAAGTAATTTTATAGATAAGTTGACATATTTTAAGATAAAACATTATATTTTAGCTATTGGTACTCTTAACTTTGTTTTTAAAGAGACTTAAGTCTAGATAAAATACTTTAATAGATATTTTAGAGTTTGTCTAGAAAAATGATAGTGAAAACGTGTATATAGTGGTTTTTTTCCTAAAAATGGCTAAATTAAGTGCATTTGTATTAAATATTTGAATTGGATAATTTTATGCAATGGAGACAGTGAAAGAAAATTAAAAGGTCTGGTGACTTTCGTCGAAAAATCGGTAGCGCACCTTAAGTAGAGTATATGCATACCTATTCAAATAGGTACTTTCTGAAGGTAGTTTTTACGAAATATGAAACAATAAATATTAACAGCTAATATCTAATGGTATTCACTAATTATTAAAATTTCGTAGTTATAAAAATACCTTTAAAAAGTTTCCCCTGAGGAGAAGACCTGAAGACCTGAAGTCATGCAATGCTTGCATGCATGTGTTAGATTTATACCGATGTAATAATATATAACAACGTAATTCGTGTTGTAATATAAAGTAATAATTAATTTCTGATTAAATGCAGTAGAAGTATAGTAAATAACATCATTTTAAATAGAATAAAGTGTGTTTAAACTTTGGATAGCAAATAAGTATGAATCACATTTGCTTGTCATCATTCTTCTCCCATGAATCATACTTGTTTATCGCCGCTTATAAAAGCGAGTGTTCCGACTTCATTGGGGGACACTTTTGATCGAAACGTTGATCGGTACGGAGCTCTCGAAGAAAATAATAAGATAAGTATAACTATGATGATAACTATGAAAGGCTATGTATATGTATAATTTTAATATTAAATTATATGTCCCTAGTTGTTATGACATGAATGATGTAACCTAAAATTGTAAAATATTACTGATTTTAAAAGAGTGTTCATGGAGTTTCTTGCTCGTTCTTCTCCATAGAAATCTACCCTTTGGAATGAGCAACTAGATTCAACTTTCTGACTGACTCTGACAATTCAAAAGTACCTGTAAAAGGTTGAAATTGAAATAAATGATTTTGAGTCTGAAATATTACAATAAAATATATGTTTCCTAAACAAAGTATTTTCATTTCACTATTCTGTTCTAAAATAATAATATTCTTTGACTATATAAGTATGTGTATTTAATATAGAGCTATTAATTGCTTTTTAGTGTTGCCAATTATACCCTTTATTCTGACATCAGAAGTGGGATGCCATGTGCTAAACTAATCTTACTATATTTTCAGGGTTATTACTATATACTGAAATGGAACCAGAGATTCACCTAAAGCTGCTTACTACTATCAAAGAAGCGTTGTCCAGTAAGAATCGGCAGGATGACGTGGCTCTCCCGATATTCGATCCCGCCACCACTGACAGCGGCGTAGTGGCGTGGTGTGCAGACAATGACAAGCTTGGAAAGAGTTTGTTTGGAGCAACTTAACTAAAGTCGCAAAGGGAGGTAAGGCCCCCAAGGGCTCTGCTTTAATATGGTACAAGTCCTAGCAACCCCAAGAAGGTCGATAATAGGAAAATTTCTGTGCTGTATTAACTTGAATGTACCCACAAGAAAAAAAAAAAAAGAAAATCTCGGTTTGATTGTATAAAGCTGTAATTTATTGTTCAGACTCGTCAACATCAGAATTTTAGTTTAGTTTTCTGCTTACGTAGAGACTAAAAAGCGACCATTAGATCAATTACCTGAGAAACGTTTTATGCCAATCCCAAAATTGGATGAGAAAACTCAGAAAAAGAAATGTTATACTTCCATGTGATGAAAAAAAAAAAAAGAAAAATAAATTACAGTTTTAATAAAAATACATGATGTAACAACTTGTATTTTGAACGTGTAAATTCGACCAAACAGCAATTAAACTTTCAAAGATCAATGACTAGATGTTCGAGTCAATACTTTATGTAATGTTTCAAACTTTAAGCCCACTAACGTTACAATTCGCAACATGTCTATTGACCTATTGTCGACACAGGAGTAAGTTGTAGCATTATACGGGAATCTATTGCCAAACGACTAAATTATATATTCTTACCATACTCAATATACGTTAGTAGAATTAGTAGAATAGGTAACGTAACGGTAAAATGATGGTATGTGGGAACAATTCACACACGGCAAATTAATATTTTTGCAACTATCACAGTGACAGTTAAATTTGTAGATGTTTGTATACAACTAGATTTACATGTGGCCCGTGACCAAGACTTTCCATATGATCTTCTTATTGGTAGGAATGTGGTTAATCATCCTGACATTCAAATCACTGTAGATACTGAAGGGCTAGCATGGAAAAAGATTTTTCCTGTTGGCACTGAATTTAGTTTGTTCGTTATTTAGAGCATCACATGCCAAAAGATACGTCTTAACCGTAATCAATATGTTAGCTACTAGGTGTGGTAATGTGTCAGACTGGCCGAGCGTTTTGTGGAAAATCCAATTGTCCTTAAACACTACTGTACAGCAATCAACTGGCTTTTCACCTATTAGGCTGCTTATAGGCAGAAACTCTAACATCCCGTGTATACAAGCTCGATTAGATGAAGTAATACTAGATAATAATATAATTATTAACGTAACGACCGATCATCAGTTAGCACATCAACGTCTTAAAATTGTTGCCGATACATTCAAAGACCGCTTTGGCCAAACGCGTAGAGATAACATAAATTATAGCGTAGGTGATACTGTTTATGTAAATCAAGACCATAGGCGACATAATAAACTAACAGCAAAATTTAAGGGACGTTACGAAATTATGAACATATTAGATAATGCCAGGTTCTCATTAAGGGGTATTGGAAATCAGAGAAGTATAATAGTTGCAAAAGAAAAAAAAAATCGCCTATGGCCTGGATAGTGGACTGAACAAAACGCTGTAGTACATTTATTATAATATTATTTTAAGATATGATTGTATTATGGATGGATTAAAACCTTAACTGTGGTATATTATGACATTCACTGGCTGCGGGTGATTAAGCTTCACTGACTGCGGGGTGTTTGGTCTACCCAGTAAGGTCTGATTATTGATTATACAATGACGATTATGAGACGATTACTGATATTGTAATTATATTAGTATATATTGTATTAATATTAGTTTTTGACATGATTGTATTATTATGGATGGATTAAAACCTTAACTGTGGTTTATTATGACATTCACTGGTCGCGGGTGATTAAGCTTCACTGACTGCGGGTGTTTGGTCTACCCAGTAAGGTCTGATTATTGATTATACCATGATGATTATGAAACCGATTACTGATATTATGTAAACAAAATGTACCTTTATGTAATAAGAATATTGTGTTTGTACTTCGAGAGCGAAGTACTTGTCAGTATGGCCGTGTTAGATTTATACCGATGTAATAATATATAACAACGTAATTCGTGTTGTAATATAAAGTAATAATTAATTTCTGATTAAATGCAGTAGAAGTATAGTAAATAACATCATTTTAAATAGAATAAAGTGTGTTTAAACTTTGGATAGCAAATAAGTATGAATCACATTTGCTTGTCATCATTCTTCTCCCATGAATCATACTTGTTTATCGCCGCTTATAAAAGCGAGTGTTCCGACTTCATTGGGGGACACTTTTGATCGAAACGTTGATCGGTACGGAGCTCTCGAAGAAAATAATAAGATAAGTATAACTATGATGATAACTATGAAAGGCTATGTATATGTATAATTTTAATATTAAATTATATGTCCCTAGTTGTTATGACATGAATGATGTAACCTAAAATTGTAAAATATTACTGATTTTAAAAGAGTGTTCATGGAGTTTCTTGCTCGTTCTTCTCCATAGAAATCTACCCTTTGGAATGAGCAACTAGATTCAACTTTCTGACTGACTCTGACAATTCAAAAGTACCTGTAAAAGGTTGAAATTGAAATAAATGATTTTGAGTCTGAAATATTACAATAAAATATATGTTTCCTAAACAAAGTATTTTCATTTCACTATTCTGTTCTAAAATAATAATATTCTTTGACTATATAAGTATGTGTATTTAATATAGAGCTATTAATTGCTTTTTAGTGTTGACAATTATACCTAATATTCTAACACATGCAAGATTCGTTTTATAACATTTTGATTATATAGGTACCTGAGGTCATGCAGTATCTCGAGCGCTTTTGTTAACTATTTAGGTATCAATACGACACTATTTACTACGAATCCATCCACTTTTGTATACCAGCCTTATGTTAACACTTTGCGTCTTTGGCACCGCGCCGCCGGCGTATATCTATACATACCTACCTACTATTATACCTACTATTTTTCACATTGTCTATAAATAAAACAGAAATATCTTTTACTTACCCTCTTGAATTAATTAATTAAATTGCTCTGTTACTGCATAAAATGGTCTTCGTTCACAACACATCAAATTACCTGTTCACTGATGAACGTCTAGAAATACTGCGAGAAGATAAAAAAGATTATAGAGATGACAGTTACTAGGTAATCTTAAACCACTCATAAATCTGTTTATTCTTTCACTAGATAGTTTAGTATGTTGCAAGTGAAATTATTCTTGTCATAGAGCTAGAGCCATACTACAGAAAATTTTCTAGAGTGTTTGTTCTATTAAATTCGTTTTTCTAGTAAATTTTATCTTAACGCCATTTTTATTGCCTATTTTTACTTCAAATGATTTTCTTTACATATTTTAATGCTTATTTTTATGTTTTAATCATTAAATTATGTCTAATTAAATATTTAATATGTTTAAAATTACTATATTTTTAATAAAATTAGTATATTAAACATTAAAATGCAATTTAAAAAATTTGCATAAAATGAATAATATTCATATTTGGAAAAACAAATATTAAATCATACATTTACAGCGGGCGCTCTTATTTTAAGAGAGTTTTACATAATATTCGACGATAGAATTTCAATCGCATAAAGAAATGCTTGTTTACCCATCATTAACTAGCTAAAACACAAGTAATGTAAGAAATAAGAAATTTGTTACGCCATGATGCAATACAATAAATAAGTTTAAATAACTCTTGTAAGTTCTGCGCCATTATGTGTCGTTGTCTATTACAAATCAAATGTAACTTAAAGTTGTTAGTCTTGAGTTAATTTTGGTTTAAAAACTTGACGAGTAAAGACTTCTTCAAAGGTCTCAACTTTATCTATAAACTATCTACTAGTAAAATTTGTGGTCTATAAACAGTTTAGTGAGACACTAGAAAAATCTCTACAGACAATTTGAAAATTTACAACTCTTATCTCTATCTATTCATGTTTTCTTAACTCATTCTTATGAGAAGGGACAAGGTTGTGCCCACTTTTACTAAACTGTGTCTATAAGCGTTCTTGAATATTACTTGGGAGATATTTTACTCTAATGGTAGACAATAAAATTAAATTCTATTAGATATCTAATAGTCCGTTTTTAGACGCGATTGTGTTACTTGGGTCGTAACGTATGAACCTTTTTTCTTGTAATTAACCTCCAAAACCACTGCAATAAAACACGGTAACCAAAACACTTCTTCAAATTAATAGAATCGGAGATAGCATTCTAGCGGCGGTATGCTATTACGAATTGACAGTTGTTTTCATTAATAGCAGTCAGTCGCGACATAATGATGCCCAATACATTTTTCACGGAAACATGAGGGTAGAATCGAAATCCACCATGACAACGATTAGAGTTGACCGTACGTGACCTGCTACGACGTTTACACGAGGTGTCAACTCGTATTGTTCGACCGCGAAGAACGTCCCGACATTATAAAATCAAAGATGAGGGTACTTACGGTTTAACGACGTGTACACTTAACATTAAAATATTTGAACAAAATAGCGGTTACAACTTTAAGAAGAACATACACGATTTTACCACAAAACAGGAAGCGACAGCGAGCAAGGCGTCGTGTTTTATTGTGAGGCAATTGTGAACCATACGCGTGTCGCAGGTCACTGTGACGGCAACACCTAGCCACACAGCGAGGCGATTGTGAACCATAGGAACGTGTCATGGTTCACTGCGATGGCTACACCCAGCTCCAGAGCGAGGTGGTGTCATAACCAGCTTTTCACGGAGTATTGTTATTTGAAGTTAACGGATGTTTGTGTTGGTATCAAGGCTAATAATTGTGAGCAAATGAGTTCAATCCCACTTCTGATATTAGAAACCAGAAGGGGAAGACATTAAAAAAAAGACAATTATAAACAACCTAAGACTAATTTATTCCAAAATAGACTTAGTTCCAACAATATTTCAATAACTCGAGCGAACACAAATATCCGTTAGCATTTATATCAAGAAATACACAAGTACACAATATATGGAACGAACTCACTGTAAGGTAGTGTAGGTACCAAACCCTTTCTGTAGGACGACTCAGCAACAAGTGAACCTGAATCTTATAGAGCACGCGCTTTTATAGTACTCAGGTACCCTCACAACCAAAAAAATATTAAAATGCCTAACAATAGGGTACATTTCATTGCATTGCAAAATTGCCTATGAGATTTTATGCTGGCACTTCACATGGCGTATTTGTACAAATATTCGCCTTATTTGGATAATACAAAATTTACCTTACAGTAATTGAAATAAAGTCAATTTTCTATTATCCAAATAAGGCGAATATTTGCACAAATACGCCATGTCAAGTTCCAGCATAAAATCTCATAGGCAATTTTGCAAGTAAGTACCTATTTACTTATTTATTATAAATTCAATTTTCTGTTCATTCGCTAAGTAGGTAGGTATACTACTATGAAATAAAATCCTATCCTGTTCCGTCTTTATACTTTTTGTTACGAGGAACCAACTAGAACGGTAGGTACAGACGCCAGTACATCAACCCATACTGTTCGGGGTTGAGGTGAGTTAAAGATAAACTAGGGTTGAAGATTATAAAGATAACTATATTTCAGTGACAAATGGGAAAAACGATTAAAACTAATGAGGTGAATAAGATGAGATTGAGTCGCGCCCGATATGCTATCCGATCACGTACTGACTGTTTTACTTAGGTAATTAATAAATATACAATGCATAGAGCGCGGTGTCGCAATTACGCTGACAAGTTTATAATTGTTCGGTGATTGACCCGAACATGCTCCCGAGGGAGAAAAAGATGAGGTTAGTAAGTAGGTATAGTTAGATGGGTAATGAAATTAATATTAACAAGGTGAAAACAATGTTCAAGTAACACTAAAACAGTAATGTAGGGTTAGTTATGTTAAAGATGAGGTGAAAGTAACATTACAAATTAGATTAACAGTGTAAATCAGGAAGAGAAAACACGCGAAAGATCGGTGAAGAACCTCTATCTTCCTTTGTTTGTAAACACTCACTAGATAGCGCTAGTCGCTTAGGATCACTTTTCACTGATTTACTACTAGATTGCCCATTTTCCCTAACTTCACTACACTCAATCACAACACTTTCTGGAACGTCGTGTGTAGATGGCAACGCAGTCGCCGTCGCCGCAGAGGCTGTCGTCCGCTGTGCTGTAGGAGTTGAACGGTTTCCTTTACGTTGTGTTCGTCGCCAACATTTAAAACAGTAAGCTGCCCCCAATAACAAGATTCCCGATAGGGTGAGATATATAGCAACATACTGATGGACATCGTGGTAGGAGATATTGGTGCTCAACGGTTCACTCTGCTTCATGATCTCAAGACTTCTCTTAATAGCTTCAAATTGCCTAAGGTTGTCTGAGTTATTGGGATTAAGATCATATGAGATTTCTGGCATGGTGATATTAATTATGTGATTAATTGGTGACATTTCTGGCGAGATAATCTTTGTCGTCGTGCTAACTTTACTAGTCAATCTTTTGTTTGAATACACCATAAAATCTTCTGTTTTTACTAAACAGCCTTCCCCAACACGCAACAGACCGGCCTCTGATAACCTAACTGAATTAACTTGATTTTCACACAGTAGTTTGACGTTGCATTCATTGCAGCATAAATAATAATATTTGTTTTCTGATGTTAACTCTCTCCAGTCATTCTTGCACGAGGTAGTTTTAGTTTTACAAGTTCTTGTGCCTGGAATCGTCTCACAAAGACTATGATCATCTTTCATGTGGTGAATAGGTCTTCTGATATGACACAGAATAGTCACAGGGTTTTGTAATACGCATGACTGCAGATCCGTGTCTGTGATAGTTAAGTACGAATCTTTTCTCATGTTGATGGCTGCTAATTCAGAGATAGTTTCGACCTTCATCATCATGTTGTCTTTCACAATGCGTGGAATCGGGATAAGATTGAATACCTCGTAAAGATCCCTTTCAATCAGGGGTATTTTTATTTCTACAATTAGGTATTTTCCAGAGCATTTGGCTCTTACTTTGAGCAAGCTGTAAAGATCTTTAAGATTAAAGTTGTCGACAGGAACTACCAAATCTCCAGATATTTGTGCTGATATTATACTTAGCTCTGACCTGAGCTGCTTCGGAGATATCAAATGAAAATCTAATTTTCCATTATAAATATCAGTAACTGTATCTAAAATTGAGTCCTGGATTCGTCGAAGGGTATATAGCAAGTTGTTGGCAGTAAAAGCCGTGGTTATGAAGTCTGTGATGACAGTTATGTTTTGCACTTGCTGAGCGAGATTTTTATAAGAATCTTGGAGATAATTAAGCTTTTGATTTATTATTTTGTGATGTTTGTTTATAGTATTCTCCATCCTTTTCATGAGGTTAAATTCAGCTTCTACGACCGACGTTTGGTTTTTCCAGAGGTTGTACAAATGGTTTTCATTATGTTTTAAAAGGTCAATATCCTTCTCATATTTTTCTGCATATCGTTGGTCCAACACTCCGAATAAACTATTTGCAACGTAGCCTACACCGTCTATTAAGCCGCGTCGCCGACGTTTCTTATTAGTCATAAACGAGCCATTTATAATAACAATATTATCGTAATGACTCGTTTATGACTAATAAGAAACGTCGGCGACGCGGCTTAATAGACGGTCGCCGAATCGGAAAACCATTTGACCAATACTTTACAGAGTTCCACAATAATCATATGACTTTGCTAACTTTTGGCGATCAAACTTGCCGGAAATAATAGATAGTTCTGATGGACTTCAAAATGAAGACTTTGACTTTAAACAACCGGAATCAACCAAAACTTTAGGTCTTCGGTGGGAACCAAAAAATGATCACTTTATCTTTCATCCTATAGAATTTATCTCTCAAGGCATCCTTACGAAAAGACAATTCTTATCTCAAATATCTAAAATTTTTGACCCTTTAGGCTGGCTAGCACCAGTCACAATAAAATTAAAGATCTTGTTCCAAGAATTATGGAAATCAGACCTGGGTTGGGACCACCCTGTTCCTCAAGAAATCGCGTTAGAGTGGAATACAATAAAAGCCGATCTATCTCATATATATCTATTTAAAATACCACGTTGGATTCAAACCCAGGAAAATGATACCATCGAACTCCATGGCTTTTGCGATGCTAGCACAAAAGCATACGCTTGCGTCGTGTATTGCAAAATACAGAGAGAAAATGCAACCCACGTGACCCTAATTGCAGGAAAATCAAAAGTAATACCGTTGAAAAAACCACAATCAATCCCGCGTTTGGAACTTTGCGGCGGTCTCTTGCTATCAAAACTTATGCGAAAAATTATCTTATCCCTATCGAGCTACAAGATGAATGTTTATGGTTGGGTTGATTCAACAGCTGTTCTAGGTTGGTTAAGTGGCGAACCAGAGAAATGGAAACCCTTTGTTGCGAATCGAGTGAGGGTTATCACTGAAACAATCCCTAAAGATAACTGAAATATAGTTATCTTTATAATCTTCAACCCTAGTTTATCTTTAACTCACCTCAACCCCGAACACATACCAAACTGTCAAATTTTCCCAATTAAATATGAACCTTATTCTTTTGTAATAACGTTGAAAATCTATCAAAATAATTTGACATTGTTGTAGCTTGATATGCATGCCGCTGTACCTACCTTTCCTTTGATTTGTGTTGTGATTGTGTGTTCCCTTTATACCTACACATTATTTCAAATTTATCTGAATAAAGGCAAAAGAAAGTAAATTTATATACCTACCTATCTACCTAATATATGTACCTAGGTGTAATTATAACTAGTTATAGCACCTACAAAATATTGTAGCGTTGACATTTATTTATTTATTATATATTTTACTTGACATTTATTTATTTATTATTTATTTATTATATATTTTATTTATTATTTATTATTTTTATTCATTTATTATTTATTATTTTTATTCATTTATTATTTATTATTTTTATTCATTTATTATTTTTATTTTTTATTTATAATTGATTTATTATTTATTTATTATATATTTTATAAATAAAAACTCAAGTGTAGGTAGTTGCACACAATTTATTAAATAGTTTATAATATTTACAATCTTTGCGACTAGTCGCTGTCGCTCCCAAGAAATGAATGTCCCATCCAATGCTTTACTGCCTATGGCTAACTTGGTCAATCCCCACTTTCGTATCAAACCATAAAATACTCCCGTGCTGCGCGCGCCATCTGAATTGGCGCGCTCCGCGTTAGTTAAATTTAAAACTATAAACCAATCAGAAGCCAGCACGGAAATATGTATTCTCAATTTAACAACTATTTTCTTATGAAACATTAATTAAAATCATGACATTCGGCCATCCGACGTAGTGCAACTCCCGGTGCACACTCAATCAACCAGTCATTCTCCTTTTAAGTTCATAAAGGAGGACGACTTGTCTATTGGCTTATATAAGTTAAGTTAAAACACAAATAATGTACTTTTAAAATGAAACTTAAATATAGTAAATTATACATACATAACTAATATTATGTCTAGCAATCAACAACATGGAAAACAAGAAAATACTTAAGTAGTTTATTACAATTTGCAATCATGAATCAATATTTTGAACAAGATCTAAACATAATTAATTATAATAACAAAACTAACATCTAGCAATGAACAACATGGGAATCAAGAAAAATGCTTAGTTCATTAAAATTTGCAATCATGACATTCAGTTTATATTCTCAACTTTCTTTACTAGTCATTTGTTTGCGTCGCTTGAGCTCAGAAAGAGGCATTTCATATTCTTGATCACTGTCAGAAGATTTTACAAGACTTATCGGATTCTAACTCGTTATAGTTGTTACTTATCCACGGCCTTATTCTGTCAGCTGCAACGACACTCAAATAACCTTTTATTTTTACTGTAACCCGGAATATCTGCGATCTTATACCTATAACTACCTAATGATTTAACTATAATATATGGGCCAATTTTTGGCAAGAGCTTTGTACTTTTGCCTTTGTTGTAGAAATTAGTTCTGGTTATTTTAACCAAGTTACCTTTAAAACCACGGCGGGAGCCCGTCCACTATTGTATTGATTTTTTGTTAGTCTTGATTATTTCTTAATTTTTTTTTTATATTCTCAGGTTTAGTTTCTTCGACACCAATGTTGAGCTTGACAGAAGTACTGTCTCCGAGTTTGACACCGAACAGGGCTTCCGACGGAGTCTTTTGGGTTGAGGCATTGACAGTGGCATTTAAGTTCTACTGTATTCTTCCCGTGTACGTGTCCCAGTCACGTTCGTAATTGCCTATGTTATATTTAGTCAGAGAATCTATACAAGCTGTAACAAATATAACGCAATTCCTGAAAGTAGTTGATTCAGAATCGGCTTCTGAATCCATTTCCGTCATTAAAAATAGGTGTTAAATTTTGACGGAAAAATCTTTTAATTAACTTAAATTGGAAGCACAGTATCATGACAAGTTAGTACAATTCTTAATTCAAGGAAATTTAAACCATAACGCAGCGCAATAAAGCCTACTTAAACGCACGACATAATTTGTAGTTCACACATAGCTCGTAATACACACACATTAAATAATATCAACGCATTTTACTTCAAAGGTAGTGAGCATCAAAATAGGTAAATTAAAGAAATTCCAACCTTGGCTCCAATGAGTAAGGATTATTGAAATGCACGACCCAACATAGTTCGGTCATCAGAGTTACACATAAACAATTTTTAGGGATTTTAAAATAAATACAATTAATTTAAAGAAATTTAGAACTTATTTCAAAGAGATAAAGCATTTGTCGGCTACCCCTTTGAGTTTTATGCGAAATGCCGACAAACGCGCCGCCGCTGCCGCCCGACTAACATGAGTACCTAACATCAAAAGCTAGTCATCCGCCGGTAGCGATCTAATGTAGTTGTTGCTTGGCTAACTTCTCCGTCATACTCTTGTTTCGCGCGATGGCTTTCCGCTATACCAACATCCAGTACACGGAGATGGTGAGGACCCTGGCTCGTTGTCTGGATAATGTCGCGTTAGCTTGTCGGGAGTTTAATGCCCGTTATGGCTGCAGTGTGAGTGCCAGGACGATGCTTGCTGCCACTCAGCGACTGAGGGACTCTGGGACTTTCTTTCCAAATACGGCTTTGGACACGGAGACGAATGTGCGGACTACTCGACTGCAAGAGCGAGATACCTACCTGCGGTTCCTGCAGGAGACTTTGCCAGACTTACTAGATGACGTCCCTGCCGGTCTTTTACGTGACATGTTTTACCAACAAGACGGTGCTCCCGCGCATTTCACGTGGACCGTTCGACGGCATCTGGATGTGGAGTATGGCAGTCGTTGAATAGGTCGCGGAGGACCTGTACCGTGGCCTCCCAGATGGTTTGACTTAACGCCACTAGACTTTTATTTGTGGGGTCGCATAAAATCGCTCGTGTACGTCAGTCAATGTACAAGTGTCGATGAACTTAAATCGAAAATTGAAGAAGCATTTGTGACAGTGAAACGTGACACTGAAGTGCTTACAAAATTAAAACACAATTTAAGAAAGCGTGCAAATAAGTGCATAGGCCAAGGCGGTGGTCATTTTGAAAGTATAATGAAAGTGGATCGCCGAAATAGTGTAAATTAATTAAGTGTAAAGTGTAAATAGTTCAGTCACGTAAGTACCTACTTCTTCCTATCAATACGATTGTATTCTAATCACTGTAAATGAAAAATGATTCAAATCTTTTAAACACGCCGTCTTTGAATATTTTTGTAGTAGGTACAAACAATAAACTGTACCTAAACACAACTTTTCGCGTTCGCGCCGCGCGGGTGTGACATCTCTAAAGATAGATACCTAGGTAGATACTCGTAAAAACGACACGCGACGAACGAAACGGCGGCTGCGCGTAGAGCGTAGAGACAATTCAAAGCCGGTCTAAAGCCTGTGAAAGTGTGATGGAAAGATTGAATTTTACACGGTGATATCGCATAGGTATCACTACCATATCTAGCTAAAGTAACGTTTGGTCGTTGAATTCGTACGGTCATTAACTCATTACGGTCAATAGTCATAGGTACCTAACGCAGTAATGCCTACACCTACCTACAGTTCAAGCTGGTGAAGCGGCCTTGCCGTGTGTGCACGCGCCGCTAGCATTGAACAAACATAAATAGGTACCTACTTCAATGCTAAACCTAATTTTAAGGTTCGTAAAGCACACGTGCACATAAATAATATCAAAGCATTTTACATTTGAAGTAGAGCGCGTTTAATAAAACAGTTGATGTAAGAGAATTTAATCCATTAGTCCCAACAACAAGGCTTATTTAAATGCACGACCGATTTGTATTCCGCATGTCTCATTAATTTGTCGAGAAATTAATGTCGAAAATAGTAGACAATTTTCTGGTACCTAGTACCTCCGTCCTTTGCAAATGTAAGAGTAATGTGATAAGCGAGAGGCACAAAACCGGCTTTCCCTTTACATGACGACAGGCGCGCTACACCCGGTCCCCGGCCGGCCATCATCAAAGTAGGTATTTTTCCGTGCGCGGGCACCGGGCACTCGGCAGCGAAGTTTGCTGTTTGTGGTTTAAATCTTTTTATGTTTCAATTATTAATTAGGTATGACCCAAATCTTTAACACAATTTGTTTTTTTTTTTCACGTAGGTAATAAGCAGTACTAATTTTTTATTTATTATGAATGATTTCAGGCACAATGTAAATTTTTATTGAATAAATTAAATTGAAATTGAAGTAAACACGACCTATTTATCAGGTAGCTGATATTGCGATAGTTACGCATCTGAGATTATTTTCAACCGACTTCAAAAAGTTCTCAATCGACTGTATGTTTGTTACGCTATTTCTCCGGCAAATTTAAATCGATTTTGAAAAATCTTTTTTTAATGGACAGGGTATGCCTCAATCTTTGGAGTACTTTCAATCTCTGTTTTAAAGTGTCTTAATGGATTTCGATAAGAAGGAGGTACTAAAAAGCGGAAAATAAAAAGCTTTTTCACAAATAAGACAACCGCCTTCAAAAACTTAAAAGTGAAAAATAACTTTAGCACAGAACACACATGACTTAAGTATCGGAAGTCGGTGGCTTTGTTTCGTTTGTTGTTTTGTATTGCTTCTCTTTTTTATGAAAAAGCTTTGTTTTACCGTTCAAGCCGGCACCCGCCACGCCCGCGCCGGCGGTTGCCGAACGGAGCCCGTTTTGTACTTCACATCGTAAACGGGTAAAAAGTAGCTGTATTAAATGCGTCCCCTTCACTAAGCTTAAAATTTTAGATTCGTGTTGAACTTGAATCAATCGTAAAAGTAAACAAAATTATTTGAAGTCCCAAGCCTGTGCACGTGTGATAGAAAGATGGAATCATAATGTTATTTGCTAGAAAACTATCAATAATTACATGGTAAACTCAATTTATTATCAAAAGTTATTCTTATCGGTCTGTGACATGTTAGGTACGTAAAATTCGTTCATTGAACTAACGCCTAACTTATGCCTACTGCACTGGTCAGCTGGCGGGCGCTCGAGTGTGTGCACGTCGGTCGCTAGCATTGCATGAGTGTGTGCGTAGGGATGTTGTAGGTGTAGGACGCACATACGTTTTGCGTTTAGTAAGGATAACTATTTTATAAAAAAAGACTGGGTTTGGTTTACATTTATTAAATTACGGATGTTGTTTTAGACTTATAATTTAATATTCTAATTGGGGTGTCTGAGGTATAGCGTTAAATAAGATACACGTTGTATATTTAGTCAGAGAATCTAGTATTGTTCGATTATATTTTTCGGCTTGACCATTCGCTCTGGGACACGCTACGGCATTTAGAACGTTTTATTCCGTGAGAATCACAAAATCTTTTAAATGCTGCGGAACTGAAAGACGTTCCGCGATCAGATATGATTCTAGACGGAAGTCCAAAATCATAGAAAATATTTTCAAGAACCTTAAGCGTATTTTTAGTTTGTCGTTTTCACCGGTTTTACAAATACATACTTCGTAAAGGCATCTACTATAGTTAAATTATACATATTACACTTTCTGCTCTTCACAAAGGTGCCTAGATGGTCAATATGAATAGTGTGTAATGGAATGTCTATCTTTGTCATAGGGAACAAATGACCTGTTTGTTTAGCAGCATTGTCTTTATTGTATGCACTTTAAGCAGGAACTTACGTATTTTTTTATGAATCGTCGCATTTTAGGGAACCAGAACTGTGATTTGAATTCGCTCAGTAGTCTTTGTTATGCCCAAATGACCTATGTTATCATGATTTTGAATGATTTGGAATCGTGCACTTCGAGGAACAACGAGACGCAACGCATTGTCAACCTTTCTGTAAATTTTATGATTTTTAAAAACATAATTTTCTCCATTTTCTTCGACTCCTCGTCATTAACAGGACCAAGAACTAGCTATCCTTGGTATTAGGTCTCGTTTAGTAAGGGTTGTCTGAGAGCATGACAATCAGATACTACTTTAAACGTGAAATTTGGATAGTTTGTGTGTACTTCGACTAAACCAACCTTCACTAAGGACGTGGGAGCAGCAACCCTAAGGTGTAAATTGCAACCTAATGTTGATTCCGTACTAGGACATTTTTAAAAAGCAACTGAAATTTATCTTTCATCACTGTCACGTACGGGAGTTCTGTGACGTCTTGACCTACAAGTAACGGAAACTGCATGAACTCGTCATTGACAACTAGAACCTCAACGTTAGTGTCTATTTCATCTAATATGAGCGTTATGTAGCTTTTATATGCCGGTGTGACTGATGAATTTCCAAAGCCCTTTATTGTTGGCAACTCGGTTAAAACTTTCGGTAAGTTCAGTTTGCAAGCATCAGATTTACGCATCAAACTGCATTCACTTCTAAAGTCTACATAGGCTACGAGCATCTGACCGTTAACGAGAACTTCTTTATGAAACTTTTAGCTTTCCATCTGTGCGAACAGCTAATGGTTCAAGCCTGCAGCTAGAGATGTCATGGCCGACCCTCTGGCATTTCTGACACTTGGTAAGTGGTTTAGGACAATTATAATATGAGTGACCCTTTTCCTTGCAATTAAAACACGTGATAATATCCGATGAAGATTGAGCAGAGTTGTTAACTGGCCGACTGCCGGTTGTACTTTCAAAACGTTTTTTTTCAAATTGGTTAGAGTCTGCCACACGTTGCGAACTGAGATAATTCAATAAATCCTCTGGTTCCCCGCAGTTTAACGCCTGAGCGCCAGTTCTAATCGATTTATCGACAATACCGTGAACTATACAATCTACGGCCTTTTTACCTACAATATCGCATCGGTTTATCAATGTTAGTTTGTCATAAAAATATTCCCGTATACTTTCATTAGCACGCGTGGTACGATTAAGCATCTCTTCGAGAAGCCGACCATAGTTTTGCTCATTAGGAAATGCTTTCCGAAGCTTCACCTGCCAATCATTCCAATTATAAATTACTGTTGGCAAAGCTTCTAACCATTTTTTTGCAAGTCCTGTTAATTTCTGGAGAGCAAAGTGGATGGTTTGCTTCTCGTCCCAGTCATAGATATTACTACATTCATTGACCTTATTTAACCAACTGTCAATACTTTGACTTTTACTAGACGGATCAAATTCCGGAACAATATTATTAAGCTGGTTGCTGTTCAGCCTCTGAGAACTCTTGTTCTTACTTAAAAATGAAATAAGCTTGGCTACCTCGTCGGCGGAAAATGCTGTATCCGAAAATGGTCCATTGTGAGATGTGGATGCATCGTTTTCTGAATGTACCTCCGTTTCAGCTTCAACCTTCTCTATAATCCAAGACGGCCTCGCTGCTGTATCAGGACCTCGTCGTTTTCGTGACTCTGAATATGGAGTCACAGTACTTTTCCGCTTCTTGGTAAGATTTCTTAGCCGATCCGGATTCATCCTCGAAAAGATCAAATAAAGGTAGTAACTATTAACGTACTTTTATTCGGACAACGAAAACGTATCTTTAGAGGGTACATAAATTCTTAGATATTACAAGCGACACACATGGCCACACTTGTGCTCACATGGCCCCTACAAGCGACACACATGGCCACACTTGGGCTCACATGGTCCCTACAAGCGACACACATGGCCACACTTGGGCTCACATGGTCCCTACAAGCGACACACATGGCCACACTTGGGCTCACATGGTCCCTACAAGCGACACACATGGCCACACTTGGGCTCACATGGTCCCTACAAGCGACGCACATGGCCACACTTGGGCTCACATGGTCCCTACAAGCGACACACATGGCCACACTTGGGCTCACATGGCCCCTACAAGCGACACACATGGCCACACTTGGGCTCACATGGCCCCTACAAGCGACACACATGGCCACACCTGGGCTCACATGGCCCCTACAAGCGACACACATGGCCACACTTGGGCTCACATGGCCCCTACAAGCGACACACATGGCCACACTTGGGCTCACATGGCCCCTACAAGCGACACACATGGCCACACTTGGGCTCACATGGCCCCTACAAGCGACACACATGGCCACACTTGGGCTCACATGGCCCCTACAAGCGACACACATGGCCACACTTGGGCTCACATGGCCCCTACAAGCGACACACATGGCCACACTTGGGCTCACATGGCCCCTACAAGCGACACACATGGCCACACTTGGGCTCACATGGCCCCTACAAGCGACACACATGGCCACACTTGGGCTCACATGGCCCCTACAAGCGACACACATGGCCACACTTGGGCTCACATGGCCCCTACAAGCGACACACATGGCCACACTTGGGCTCACATGGCCCCTACAAGCGAGTAAAACTAAACAAATTATCAGTGTTTTCTACCGACCTGACTAATGCAAAATGCTACCGCAGCAAAACACTATTGAGGAGTAGCCCCAACCAAGTGTTTCACATACGACGCATTTCGCCATTTTGTTTCTTCGGGCTGGAATTATCGAGGAGTTGCCTCGACCAAATGCCATCCCGATAACGTAAAATATACAGTCACATAAATACATAAAATGCATGAATAATGCAAAATGCTATCGCGGCAAAACGCTATCAAGGAGTAGCCTTGACCAAGTATTTCACACGCGTTGCATTTCTCTATTTCGTTTCTTCGGACTGGAATTATCGAGGAGTTGCCTCGACCAAATGCCATCCCGATAACGTAAAATATACAGTCACATAAATACATACAATGCATGAATAATGCAAAATGCTATCGCGGCAAAACGCTATCAAGGAGTAGCCTTGACCAAGTATTTCACACGCGTTGCATTTCTCTATTTCGTTTCTTCGGACTGGAATTATCGAGGAGTTGCCTCGACCAAATGCCATCCCGATAACGTAAAATATACAGTCACCTAAATATATATAATGCATGAATAATGCAAAATGCTATCGCGGCAAAATGCTGTCGAGGAGTAGCCTCGACCAAGTATTTTACGTGCGATACATTTCACTATTTCGTTCCTTCGGACTGGAATTGTCGAGGAGTTGCCTCGACCAAATGCCATCCCGACAACGTATATTATTCTGATATCAAATATTATATACAATACTTTAATTGTCTAATACATAATGCCATTTCGATAGACCACTGGTAGGTAATTAAATTCATCAGTGTTTAACACAAAACAGGAACATTGTTGAAGATTTGCCCCAACATAATAATCCCTAACTGCGGGTACACTGATATAAAATAAAGAGTTACCTCATTTCGTATAATTCAATTAATTAATGCAAACAAGAGGTTTATAACAGTAAAACGTTTTGAAATCAAAAATTTCCTAGTTGTACATACCTTTAAAATATGTGGGCTGTAGAAATTTATCCCTCTTCTGAGTTTTTATAAATAAAAACTCAAGTGTAGGTAGTTGCACACAATTTATTAAATAGTTTATAATATTTACAATCTTTGCGACTAGTCGCTGTCGCTCCCAAGAAATGAATGTCCCATCCAATGCTTTACTGCCTATGGCTAACTTGGTCAATCCCCACTTTCGTATCAAACCATAAAATACTCCCGTGCTGCGCGCGCCATCTGAATTGGCGCGCTCCGCGTTAGTTAAATTTAAAACTATAAACCAATCAGAAGCCAGCACGGAAATATGTATTCTCAATTTAACAACTATTTTCTTATGAAACATTAATTAAAATCATGACATATATTTATTATTTTTTTATTATGTATTTATTATTTATTTATTATTTATTATTTTTTTAATTATTATATACTTATTATTTAATTATTATTTATTTATTTATTATTTTTATTAATTTATTATTTTTTATTAGTTATTTATAATTGATTTATTATTTATTAATAATTTGTTTATTTATTATTCATTTATTACTTATTTATTATTTATTTATTGCTAATATTATAATTATATATACCTATGGGAAATGTTAGTAATCTAATTATGTATTATAAAAGTAAAGCGAGTAGGCAGGCACTTACCTACCATTTTTGTAACATATAAATCGGTATTCCTTTAATTTTAATTTTATAAATCTTCTTCCATTTATTTTATTGCCCATTTTAATAATTACCTAATCACGGGGACGAACTTAGACTAAAATATTATACGTATTATTTTTGTACAAAATCGATACAACCTTCCGCTCCGGTGTCTCGACGGGTACTGGTTGACTGTCGGGGCCGTCGGAGGGAACGCGACCACCCGTTAGATTAAGGATTTACGTAGGTTATTATTAATTTGTGGGAAAATTATAACTTAACCCGTGAGAAGGCGCGCTATGAGCAACTTGCTCACACAAATATTGAAAGCCAAAACTTTTGGTGATACTGACGCCCTAACCTCTCAAGCTCCTAGATAGCTTCCTGACTATTCACCCCCTTCGCCCTGACGTCCCCCCTCATACCGGTCAGTTCCGTTGCGACCCAGCAGCACGGTGTTTCTGGAGGCCGAGGAGCATCGGGCGGTAATTTGCTCATCACGCGCCCATCCGTGTAAGTGTTTATTTTTCAAATAAAAAGTGTTATTGCATTTTTTAGAATATATTATTTTATTTATTTATATTATATTGGTTAATTATTATGTAAATACTCTATAGAAATATTTTAATAACAATATATAACGTGCGTCCCTCCCTGGTACCCTTCTCACCCCTTCGTGCGATACCCCGCCACCCTCCGTGGCCTGTCCGCGCGCATGCCCGGTAGTACACGAAAATCCTTCGCGCGCGTCACCCGTGTCTCTTTTCAGTGCGCCCGCGCCCTAGATAAGTTCCTTGTATGTACCTACTGGCTTATGTGATGTTATGTGGTTACGTGTTTCGGTGTATTCAGTAAATATTTACATGTTACGAGTCACGTGTTTCATTTTATAACATTATACTGGCTCCCAACGTATTGGCCGATGTTCTAGACTGTTCGATAGTGCACGGGACTTTTAGTGAACACAATGCCGCCGCGTAAAGTTCGTAATAACGATAACGACTCCAGTTCGGACGATGAACCTATGACTATGACGGAGACACCTGTGGCTCCCGTGCTTATGTCTGAAACTCAGTTAGCGTCGCTCCTGGCCGCCTTCTCTTCGGCGCAGGCCGAGGCGAACCGGAAGCTCGTCGAGTCACTATTGACATCGCACTCAGGGACGCCGCCCAGTTTGAACTCCGGCGCTACACCGTCATCGTATTCTGGGAATCTCGTCAAATGCACCTCGCGCTTCGATGGTTCGTCGGAGTATCCGGAGGCGGTCGAGGCATTCATAGACGCCGTCGAGATGTTTATGGATTGCGCTTCGGTCAGCGATGAGATGGCACTTCGTGGACTCCCCATGTTACTACATGGGCAAGCAGCAGTTTGGTGGCGTGGCATCCGTCATGAAGTTACGTCATGGTCAGAGGCTGTCAAGCGCCTGCGTTCGATGTATGGCATACCACGGCCACCGTACAAACTGTACAGAGATGTTTTCGCTGCTGAGCAAGGTTTGGAACGCGCCGACGTTTTTATCGTAAGAGTACGATCTCTGTTGGCGAAACTACCTTATCAATTACCAGAGGAAGCGAGACTGGATATGATTTATGGTCTACTTCATAAGAGAATCAGGAAGCGGTTACCAAGAGACGCTGTGAGTGATATTGAATCACTGATAGGAAAATCTCGCAGCATAGAAGAATCGTTGTCGGAGAACTCCGCGTCGCCGTCGACGTCGTGTATACCTACGAAGGCTCCCGTCGCGCTCAGCGAGAGCGCGCAGCAACACGTCGCTCCGGGATCGAGTTCGACGCCGCCGCCGCCGCCGCCGGTTCGCGCTGCCCGCGCTCCGCGAGCGAATTCGCCGCGTAGTGATCAGTGTGTGAGCAAAAGTGATAACAGTGATAAGAAGTTGTTCTGCGTGTATTGTAAGGTGCGAGGACACGTACGGGACTCATGTGATAAGCTAAGTAAACGTTCTCTTTCTACTAACTCTGGCACAGTCTGCTATAATTGTGGTGAAAAAGGTCACGTTAGAGTTAATTGTCCTAAAGGTAAACAAGATAGTGCCGGAGATAGTAACACCAATGTTAAGATAGAAAATGTGTTTTCTTCTGTGTATATAGATAGTAAGAAGTCATGTTCGGGTTTTGTTAACGAAAGTAAGCAGGGTCGGCCTATTGTGCGCGTGTGTGTGGAGGGATATCAGGGTACCGCGTTGTTAGATACCGCCGCGCGTCGTAGTATTGCGAGTTATTCACTTTATTCCATCTTTGCCCTAGCGGCCATACTGTGAACATACGTTTTAACTTGCTCTAATATTTAATAACTAAATAATATCCATATTTGGCTTAATTTTCAAATAAAACTCTTCATAGTGATATAACATTCATCGAACAAGTGTAATTCAGTCGAAATTGTATTCTAAATAGTGTTTAACGGATGGTTTTGCGGTGTGAACTGTTAAAAAGTTTAAATCTCGGCTGGTCAACAGGTGAGTGCATGACTTGCCGTTTCGCGCGTAGCGCACGCGACTCTCACGGTTACGCACTGCGCATATGTAATACTTCGGCGTGAACCCTCGCACGGTGACGCATGCGAGCGCTCGAGACAAAGATAAATAAACGAAGACACCGTATTGCTTCCTGCCTACTAAAAGTTGCCTCTGGGAGAATTATAACTTTATAATTTTATTTCATTGATATAAAATTATAATCATGGCGAGTAATTCCGACCGTTCAAAAATCTCAAAAAATGACTTGACTCAGTCAACTCCCACCCGTAATGTGACAATTAATAGAGGCAATAAAAGGTCGGCCAGTAAATCACCATCTGCTTCTTCACCTGTTTCTTCACACATCACATCAGACAAAGAAGAACTGCGGACTATCATCCAGGAGATAATTAAAGCCGAATTTAGCGAGATGTTGACCCAATTTAACGAAAAAATGGTCAGCACTATGAATAAGGAATTGGAAACGGTCAAAGCGGAAATGAAGGAGATGAATAAATCAATGCAGTTCATTAACAATCAATTTGAGGATTTTGAGAAAAACCAGAAGGCAAACAACGAAATTATACACAAACTAGAAATAGAAAATGCAGAACTGAAAACATCAATGAGCAGTCTTCAAGTACGCATCAATAACCTGGAGCAGCAATCTCGATCGAATAATTTAGAGGTACAATGTATGCCTGAAACCAAGAACGAAAATGTGTACTCAATTATCACTCAACTCGGCCAGGTGGTCAACTGTGATATTCAAGAGAAAGACATATTGCATTGTACGCGAATTGCAAAAACCAACCCATCCAGTACTCGCCCTAGATCTTTAGTTGTTCAGCTGGCATCTCCAAGGTTGCGCGATCAACTTCTAGCGTCCGTCATCAAGTTCAACCAAATCAATCCTAAAGAAAAACTACATTGTGGCCACTTGGGATTCACCGGCAACAAGTCACCAGTGTATGTTGTTGAACACCTGTCTCTTACAAACAAAACACTACACGCAGCGACCAGGATTAAGGCCAAGGAAATGAACTACAAGTACGTATGGGTCAGAAATGGCAAAATATTTGTGAGGAAAGTAGATGGCGCGGAATATATATTAATCAAAAATATGAGTAGCCTAAGTAAAATCATACAAGTTTTCTTTTTTGACATTATTATTATAATTGTTATTGTTGTAAGCACGTCATGGTAATTATTTATTGTAAAATTCAACAATTTAAGTATATATTACCAAAATTGTAGAGGTTTGAGAACTAAAACCAACACTTTTTACTGTAATCTTTGTTGTAAAAATTATGATGTTTTAATATTAACTGAAACTTGGTTAAATAGTAGTATACTCAGCAGTGAGCTTTTTGATAATAGATATGTTGTCTACAGAAGAGATAGGGAAACAACTGGCTTTCATCCCAATAAAGACGGAGGGGGAGTTTTGATAGCCGTCTCAACAAAAATCAACTCAAAATGTAATGACAAATGGCAAAGTAAATGTGAAGACCTCTGGGTCACTATTAATGTCTCGACTACTCGGCAACTAGCTCTTTGTGCAGTCTACCTTCCTCCTCCTGTATGTCTATCAACACTTGATCATTTCATCGAGCATTGTAATTACGTTTTTGAAACAACAAACATCCCAATTGGTATAGTAGGGGACTTTAACTTGGGCACAATAAACTGGACCCCGGGGGCAACTAATAGTTCACTTCCCAACACATGCTTAAGACTGTTAGAGTTCATGGGTGTTAGTAAGCTAACACAGCACAATCTCATTAAAAACAGTTCTGCGCGTATTTTGGACCTAGTTTTATCTACAATGGCTTCTTGCACAGTGAGTGAATCCCCTAGCTCTTTGACTACTGTTGATAAACTCCACCCAGCGCTTGATCTTACTCTTTCATTATTAAAAGAAAATAGTCTGCCATACAATCAACATAGCACGAGGAAAAACTTTTACAAAGCTGATTATGGAAGTATTAAATCCTATCTAGAAGAACAAGACTGGGTTCAACTATTTACAGGTCAAAATGATGTAGATAGTATGGTAAATGTATTCTATGAAGTCTTAAACACAGCCATAAATAAATTTGTTCCAAATTGTAAACCAATGTCTAGCCGTTATCCCCCATGGTTTGATAAATCGATTATAAATAGTCTCAAAGAAAAAAATAAGCTAAGATTGCGCTTCAAAAAATACAAAAACCCGCTAGATGAATTAGAACTTAAATTAATTGCAAAACGTTGTCAAAATTTAGCTCTAAGTTCATACAATATCTATATGGATAAACTAGAAACAGAAATCAAGTACAATCCTAAACTATTCTGGACTCACGTTAAGACAAAGCGCGGAGGATCTAGTGTCTATCCACTGACAATGACTGACGGACAGACTACAACGTCGAATGGCCAGACTATCTGTGACCTTTTTGGCAATTATTTCTCTTCTGTCTACACCCCTGAGAATAACAAGGAGTTTAAAAATGATTCAAGCTATCTTAAGTCGCTGGAAACTAATAGCCAGTGTCTAACGACACCTGATTTGGAAATGGATTCTTTACTCAGTAAACTGCAATCTCTGAACAACGGGAAAGGAGCAGGACCGGACGGAATCCCACCAATATTTATTTCTACCTGTGCGACGGTATTGGTCTCGCCATTACTAAAAATATATAAGATGTCATTAGCCACCGGAACTTTTCCATCCGGGTGGAAAAAAACCAAAATCGTTCCGGTACATAAGTCAGACCATAAAGAGACTATTTCAAACTATCGGCCAATTGCGATTCTCTCCACTTTCGCCAAGGTATTCGAGTCAATGATCTGTCCCCATATCCAACACTACTTTAGACTTTATCTTAGCAACTACCAACATGGCTTTGTAGCGTCAAGGTCTACTGTCACAAACTTAGTGTCTTTTACGGAGTTCCTGATAGAATCTATTGACTCGAATAAGCAGTTTGATGTGATATACACCGATTTCAGTAAGGCGTTTGATAAAATCTCTCACTCCATACTGATAAAAAAACTGGCAATATATGGTATCACGGGGCCCTTGCTGAAATGGTTGGAATCATACCTCGCTAACCGTGAATTTTATATTGTGGTAAATGGTTTTCGCTCTACCAACAATTATCGAATGACTTCCGGTGCCCCGCAAGGTTCCCACTTGGCCCCCATATTATTTATCATTTTTATAAACGACCTTCCCTATTGCCTTCATTTCTCAGAGTGTTTTTTGTACGCGGATGACTTAAAGTTTGCCAGGACTATCGAATCATCAAATTGTATTGAGCTTCTGCAGGATGATCTGAACAGAGTTATTGAGTGGTGCAAGAATAACAAAATGGAATTGAACTTTAATAAATGCTACCACCTGTCATATTCTAGAAAGGTTCACCCCATCCCTTCGAGCTACTATATAAACAAACAGAAAATTCATGAAGTAGAAACTATAAAAGACCTAGGAGTGCTGTTTGACAGGAAGGTTACTTTTATTCCCCATATCGAAAACACTATCAAAAAAGCTTCAAAAATGTTAGGATTTGTACTACGAAATACTAAGGGTTTTAAACAGGTCGGCACTAAAGTACTGCTGTATTACAGCCTTGTCCGTAGCATACTGGAGTATTGTAGTGTCGTATGGAGACCGCATTATGCCACGCATAAACTTCTCTTAGAAAGGGTCCAGAAACGATTTTTATGGCACCTTGCTTTTTCCAAAGGGGAAAGCAAGCGGCTGCCCTCCTATGTTTCTCGTCTGCAAACTTTTAAGATGCTCTCGCTATCGACTCGAAGAGATGTCATGGATGCCCTGTTTCTATACAAACTCCTCAGAAAGCAAATGGACTGTCCCCACTTACTGAGTCTCCTCAAGTTTCGTGCCCCAACCCGCTATCCTCGAAATCCGATCACTCCGCTTTACCCACCCTTGCGTAGAACTGTCCTAGGTGCTAACTCGCCAATACCAAGAATGTGTAAAGTTTTAAATAGCTGCAGTGACCTTATTGACGTTCACCACGATAGCATAGGAACGTTTTGTAAACTAATTATTAAATACTATTCGCAAAGCTAATATATGAATTGCCCATTTGTCAAACTACTTGTATACACATATTTAATGTTATTTAATTTTTAATTATTATCTAATGAAAACCAAATATTTAATCTTAGTTTAATTTAATTTATTTTTATTTTATTTTATTTTATTGAAAATCCAATCAACTATTTTTAATTAAATTTGATAGGTATTCTTGATTTGTTAAATTTCCATATTTATTTGTTGTATTACAGTTTTTTTATTTTATTTTATAATTCATTATTCACAATTAATTGCAATAAAAAAAAAAATGTATAATAATCTAAATAAAATTGTGCATGTGGTGTTAGCCTGTAAGTAATTGTTGCACTTATAAATGAATATTGTGTGCTTTGAAATGATATATGTAACGTGTAAACAATTGTAGGCTAACCTAAATAAATAAATAAATTCCTTACTGAAACGTATTGGTTCAAACTTTCGCGCCGAAACGATGTCGTTGAAGCTTGCGGATGGTATTGTTAGGAATAGTGACGTGCTACTGACGAAAGTTAATGTTCAACTTGCTTCATTATCGATGCCTATTGAATTTATTATTTTACCTGCGGCTGTTAATAACGATACTCTGTTAGGTATTGATTTTATTACTAAAGCTAAGATGGTTATCGATTTTTCTAATTGGACTTGGCGTACAATCGATCAGCCTCAGACACTTTACACTTTATCATGGGAATCTGAACGCGCACCCATACAGTGTGCTTCTGTGAACGTACTGAGGACGGATGAGGGCGCTATGTTATCAGGGTCGGAGAGGTCGACGTTGGAGAATCTTTTATGTGAGTACTCCGATATTTTTGATATAGTCGGAGAGCCTACACCATTTGCGGAACACCACATAGATACCGGCGACCATCCGCCTATTGCTTTGCCCCCGTATCGCCTTACGCCTGCCAAGAAGGAAATCATGCGCGCCGAGTTAGACAAGATGTTAGCGGAGGACGTGATCGAGGAGTGTGAATCCGCCTGGGCAGCACCGTGCGTCTTGGTACCGAAACGTAACGGTACATATAGGTTTTGTGTCGACTATCGGAAGTTGAACGCTGTTACTAAGACGGATGCGTACCCCATGCCGCGTATTGACGAGCTCTTACAGTCGACCAAGAAGGGTTGTGTAATGAGTTCTCTAGATCTTCGCAGTGGTTATTGGCAGGTAAGCACCGCCGATCGCGATAAAACTGCGTTTGTCACGCCCTTTGGTACCTATCGCTTCAAACGTATGCCGTTTGGCCTTAAGAATTCGCCAGCGACATTTCAGAGGCTCATAGACCGTTTCAGATCGGGGTCTACACTTGGTGGTAAGACTATTTTAGGTTATTTGGATGACCTTTTGGTTATTTCGGAGGACCTGGAGTCCCATATAGCAGATTTGCGGTATTCGAGCGTCTCCGTATGTACAAGCTTCGAGCAAACCGAGAGAAGTGTGTGTTTGCCAGAGACCGGCTCAAATACCTTGGCCACGTGATATCTCATGATGGTATATCTCCAGACGAAGAGAAGGTAAGTGCTGTTTTAGAGATGAAGGAACCGACAACTCTCCAGCAACTTCGCACCTTCCTCCAAACTTGCTCATGGTTCCGCAAGTTTATCCCAGAGTTCGCCAAGGTGGCTGAACCTCTTACGCGTCTAACCAAAAAGTCACAGACCTGGAAATGGGGTAAGGATCAAGCTAGCGCTTTTATACAGCTTAAGTCTCTTTTAGCTTCACCCCCCATTCTGACCCAGCCGGACTACTTAAGACCTTTCATCCTTAGAACGGACTCCAGCGATTTCGCTTTAGGTGCAGCCTTACTCCAGGGGGAGTCACCACAAGATGAACACCCAATCGAGTACGCTAGCCGTCTCCTTACGCCAGCAGAACGGAACTACTCCACCACAGAGAGGGAGGCGTTGGCCGTTGTCTGGACAGTGGAGAGATTCCGCGGCTACATCGATGGTCATCAGGTATGTGTCAGGAGTGATCATCAACCCCTGAAGTGGCTGTTCACTCTTAAATCGCCTACCGGTAGGCTTGTTCGTTGGGCATTGAAGTTACAGTCTTTTGATTTACAAATCGAGTACACTCCGGGGAAGGCTAATGTAGTAGCCGACACACTCAGCCGCCCAGTTATAGATAGTACATCGGAATGGGGTGTCTGTCCGGTCACCGTAGACATTCCACGATGGGACGCCACATCTACGCGTGAAGCTCAATTGTCCGATCCAGAAGTAGCTAAGATTCTCACTGACTTGGAAAGTTCTGATGAATTGTCAGTGCACCGTTGGTCGGATAGAGGATACCTTATCAATCAGGGAGTATTGTACAGGTATGTAGAGGATTCTGATACTGAAGAACCTCAGCTGGTCGTTCCGGAGAGCCTGAGAAGCAAAGTCATGTACGAGTGTCACGATTCGCCGACCGCCGCTCATGGGGGTATCCAGAAAACTCTTCATCGTATATCTAAGCAGTTGTACTTCCCAGGCATGCGGAAGTATATTACCGACTACCTGAAGACCTGTACGGAGTGTCAGCGGTACAAGTCCTCAAACCTGAAACCACTTGGCTTACTCCAGACTCCTGTACCCGCTCAGAGATTTGAGATCATCGCTGTTGATCTTTTCGGACCGTTACCTAAAGGGCCTCAAGGTGAAAGGTGGGTTTTAATAGTAGAGGACACCGCTAGTAAGTGGGTTGAACTTTTTGCCCTTACCGAAGCTACAGCCGAGATCTGTGCGAAAACCTTAGTGGGTGAGATTTTTATGAGGTATGGACTCCCTAGGCGTATGATCTCAGACAATGGAGTTCAATTCGTAGCTGATGTAATGCAGAAGGCGCTGTTTGTCTTAGGAGTGAAACAGAATCTGATACCACTGTATCATCCCGAAGCCAACCCAGTAGAGAGAAGAAATCGGGACTTAAAAGCTCACCTGGCTATTCTTGTAGAGGGCAATCACAAGCAATGGCCTGAGGTTTTACCGTACGTCCGTTTTGCTCTAAATAGCTCATTTACCATTTCCACCGGTTCCACTCCAGCTTACTTGACATTTGGACGCGAGCTTCGTTCTCCTCTCTCTGTCCAGGCTGATTTACGAGCAGTTATCGAATCTGAGAATTTGGTTCCTCAGATCACACCGTACCTCTTGAAGCTTGTCGATTCTCTCTCTCAAGCTAAGGAGAACATCGAGCATCAGCAAGATCTTCGCAAGCATCAAGCTGATTCTGGCCGTCGTGCTTCGGATCCTTTCGAAGAAGGCGATCTTGTGCTTATGAAGACACATGTCTTAAGTAATGCTTCCAAAGGTGTTACTTCCAAGTTTATTCCGAAACAGGATGGTCCGTATGTAGTCTCCAAGAAGGTGAGTCCTACTACATATGCTCTTACCTCGCAGAAGACTGGTGAAGTTGTGGGTAAGTACCACATGTCGGATCTGCGTAGATACCATGACAGAGGTGGTGAGTGTCCGGAGCCTATTGTTCCGAAGCGCCGCAGAGGTCGCCCTCGGAAAGTCCAACCGTAGGTTCGATATTTATTGTAAGGAGTTTGACCAATGAGATTTCGTCTCTTGGTCAAAAGGGGGAGAGTATAACGTGCGTCCCTCCCTGGTACCCTTCTCACCCCTTCGTGCGATACCCCGCCACCCTCCGTGGCCTGTCCGCGCGCATGCCCGGTAGTACACGAAAATCCTTCGCGCGCGTCACCCGTCTCTTTTCAGTGCGCCCGCGCCCTAGATAAGTTCCTTGTATGTACCTACTGGCTTATGTGATGTTATGTGGTTACGTGTTTCGGTGTATTCAGTAAATATTTACATGTTACGAGTCACGTGTTTCATTTTATAACATTATAAATATTTTTTTGTTTTTAGCTACAACTTGTAAAATGCGCGGTCGACGTGACCACACATTTTGTTCGTGGCTGGAAGAGGATTCTGGTGTTGAAGCATTAGATGTGGATCTTGAAGATGCAAAACAACATCGTGTTGACACCATAGAAAGCGATAGTTCCATCTTCCTAGACCTACTGCACAGCCTTGACCAAGCGGATTCTGTTCAATATATCCTAGACGTAACAATATTCGGTCCAAAAAAGCATGCACTTTGTGCAACCAATTACTCTGCACCAAACGTATTACATATATATGTGCATTGTTTTTCGAGAGGCACACTCATCTAGATCTCATGGAATAATATTTTTTTTAAGTTTTTTTTATGTAAGATTTTTGTGATTTATGTAAAGACTGTCAAAATTAGAAAATAAAAATAAGTTGATTTGTTATTTGCCTTAGAAGTTGCATTTATGTTTCTTAGTTTTAATTAAAATACTTATTTGTGCACTTATTAAACCCTGTTTTATTTATATACATCAACCATAAGCTAATAAGTACCATAAAAGTAGAAATACGAGCATTTAAAGTAGTGTTAGCAATATGCTCGCGCGCGCCTCTCCGTGTAAGAAACTGAGGCGCGCCTTCTCACGGGTTAAAAGAAAAAAGTTTTTTTCCGAGATTTTAAATAATAACAAGCTACTTCTATTGGTATAACTTTCATATCATTTAGTGATGAGATCTCGGAGTAGTCGATGTTTTAAGTTTTAAATTAGGGTTGCCTTTATATATTTTTTCTAATGAGTAAATTGTTATTAATCATGTTTCTGTCTTTCCGAAAGACTAGATAATATGTTATATTTTGATAAAATACCAATTTCATAATTCTAGGTTGATCTTAAAAATAAATACAGCTGTTCAAAAATTAACAAAAATTGCTAAAATTCGGAATACCTCGCCTTAAATTTTACATCAGCCACTCTTACACATTTATCATTTCCTGGATACACTTTTATTATTCTAGCAATAGGCCACACTAATGGTGATGTATTCAAATGCTTTACTAGGACAATATCACCTTCCTTCATATTTGGTGATTCATATTTCCACTTGGGACGACTTTGCAGCTGAGTCAAGTAATCATTTGACCAGGTTTTCCAGAAGTCTTGCTTAAGCTTGGCTAGCACCTTCCAAAATCGTAGGCGGTTTATATGGACTTCTGTTAAATCAACTTCAGGATAGCTGCACAAAGCCGTGCCAATGACAAAATGGCCAGGAGTTAAGTATTTGCCTTCATTTGGGTTCAGTGAGAGCAGAGGTCGTGAATTTAAAACACCCTCTATTTGGACTGTGTTGAATTCTTCATAGGTCAAAGTTAAGTTGCCTACTACTCTTTTAAGGTGGTGTTTTACACTTTTCACCCCCGCTTCCCACAATCCACCAAACTCCGGTGAGTAACTTGGTATAAATACAAACTTTATATAATTATTTTTACAAAAATTATGCACTGAGTCTCTATGAGACTTTGAGTTTTGTAACTCATATAAATCCTTAAGTTGATTTTGTGCACCCTTGAATGTCTTTGCGTTGTCGCAAAAGACCTTTGTAGGCATGCCTCTTCTGGAGATAAATCGATTGAAACATGCCATAAAATTTTCAGTAGTTAGGTCTGATACTACCTCCACATGGATAGCCTTAGTGGCAAAGCAAACAAAGAGAGCAATATACCCCTTCGTTACGAGTGGTTTAGGGATTCTACCAACCTTGATGTTAAAAGGGCCACAAAAGTCAATCCCCACATATTGAAAGGGTCTAGTAGCGGTGATTCTCTCAGCTGGTAATGAACCCATAAGCTGCTTTGCAGTTTCAGCCTTCAAACGCACACATGTCAAACATTTATGTAATACCTTTTTGACCTCCCTAATGCCACTAATGATCCAATACTTCTGCGAAAGGGAACTAAGAACTAGTCTGGCACCCACATGCAATAATCTGAGATGTTCTCTTTTAATTAATAAGGAAGTTATATGGCAATTTTTAGGAAGAATTAGGGGGTGCATTTTATCCTGTGGTATGTCTGCATTTAGCAACCTGCCACCTACGCGAAGCAATCCATGTGCGTCTATGAAAGGGTGTAAACTTGCAAGAGTTGTTTTCTTTTCTATTTTAAATTCTTCAGCAAAGTGCTGTTTCTGAACACAACGAAAGATAACTGAAAGAGCATGTTGCAATTCTTTAGGTGATAGAGCTAAATCGAAAGTCTCTTTTTCATTTTTTAAAGTATTATTATAAAACCGGTATATGTATGAGACAATATTTGTAATTTTATTTAAATCAGAGAATTTTTCAAAAATATTTATTATTATTTTTTTTTTTTTTTAATCTATTTATAGGGTTTTTAGGGGGTTTTTTAGGGGTCTATTTTTAGGGGGGTAGGGGGTTTAGAGGTCTGCTCTACTTTTTGTAAGAAACAAGTAATCTCCTCTTCAACAATCTCTGTATTATTAATTATATCATTTAATATTAGCTTTTCGTGACAGAAGTCTGCCTTTGATAAATATTGTGGACCATGCCACCACAGAGAGTGATCCTGCAATTTTTGCGGCTCTATCCCCCTAGAGAGTATGTCAGCTGGATTATCAGAAGACCTTACATGGAACCAAGAAGATTTTTGTGTGAGCTCGACAATTTGTCACACTCTATTTTGAACATAAATATTATATTTTAATTTTTCTGCCTGTATCCAGGCTAAAACAATTTGTGAATCACTGTAGAGATAAACTGAGAGATTAAACCTAGATGTAAGTACTCTACCGACTCTACTTGCTAACTGTGATAACAATAATGCACTGTTGAGTTCTAACTGAGGTATGGTTAATTTTTTAGCTACAGGAGAAACTCGCGATTTTGAGCATAGCAAATTAGTTTCAACATTTCCATTTTCATATAAAATTCTCAAATAAATACAGCAGCCAAAGGCTTTCTGTGAAGCGTCAGCATAACCAATTAACTGAACCGATGCAAAGTTATGACTTTTGATAGATCTGGGGACAAAAATTTTAACCATTTGTTTTAAATTGGCAAGGAATTTTCTCCATAGTAATAGTTGTTTAGGAGGCAAGTTAGCATCCCACTCTATTTTCAAAAGCCATAACTCCTGCATTATTAATTTAGCCACTACTATTAAAGGTCCAATAAGACCCAATGGGTCAAATATTTTACCTATATAACTAAGCACCTTTCTCTTGGTATTTAAAGTTTCTTCCTCACATTGTGGGGATTGAAAGGTAAAATTATCCAAAAGGACATCATATTTTAGGCCAAGTGTTTTAACAACCTTGTCCGTGTTAAGATTAACTTCATCAAAATATTGACAGTGAACAGGAATGTCTTTCAGAACCAAAGAATAGTTTGAACACCATTTATGCAAATTGAAATTGCCTAATTTAAGTAGCTCTATTAATTGACCTTTTAGGAGGTAAAGTTCCTCTACATTGTCACAGCCAGAAATCACATCATCAACATAAGTGTTAGAACGGATAACATTAGCTGCTAGAGGGTATTGGTCCCTATATCTATTGGCAAGCTCTATTAAGCACCGAGTGGCCAAAAAGGTAGATGACTTTAGCCCATATGTAATGGTCTGCAACTGCAAGCATCTGATGGGTTTGCTGGGATTATCCCTCCAGAGAATGTTCTGCAAGCTAGTATAGCGTTCATTAATAAAAATGCACCTGAACATCTTCTCTATGTCACAAATCAAAGTGAATAAATATGTTCGGAATAAAAGAAGAACATCAAAAACCTCACCCTGTACTACAGGCCCATTCAGCATTACGTCATTTAATGAAGTATTGTTTTTAGTCTTCATACTTCCGTCAAAAACCACTCGCAATTTAGTGGTCTTGCTCTCTTCATTAAATACAGCATGATGGGCTAAAAAATAAACAGAGCCACAGTCAAGATCATATAGACTTACATCAATTTCAATGGCATGTCCCATCGCAACATACTGATCTATAAATTCTTTGTATTTCTCCAATAACATAGGATTCTTTTTAAATTTACGTTCTAAATACCAAAATCTGTGAAGGTCAATAGAAAAAGAGTTTCCAAGCTCTAATGTTTCCTTGGAACAGATGAGTGGCATGTCAACATAAAAAGTATTATTTTCAAGACGCACAGACTGCTGAAAGATAGATTCAGATTTTTGACACTCATCTGTGTACTTGACCACAGGTTCAGGTACCTTCTCAGTAAGCCAAAATTTTTCCATCACCTGTTCTAATTTTACATTATCAGATATTACCAAATTTGATACAAGACTATTACATTCAGTTTGTTCATTGCATTCCCCAATTGTGCCAGCAATAACATATCCAAATACTGTGTTTTGAAGTACAGGACCATTTGGAATTTTCATACAACCATTTAACAATGAGTTGAAATGTATATTGGCACCCAGTAAAATCACAATTTCTGAAGGAACATTGAAGTCACTATCTGACAACTGAATATTTTTTGGAATCTTTAATTTAGAAATATCAACAAATTGTTGAGGCAAGGGTGTAGTGATAGAATCAACAACATAACAAGTAATATTGAATTTAACATCCTCTAATTGACATGAATTTATGTTAAAATTAACAGTTTGATTAATTTTAGAAGATTGATTGCCGATCCCAATAATATTGGTAACCTGCAGAGTAGAACTCATATTTAACTTATCAACAAGTGATTTAGTTACAAAGGAACCTTGACTGCCGATTCTCTTGTACCCCGAATTAAACTAAACTATCACTAAAATTTCTTATTTTTAGTTTAGAGATTCTATAAAGATATTCTGCAAACAAGTTTCTCTAAACTTAAAAACAACCTTTGAGACGATTAAAATCGAGTTTGACAGTCGCAGTCGCTAAACTCGCTAAGTTAATTATACCATAGACCAAGATATGTTGGAAATTACAATAAAGAGTGAATGAAATTGAACAAAATGATCCAAAGCGCAAAAAAACCTAAGTGAAATAACTACCTTTTAATTGTTTATTGTTAAAATTAACACCTTTAATTATTTATTAATAAATATTTAAATTAAAAACAGGGAGCATAACTATTTTGTTATATTTTGAATTTCAATAAAATTTGTAAAAACCTGTATTTGTTTTCGTTATCTGTGAGTTCTGTGACAGATAGATATGATACTCTGTTCTGTTATGGTTACGGCAGAGTAAAATAATATAGAGGGAAAAGAGAGCCCTCTTACGTGAATAAATTGCAAACCTATTTGAAAATACGCCATCTGTAAATTGGCCCCAAACTAATCACATACCTACATAAAGAAAAAAAATAGTAAAGGTAGAAAGAAAACAAATAATTATTATATATTACTTTTTATTTTTATAATGCTTATGTTTATTAAAATACATTTGTGCATTCATTTTAATTTGGTCTTCGCCGTTATAAGTAATTTTTCCTGCCAAAATTCGGTTGACGGATCTGCACCAACTGCATATTAACAAATTAATAGTTATGTTACAAAAATATTGTTTTAATTCATCTTTATGTTTTTCACAATCAAATGGAAAATCAACTAAAAGATTAGATATTTCTATAATATTTTTCTTGATATTTATTTTTGGAACATCTTTTTTTAAAAATGCAGTTGTAACATTTTGAAGAGCAGAGAAGCAATTTTCTAGTTGCTGACTGGGGTAGCACAACCATTCTTTGTTGGCATACTCTTTGATTTTTATATATGCATTGTTAGCATTAATATTGTCTTGATCAACTAGGCTTTGTCTACACTTTTGACAAGACTTTACAATATTTTTAAGGCACTTTGTCAAAACCCAGCCACATACATAATTTTTTTGCCCAGCATCAGGTTCATTCCTCTCAACAAAAAGATCTTCGTTACATTTAATTTCTTCGTTTTTGGAAATATCAGAAGAATCTGTAGTATTTTCTGGCTGCTCTGTTATAAAAAAATCTAGTGATTGAAGGCATTCATTAAGATCTTCTTCGCAATTTGCGTGATTTGAGTGGGGCGAGTTATAATTATTTAAAAGGAGAGCTTTAAATGCCCCTTCAAATCCTAATTATGTTAGGGGCAACATTCCTCGCCCCATAACTTCGGATATTTCCAAAAAAATTCTCTACTGGGTCCTGATTTAAATGTCTCGTCAAAAATGTATCAAAGCCATACTTTAAATGTAAAATTTTCCAAATTGCTTCTATGCCTTCTATGGTTTTAATAAAGTTTTGTACAGATGGTACAGCTGTTTCCGTCAATCTAATTTTGTTGCCATATTTTTTTATAACTTTAAACTTTATTGTTTTTAATATTTTCTTTGAGTTTACCCAAAGTTGATGGTGGGGCGACTGTCGTTTAATAGGTCCTTTGTAAGTTTTTCCATTAGGAATATTAAATGAATTGACATTTAAACTGTCGAAAAGTTTATCTAACAATAATGTTATGTTTATTATACTTTTACATTCCACAGGGAGATCACCTCTAGCAGTTAAATGCTATGTTGCAACTGCAACACTGTGACTGAAGATTTGTGTTGCAGATTTAACTCTCATTTTATTAATTTTTTCGGGGTTCACATGCTCTTCTGTAAGTTTATATAATAATCTCAATTCCCCGTATGATTGATCTGCTGCATAAAGCTTTTGGTAATATGCCCATTTCACTACTTTCTCTTCATTATTAATATTGTAAACCATGTCTTTGGTCAATAGGTTATTCCTAATACCTTTTATTAGATGAGGCACGTCATACAAGGGGATTATGGTTTTCCCATTCAAACGAATTCGGTCATATCGCCATTCTAATCCGTGTCGAAGACATTTTTTTTTTGTTTCATCTACCAATTCTGTGATGGCACCCACATTGACGGTGCTCTGGTCACACACAGTATTTATAATAATAAGGCCTGCATCGTGTGCCTCTTTAATGACTCTTTTAATTAATTCTTTTAATTCAATTTTTTTGAGCCCTGTTGTAAAATAATAAGCGATAGGTTGCTTAAAGTTTTGTTTTAAACCTTTGACCATAAATACAAGAACATGGTCTGCAAATTTGTCATTTTGATTTGTGGCAAATCCATCGAATTTGTCTTTATGAGCATCATAAAATATTTGGGGTGTCAAGGACATCTCATCAAAAATGAGGCTGCATAATCTATATTTATTTAAAAGTCTGTAACATTTTGGACTTTTTTTATAAAGGGACAATGCCAGTACCTTTTCTTCTAAGCTAAACCTTCGTCCTTTATCTTTCTTTGCAGTTTGCAACTGCATGTGAAGGAAGAGTTGGGCCGGCTTTGTCATGTTTTGTGCAACACGCAGAAATGATGCATTATTGAAGAGTGTCTCAGCATTTCTCAATCTTTCTTTAAATGTTTGACCTCTTTTGCGCAGACGGGATATCTCGGTCCGAAGATGCTTGATCTTGGTGCACAGCGGTCGAACATAACTTGTTCGATTAATTTTGGATGCACCTGGAAAATTTATGTAGAAGTTTAAAACCAGCTGGGCAAAACTTTAGAATCGGAAAGGAATCATTTAAATATTATCATGAAAGTCTCATTAATTCAGTTTTTTAGTCGTCATTTATTTCTCACTTGTATCAAAATGATATGGATGAAACTGTACAGACATTTAAAGTAGAAATATATATCTGGACATTTGCCAATTTGCACTCTTAGATTTAATTGCTTTTACACTTATCAGTCTTTCTACAGGTTACCTAGTACAGGTTTATTAGGATGTGTCTATATTTATATCAACAAGCTGAACGCTATAACAATGAAAAAGAGAACTTGTATTACCTACCTTTGCCAGTCATTATTTGTGGTTTGCTAATCACAGAATAATTATGTTCCATCAATGATTGCTTCGTAGTTGAGTTTGTACACCTGGCAACTAAAATAAAAAATAGAAATATTAATATATTATTAGATAATTACTAGAAAAAAGTAGTATTACAAGAACACAGTGAAGCAGACTTTAACTTACTTACTGCAGACTTAGACTTTAGAGGTTAACTACTGAGCTATTAGTTTATGTAGTACTGATAATGTTATAAGTGATTATTTATATTGACATTTAAGTCAATTATTAATAGATTGAAAAAGAAAACCAACTTGAAATAATAATATATCATGTCTATTTCTGCCGCAAAGCAGCGTTACTGTGTTCTGGTTTGAGGGGTATGGGTGCCGGTATAAATACAAGCACAAGAGACATATCATCTTTGTCTGGCATAACAACGCATCTGCGAGGCCTCTGGTACTGCAAATGTCTATAGGCGGCGAAGACCACTTAACATCAGGTGGACCGTCAGCTTGTTTGACATCCAATGGTATAAAAAAAAATAACCTGTCTGGCCATTGTGGTATAGTAGACCAAAAACCTTCCATTTAAGAATATGTCTATATGTCTCAGAGTTAACTGTTACAACCATAATGATTGATAGAAAGAATAGCCAATAAATATTTATATTAAATAAATTTAATAAGAAATTATGAATCAGAATAGAGCAAAATAATTATTTTATTTACCTTCTGCTGGTTGTGATGCAGTAACAGGTTGTAAATGCAGTCTTGAGGGTAATTCTGGATCCGCTCGACTCACTGATGGCCCTGTAATTTTTAAATATATAACTAAATAAAAAAAATAGTGCGCTGTTTATTTAGTAACTTCTAATTAACAAATAAATATGTCTGGTATTATATATATTACACTACACACAAGTAGTAATATGGGAAAGATTATCAGAAATAAATAAATTAAGAACACACAGCTAGGCAGATCAGGCAAATATTTATTTTTATTACCTTCTGTTAGTAATATAGCATCTTCTTCCTGATGGAAATGTTGTGTTAAGGGTTGCTCTGATACTGTTTGATTTGAAATAGACCCTGTAATTTTAAATATAATTATATCACAATAAAAAATAAAGAAAGTTACATACTAGATTGAACTCAAATTAGATAGAATGGAAGCCACTAACTTTCACTTCCATAGGTACTACAGAATTGACAAAACCCAACATCAGCCCTAAAGTCATTGTTGTATAGAATGTGTGGCATGTTGAGAGAACTTTGGGTACATCTAACCCATAGGCTACCACTAAATAACATAAAGTTACCACTAAATAAGCATTATTAGTATTACTGACCTGGTAAATGAAGGGATGGAATGGCTGCTGCATTTATCCGGTTATTGCGGTTTCTGTCTTTATCGCTGAAATGGATATCGCAAACCCTCTTCTTTTGATAATATTCATAATCAGAGGGAGACTCCAATTTTCCACCAACAAGAATTACCCAGCTCTTGAATAGGTCAGGAAACTTATTAACATTTGGAAATCTGTGCATTGGTACCCCTGAAATTTATGAAAAAGTATTAAAATTTATTGATCTTACAAAAACTATTAGGTGAGTATATATGCTAAGGAATCCAAGTTTTTGTAACCACTTACTGTCTAAAGATTATTGGATCTTTAGTCAATAAATAAATAGATAAGAAGTACTCCGCCCCTAAGACGACCCACTGACCCTGAGTTCGATCATGGGCCAGGCCGTTTTGGTTTAAAAAATAATAGCAAATTATTTATTTTTATTTATATGATTCAACCTTTATTATTTTAAAAGACTGAATGATAGCTGTAATAGTTATCATCTCCTTGAAAAAGACAATATCACAGTCACATACAAAGAAACTTTCGCAGGAAATGTATACAAACAAAACAATATCTACCCTGTATTCTCTGAAGGATTAGGCAGGGGTTTATATAATGCAAAACAAGCAACTAGAGCATTAAATGTTTTTTTTAAGAATACCGTCTTTTCTAAGGGTGTCGCCTACAGTATATTCATAATCGCCTTGGGGCGGAGTGGATGTGTCCTTCGGGGTTACAAGCGTGAGACTATGTACCTTTGTATATAATTATGTTACTTACCACTGGGAGCACATCCGAATACACACAGCCTAGGCATTATCACAGAACAAAGCGTCTATATCGCACAGAACAAAGCGTCTATATCGCACAGTAAAGTACAACAATTTCGGAGTAAGGTCCCAATAGTAAGGGGAGGAACACAAGGCTCAACTCGACGCACTTACTTGTGGTAATTACAACAAAATACAACAATACGGATCGGGAACTACAAAATGCGCGTACGCAGAATGCCGCAAACCGCCATATTGTGATTGTTTATTTTCAGTTCACGAACTGTCAATATATACATAAGTAGAATCTGGCACCAGGTCTTTTTAAATAAAGTTGATATTTGTGTTTTATCAAATTGTATTTCATTTGTGTGTCTATTTCAATTTGTAAGAAGAGTTTAATAATTTTCTCATACTTATCTCCAATTAATATAACATCAATAATTTTATTTTAAATAATTACTTTCGTTCATGATATAGCGCCATCTGTTGATAATTATACGTACCTGGTAGACATTAAATAGTACTCGGGCCAACTTCTAGATGGCAACTCTTTCTTTACTTCGCTGTCAAAATGTACGTAGTGTCCACAGAGTACATTTGTATTAGTGTCCCCCCTCTGGGTTACGGATAGCGGTGTGCATAACGGCTTGAAATTTTAAACGAACTTATTCGTTAATTTTTTTTCAAAAGTCACTTATATTATCTGCTTATCTGCTTAATTGCTTATTTGCTAAAAATGATATTGACTTACATTTTATTGGTTATTATTTATTGGTTGGTTGTTTGCTTAAAGTGAATTTAAATGAAGTTTCCTTCGTTATTTGCAGTCAGGCTTAGGACTGTCTGTATATTATCGAACTAAATTAGGTATTAGGTATGAACTTTTACTTGTAAAGTAATACGTAAGTCATAATCTAAAATTATTTTCAATTGGTAAAAAAATCTTTAATTATTATTGTTTTACACAGTAATATTTAATTATTTCGTCTTAATAGGTAAACAAATTTTTCATCGTCATACGATATTTGCAACGCGACCACGCGCGCAAAATAAACAAAAAAAAATTTACAACAATCAACATTCCCCCAACGCAGAAAAAACGATACTAAATTTAAAAAAGCAAATAATGAAATAAGCAGATAAGTGGATATAATCCTTATAAATTAAATGTTGGCTATTAAAACCAATTTTAATACGATGTACGCTTATTTAATTCGGGTTATTAACTCACGAATCGCGATTTATTGAAATAATCGAAAGACAAACGTTTTACACCTTAATTTTATCGAGTTAGGATATATTATCGTTATGTAATTGTCCGTCTATCGATTAAAGTTTCATTATGCGCCATCTATTGGTTGTAAAACTCATCTCACAAAGTCACAATACTCTAACTAGATGGCTCTGATGTCTATAAAAAGATCGATGTGTTATAATTTTAAGAATAAGCACATAACAATAATTGCTTTAATTAATAAATGTGATTATGTGCTTAAATTAAAAAACACACTTCATTAATTGCTTATCGTTTAAACGCCCATCTCTAGTTACGGACTACGGTGTGTTTGTTGTGGTTTTAATTTAACTTTACTTCAAACTTTCAAAGGCAGAAGGAAGAACTTACCTTAAATTTTTTACCTTATCTCTCATAATCCCGTGGCGCTATCATAGAGCTGCGTCAATCGTTCATTTTCAGTGATTCGATCATTCAAGTATTGGTTCGTGCCACGACCCGGGTCATTTCAATCGTTCGATCATTGGTTCAATACTGAATCAGTGAACCACACAAATCAAACGATTGATTGAACCAAATTACTTTAGTACAATCAACCGTTTGCTCTGCGTTTGTCTGTAACCCATTCATTCGCGCTCACTCGTTATTGGTCGGTTTTCTACAAATCTGCAACCAGATAAGTTGAAAAGGATCTGTCGATTGTGAGCGATTGGTTGAATCGTATCATTGAAATGAATTATAACAATCTTAGGATCGACGATTGGTGAACCGGATCATTGAAAACGAACGATTGCAATCATCAATACTTCTACGCGACCCGGGTCAAATGATCGAATCGTTCATGATTGACACAGCTCTACGCTATCATGTCATCCAGACAGCAGAAGCTGCTAGGCCAGAGGTAAGAAATATAAATTTTATTTTATTGATAATTATATCTTAGACATCCTAACAAATCTTTTATTTCGCGGACAACCTGAATGCATCAATCATAATTATCTATACCTGCAGTGTTTATACCTAATAATATAATTATTGTATCTTCTACTGTGCCTGTCTACTAAAAGTGTCATATTTATCTTTTTTTATTTGTTTAGAAAATCAAGCTGATGCGGAAGTGTTGCAATTTTAGGCTAACGTCGGTAGCGAGCTGAACCAACTAGGCTGCACCAGGACTGTAGAGCAGTGGAAACATGTAAGTTATTTATGTCAGATAAAATGTTTAACTGGATTGGTTGTGTACTTGCATTATTTTAATGTGTGTTATATGCTAATTTAATTTCAACAGATTTGTAATGTCTGGATGGCAAAAGTGAAAACGAAGGCAAGAAAATTGGGACTCCATCAGGGCCATAGGGAAAGGTCTCGATGATACTAAGAAAAAAATTCTTGATGTCAGTGGGTCTGCCAGTTTGGAAATGGTAAGTTATATTATATTTTAATCTCTGAATTTGTATAAATATATTACTTAACAAGACTGGCTAAATAAGACAATTAATTATCTATTGTTAGGTATTGGAGAGCGGGCGCTTACGTGAGGCTCAGGGAATTAACAGTTTTTTTTTAATTTCAGGGTATACCTGTCTTGTTTCTACTGCCCACGTTGCCTAGCCGAAATTCGCCTTCTCTACAGCCTATACTCGAAGAGCAGCTTGTGGAAACTGACAGTGGGACTCCGGCAACACCACTGTAGTAGTCAAGTGGGCGATTTACCCGCCGCAGGAGACTGCCGAGGACTCCCCGCCCGCCAGTGTTCCACAATTTGGTACAAGCACTTATGAGAATAGCCAGTCACTCCGGGAGAGCATTGTCCTGAGCATTTAGGCTACCGCCATTCACTCTTCTGGTATTCCATAATTAACAACAACATTGGACAACCCAAAACGAAGATAATGGGAATAAAACCCAATTGATTTCTTCTCCATTACTTCGTCTTGGAACTTACAAGTCCATTAAACCTGCTATTCTCATTAACTGCTTGTTTCAAAGCCTCTTCTCAGCTCGCTATTGGCATTGACGCTAAACCAATATTTCTATTTAGTTTAAATTTATTTTGTTAATTGCTTATTACTTTGTCCAGTAATTATATTTTGTTTAGGGTTAAGGATAGGTTAAATGATAAGAAAATTAAACTTTCAAAAGTAAATAAGTAAAATGTTTAATTTAATTAAAATTATTCACAAGCGATTGTAGAGTTTCCCTTTCTTTGGACAGGAAATGGATGCTTGTAGCCTCTACAAACACATTCTGCTCTTTGTCCTCAGAGACATCGATATCTTCCTCATCTGCAATAGAACTATTATTAAGATTTCTTACTTAGCTAACTTCAATTACATAATAATAATCGTGGCTAAGTTAAATAATAAATTGCTTTAAGTAAAAAACTAAAGCGTCAATTTATTACTTAAAGTTAATTTGTGTATACGACTTGTGTATACGTCGAAAACGTAGCAATTAAAATTAAAATCGGTTCATCAATTTCCAAGATTTTAGTGATAGAAGTTTGCATGAAATAATGTGTGGTGTTAGTGGTGTATACGGAAAATACAAAAAACTGGCTTTACCCTTTGGATTTGCTTTCTAGTTTCATTCGTCATTGATTCCATTTTTATTCGACTTACCCACTGTCATCAAGCACCATTTTCGCATGCATCAACACAACATCAACACTACATACATGTATGCGTATCAAAATACCAATAGCGTCTTTATGCGAATGTTTCACAAATGAACCCTCAAAACTCAACAATATTAGTACAACTAACCCTGACCCTGTCGACCAAAGTCTACGCACACAATTGAGTATGTCAACATCATCAATAATGACTATTGACTGTTTTAATTTACATAGCGAAAATACCCACACAAAAAGTACTGTGTACACACAATCAGTTATTGTGGCTATGGCTATGGTCTATTGACTAAGGGGTCTGGCTGGTTAACAGGTGATTTTAAGCTCGGAGTCCATTGTTGGAGTACCTAAAAGTCAAAGCATTTAAATATGCAGTAAGGCACTTTGGAATTGTTAAAGAAGGAGAGTCGGTCAGTTTAAAAAGTTGAAGCGAAAGTGGCCTAGAAGTCCAGAGCAGAGTGGAGGTGTGGTGGCAAAGAGAGTGTTGGCCTGAAACTGAGCAGAACCAAAACGAAGTATTTGTTTTGCGATTTTGGCGGTCTGTCCAGTTCTGTGATGCCCATGTCTCTAGACAGAACGCCCATACCGACCTGCTCCGACTTTCGGTATCACGGGTCGTTTGTCAAAGGGGATGGTGAAGTAGACCGGGAAGTAACGCATCGGATCAACGTAGGATGAATGAAATGGCGACAGGTCACTAGAACAACTGGTGACCACCGGATGCCCCTCAAGTTAATTGCATGTAGCAGAGATGAGAATGTTGAGATGGATGTGTGGAGTGACCAGAATGAAAACTGCTGTCCGATATGGAACTCGGAGACCAGAGGCCGACACAACTACTCCGGCGCATGCGAAACCTTGCTACAGATAAGATACCGGAATCCACTCTGCGACTCATGTGTACCAACCACCTTCCATCACACGTCCGTTCAGTCCTAGCCGTCAGCGAAACATTCAACACCAAGACAGCACTCGACGAACTCGCGCTACTCGCTGATAAAATAATGGAGCAGACCGCAGCAACAGAAGTCGCAGTCGTGCAGATATTACTTTATTATTGCTTCTACACTATCAACAAGTATTTTCTTCAACCTTCTGATATCTCCAAGAGTCAACCTAGATCCTCGCTAAGTACCGCTAAAACTATATTAGTCTTATTAGAGGAAGTTTGAAAGTGGCGCCAGTGGCAGAAAAGTTGATAGGGAATCGTTTGTCTTAGTATGGGGCATGTGAAGCGAAGGGATGAAATTCATGTGACCAAAAAAGTTATGAATATTAATTTGGATGGATGGATATGGAGAGGAAGGTCAAAGAAAAGATGGAAGGATTGTGTGAAGAGTGATACGAATGAAAAGGGAGTCAGTGAAAGCATGACGTTAGAAGAAGAAAACATGTGGTAACATGGAATAAGGGCAGGAATATGTTGATTGAAGTTGCCCGTTGTAAAACGTAGGTAAGTTTCTATGGAGAACGAACAAGAAAGTCCACGGATGCAATGGCTTGATAGTCTTGTAGTAATAAACATTAGAAAAAATCCATTTTGAATAAGTAATACAATTAATGGATATTTTTAATTCACGGGCAATTTAATTAAAACATTTGTTTTGCATATATTATACATGAGCATGTTAATTTATTTGTTTATTGAGTAAATAAAGCATAGTAGATGATCTTAATTATTATAATCAAAGTTAATTAGAAAATTAATTAGAAAACATGTACTTAGTTAATTATGATTATTAACTAGCTTGTAACCGCGACTTCGGTTATCGTTGATGCAGATGAAGTTGAGGATTAAAAAGAAAAGTCTATTTTCTTCCTCACGGTTCAAGCTTCTTCTTTCTCAAAATGGAAACGTAGGTAACAGACAGAGTTACTTTCGCTTTTAGTATGGATAACTCTCAGATACTGAGGAATAACATAGCTTCCTATTGGCACAGATAATATAATACTAACTATTGGTGACGAGGAATTTCGAAATCAGATCAATAGTTTCAAAAATTGCCAGCTACTTACATCCAAACTTAAAAAATGTAACTCTTTATATTATTAGCACAGTCTAAGTAATATAGTACTATTAGATATTCTTCTTCTCAGTCGTTCACTCTTGACAGAGTGGTCGTGGTCATGGGACGTCACCCACAACTGCGGTCGCAGCCTTCGCGATCCTTCTCCACCGGTCTCTGTTGGCTGCATGGCGAGCACACTCTGTCACAGGGAGCTTGGTGGCAGATTTGATGGAGTCTGTCCATCGGGTAGGCGATCGACCACGTGGTCTCGTGCTCTCTACCCTTCCCTGAATCACCAGACGCTCTAGGGAGTCGTTGTTGCGGGTAACGTGTCCAAAGAATCTGAGGATTCGTAAGTGCACAAGCGACGACAGTCTTTGTTTGATGTTGAGTTCATTTAGTATTGTAACGTTAGTCCGATGAGCGATCCAGCTTATTCTGAGCATGCGTCTCCAACACCACATTTCCAGGGCATCTATCTTGCGCCGGTCCAGCATTCTTAATGTCCATGTCTCCGCTCCATATAAGAAGATCGGGAAAACCAAGGTATTCATAATGCGCATTTTGGTATTTTTAGTAATTAGGCGGTCTCTCCAGATCTTGTCCAACTTTTGTGCAGCCGATCGTGTTATGGCGCAACGTTTTCTAATTTCAGTCTCACAGCCCCCGCTACTGGTGATAGTAGAGCCCAGATAGATGTAGCTGTTGACGACTTCGCAGTTAGATATTATGTTTGTTAGATTCAATCTATTAGATATTAGTAGACTTAAATTATAAAACATAGCTTACCTACTCATCAAAATTGCAGTTCAATTTATACATTTTTACTAAAGTAAGTACTTAAAGCCGAGCGGCGGGCTGAGCTTTAAAGCGCCTGGCCATTTTTTGACCACGGAAAGTGTCTGGCAATAACGAATTATGGTTTGGACAACATTCTGTAAAACGTTGTATAAAGTTAGGCCGTCAAACTTAAACGTAAGTAAGTCCTGAACCTGATACCTAAAAAGAGACCAGCTTGACAAGCAATTACAAGCAAGGAAGCAAGATTTTCATATCTTACCTACATATTTCTCTATCTATTCTCCAAATTTCACAAAAGGGTACATATATTTTTATCGAGTTTCTTGCCCATTCTTCTCCTTACAAAACTACCTTTTCGAAGGGGTAACTAAAAGACAATGCCCATTTCCTAGAACAATCCTGGCCCACAGTGGCCACTTATAAATAGTTTATGGAATTATAGTACACATTGTTATGAACACTTCCTAGAACTTGTCAGTTTAGAAAATAAGTCTCCATTTGGAAATACAAGAGTTTTTGTGTCTTCGTATGACAGTTTTACAAGGGCTCTAGTTTTTTCTTACAAGTGGTGGCTGAACAGTCTCAAGACGTAGAATTTACTAATTTTATTGTTGGTGCATCACGGTATATAAAATAAAAATAAATGTAACCTTGAATGACTAATCTGACCGGGTTATAGGTGCAGTTGAGTTATTATTATAGTAGTACTTGCTGACCCAATAGACGTCCTGTACACATTATTTATCTACCCCTACCCTACCTACATACCCTACCTACCTACCTACCCTACCTACCTACCCTACCTACATACCCTACCTACCTACCTACCCTACCTACCTACCCTACCTACCTACCTACCCTACCTACCTACCCTACCTACCTACCCTACCTACCTACCCTACCTACCTACCCTACCTACCTACCCTACCTACCTACCTACCCTACCTACCTACCCTACCTACCTACCCTACCTACCTACCCTACCTACCTACCCTACCTACCTACCCTACCTACCTACCCTACCTACCTACCCTACCTACCTACCTACCCTACCTACCTACCCTACCTACCTACCCTACCTACCTACCCTACCTACCTTCCTACCCTACCTACCTACCCTACCTACCTTCCCTACCTACCTACCCTACCTACCTACCCTACCTACCTACCCTACCTACCTACCCTACCTACCTACCCTACCTACCTACCCTACCTACCTACCCTACCTACCTACCCTACCTACCTACCCTACCTACCTACCCTACCTACCTACCCTACCCTACCTACCTACCTACCCTACCTACCTACCCTGCCTACCTACCCTACCTACCTACCCTACCTACCTACCCTACCTACCTACCCTACCTACCTACCCTACCTACCTACCCTACCTACCTACCCTACCTACCTACCCTACCTTCCTACCCTACCTACCTACCCTACCTACCTACCCTACCTACCTACCCTACCTACCTACCCTACCTACCTACCCTACCTACCTACCCTACCTACCTACCCTACCTACCTACCCTACCTTTATTCTGTACTATCATCAGCATCATATACCAACACACCGTCTTAAAACTGTGCTGGAGGGACTATATTGGTTTGGTGCCATGCCCATCCAAAATACCAGACAACAGACACATCCTACAGTTCTGCGGCCTACAATACAATTACAGCAGTACCTACTAATAAATGGCTGCACTTCCAGTGGCATTATTACTTGTAAAAATATAGACAAAGTATGTCTTTCGGCTAATATGCCTGCTTTGGACTCGGGCCCTTAATAACGAGCAATCATTTTCAAAAAGTGAACCTTCCAAAATACTGGTTCTCCTATCATAAGAAACCTCAATACGATAACATCCATTTAATCTAATGTGCTCTCCATATTAAGACCTGGCATGTTTTAATTGATATGTTTATCCTATTTATACTAAATATAAAATAAAATACATATTTATACTAAATATTTATTAAATATTTATACATTTATCTAACTATTTTTTTAATTATACATATATATCTATACATATTTTTTATATATATCTAAATGTTTATACATATTCTGCTGCAGCAAAGAAGCAAACTCTTTGATGTGGGATGAACTAAAATTAGTATTGAGTTTTCTGTAAAGTCTCCGAACAAGTCCAATGAGTTGCTTGTTAGATGATAATTGCAAATTCTGCATTGTACGGGTACATAATATTTAAGATTCACAGAAAAGTGTTACTCTTAGTGATGCTGGAGCGGTAAGGTGATCAGAACTTGTAGATCTAGGAACAAAGCAGCAGCGCTGAGCTTACATAATTTGGTAAAAATATCTCTTGCCGTTGAGATGAATTTTGTGTTGACTCATTTGCTTCAGTATGATTGAATAATATTATAAATCTAAATATTTCACACCATAAACTGAAATATAAAAACTATTTATTTGAAACCTTAAGTACCTGACATGGAGCAATTTGTCTAGAAATGTTTTTTCTTATTTGATTTTCTTGTGGAGAATCTTGAGACAGCAGGTGATTTCTTTGTCTATGTAGTGAGCGACCACAGCTAACACAAATGAGTCAAGCAGTAGAAGGTGAGACTTTCTGCTGCATGTCTTATTTCATTCTATACTGCAGTCCAAAACAAAAAAAAGTGACCAAGTCATTGAGACAGGCACCTGAAAATGCAATTGATTATTATTTCATATTAATTTCACTGTAAATGGTGGGAAAGAATGAAATGGGTAGCATAAAAGTCAACAGATTTTGTTAGTTTCTTGAAATATTTATAAAAAATATTTTTACTAAGTCTTGTATGAAAATGTTTCATAATACTTATGTGAAATTACTTTTTTTAATTACTAAAGGGTCAGTGGGTCATATTAGGGGCAAGATTGCATATGTTGTTACCTATGTTATCATGGTTTTCTAAAGGATTAATGTAGATGAGTAAGCTTACCTGTTGTGAAAGAACCCATTGCTTTGGCATTTGCATGGCATGGCAGATAGGCTTATAACGTCATTAACATATAGTCGTTGGGTACAGATTACACAATGAAACAGTTACTATGTACTGACCGATATTGTATTATTATTATTATTTTTTATTAATTACTGTAATTTACTTTTTAACTATGGATCTCTGTGTCTGAAATAAAGAATATATTATTATTATTATTATTATTATTTGCTGTACAATTCATCGTATTTTTATTTAATGGTAAGCAATGCCGAATTATAAATTATAATTTGCACTTTTCATTTTCATGTTCGTTTTCACTTTGATAGTGGTAGAATTTTCGACATCTACACAAACTAACAAAATCTGTTGACTTTTATGCTACCCATTTCATTCTTTCTCACCATTTACAGTGACATTAATATGAAATAATAATCAATTGCATTTTCAGGTGCCTGTCTCAATGACTCACTATTATAGTGAGCGCGCTTATTGAGTAGATTATCAAATCAAATACATACACAATTATAAATAGTAAACATTACATTAAAATCATCCGTCAAAGGATAATGTTGCCATATTTTGAAAAATAATCGATTAGTTGTATCGATTTTTAGCCTCGATTATTTTTTTTTTTTCAAAGTTCACGTTAAAGCTATAAAGAATACAGTGATTTTACCATTCTATGTTTATGTATGTGTAAACTATTGGATAGTCGGAGGTGTTTATTAACATAATTGTTCTGTCGAATAAAGTGTAAAGTCGAGTAGGTTTCGTTCAGAAACTTAAATGTCCATGACAGCAGAAAAACTTTTTGCTAACCATATACATAAAGTCAGTTAAAAAAAACTAACGTATTTAGCAATATTATAAGCGCTCGCTGAATTTATAGTCATAAAATACTCAAGTAGTGTATTTTGTGCCGTTGTATTTCTTTTTAATGTCGGGTTTTAGATTTCAAGAACCTATTTTTTTTTGTTATTTTTTTGTTTTAAACCAATATTACATTATTATTAATTAATCCGTAATCGATTAGACTTATTAAATAAGTGAATTGATATAAATTGACCATATAATGGCAACACTAAACTACACGTTAAAATGGCTGTCGTGTTGATAATAAGTTAAATTACTTATTTATTTGTTGTGATTACGTAGACTTATTTGGATAGGTAGCATAAATCGGATAATTCCTATTTTAAAAAGTTATATTTTTTGATTATCTTTCAAAAGGTGTCCGCTGGCGGCCCATTCTTGGCATTGTCCTTTGGACTTTTTGCTTTTGAATGACGGTCAAAGTTGCCTTGTAATGATCTAATTAAAGTCAATGATTTGCCTCTGACTTAGACTTTTGTAAATTCGTAAAAATGACAAAGCAATTTAATGTTTATTGTTCAAAGATTATGTTTCACAGTTCGCAAATGAGATGGTAATTGTAATCACTACAAAAACCTCCATGTTTTGTACGGTTTTGTCTCGAATCTTGTTTGACCTTAGCTCAGGTGAAACTATAAACCCGGGGCGGGGTGATGTTGGCGGTGTCCTTGGACATTTCCAACGCGTTCAACACCCTGCCCTGGAGTTGTGTACGGGAGGCACTGCGCTATCATCGTGTGCCTTCCTACCTCCGCCGCATAGTTGGGGCTTATTTGTCCGAGAGGTGTGTCACCTACATGGGACGTGATGGCGAGCACCAGCGCCGCATGTCGTGCGGTGTTCCGCAGGGTTCCGTCTTAGGACCGCCCCTGTGGAACATCGGGTACGACTGGGTGCTGAGGGGCGAGCTCCAGCCGGGCGTGGACCTGACGTGTTACGCTGACGACACGCTGGTCACGGCCCGGGGGAGTTCGTACAGGGAGGCAGCGTTGCTGGCGACGGCTGCGGTCTCACAGGTGGTGAGCCGCATCCGGCACCTCGGCCTGGAGGTGGCCCTCAACAAGTCGGAGGCCGTGATCTTTCACGGTCCTCGGCGGGCGCCGCCGCCGGGATCACACATCGTGGTCGGGGGGGCCAGAATAGCTGTCGAGTCTACCATGAAGTACCTTGGATTGGTGCTCGACAGCCGATGGGTTTTGGCCCTCATTTCCAGCGGCTGGCGCCCAAGTTGTTGGGCGCGGCTGGGGCGTTGTCAACGCTGCTTCCCAATCTGGGGGGCCCGAGCGCCGTCTGCAGGCGGCTCTACGTGGGGATCGTGCGATCGATGGCCCTTTATGGGGCCCCGATCTGGGCGGCAGACCTGACGGCCGGAAGCATTGCCGTGCTGCGAAAGCCGCAACGAGCGATGGCCGTCAGAGTCATCAGGGGATATCGCACGATCTCCTACGAGGCGGCTTGTGCACTGGCCGGATCCCCGCCCTGGGACCTGGAGGCGAAGGTACTCGCGTCACTGTACCGGTGGCGCGAGGAAGCGCGGGCGCGGGGCGAGCGACCGATGCAGCGACACATGGAGCTGCGTCGGTCTCAGCTTCGCGAGGTCCTGGTGGCGGAATGGCGGGACAGGCTTTCGCGCCCTACCGCCGGCCTCGCCATCATCGAGGCGGTCCGGCCAGTGCTCGAGCGCTGGCTCGGGAGAAGGCACGGCTCCCTGTCGTTTCGGGTGACGCAGGTGCTCTCGGGGCATGGTTGCTTCGGAAAGTACCTGTGTCGCATAAACAGGGAGCCGGACGCCCGGTGTCACCACTGCGTCGACTGCCGGGAGGACACGGCGCGGCATACGCTGGCGGAATGTGCCGCTTGGGAGCGGCCGCGTCGTGCCCTCGTCTCAGAAGTAGGCAGTGACCTGTCGCTGTCGGCCGTGGTCGAGTCGATGGTTGACAGCGCAGAGTCCTGGGACGCGGTGGTTTCCTTCTGCAAAAGTGTCATGTCACAGAAGGAGGCTGCGGAAAGGGAGAGGGAGATCTCAACCTCCCACCCTGCCCGCAGCAGGCGCACCGGGCGTCGGCGGAGGGCGGATAACGCCCTCTTCCGGCCCCCCTAAATGGGTCCAGGGGCGGCAGACTCGGGGACGTCTGTCGCCCCCCACATACACCAGGACCCGAGGTGGCGGCGCGTAGTGTTCCACGCGCGCCCCTCTAAGACGTCCGGGGGGGAGTCTAACACCTCACTCCCCCCCCTGTTAGGGTCTTGACTTGGACTATGATATTAAAACGCAGTGGACTGTATAAATGATAACGTATATCCATAGAAATTGTACAGTATTAGAAAATAGTAAGGCGCGCGTATGTCGTCAGTGGTTCTCGCTAGTGAAGTGAAGGCCCGGCGGCCCGCGTCCCGCACGCCGCACCTCTCGCCGCTACCCGCCGCCGCCCGCCGCCTTCCGCTGTCTCACGACAGCAGCCGAAGATTGCAGAGTGGTCGGAGGCGCCCGAACATCCTCCCCGGGTTGAAGCATTCAAGTGAGAGGAAGTGGGCAGACGTTGTTGTAAGCCCGCACCACCGTTCCTCTCTTCGTCTTCAGCTCCACTACCCTTGTGGCCCCGTCGCAGCCAGGGAAGACCTTGATGACACGTCCCAGTGGCCACACCAAGGGTGGTTGGCCTTTCTCTTTGATGAGAACCAGGGCTCCCACTGAAAGTTGACCTGTTGACGCTGTCCATTTGGTTTTTTGCTGAAGCAGAGAAACATATTCCAATTGAAAGCGATTCCAAAAATGTTGTTTAATGTGCTCCACTCGTTGGTATCGCTCTAGTCGCCCGATGTTGAGATCAGTAACCTGTGGGTGCGGAACAGATATTAGTGGTCGCCCAATTATGAAATGACCGGGAGTAAGGACGGAAAAATCTAGAGGATCAGTGGAAAGAGGGGTAAGAGGACGGGAATTTAAGACGGCTTCTATTTGAGTCAGGCATGTGGCCATCTCCTCGTAAGTGAAGTGCGTTAAGCCTAAAAGTCTCTTTAAGTGATGCTTTGTCGATTTGACCGCGGCTTCAGCAATGCCGTTGAAGTGGGGGGAGTATGGAGGCGCAAAGGAAAATTTGATACCTTGTTGAGCAACTTCAGACACGAGATTCGAGTCTTGTAAGAACTTACGTAGCTCATTGCATGTACCTATAAAGTTTGTCCCATTGTCGGACAGGATGCTTTCGGGTTTGCCACGACGAGCCACGAAACGGTTCAAAGCAGCCATGTAGGCTTCTTTTGTGAGGTCTGTAACAAGCTCGATGTGAACAGCCTTAACGGCAAGGCAAACAAAAATGCACAGGTACGCCTTTATTAGCCTGCACCCTCGCCCTTTGCGATCAGCTATCAGCACTGGCCCAGCATAATCCACACTACAATTTAAAAATGGGTGTTCTAAATGTGTCCTTGAAGAGGGCAACTGACCCATTGTAGGTTGCACAGTTTGACAGTTATATTTAAAACATTTGATGCATTTTTTTACGGTATATTTAGAAAGATTTCTGCCACCAAGAGGCCAATACATTTGGCGTATGTTTACCAAGAGCAGCTGAGGGCCAGCGTGTAAGTAGTCGAGATGATATTTATGAAATAATATTTTTGTTATTTGGTGCTTACCACATAATAGTATGGGATGCTTGACATTATAGTCGTAAGGTGAGTTGTCAAGTCTCCCTCCAACGCGTATGAGACCATTCGAATCTGTAAAAGGACTCAACGAAATAAGTCTATTTTTACGAGGCAATGATTTACCTGATTGCAATAAGGCACACTCAACAGGAAACATTTCAATTTGAGCGTGACGTAAAATGAAATGTAAGGAATTTTTAAGTTCTTGATGAGATAGGGAACCTAGTAATTTGTTACGTTTACTTTTTAAATTATGAATATATCTTAATAAATAGGCAACTACTCTCTGTAAATGATTAAAATTAGAAAATTTATGAATTAATACATTAATGAATGCTTGATTATTATGAGACTGATGATGTGAAATTAAATTATTATTATTAGAACATGATTGAGGATGAGTAATGAAGTGAGATGACACAACTTCAGGTAAATCCTGTCTCACGTTTTCATTGGGCATTTTTGGCCAGTCCTTTTCATTATTAGACAAAAAATTTGGACCTGACCACCACAAGGGACACTCTCTGATAAGGTCAGCCTTCAGCCCGCGCGAAACAAGATCTGCCGGATTATCCCTTGACGGCACGTAGCTCCACGTATACCCAGTAGTGCTCTCTTGAATTTCATTAACGCGGTTTCGAACAAATGGTTTCAATAAACTTGGTGACATTGATAGCCAACTCAGCACTATTGTTGAATCGCACCAAAACCGACATCTATTGAAAGACAAGGTAAGAGATTTCAGTACATCAGTACACAGTCTTGTTCCCAACAGCGCGCCACATAGCTCCAGTCGGGGAATGGTCGTTGGTTTGATTGGCGCCACCCGGCTTTTTGAGACCAACAATTGTACATTAACTGACCCGTTCTCATCTACCGATCGTACATACACACAAGCTCCATACGCCTTTTCAGATGCATCAGTAAAAACGTGAAGTTCGTGTGTGATCGAATTTTCATGTAACACCCACCGTGGTATTTTTAATTCATTCAGGTGTGGAAGCGTGTTTTTAAAGGAAAGCCAACGATTATTGATGTCATCTGATACTGGTTCATCCCAGTCACATTTAGCCATCCATAACATCTGCATTATTATTTTTGCCTCGACAACACAAGGACCAACAAGACCCAGTGACGTAGTGATCACGCGCGATCGCCAACTTTGCGTGTTCATTAGTGGCAGCCGCCGCCAGGCTAACTAAGCATTTCGTGGCTAAATAAGGGGCAGAGGCCGTACCATAAGTAACGGTGTTAAGGCTATATGTTTTTAAAGGAAGCTTTGGATCAGTCCGAAAAATTATTTTAAGCAGGGAACGTTGTTCAGGTGTCATCACAATCGCCCTATACATCTTTTCGATGTCTCCAGAAATTACGTATTTGTGTTGGCGAAAACGTAACAATATTGAGAAAAGATTATCTTGAACGGTAGGTCCCACCATCTGGATATCGTTAAGCGACAATCCAGATGTGGTTATAGCTGATGCATCGAAGACTACCCGGAGTTTCGTAGTGACTCTTGACTCTCTAACGACCCCATGGTGCGGAAGGTAATACTCTGAGTTACCATCTGAATGAGGTTTCCTCAGCGAGCGATCCTCTGTCATGTGCCCCAGACTCTCGTATTCCTGCAGGAAATCGATGTACCTCTGCTTGAAGACAGGATCACGCTGGAACCGACGCTCTAACGACAAAAAACGGCGTTTAGCCATTTCGTAAGATCCACCTAGTACACTAGGATCCTCTTTCAGAGGCATGGTAACCACAAACCGACCTATGCTATCACGGGTTGTATGCAAACGGAAACTTTCTTCGCAAGCCCGCTCTTCCTGAGATAAGGAGTGTTTTGAAGAAACAGAATCTAGTTCCCAAAACTTACTTAAATTGTGATTGATTTCACTTAAAGTAGCGTTACACAAATGCGACTGAATTTTTGTGGATGAATGTAATGGAAGCGGCACAGAGCCTGATACTATCCATCCTAACTTAGTGTCACGTAATGTCGGTTGGTTTTTCCCTAGGTTAATTGATGCAGAACCTAGGACATTCCAAAATACTTCGGCGCCTACTAAAATGTCAATTTCTGAAGGAATGTGAAAATTAGGGTCAGCCAACTGTACATTTGAAGGTACAGGAATATTATGTCTGTCTATCAAAGTAGACGGTAATATTTTTGTGATTTGAGGCAATACAAAACAGCTGATATTTGTTTCATAACCACCGTTGCGAGACTGGATAGTTAAATTACAAGACTGTGTACTAATTGTAGTCTGACTGTTTATACCTGTGATCGTGGAGCTCGCGCTGCGTCTAGGTAACCCCAATTGATCAAAAAGCGTCTGAGTTATAAAATTGGCTGTGCTACCATTATCGAGCAGGATCCGGGCATCAACCTTGCGTCCTTGGTTGTTCACCACCTTCACCAATGCTGTGGACAGTAAAATATGGGAAGCGGTAGAAACTTTTAAGGAAATATCACTAGACAATACGTCATTTTTTGGAGGGCAATTATTCAAAAAAGTACCAGATATGTCAGTAGATAAGGCAACACTACTTGGCATGGGATCTTGAAATTTAGACGATTTGGAATCCTCAACATGTAGAAGCGTGTTATGTTTACCTTTACAATATTTGCATCCCGTTAATTTACATCGTTTAGTTAAATGGCTAGAACGCAAACAATTAAAGCAAACCTTAAATTCTTTTGCTTTAGCTATACGAGTTTCAACCGGCAATGCACGAAATTCTTCACAAGTATACAAAAGATGAGCCTTTGTACATAAGGGACATTTTATTTGATTTGATGAATTTCGATTGTAAGTTTGAACTTTATTTGCACTCTGCTCAGTAGCTATAACTAAAGATTCAGGTTTATTTTGTATTGTGTTACAAATACTGTCTGTGTTTGCCTTTGTATTGTATTCTAAAGTTTCCAGTAGATCAGCTTTTTTACTTATAAAGGAACAAAATTGTGTCAGTGTGGGTGACTTTGGTAAAGTGTTCCGATGTTCCTCCCAATTTCTACTGGTGACGGAATCTAATTTAACGGACATCATATACACAATCAACGTATCCCAGTATTCCGTGGGCTCGTTCAATGTTTTTAGGGCTCTAATGTTTTTATTTATGACGTCAACTAAACGCCGCAAAGAGGTACACGACTCCCTCGGAATGTGCTCAACATTGAACAATGCCTGCACGTGATTATTAACTAAAAGTCTACTATTATCATAGCGGCTACAACTTCCACGCCATATCATAATGCTCACTTTTAAAATCAATATTCTTAATGACTTCCACTGCATCACCTTTAAGCGATGCACGAAGGTAGTGGAACTTGCTAATTTCATCTATGCAACTACTGTTATGAATTAATGACAAGAAAGTATCTCTATACTCAAGCCAGTACTGATAACCACCATCAAAACTAGGCAAATTAATCTTGGGTAAGCGTATAAAGTTACGTTGAAACGATTCACCTGATTGTTTGCCTGCCGAGCCCGCTACAGACCCATTGTCACCAACGACGCCAGCGGCGACGCCGGCCAACAGACTACGCGCCTGCGCTGCTAGTGCGTGGTACCGCTCTTCAAACTTGGATCGCTCTGCATATGCCTCGTCTGGCTTGTCCGACTGCACCTCGATTTGCAACTGTAATTCGTCAAAATCAACGTATATAGCATCAAATTTACTTAAGCGTCCCTCCAACTCGATACGCTGTAACTCAGAAATAGCCTCACAACTAAGCAACACTGTTATATAATTGCTAAAGTTCGTTAGCTTCGCTTTCATAGCACTACGTTTCCTAATAAGTAAATCTTCGGCCATTATGAGCAAAGTATAATGATAATAATGTAGATGTTTAAACTGAGCGAAGCGATAAATAATTAGCGAGGAATGTTTTGTAACATAGAAAAAAAAATCGTTAAGTATGAATAGACGCGTGACCTTGACTCACTGACAGCGCACGGTCAGCTGATGCGACCGTTACAAATTATAACGGTTAACGGCAAGCGATAGATAAGCAATGCGTGAATGCAACAGAAAGTGTACGCGTGAATGCAAAAGAAGAGTAAGACATATGATGGCTATGGCAATAACACTAACGAGGCGAAGAAAAAGACAAAGAAACAAATAATCTACTTATGAATTTAACACGGTAATCGTTAATAACGTTGGGATAGGAAATAGAAGGGAAATAATTGGAACAAACTCACAAATATCCTTATCCTTATCCACAAGATGAACTTATTTGGTTCCCACGAAGCGGCGACTCAGCGTAATTCGACCAGGGCGGTCGATCTTGCACCTCCGTCGTATGTAAAGACCTCAGGAAATTTTTTTCTTTTCAAAGTTCTTTTCTTTGTTCCGATTGACCGTTGACTTCAAAAAATTGTCACTATGGACAATGACACGGCGATTTTTGAACCGACGATGTAACGGCGATATTCTTCAACTGTACAGCCAGTCGTCGACCGTTTTGTATGCTTTAAAACGCGACGTAGAAGAGGCTTGAAGGACCATTTGTTAGGGTCTTGACTTGGACTATGATATTAAAACGCAGTGGACTGTATAAATGATAACGTATATCCATAGAAATTGTACAGTATTAGAAAATAGTAAGGCGCGCGTATGTCGTCAGTGGTTCTCGCTAGTGAAGTGAAGGCCCGGCGGCCCGCGTCCCGCACGCCGCACCTCTCGCCGCTACCCGCCGCCGCCCGCCGCCTTCCGCTGTCTCACGACAGCAGCCGAAGATTGCCGAGTGGTCGGAGGCGCCCGAACACCCCTGACCCGAGAAGTGGCCCGCTGCAGCGGGCCGGCACCAGCCGGGGGTTGCGGAAGTATCTCCAGTTCCCGCGACCCCCGACGTAGGTGTGAGATGGAACACCGGGGTGGTTTTTAGTCAGTAAGAGTCTGACAGACCCCTCCGCCCGCCCCAGGGCGGAGGACATCCATGAGGATTTTCCACCCCGTACCAAAAAAAAAAAAAAAAAGGTGAAACTATAAAAGGATATACACAGTGTAACTAGTTCTCTAAATATGGTTATTAACGCAATCTTTTCAATGATAATAGCTGTTTTTGAAATAGAAATAGGTTGCGCCAACGGTGACCTAAGTTGTTTTTGCATTTAGTTGTTGGTTGAAAAATTAGTTCTCGGGTAACCAAATTAGGAACGATAGAGACATTATTAATAACATTTTAGATTATTGATGGGTCTCCGCGCGTTACCCACGGTATTTTTTCCACTAGAGACTTTTTAACTGGAATATTGGAGTGGGTAGGTTAAGTCTAGGCTAAGTAGGATAGGGTTAGTCGGCCTGCAATTGGCTGACCAGACAGTTGCTAAAAGCCGTCCTCAGTCAGTAATGGCTCAAAACATAGGGACAAAGAGAGTCTCTAGGATATTCTTTTCCCTAGGTGGGGTACTATTACCAATATACTATTTTGTTTTAGGCTATAATTCAGGAGTGTACCTACTAAGGTAGTGTCGCCGAAGATGGCCCGGCTCCTAGGATAGCCCACATTTAAAAAAATACAGTTATGATTATTCGAAACATTTGAAATTTCGTGGGTGTATGCTATTGGTACTATAGACAATAGTGCAAGTGTGTTTCATTACCGGCGCGTCGCCATTTTGGAGACTGATGGCAGTTTGCTTGGTCATGTCAAGACGATACACTTTTTATTACCTGCATTATCTAAATCCTTTTGAAAATTAACGAATTTAAAACAAATCTCTTTGCTCTAAAATGTGAAAATTCATATTTAATCTATTTATAAGCGAATCACAGGTGAGTGTTATTATTTTATTTCCTTTTTTTGTATTTTTACGAGATTATACTCAACCCGGGTGTAATTTCCTATCATGGCCCATAGTATAATTCCCTTAATGAAAGACATCAAAAAAATAAATTTTAGAAAAAAAAATCTGATTTATTTTTATTTTTGATAAGTTACTTTCAATATTGATCTCGAAGTTAAATTTTATTTTATTTAGTGGTTTGTTTTTATTTTATAGTTGATTTTCATTTTGATAGATTTAAGATAGCCCACATTTAAATTTTTGGTTGATTTTTTTACCTTTTATGAATAATGTTATGGGAAGTATGTGTTTTTATTTCGATGTTTTATGTTAAAAGTGTTTAAGAGTTTATAATGCATATACTTTCATTAATATTTTTCGGGCCATCTTCAGCGACCAGCTTCCCAAGATAGCCCAATAACAAGTTTCTAAAAAGTGTTTACATTTGTGTTAAAATGCCAAAAACTGTACTACTTTTTTAGATAACTTGTTTCTCAAATAAATATATTACAACTTCCATTATCATTTTTCTTTACTTTACTTATCTGCAAGATTTTACGAGGTTTTGAAATTAAGCGGGCCTTCATTGGCGCCTGTACCTTATGATAGTTTTTTTGATAAAAGTTATCTTTGTATCCGTATATGTTCATACTCTATAGATTAAATAGCCTTGTAAGTTTAGAGTAACCTCTAAGTACAAACTTCAACAAGTAAATTACAATTATGTTATTTAATTATATCTTTTACATAACCTAATCTAGAAGACGTTTTCCAGAAAATACGCAATATAAAATTACTATTGCCTACTTGTAAAAAATACGCCTTATTATGATATGATAACATACCTAGGTATATATTAAGTACATTGTACCTAAGTATTATCTGTGATTAAAATATAACGTTTATCATACGCTGATCTTTCACCGCATTCGGAAGCGTGGAATTCGGAGTTACTTACCTGCCAGTACGTCTTCGGAAAAGCTATTTATTTAATTACGTAAATAATTATGACACCTTCACAGTAAAATCAAAGCGATGCTATATGTAACATTGCCAAAAAAATAACAAGAAAATAAGGATCGAGGTATAAAATATATCTAAAAAAAAAAAACTAAAATAACAACGTATATTTTCTCTTTTTTAACCGACTTCAAAAAGGAGGAGGTTCTCAATTCGACTGGTATTTTTTTTATGTTTGTGAGATTTATGATCCGATTTACGTGATTCTTCCCATAAAAAAATTACGTAGTTTGGCCTAGTAGCTCCCATTTTCTGAACATTCTTTTTTTATTTTTTTAATGTTTGACCACGCATAACTTTTTTCAGTGTAGTCCGATTTCAATGATTCTTTTTTAATTAATAGTGTATATCTCAAATTTGGTCCCGTATAATTTCAAGAAAATATTCCAACCCCAAGGGTAGACAATTAAGGGATGACTGAATTTTTTTGGTGTCACCGTTTCGTAATTATTTTTTATGATAAGAAGTAGGCACTAAAAAGCGAAAAACAAAACTTTTTAACGAAAAAGACAACCGCCTTCAAAAAGTAAAAAAATACTTTCAATTCGCAAGTCGGCGGCAAAACAAAACAACAAGCAAAACCAAAGCCGCCTACTTGCAAATTGAAAGTTAATTTTTACTTTTTGAAGGCGGTTGACTTTTTTGTTAAAAAGTTATTTTTATTAGTAACATAGTTACAGCGACCAAGAGCCCCAAAGTTGTCAGGACTGCCTGTCTAAGGTTCCGGGTATTTGGAGGTAGACTTATGCAGATTATTGGAACCAAAATGCAAAACGGGATACGAGTATGTGCTAAGCTAGATCAACATCTATACATATGCTAGAGTAAACATACATCCATGCTTACAAACTTTCGCATTTAAAACATTAAATTAAAAATTTAAAAAAACCCCCAACGCAAAACATAAAAGCGATTATGTAAAAAGTAAAAAATAATACTTTTGTTGAGCCATCAAATGTTTGTTCGTTGAAATGGCGCTATATTGTCGCGGCGGGGTACCGCTTAAGTAAGTCAGTCCCTCAATTTCATTCACTGTCTATTAATTTATCAGCATTTCCGACCAATTTGCTTCGATATTATCAAATTTTTGTTGCTAATCTAGTTACCATCAGTTCGCTATTTTAGATATTTAGTTATTGCTTTAAACTTAGCGGTACCCCGCCGCGACATTATAGCGCCATTTCAACGAACAAACATTTGATGGCTCAACAAAAGTATTATTTTTTACTTTTTACATAATCGCTTTTATGTTTTGCGTTGGGGGTTTTTTAAAATTTTTAATTTAATTTTTATTTTAAATTTTTTAAATGTAATTTAGTTTGGTTTTGTGTGGTCAGTGTGGTCACCTATAATAATATGTTTGAAAGCAAAGTAAACATCCGGTATGCGTCTAAGATCCCTACCGCAGCAAACAAAAGAGCTGATAACTTTAAAACTGCTGAACCGATTTTGATGAAACATGTCTAAGAACCATCGCTAGAGAATCTACTTTCAAATACAAAAAACCACATTCAAATTGGTTCACCCGTTAAAGAGCTACAGTGCCACAGACAGACACACAGACACACAGACACACAGACACGTCAAACTTATAACACCCCTCTTTTTCGTCGGGGGTTAATAAATAGTAGGTACCTGGTAGGGTTCCCTTGGAGGATTCCATCATCATCTGCCTAGCCTTTTCCCAACTTTATCGGGGTGGGCTTCCAGTCTAACCGAATGCAGCTGAATACCAGTGTTTTACATGGAGCGACTGCCTATCGGACCTCCACAACCCAGTTACTGGGTAACACGATACCCCTTGGTAAGACTAGTTATCAGACTTTCTGGCTTCTGACTACCCATAACGACTGCCAAAAATCTACAAATGACAGCCGGGACCAACGACTTTGCGTGCTTTCCGAGGCACGGAGGGAACCCGGTATGAAAGGGACGGTCACTCATCCACAGACCGACCGCGGCTAGCGTAGCTTAACGTTTGACCGATCGATCTGTACGGCTTTAACTTAGCCACGAGCTCCTCCCTTGGAGGATTGTGATGACATAATACTCAATACTTATTTCCGTAGAGGTTACGCTTAGGACTAATGATAGCAGCAGCAGACACACCTAGTGTCATAAACACCACCACCACCACCACCAATTTTTATTTTACTTACCCCTCAAAGGGCTTAGTGGCCTAGCGGTGTGTTGCGTTTGTGGGAAGTACGAAATGTATGCAGACGAAGTCGCGGTAAAAGTGCTAGTCCTCCACATTTCAACTTGCCCCCCCCCCCGCCCCGGGGCCACCTGCTGGCGACGCCCTTGATACATACCTTACTATAGTAAAACACGATCCCACCAAAAACATTTTCATGTAAAATGTTGCCAAGACGCGAAATAAATGGCTCGCACTGTCAAACAGTTATCAGATCTCTACCTATGATCTCTACTTTACTTGCCCTAACTTCACAAACTACTCCTTAGTCAAAATATTTATATGTGGCTAGGCCGTATCGCTACCGTTACATGGGCGTAAGGTGAAAAATTAATTCACTGTTCATTACTTTACTGTAAAACAATAGTTCTTGTTGAGGGTTCAAAAAAACGACGAAGCGCTTCAAGAAAAGGTAGGCAGTGCCCTTGCGCTTCGCTTGACTCGTCTTGGCGGGGGCACTGCCGTGCCCTCAGATTACCTAACAGGAAAAAGTGATAGGTAAGGATTTATATCATAATTAAATATTTATATAAGTAATGTATTTAATTATCAATATTAGGATTAGGACAATAACTGTTATTTATAATAATACCCGCCTACAATGCTTGAATTGCAAGTTGTCAATTTCAAGTATATTATTCTGTAAATAAATTACTCTCGATGAATTTAGGCCAAATGGGTTTGAAGCTCACTTCGAGATCACCGGGGGAGGTTTTTACCGAATGTACTAGCTGACCATCTCTAGATACTCCTGTAACAGGGCACTATCGTAACTGTATGTAGGTATCCTGTAAATCGATGAAAACTAATCTAGCGCCGCTAAGTAAGATAGCGATGGGTCGTTGAAGGTTTTTCCGTCAACGAAACGTTAACGTTGAATTGCGTTTGTCAACTAGTTGATCAACTAGTTAATTTCGTCAACGAGTTAACGTATTACGAACGTCAACTTTCATGAACGATAAACTAGGCGTTTATCGTTCATGTAAGTTGACGCTTTTATTAACGTACCTATGCTGTTGTAATGTTAATTTACGAACAATTTGATGCAGTTTACCTAATGAAATTGGATAACATTTTATGATGACTTTACCTACTACCTACCTAGGGTTCTAGATGATCTTCCCTTCATACTTTTTTCAGGCTTAGGACTGACTGATTAATTTGCTATAAAACACAAACTATCATTCGTATTTGTAAACAAACAAACCAGTATAAACCTGTTTATCACGGGCAGGGCGCGCGAGTCGAACATGGCGTCCGGCCAATCAGCCGCCAGGGTCTCCAGGTCATGAATGTGAAATTTCCCCAGAACTGATTTTATTTTTCCCCAAAAAGATACTATTTGGTACAATTTTCCCCCAAATTAATTTTGCACCTACAAACAAAATTATGATACCTAGGGGAAAAATAAAATCAGTCAAATCATGAATAATTGTCCTTAGACTCTATTATTAATTTGGCAAGCTAAATAAAATAAACTTATTTAATATTTATCTTTGCTATTTATTCATACAGTCATCTACCCTACCATTCATTACATCCTATAATTCGTACTTCATTGCTGTCCACATTTCGTGATCTTGTATACAGCTACTTCTTTTGATTTAATTTTTTTTTTGCGTATTTTTTGTAGGCATAAATTTAATGCATTTTGAAAATTAAAAATAAAGTGATCTGAGAAAGTGAGAAAGCTCTCTCAACACTCGCATTAGAAAACGGTAACCACAAAAGTATGTTGGTTACGAACTTATATTTAGGTATATTATATCATTAATCTATGGAACGTCTGTATAAAAAGTTTGTTTCAGCTTTTCCCCAAACTTACGCCAAGAATTAATTTGTTCCCCAGAATTTTCCCCACAGTTTTCATTTCCCCAAACATTCCCCAAAATTTTTATTTTTCCCCAAAATGGGGAAAAAAACCCCCAATCTGGAGACCCTGTCAGCCGCTTGGCTTCAACCAGTCACAGGCCCGCCGGCGCCGAAACGTTTCATTCCGCGCACGAATATGATCATTTTAAGATGTCATCGTTTACTTTCTTTAAAAAATAATGACATTGATCAAATTACTAAATAAATATAAAATCTTATATTCGTTATTTAGAGTTCAAATTCTTGTCATGACTAATTGACTATCGCGTCGCAGCGGGAATTTTATTCTTAAAGAAATACAATTTACTTACGTTGAAAATAACAAAACGTTGACCGTGTACAAAATTAAATCAACTCTTTGACAGTCGTTGAGTCGTTGAATTCGTCAAACGATGAAACGAGTTGAATTCATAAACGTCGTTGTCAACTCAACTCGTTGACGAATTCAACGAGTTGATTTGTACACGGTCAACGTTAATTCCGTTGAAGAGACATCAACGTTGATTCAACTAGTTCGTTGATTCAACGCTCATCGCTAAAGTGAGAACATTATAGCTAACTATTTTTAAGTTACTATTTTAGCGATTGCCAAATACTTTTCACTTCAGGGTGGAATAGGAAATTAGAAATTTCTTATAGAATTGCACTGCTGTTCTAAAAATCCCGCGGGGTAAACGGCATGTCCTAGAAAATTGAAGACAAACACCTTTGGTGGGTCCACCATCAACCCTAGACCAGCGTGGTGGATGACTATAGTAACGAGTGGCGATCCACTCCCTCTTGCAAAGAAGAGGCCTAACAGTAATCTATTCTTCTACACGAATATGGGAGGTAAAGTTTCTAAGTTTGGATGTAGGATCTCCAAAACTACTCAACCGATCACAAAAAATCTTTCAGTGACACTATTGCCGTCTTAGGGTAGCCGGTAAGTCGCAGGCTGTGGCAAGTATATTATAAATAAATAAGAAAATAGCCAATAATTTTAATAATAAATTCTGCCAACCAGCGCCCGCCAAGCAACATATTTTTAACATGAATGAGACTCGAGACGACAGCTGTATAACAATATCTGTACAGGACATAGCGGACGTTGTGAGACATACGGCCGGCGGTAAATCGCCGGGGTTAGATGGGCTGACAATTGAGCACATACGCTACGGGGGTCTGGGGGTGTACTACGCTCTGTCTGTCCTATTCACAGCTATTTTAAAATTGGGATATTTGCCGAAGTCTCTTACAGACACGGTCATTATACCGATATGCAAAAACCGAAGAAAGAACATTTCCAGTGTTGGTAACTATCGTCCTATTGCCCTTGCTAATATCATAGCCCGACTGTTAGAGAAGATATTACACCAACAAGCAGCACCCTTCATAACAACTTCGGATTGCCAACACGGTTTTAAGAGCCTCGTATCAACAAGTAAGTACTGCAATATATGTACTCAAACAAGTGGTGGGCTATTACAGGAGTAGAAATACTTCTGTAATTGCCTGTTACCTCGACCTCAGCAAAGCCTTCGACCGTGTGGACCATGATCTGCTATGGCAAATGCTTACAGAACGTGCAGTTCCCAGCCAGGTGGTACGGGTGCTGAAACAGTGGTACCAGCAGCAGGAAAATCAAGTCCGATGGAAGAATGAGCCGTCGGCTCCCTCTGGCCTTAAGTGCGGAGTGAGACAGGGGGGAAGTACTACCGGCACTTTTCAACGTGTACATGGATGGGCTATCGGTCCGACTCAACCAAACTGGTATAGGTTGCTCAATTAACGGGACCCTCATAAACCATATATGCTACGCAGATGATATGGTTCTATTGGCGCCGTCAATATCGGCAATGCGCAAGTTGTTGGCGGAGTGAGAGACATACGCTAATGACCACAACATGACATACAACCTAGACAAGTCAGTGTACATGGTCTTTGAATACCCTAACAGCTGGTCGGAACTGCCGCCTCTTCAACTCTACGGCACTGCGCTGTTAAAGGTCGACAGTGTGAAATACTTAGGTCACGTAATAACAGCTAACCTGTCCGATCACGCTGATATAGATAGGCAGAGACGAGCCATCTCGGTGCGTGGCAACATGCTAGCGAGGCGGTTTAGCCGCTGTAGCTAGGCTGTGAAAACGCAGCTCTTCATTAGTTACTGCACAAGCGTCTACACAGTCGAGCTGTGGGCTAACTACACCATGGCTGCAATTAGCGACATGCGAGTGCAGTACATGTTCCGACTGCCGCGGTGGTGCAGCGCGAGCGCCATGTTCTGCGAGGGCCGCGCGCCAGGCTGGCCAGCGCTGTTGAGGAGTCGCTCGGCCGCTGCACGCTCCGCCATACATAGTTCCGCTAACTCCTTGGTGGCCGCGGTGCGAGACTGGAACAACAGCCCTCTTCATCAAAGGTGGCAGTCCTATCATACGCCGATCACTTAGTTCGCCATAATTGTAATTATTATTTATTATTTATATATTATCATAGACAAATCTATGTGTTTTTATATATTTAATTGGATAATATTCTGGTAATAAATAAATTTCATTTCATTTCATAAATAGGATATGTCAGTGCAGTTCCTCTGAGAACGCGATTTCGAAGAATTATGTTGACCAAGTATCGATCTTCTGGTACTGTGGTACACCGGACCCTGCCTGTTTCTAGTCTGCATAGGTTAGAGCCAGTTTCCTCGTAACGTCGGAGAACTCATTGTACAGTTGACAGCGACACAAGAACTGTCTTGCTGTATCACGCTGACTCCGGCCGATTTCCGGCATTGTGAGAATTCTGTTGCATTCTTCAGGTGTAAGCGACATTATAACAGCTTCAGAAATGAATATTGAACATCATAAAAGCTGTTTACATAAGTACCTTTTTATGTTGCAGAATAGAAATAAAATTAAAAACAGATGTAGAAAATTCATGTCCATTTCAACCGCGCGGCGATCTCGTAAAATCGTAGTCCAATTTACAAAAGTCCCATTTTTTTATTTTGTCATTTTTAATAGCATAACTTAACAGTACAGCCGTACAGCCTAACTAAGAAATGTGTCGAGTGTTTTATAGTAGCGGGTAAGTCGCGGGTAGAGGCATGTATACATACAGCTGAAGAGGTTTTTTTGGGAACACGCCGATCTTCGGACTATTAGTTCCATTCTAAAAATTCTTTACCTAATAGGAAGCTACGTCGTTATTCCTGAACACTATGGGCTATATTTTATTATCGCGGTCATAAACTAGTTATAAAATATAGCTAGGTATGTAGTGTTATGATGTTATCCAACCTTGTGGTCGTTGTCTGCAAAACCTGCAACTACCTCTACATGATACGACATACCTTGGTCCAAAATATCTAGTATTACGTTTTACGTCAATGGCGACCGTGAGTCGGTGCACTGTAATTTGTCTAATTATTGAAATCGTAGATATAGCAGTCAGTTTCAGTACTATATTATCGAGATAGGTTCTCTATTTTCTTTGTTGATGATCTAAAAGACAGAATAAATACATAGTGTGTAATAATCGTTTCACACTGATGGCAGATGTGGAAAGGCAGTCCTAAGCCTAGACTTGGTCGTGGAAATGTGGGCATCAGATGACCTGATCAAAATTGCTGGACAAGGATGGATGAGGAAGGTCTGGGGCAGTGGCGAATGACGTCCAATGCTTTGGTCTGTCCTACACCTGCACTGGGCATTGGGTGACAAAAGGCTGAGAAGAAGGTGAAGAAACAACAATAACATTTTTGATTAACATTCAAACAAATGCGATAAACTTATGATTCAAGATTCTAGGTTCTACGTCATTTGAGCATGGCTGAAATATTAATAATAGATACTTAGCTAGGGAGAAGGGGGTGTCGTTAAGAAGATTATGTATCGATATAGGTACTTATTATATATCGGTGGTTTTTATTATATTTTTTTTCTTTTCCAACTGACTTCAAAAAAGGAGGAGGTGGTCAATTCGTCTGTATTTTTTTAATTTTTTTTTACTAAACTACTCAGCTACCTCAGAACTTTCGACTGGGTAAACCGATTTTGATGATTCTTTTTTATTTGAAAGCTGGTGCTTCCCGTGTGGTCCCATATAAATTTTATCGAAACTGATTCCGCGTTTTTTCAAAAAATCAACAAAACCCAAAAAGAATACGTAGACGACGTTGTACTTTCCTCAATCTTGAGTACTTTCAATCTCTGTTTTAACTGTGTTGCCGTTTCTTAATGGATTTGTTTGAGAAGGGGGCACTAAAGATTTTTTACAAAAAAAAAAACAACCGCCATCAGAAAGTCGGTGGCAATACAAAACAACAAACGGAACAAAGCCATCGACTTGCTAAACTATTATAAAGTCATGTGTGTTCTGTGCTAAAGATATTTTTCACTTTTTAGTTTTTGAAGGCGGTTGTTTTTTTTTTGTAAATAAAAAGCTTCTTAGTACCTCCTTCTCATCCAAATCTGTTAAGAAGAGATTGAAAGTTAACTACTACAAAGATTGATGAAACTAAAACGTCGTCTATGTAAACTTTTTGGGTATTTGTTGATTTTTCAAAAAGTGCTGAATCAATTTTCATAAAATTTATATGGGACCACCCCTGAAGCATACCCTATCCATGAAAAAAAGGTCGGTTTACGTTTGCCGGAGAAATCGCGTAACAAATCGCGCACATACTTAATGCAAATTTAAGACTTATACGGTTTTCTCATGGATGCCATTGCCAGAACTGGACCAAATAAAAATGGGACCACACGGGAAGCACTAGCTCTCAAAATCGGTTCACCCAGTCCCAAGAAATCAGGTAACAAACATAAAAAAAAAAAAAACAGACGAATTAATAACCTCCTCCTTTTTTGAAATCGGTTGAAAAGTAAGTATTTATTTTGTTGGTGTAACTCTTCAACAATTCCACACTTCACTTTTTTATGTATGTTTAGCAGGATATTGTAAAAAGCCAGTACCTATTTTTTTTTTTATATTGTTATAGGCTTGCGTTTGACCGCAACTCACCTGATCTTAAGTGATGATGCGCTTGCCTAGAATAAACCGGTTCACTCGTGCCTTGAAGATACTCAGATTATATGTATCGGGGAATAGAGAGGCGGGCAGTGAATTCCACAGTCTGGCAGTTCGCACAATAAATGTGGAGTCAAAGCGCTTGGTTCGAGACCGTGGAACTTCAACCGTATAGCGGTGACGCTTCGCCGTATCCCTGCTCGTCCGGTGATGGAATGGGGATGGGGGAATTAAGTTGTGCAATTCCAAAGCACACTCTCCGAAATGTACCCGATAAAAGACCGATAGGCTGGCAACGGCGCGGCGGTGTTCAAGGCTTTGGAGCTTAGCCTTAACCAGGAAGTCGTTGTCTATGAGCCTCTTGGCACGTCTTTCAATAACTTCCAACGCCTCCAGCTGGTACTTGGCAGATCCATCCCAGAGGTGCGAACAGTACTCCATGCACGATCGAACTTGTGCTTGGTATAGGTTCAGCATCTGTTCCGACGTGAAGTACTTTCGCACCTTTGCGAGGACTCCTAGCTTTTTGGCAGCTAGTTGGGCCTTTGACTCGATGTATGACCCAAAATTGAGACTCGACGTCAAAGTAACGCCAAGAAGCTCAAGATGGTCGGTGATCGGAACGGATACATTTCGGAAAGCAGGGGCCAGATTGAAAGGCCTCTTCTTGGCAGAGAAAAGACACGCCTGGGTCTTGGCTGCATTAAACTCAACCAGATTGGCATCGCCCCAATCGGAGACAGCCTTGAGGGACAAGTTTAAGCGCTCGACCATGAACTCCCTGTGAGTCCGGATTTCAGCCGCACTGGCACGTGCGCTGGATATGTAACTCTCTACAACTGTGCTGTCATCTGCGTATCCAATGGTACCGGGTTTCAGCAAATCGTTAATATGCAGCAGAAAAAGGGTTGCAGAGAGTACCGAGCCCTGAGGGACCCCGGCATTTATAGTCATTTGAACAGACGAGCAGCCATCAATAACTACTCGTATTGAACGATCTCTCAGGAAATCCGATATCCATACACAGAAACCAGCGGGCAAGCCAAAAGATGGAAGCTTGCTAATTAGGCCATCATGCCATACCCTATCAAAGGCCTTCGAGATGTCCAGGGAGACGGCAAGCGCTTCCCCATATTTCTCGATGGTCTCACTCCAGATGTGAGAGGCGTACGCGAGAAGATCCCCAGTGGACCGATTTCGGCGAAAGCCATATTGACGATTACTGAGGAGGTCATTAGCTTCAAGGTACGCCAGGAGCCTGTTATTAAGGACACGTTCCATTGTCTTGCAGATAATGGACGTGACCGAGATGGGCCTGTAATTGGTAGGATCGGCATGACTACCTTTTTTGGGCACGGTGTGACGTAGGGGTTACGTGGAGGATATAGAAGAAAACTCAACGTAACCGGTCAACATAAAAAATATATTAAAGAAAAGGAGTGGGTAAGTTTACGGTCACTAATTCCCTTGCAACAACCCCTGGGAGTTGCACTGTACTCTCCTTTTTTTTTTTTTTGGTACGGGGTGGAAAATCCTCATGGATGTCCTCCGCCCTGGGGCGGGCGGAGGGGTCTGTCAGACTCTTACTGACTAAAAACCACCCCGGTGTTCCATCTCACACCTACGTCGGGGGTCGCGGGAACTGGAGATACTTCCGCAACCCCCGGCTGGTGCCGGCCCGCTGCAGCGAGCCACTTCTCGGGTCAGGGGGGGGAGTGAGGTGTTAGACTCCCCCCCGGACGTCTTAGAGGGGCGCGCGTGGAACACTACGCGCCGCCACATCGGGTCCTGGTGTATGTGGGGGGCGACAGACGTCCCCGAGTCTGCCGCCCCTGGACTCATTTAGGGGGGCCGGAAGAGGGCGTTGTCCGCCCTTCGCCGACGCCCGGTGCGCCTGCTGCGGGCAGGGTGGGAGGTTGAGATCTCCCTCTCCCTTTCCGCAGCCTCCTTCTGCGACATGACACTTTCGCAGAAGGAAACCACCGCGTCCCAGGACTTTGCGCTGTCGACCATCGACTCGACCACGGCCGACAGCGACAGGTCACTGCCTACTTCTGAGACGAGGGCACGGCGCGGCCCCTCCCAAGCGGCACATTCCGCCAGCGTATGCCGCGCCGTGTCCTCCCGGCAGTCGACGCAGTGGTGACACCGGGCGTCCGGCTCCCTGTTTATGCGACACAGGTACTTCCCGAAGCAACCATGCCCCGAGAGCACCTGCGTCACCCGAAACGACAGGGAGCCGTGCCTCCTCCCGAGCCAGCGCTCGAGCACTGGCCGGACCGCCTCGATGATGGCGAGGCCGGCGGTAGGGCGCGAAAGCCTGTCCCGCCATTCCGCCACCAGGACCTCGCGAAGCTGAGACCGACGCAGCTCCATGTGTCGCTGCATCGGTCGCTCGCCCCGCGCCCGCGCTTCCTCGCGCCACCGGTACAGTGACGCGAGTACCTTCGCCTCCAGGTCCCAGGGCGGGGATCCGGCCAGTGCACAAGCCGCCTCGTAGGAGATCGTGCGATATCCCCTGATGACTCTGACGGCCATCGCGCGTTGCGGCTTTCGCAGCACGGCGATGCTTTCGGCCGTCAGGTCTGCCGCCCAGATCGGGGCCCCATAAAGGGCCATCGATCGCAAGATCCCTACGTAGAGCCGCCTGCAGACGGCGCTCGGGCCCCCCAGATTGGGAAGCAGCGTTGACAACGCCCCAGCCGCGCCCAACAACTTGGGCGCCAGCCGCTGGAAATGAGGGCCAAAATCCCATCGGCTGTCGAGCACCAATCCAAGGTACTTCATGGTAGACTCGATAGCTATTCTGGCCCCCTCGACCACGATGTGTGATCCCGGCGGCGGCGCCCACCGAGGACCGTGAAAGATCACGGCCTCCGACTTGTTGAGGGCCACCTCCAGGCCGAGGCGCCGGATGCGGCCCACCACCTGTGAGACCGCAGCCGTCGCCAGCAACGCTGCCTCCCTGTACGAACTCCCCCGGGCCGTGACCAGCGTGTCGTCAGCGTAACACGTCAGGTCCACGCCCGGCTGGAGCTCGCCCCTCAGCACCCAGTCGTACCCGATGTTCCACAGGGGCGGTCCTAAGACAGAACCCTGCGGAACACCGCACGACATGCGGCGCTGGTGCTCGCCATCACGTCCCACGTAGGTGACACACCTCTCAGACAGATAAGCCCCAACTATGCGGCGGAGGTAGGAAGGCACACGATGATACCGGAGTGCCTCCCGTACACAACTTCAGGGCAGGGCGTTGAAGGCGTTGGAGATGTCCAAGGACACCGCCAACATCACCCCGCCCCGGGACACCGCTTCCTCCGCCAGGACTCTAACCCGCGATACAGCGTGTATGGTGGAGCGCCCATGCCGAAAGCCATACTGGCTCTCGTCCAGGTCCGGCCCCTCTTCGCACAAGTGGCTGACGAGGCGGGCTGCGATTATCCGCTCAAACAGCTTTCCCACCTCGTCCAGCAGCACTATGGGCCGGTACGCGGACGGAGAGTCCGCAGGGCGCCCCGCCTTCTTGAGCAGGACCAGACGACCAGATTTCCACAATGTGGGAAACCGGCCCCGCTCAAGACACGCTGTAAACAGTCCTCTAAGTTGGGGCTCTAGCTCCTTCAGAGCGAGGGTCAACGCTAGGCCGTGAATCCCGTCGGGCCCCGGAGCCACGTTCTTGGCCCGGAGCCGCAGCACGGTCGCCCCCATCTCTGCCTGTGTCACCTCTGGGACGCTGATGGCGTTCTCCTCTGTGGACTCTGCGTCTGTGGGCAAAGCCATCGGCGGCGGAATATGCTCCGCTCGTGCCGGGAAGAGGGCTGAGACAACCTCCTCCAGCAGCTCTGGTTGGAGACTCCCCGTGAGTGGAGACGCCGCAGACCGAAGTTTCCCTCGAACCGCTTGATATGGGCGCCCCCACGGATCCCGGTTTAGGGTCTCCAACATCTCCTCCCTGGCTTGCGTCTTCGCATCGCCGATGGCCAGACACAGAGTCCTCTTAGCCGCGCGGTACACCTCATACAGCGCGGCTTCTTCGTCCGGGACCCGACGACGTCTCCTCCGGTATCGGGTGTACTGGCGTCTGACCGCTACGCACTCAACGCGTAAACGTGCGATCTCTGCCGACCACCAGTACACCTGGCGCCCTGCTGACTGTGCGTGGACTCGGGGCATGGACGCGTCGCAAATTTGCGTCATCGCCCCGCGGAACCACAGCGCCTCCAGTTCGACGTCGACGGGTCCGTTCGTCTCCGACTCCCGGAACCAGGCCTGGACAATGGCGGCCTCCTCGAGAAGTTCCCTGTTCATGCGCTTACGCGCCCATCGCGGACCGTTCCTTTGCGGGGCCGATGAACCGCGGCCGCCCGTGGTCTGGGCGGAGACGTCGAAACGGATGTAACGATGATCCGACAACGTCTCCACCTCCACGGCGACACGCCAGTCGCAGACACGGCTGGCGACAGCAGGGCTAGCGAACGAGACGTCCACTATTGACCCGCCCCGCTGCCGAACGCACGTGTGGACCGAGCCCCGATTCAGAACGGTCAAGCCAGTCGTGACCGCCCACTCCTCCAGCACCTCACCCCGAGCATCGGTCACCGGGGATCCCCACGCCGCAGACTTGGCGTTAAGGTCCCCCAGCAACAGCACCGGGCGAGGGTGAAGACGGCCTACGACGGCACCCAACTCAACAAGGAACCTCTCGAAGTCGGCGAGGCTCTTGTTGGGCGAAAAATACGCACCAACTATGCCAATGCCGTCCGCGAGGGCTGCGACCCAGCCGTGACCTCGGGACGGGTTGACAAGAGCCCCGCCAATGATGGCCACCAAGCCGTCCAAGTCTCCCACCCAGTTATCCCTGGGGGGGACGAAGTACGGCTCGGCGACTACAGCCACGTCAATCGACCATTCTGCCATGCTCTGGAGGAAGAGGTCCTGAGCTCTGGCAGAGTGGTTGATGTTGCCCTGGAGGAAATGGTACAGCGCCATTTATGCGCAGTCCATTCCCACCGTAAAGGGCCCCCAGCAGCCTTGGCACCCCCTCTCTTCCTGGGGGGCGCAAAGGCCTTTCCGCCCGCTGTGTGCCCAGCGGGCCTCCCTGCAGCTGTACAGAGGCTGCAGTTTGGCGCCGCGGAGCACTGGGCCGCCTTGTGGCCGGGCTGACCGCAGCGATAACACTGATCGCTGCGGTCAACTTGGCCGGTGCACCGAGCCTTGACATGCCCAATGTCAAGGCACCGGAAGCACCGCATAGCCCTGGGCTGCAGCAGTTTGACCCTCGCTGCAACCCACCCCACTAGCAGTCGTCCACCGTTGGTGACTTTGTTTGCCGCCGCCACCCGACACTGCACCCAGATCGCGCCGAGCCCGGAAGCATCGACGCGAATCTCGCCCGTCCGTACGTCCGCAGGCGGACATCCGCCGGCACTGGCGACGGCCGCCACGACCTCAACCGGAGTCACCGAGTCGTCCAGACCGTCGACGCGCAGGTCAGCGGTCTTCATGGGCCTGGACACCCGGACGTCCTCCGGGTTGAGGACTTCCCTCAACTTGGCGGCCAGAATGTCCGCCTTTTCACCGCTTGCAGCACCTGACACCTCCAGCAGTCGCGCTCCCGTGATCGCCGGCCTCATTTTGAAGACGGACGGTGTGCCAAGGTCGGGGAACGCGACTTTGGCCTTCGCCTCCATTAGGACCGCCTTGTAAGAAAGGCCCCTTTCGACGGCTCCGGGCTGCAGCGTAATCACTACAGCAGCGGAGCGTGGGGCTCTGACCTTACGCGGTCGTTGGGCCTTCTTCGATGCCGGTGCTGGCGGTGCCTGTGCCGGCGGTGTCGCCTTCTTCTTTTTTCGACGGCGGCGCTTTTTGGCCTCTGTCCAGCCCTCCTCCGTCTTCTCGGTGGGCTCGGACGTGGTCGCCGCGGCCGCCGTCGTCTGAGAAGCGGGTGCGTACGTACCCGCTGCGGGCTTGCCGGTTCCTTCGGCGGCTTTTTTAGCTCCCTTCCCTGGTTTTTTCGGCCCAGCCGCCGCCGCGGCCGCAGTCGCGGGCACCGGGCCCGGTTTAGCTTGAACCGAGCTCGGCTTAGCGGGCGCCTCCTTCCTCCGCTTGTCCGCATTGAGCGGTGGACGGAGGGTTTCGGGAGGGAGCAGCCTGGCCTCTATGGCCTCCAGCCGGGCCCCTACCATCTTTCCACACTGCATCATGCATATGCGGGCAATTTTTTCGATCTCCGCATCCGCTAATGCATGGGTCGTCGATGGGGCCGGTGATGAAGCCAACGCTGAGGCCGCGACGGTAGAAGCGCCGGCGGCCGCGGGAACTGCCCTCTGGGCGGCAAATTGCCGTTTGAGGTCCTCCAACTCGGAGCGGAGACGGCGGTTCTCCTCCCACAGCTTCGCCGTCTCATCTGTGCTCGTGCGATTGACGAGGACCTCAACTGCCTCCCTGATATCGTCAGCCGCCTCCTTTAGGGCGCGCGTGAACGTGCCCTTCAGGTTACCCGACTTGGTGGCAACCTTCAGGACTAGACCCACGCCGTCCAAAACTTGGCGACTGAGCGCCACCGCCGATACGCTTTCCCCGGCCGCCAGCCGAGCTGCGCGCCGCTCTCGAGCCTGTCGGGCCAACTCCGTAACTTCATCTGCCGCAACAGCCTTCCTCTGTGCCCGCTTTGCGGCATTGGCCTCCGCCCAATTTGACCCCAGACCCAAGGATCTCTCGCTACTGTCCACTATTGTGGGCTCGGAGTCACTCCCCATGCTGTCATCGCGGTCCACCGTAACCGGCGTATCGGGCCGGGACACCGGCACGAACCGGCCCCGCACGTCACGCTCCGGCGGTCGAGCGGGGGCTCCACTCGCCACTGCGCGACCTCTTCCTCTTCGTGCCGTTGGCACCTTCGGGGCCGACAGATTCTCCTCGCTGGAGGAGAGACCTATCGACCTCGATCCCACACTCCGCGGGCGCTTTCTAAAAGCGCTCGCCGCCGCCGCCCTCTTTGCAGAGGCTACCTCCCCATCGCGCAGGCGCTCCGGGCTAACCTGAAGCTCCTTTTCTCGCGTTTCCCCTTTTTTTTTCTCCGCGCTTCGCACGCTCGTCACCGATGCGACATCAGACTCTGATGCCACATCCACCTCTTCCTCTTTTGTTTTAGTGTTAAATTTTCCATACTTAATCCCACGAGTATGGGGGATATAAAAAGTCCACCCAGTTGACCCCCTGTCCCCAGGTAAGTGGTGCCATTTATTTCCCAACCCCGAGGTCCCACTGGCCCCTGGCTGGGGGTGCGCTAACGACTGATGCGCCACCTACAACTACAAAGTTATAAGTGACACTACTCCTCAGCCATTCATATCCTCGCCACGCACCAAAACTTGGTATTAGAGGAATTTATTATAGAGGTTCTCTTCCTCGTGGCCCAGGCGGTTAAGCCAAGACCCTCGTCCCGTTCCAAGTCACAAGATGTGAGCTCTTCACGGATTACGATTTCGATGGGTGCAGTCGGGAGAAAGGTTCTCCCGCTGCCAGCCCGCAGGCAGGGTAAGTGCACAACGAGCGCCGCCCATGCTTCACCACCATGTCCTCTGCTTAAATCAGAGGAACACGTGAAAAAACGCCCCTTTTCGGCCCAGATTGGGCCCCACCTCCACGAGCCTGAAGCTCCCCCCCCCCCACGCAGAAATTCGCCACAGCCAATATTCTCGAGAATATTGACTGTACCCAGGGTGCACCGGCCCGATCACTGCTCTTTCCCCCGAACGTATTCGAAAGGAACCAGCAGCAATCAGGCACACGAGGAGGTTTTCTGCACGCACCCCACACTGTACTCTCCTGGCTCAGCCTTGGGCACGACGAACACAGCGGTGTGCCACGCTGGAGACGCCAGGTGTGGTGACGGTCGGCAGGTGGTGAAGCCAGACCCGAAGTGAGCTCGACGCGGCCACGCGGGATAAATAGGGACCCGGGGGCGCGGAGCTTGCTGTCCGGCGGTGTGGACGAGCGGTGGTGCGGCACCCAACGTTGGGATGCACTTGATGTCGGCGGATTAATAAAAATCCAGTTGTTCAGCCGAAACTTTGGACCCTGGAATGCAACGTCCAGCGTGTCACAAGATGGCCGAAGGTCATCTCCGCTGATTGTGACACCAAAGCGTAAGCAAAGCGAGGGGTACGTTTTTGAATATCGAAGATTAAAATACCTACGCTTAAAATACCAATGTTCAAAATATCGAAAATTTTAATATCGATTATATCAAAATGTCGAAAATTGTTATACCTAAGCTTAAAACGTCGAAGATTGAAATGCCGAGTGATTAAAATTTCGAATGATTCAAAATATCGAATGACATTATGCCTAAGTTCAAAATATCAACATTTCATACATCTAAATTCATAATATCTACGTTAAAAATACCTACTAGTTGAAATACCGAAAAAAAATTATATAGGCAGTATGAGTGTATTCATAAATGTAGGTAGATGTGAAATTGTCACACCCTGCAAACCCGTTGCTATTAAGTAGTCATTAGCCTGTTTACTGCGTAAATGTAACGTACAGTTTATAGAATATTATAGATTTATTATGTCGGAACACGTATTAGAAGTTTTAAAAACTCAAAAAGGTGGATTTAAAGTTCATCTAAATGGTTTTACTTATACGAAAAATCGATGGAGCCAAGATAAAATATATTGGGATTGTGAATATAAAGTAAACCGTTTATTTAAGTGCAAATCACGATTAATAACCAACAAACAAGCATGCAGCAATCATGCAACATGCAAGCAAGCATGGTTTCTTGCACAGCTCCGGCGCTGCAGGGCTCCGGCAGTCCCACGCGAGCTTAACGTCGCAGATGGTCTAAACGCTCACCACCGCAGCGTCGGCTTGTTGGCCGGCTTCGCCGGCCAACCTCAGCTGCGGTGGCGGGTGTTAAAACCACCTGCTCCTCAGCTCGTAAGACAATAGAAGGTAGTAATATCGCTATACCTACAAACAACAAGGTCCCTTCTTGCTCTCAAAAAGTTAAGATGCAAAAACAGCAGAATACCTTGAAATTATTTCATCAAAATATTCAAGGTATTTCATCCAAATTATTAGAAATTGAATTGTTTTTAGAAAAAACCATGTTTGACATTGTTTGTTTTACTGAACATTGGTTGAAGGATTACCAAATGCTAATTAACTATGAAAACTATACTGTGGGCAGTTGTTTTAATCGTAAAGCTAAGTCACGTGGAGGCTCATTAATCTTAATAAAAAATTGTTTAAAATATAAACAAAGGAATGACATTGTTGGCCTATCGGTTGAACATTGCATTGAACTATCCTGTGTCGAGCTGGATAAGCATATTATAGTGTGCGTGTACAGACCCCCAAGTTACCAAAACTATTCCTTATTTGAGTCGGTAATGGAAGATGTCCTAGCGAAACTCGCACCGTGTAGCAAATCCATAATTATTTGTGGTGATTTTAATATTAATATTTTAGAAAATAATTTGAATAGTAGTCAATTATTAAGCCTTTTTAAGTCATTCAATTTGTCAAATGTATTTATGGAACCTACTAGAGTAACTTCAACTACTGCTACCTGCATCGATAATATTTTTTGCGATTGTGACTATTTGGATAATGCTATTGTTAATTATCTGCCATCGGATCATAGCGGACAAACGGTAACTTTTATGTTTAAAATGTCTATGACAAAAGTGCAAATACAATTTAGACCATTTACAACTGGTAAATTAAATAGATTCAATAGTTCCCTAAATGATAAGTTAAGTGCTCTGGACCATAATAATAACAATGCAAATAAATTATATGATGATTTCTTTTCTGTGGTGGAGACTGAATTTAATAATACTTTCGAAAAAAATGTAAAACATATTAGCCCTAAGTTTATATTTAGTGACTGGGCAACTAGGGGGATTAGAAAAAGTAGGGAAAGATTGTTTGAGCTGTATGACCTTAAGGCTTATATTAATACAGATACTTTCAACAAGTATGTTACTACTTATTCTAAAACTTTTAGAAATACTTGCAAGGTAGCTAAAGCCCTATACATAAGCAATAAGATTAAATCGGCAGACGATAAAATAAAGACAGTTTGGAAAGTTATAAATAACGAGACTAACAAGTAAAAAGTTCGTAACACTGAATATACATTGGAGACATCACATGGTCCCATAAGCTCTAACCTAGAAGTAGCTCATGAATTTGTTAATTTCTTTACTAGCATACCAGCTAAAACCACGGAAGCTTTAAATTCCTCACCTGACGTCTCAATTGCGTTATTAAAAGAGAACGTTCCAGGCTGCCCGGTAGAATTTCAATTTAAACATATAAACCCCGTAACAGTCTTAAAAGCATTTCGGCAAATCAAAATAAAATTAACTGAAGATTTGTGGGGCATGTCTATTAAAGTTTGCACATCTATAATTGAAACAATAGCGCCTTATTTGGCTATAATATTTAATATGTGCGTAGACCAGGGAGTTTTCCCAGATCTAATGAAATTTAGTAAGGTCATACCACTTTTCAAATCCGGGGACAGTAAAGATACCAATAATTATAGACCCGTGTCCGTGTTGCCGGTTTTCAGCAAGGTATTTGAAAAGATAATGCTAAATCAGATGCTTGTTCATTTTAACACAAATGGCATTTTACACGAGCATCAGTATGGTTTCACCAAAGGACGTTGTACGACTGACGCCGGCGTCACTTTATCAAAACATATATTTACCGGGTGGGAAGAGGCGCAAGATGCCATAGGAATTTTTTGTGACCTCTCCAAGGCATTTGATTGCGTAAATCACGACACGTTACTTTTGAAACTTGAGCATTACGGACTGGGTAAACTTGCGCTTAGTTTAATAAAATCTTATCTGTATGACAGACAGCAGCAAGTTCAAATAAATGGGGTGAATTCATATGGTTTAAAAGTAGAAATGGGAGTCCCACAAGGGTCAATATTAGGTCCTTTCCTCTTTTTAGTTTATATTAATGATCTTCCCCGTTTATTCAAAAACCAACCACAAATGGTGTTATTTGCCGATGACACCTCTTTAATTTTTAAGATAAATAGACGGGCTAATAATCTCGACAATGTAAATAACGCCTTACTTCAGGTCGAAAATTGGTTCACAGCCAATAACTTAGTATTAAATGGAAAAAAAACGAAATGCATCAGATTTGCTTTACCTAATGTCAAAAGTAGTGATTGCGATATAGTATTGAATAAAGAGAAACTGGAATTCGTTGATGAAACTGTTTTCCTGGGAATCACGCTCGACTCAAGGCTACAATGGGGTCCTCATTTAACATCTCTCGCAGGACGACTAAGTTCAGCAGCATATGCTGTCAGAAAGATCCGGCAATTTACTGATGTGGATACCGCGAGACTGGTCTATTTTAGTTACTTTCATAGTATTATGTCTTACGGTATTTTACTTTGGGGGCGAGCTGCAGACATCGAGTCTATCTTTATTCTGCAGAAAAGAGCAATCAGAGCCATTTACAATCTACGTATGCGCGATTCTCTAAGGGAACTGTTTAAGGAAATTAACATAATGACGGTACCTTGTCAATACATTTATGAAAACATGTACAGTGGGTGATAGCTATTATCTGACCCACCCTAAAAACAAACGAGTTTAAACCCTCTGTCAGTAACAATAAGGGTTATTCAATTTGTATAAGTTGATCTGACTAGCGCTACTCGATAAACACATACAATAATAAAACAGACACGCAAAATTGATCTTTAAAACGTTAGGATTAGGATATTTATAACTACTTGTTATGCAATTTTGATTTTTATGCGGTAAGACTTAAAGTTTATCACAGTATTGTAAAATAATTATCATTTTAACCTAATTTGTAATAAGTGGGTAGTTGAAAGACAAATGCGTATTCATTGTAAAACTGGTATTCAAATCTTACTAAGGATATGGGTAGGAAAATAAAAAAATACCGTGACTATAACTAAAGCTAGTCTACGCACAATTGCAATGACTACGGGCGAACATTATCTATGTTGCCTTTCTAAATTGCGAATAGCCCACGCCTTTTTAAAATTATTAAATATAATCTTTGTAGCTTTATTAACATGTCTCAATTGAGTGATTATTTAAAATACAAAATAATCTATTTGCACGAGGAAAATATTGGCATCAGAGAGATTGCAAGGAGACTTAATATAGCAGTAAGTGTATTTTTCTAATTTTAAACCACGTTTTTATATCTAGCTATTCCTTGTGCCGTGACGTAAACAAACATTTTTTTTATATACTTAAACGTAAAGTGACGCCGTTTAATTTCTTTGTTTCAGAAAATACTGTGAGATTGTGGTTAAGGCGTTTTAAAGAAACAGGAAATGTTCAAAAGGATCCTCCAGGACCAATGACTAAGAACTTGTGGAAATTGGAGGCCGATTTAATAGTCGCTAATATTTGGAAATGTTACGTGATGTAGGTAATGTTGCCGACTGTGCGTGTTGCTTAGCCAAACACGGATATTTACTTCGTGCAGAGATGCTGTGGTGCAAAATTGGCTAACCAGTCAAGAAGGTGTCATAACAATAAGTTGGCCATCTAAAAGTCCTGATCTGAATCCAATAGAAAACTTGTGGGGTCAAATGATTTTAAACTGAGATTCATCAGAAGTCAGGACAAAAGAAAATTTGGCGCAACTTGTGACTTAAACGTGGGAACTCATGAGAGGAAGTGATGCTTGCTAGAACATGGTGTGCAGTATGCGAAGCCGCTTGCAACAAATTATAGAGAAAGATGATGCTCCACTTCGCTACTAAGACAACATCACCGCCTGCAGTCAACAATACTTACGTCAGTGTGTGTGTTAAATAATCTGTTGTTATCATAATTCCTAAGGAAGTGTTTCATACAATGATGCAGGTTCTTATAACGATCATATTTAAAACTAAAAATACTTTTAAAAAATCTAAAAAGTATGTAATACATCAAAGTATTTAGTGCTGTTTTGACTAATATTTTATAAGTAGGTAGGTATGTATGACAGTAAGTTAATGTGGTGATGTTATTGTTATAAAATAGAAATATTATAGGTATATTTCTAAACATAATATAACATGTTGATTCACTACATTCAACACTTTGTAAAGCATGTAACAGATTACTTACCTACTTAAAAAATAATAAAAATGGGTATTTTATGGGCACTATTGAAACGAAGAACTGGGCCTCAAGTCTGCTATTACAATAGTGTCAGAATAGTCTTTAATTGATTTCATAATTGTTGATTTTGGCAAGTTTGGTAATCTACTAATATAATGGCGTCATTATGAAAATCAATGATAGACCATTCTGACACTATTGTAATAGCAGACTTGAGGCCCTGTTTTGTTGTCGCGTTAGCAACTTAAACAGAAAATTCACGCATAGCATAAGTAGTTTAGTATTCTAACTTCTTTTATAATGTTGTAAGTAATTAATTTTTAATTAGGTATTTTGAATAAAATCTTTATCATTATCATAATTGTTTTTATTTTTTGTGGTTATTTGTATTTATATATTATTAATATAAATCTACTTTTCTTAATCTAATAGAAATAGTATTTTCAATTCAAAAAACATAAATGAATATTGAAAATTACAAAAAGTAAAATATTAGTTTCGAACTCGCAACCATGTTGATTCACTTGTTTCCACTGGTTCAACCACTAGACCAAACCGACTTAATTAAAATTGTTGAAATTAACAACTCCATCATGTGACAAAACAGTAGTCACTATAATTATCTACCTTATCGTTACGTGTTAAAGATTAAATTGGCATAACTATATTCTTTAATATATGCCTACCTTGAACCAGTCGTTCTAGTTCGTACGTATCAAATAACACTTATCTACTGCAAATTGCATAAGGTTAAAATTCGTCTAACTTTTAGTGGGTCAGTTAACAGCTATCACAGACTGTACGCTAGAAAAAATCTGCATCTTTTTGGTAAAAGAAGTGACAGACATAACTATAGTACTAGAAACAGGGACCAACTAGTTCAACCAGGTTTCAGGCTGGCTAAAGTAGATTCTTCTTTCATGGGGTTCTGTCTAAAGTGTTACAATAAAATACCTCCCCACATTGTTCAACTTAATGAGACAAAATTTAAGTCCTATATTAAACGCACACTATGCAGCCAAGCATATTATAAATTGGATGATTACATCACTGATAAAAATGCTTGGCTGGATGCTGGTCTAGCTCCACAGCCATAAGGGTTCATAGATTTATTGATTAGCATTGGTGACAATTTTTTTGGAGCTGCTGAAGATGTAGAACTACATTATCTTTGCATTGTATAAACTCAAACTATTAGTATTATATAATTTTGCATAGCACATACATGTGAGCACTATGTACTTTAAAGCCACCATTTACGAGATGTCTTTCGTTGACTTGAATATGCCCTGGCGGTTGAGTGTTTGTCATGCTCACTTGAATGTCTCGCTGATGGTGGCGCATGTGTTGGATCATTTGGTTCCCTTCAAAATGGTTGAACTAAATGGTGCCGATCCGTGCGTCATGTTCGTGAACGGGCGCCGTCAGTTGAGACTGGTCATCTCTTAGCTGCCTCGGTTATTTTAAATTTATTTTGAATTGTCTAATTTCATTGCCACTAGGACCTCTTTTAACGTGCACAATTTGTTACATCGTTCTCACATTGTACCTCTAGATTCAACATGAATGATGTAACCTAAATTTGTAATATTCTATTGATTTTAAAAGAGTGTTCATGGAGTTTCTTGCTCGTTCTTCTCCATAGAAACCTACTGTTTGGAACGAGCAACTAGCTGCAACTTTTTGACTGACTGACTCCTTGACAATTCAAAAGTGCCTGTAAATGGTTTATTTGAAATAAATGATTTGAGTTTGAGTTTGAGTTTGAGCTCGCGGGCTGCCTCGCCCCTCCGCGCCTACGCGATTCTAAATTACACTCTAGGGGTAGGGCAGACAAGACTACGTGGAGTCGGTTTTGCAGCGATACGTTTCTGTCACTAACTTTAGTAGCACAACATATTGACTTTCAAGAAAATATTTTAATTTAAAGACCTAAATAATACCTTCACGATTGACCTATGCTTGTACACTAGACACTGATTTTCATGGATAAAATAGGTCGAAATTGTTCCAAAACCGAATTGGGGCACCCCGAATTTACGTAGTCTTTTGGCTGTTACCCCTAGAGTGTATATAAAAATCCGGAGGCGCGAAGGGAGGGCAACTCCCGCCCGCTGTAACAAAGCATCTTTGTTACGCAAGGGCGAAGGGGTTGCACTTCCCGTAGCGCCGGAGACGTTGCAGAAGCAACCTTTTTCCACTCATACTACTTATATCAAATTTTTTTTGATATTTTAACTTGTAGGTACGTATTTTTAGGGTGAATTAATGAATGTATTAAATGTTGAAAATTAACCCATTTTTACACGTAGGTATATTAATTTTCGATGTTCAAATATTATATGTACCCATCGATATTTAGGACGTTCGATAGTTTGAGAGCCGAAAGAGGCGTGTCAGCACAGGAGACAATTCAGGTGCACAGGTCCTCAGAACTATAGCAGGAATACCATCTGGTCCACTGGCCTTATTCACATCAAGATTGCATAACGCTTTTCGAACCTCCTTTTGGCGAATGCGGAAATCAGACATCGATGTCGTGCTGCCAGGCAAAGTCGGAGGAGTCGCGTCTCCTGCATCAAGATGCGAAGATTCTGCAAAAAGAGAGGCAAATAGGTTTGCTTTCTCTTCTGCAGTGTGAGCCAGAGTACCATCAGGCTTCAGCAATGGAGGAAGTGAGGGGCGACAGAAGTTCGACTCGACCGATTTAGCTAGGGACCAAAACGCTTTGCAACCCGCAGGGTACGAGGCCAGTTTGTTTCCTATTCGACTAATGTGGTCATGTCGAGCCTTCTGTAAAACCTTCTTGCAAGACTTGGCAGCTCTATTATAGGCTGTCTTCTTCTGGCGTAAGTCTCTTGCTTTACGGTGACGAGCATCAACCCAGGCTAGGTAGGCCTCATGCTTCTGCGCTTCTGCGCGTCTGCATTGGGAACTAAACCATGGGCGAGCTTTGCCAGACAGAGATACGTCGGAATAAGGTATAAAAAACTCCATACCTTGACGCAACACTTCCGTCACGGTATGCGCAGGTAAAGGGGTCACCAGAACAAAAACAGACAGGCTGCCAAGGGTAAGACGCGAAAAAACAGCGCATCTCATCCCAATCTGCTGACTTGTACCGCCACATCCGCCGGTAGCCACTTGGGCTAGGAATGGACGGAGAGTAGATGGATACAGATTTCACCAGACAGTGGTCGGAGCTACCCAGAGGTGAAGAAACCGATACAGAGTAGAGGTCTGGATCAGTAGTGAGCAGAAGGTCCAAGCAATAGGCTGTGTGCGTCTCAACATCAGGAACCCTAGTAGCCCTTTGGACCAGTTGGGTGAGATTTAACGCTAAGGCAAGCTTTCGCATCTCTCTCCCAGCATGGTCAGTGTCCCGGTTTGGGACCAACCACTCCTTGTGGTGGGCATTGAAATCCCCCAGTAACACTAATTGGGCAGTAGGGTACTTTTGCTGAGCCGCATCGGCCGCCTCACTGAGATAATCTGTGAGTCTGGTCGTCTCCTGGTCTCCGCTGTGCGAACGGTAGACACAGGCATAGAGAATTTTCTCCATACCAGTATCCACCAGAACCCAAAGTACATAAAACCTTCGGTCTTCGGTCCAAAAGGTACACGGTGAATGTTTAAGGTAGGTAGTCAGTTAGTGAATTCTTAAAGAACTAGCTGATGCGCGCGACTTTGTCCGCGTGATTGTCGGTTAATATCAGCGGGATTTTCAGAACCCTATGTTTTTTTTAATAAATATAGCCTAAGTTACTCCTTATATAATATCAGCTAACTGCCATTGAAAGTCCTGTCAAAATCGGTCCAGCCGACTGACTGACAAAAATAATATTTAAATTGTTTTTGTTTTTTATAAAGGTATACGTACTGTCATCATTATCATCATCATATCAACCTTTAGACGCCCACTGCTGGGCATAGGTCTCCCCCAAGGGAGCCATAATCGCCATGCTTGGCCGATGCATTTTGGCGATTGCAGTAGGTGTTATGGTACTCAGAAGGACGCTGCTGCCCATCCTCTGGTCAAGTTACAAAGGATTACTCACATCTATTTCTGATGTTGTACCATTAAATATTTCGAGACAGTAATGAAATATTGAGTTCGCATGTATGTACCGCTTTCAGTTCATCGAACCGTTTGCACTAAATACACTTTCAATTAGACGTTCAGCGGTAAGGGTAGCTTTACACTAAAGCTGGTCAGTGTTCGGAATTTGCTATTTAACCTTTGATGACGTATTGAAAATACTAAATCGATTGCTCGGTCCGATTATATGTGTTCTTTGGTGGCGACCCTAACGAAATATAAAGGTCGAACCAAAGGACATATTCCAAAATGTATGGACTATGTTTCTGATATTCCTAAGTAGTACGCGTAAGACTATTGTTAAATTCGGAGCTGATACTAAAATACCGTAATGATTCATCTTTTTAGGTGCAATTAGATTACGATCGATGAATCGACGTAGTTCTACGTGATATCCTGATAACGGTAATCGATCGAACCACTTTTATGTTTGGAAACAATGAAAGTTTCTTGCTGCTTTACGATCAGATATTAAGCGTGAAGCTACATTGCTGATTTTGTTCACAGGCATCTGTGACATCTGACATCAGGCAGCATTTATTGATAAATCCATGAAGTTTAAAGTTTACGGTTGCAGCACTGGAACAGCTGTTGTTATAATTATTTCAAACTTAATTACTGGAAGGTTAGCAGTACGTAACTTATTTTTAATTTAGAGTTCGGTGTTACAAGTACCTAGGTAGACTAGACTTGGGTAGTTAGTGTGTGATATGAATGTGAGGTGAATGGGAAACTTTATTATAAAATTTTTGATCGAAAGTACTTGTAGTAAATCTTGGTCTCAAACTTAAGGCGCTTCCTTGACCAAATAACCTTACCATACATTTCTCCTTTGCGGCAGAATCGAAATTCGCACAATTTTTTGGTTTCTTTGTTATAAAAAAAGAGAAACGATCTTGTGAAATAAAATAAACCGTGAATTAAAAAGATTTTTAAGTTACCTATCTATTAGTGTAATTCTCAAATTAATAGCACGTCAACTTTAGCAAAAGATACATGTTTTCAATTATTATAGTCATTTTTTTTCAGGGAGATTCAGGTGTATTATAGGGTACATAAAAAAATAAGAACGTGGAATGTGATGATTGGATATACATTAATAATATGCTTTTAGATTTAGTTTGTTTCTCTTGATTAATGAGTTAATAGCCCCTGAATAACGAAGATAAACGCACTTTTATTTCGATTTAGCGCAACTCAAAATCTAAACGATTGCTAGAACGGCGTAGCAGCATTGACACACACTAGTACAATACAATGGTCGGTTTGTGTGCATCAGAAAAAAAAATATGCACGAAATAAGCACGAATCATTGAAATTGATCGGCAAACGACAGCGCGCGATGTTTTACAGTGCGTAGTATCACCCAGTATTCACCACATAGCACTGTATTTTGAGAGATAAGAGGGTCATTTTTTTTTTTTTTTGTTTATTACGCGTTTGACGTGCCCTTAAAACTCCGCTTGTCATAAGAATTGTCTAAAATAAATGAGTTCGTATAACGGACTGAAAAATATTCTGTATATTAAGCATAACATTTTCTTTCATGAAATAAATATATCAGTAATGTTTTTATTCAAATACTGGTGAAAAAAAATTGTTAAAGTGAACCGATTTTCTACTTTTTCAACATTGTTTTTTAATACATAATAGTAATATTTTCGTAATTTTGGCTCTGTAATACACTTTAAGTATACTATTACTTATATTGTGCTTTAAGACTGTATATCGTGTTGGAAAAACGAATAAAATATTATATTTTGGCGTATTGTAATGGTTGTATTCGCCATGAAAGTTACTTCGGACGTCTATTTTCGTAAAACGATATGAAAGGATTGTCTTCGCTTCAAAAAACCATAATTAAAAATTATACTTTTACTCTGTAGCTCAGTAAATCAAGACTTAATCTTTTCGAAAACTGTAATTGGCTTTAAATAATCTGCTCACATCATTACGATATTGCTCTTGGCAAAACGCAAAAACATGAAGTTTTCGTCACGAATCGAATAAACGCTCTTAAGCACGATCAATTTATTTATTTATTTATTTTACTATTTATGTACACACAGTAGACAACACAGGAAAAAAAACATTATAAAATATGAGTACAAAGGTACTGCTTATTTCTTAAGAAATTTCTGCCAGCAGACCTGCAAAAGGAGAAATGAAACACAAATGTACAAAGGCGGACTTAATGCCTTAGGCATTCTCTATCAGTCAACCAAGGGTGGTGAAGAGATAACAAGGCAGGTGCATTACAAAAAGTAATATTTAAAAAGTGAAAAAATATATATTTATATATATATATAAAACTACACATACATAATAATCACATCAATTGTTTTCATTTACTTATTTTTTACTGTATCTAACTGAAATGTATTAGTAAGTAGGTACTAAAGATACGGTAACCTTGACGTGTTTTGTTTACTCAAATCGATAATTAATTTGTTTAATAAAAAATAATGCGCTAAAGTAGTTTTTGGTAACGTCATAAGTTGATAATAAGTGTTTGTCAGCGCTTGTGGAAAGATAACTTACCAAAATAAATATAACTAAGTAATCAATGTAATCATGCAGTATGTTCATTGTTTCCTTAGTCAAAAGTTAAAATACTACAGTAGATATGGCATTAGAAATAAAAGCATTTGACGAAAAACTGAATGCAACGAAGTTAAAAATAATTGTTCAAGCTGAAGTAGATAAGCAGCGGTGATAGGAAGAAAAGTACTACAGACACGAGTACCTAGAAGTAGGTATACATGTAATGAAAGATAACACACTTCAGATAGATAAACGAGAGGCTAAACACTTCCAAGAAGTAGACAAAACAAATAATATCTGAATCTTCGATGTAATAAACACGGACCTTGAAAATTAACTAATAGGGAGGTACATAACATCAAAATGATTACATTAATAATTAATTAAAATTTATCTAAAAACATCCGTGATAAACAGTTGAACCCCTGAAGATAGAAAACAGTGGCATTTTTTTGCCTAAAATAAAATCTTTTCATTCCAATTTTACATTACCTAAACCTGTTTGGGGGCAACAGATAGTTCATGAACACAAATAAATAAAAAGAAAATACTATAATAATGACTGACCCTGCGGTCACATAAGTCGTTGTATGTGGTTTGACTATCGCCTTTCAGGAAAAAAACATTCCAACATTCGTTTAGAGCTAAAATTATGACCTGTTATCATGTTGTTTACGTTTAGAAAAGAATTACATTGAAGTGACGAATCGGGGTCAGAGGTTAACCTTTAAAAAATGTTTCATACGAATACCACCAACTTCCATTTATGTAAGAGTTCAAAAGTGAGGATAATTTTCGGTATTGATTGATTTATGTTTAAAAGTCTACGTAGGTTCTTGATTTTTATTAATCGACAAGCCTATTATACCGGCCTGTCTTCGCCCGCGTGAACGTCCGTTCGCGAGGGACCATTTCTTTTTCTAACATAAAAGTCTATGTTAAACAAAAGTCTATGTTACTTCTTATAACAACAGCTATTTGTCAGTAAAAGTCTTGTCAAAATCGGACCAGCCGTTTGGAGATTAGACGTGACAAACACTAGACAGACAAAAAAAATTTAAAGTTTTTTTTTGTTTTGTATTAAGCACCGTGTTTAAAGCATTTTGATATTACAAACATACACTTCAATTATATTTATTTGTTGTGTATGATTATGTAGAATAGACTGACTTGTATTGATTCATAAACATACTTTCGAACAATAAGACAGTGACGGTTAGATAATAAAACGCGCATAAAATGCGCAACGTAACTAGTTCAAATTCCAAAGCGGAGCAAATTGTTTAACCCAATTGGCAAGTAATTGATGAGTAAGATGTTTTGGCTTCTGCAAAACGTATATAATTTAGGGCGGGTCTGGGTCTATGCTTTAGCGGTTCCCGTACGGCATGCTTAACATGTTAGCATAGATGCAGGCCTACCCTATCACCTCCTTCAGAGGGGATAGGGGGGCGTTGGTCTTGGGGGAGAGTGACAAGTTGGTCGCAAAGATCCCCAAGGCAAGTTCGGCGGACTAGCCTTCTCGAGGTTGCCAGTCCTGTTACTGGGTCTAGTTCACTAGGAAATAGACCCAAACAGAAACCACCGAGCGTTTTAATATATAAAATATATATAGTATGTATATGTGTAAGGTGTATAGTATTTTCCTATAGTATATACAACCACACTATCACGGGTCAGAGTAGTGTGGTTTCTCTCTTCTTCTTTCTTCTGCCCAACATTAACAATGGAAGCACAAATTTATAAAAAGAAACTACCCCAGGAGGGTACCACGCATAGTGGAGAATCCCTCACCGAGCCCAGCTCGGTCTGTTCCACGTGGGTGCGCCAAAGTTCACCTAAATTTTTAACTCCGATAATTGGAAATCCGAAAATGTTCTTCCTAACATTTTTCATCCTAACAATCACAATTCCTAACTACTCTGTCTCTAATGTTCATAATCCGAAGCATTCAACTTCATAATGTCAGTAGCAATAAACATTTATTATACTTTTATTTGTTTTCCTATATTTTCTCAACATAACCATCTTTTACACTATTATTCAAAGTCATATCTTTTTTGTTTAGATTTCTTTTTATTCATAATAATACTATATACATTAATTTTGCGTAACTTTATTTTCACATAACATGTATAACGGTGTCCCCTTGTTTCGCAGACAGAAATTTCATAGAATTTCGTTTTCCAGAAAATGTTTCATATAATATTTGGTTCTTGTAATTTTATTTCGGCTATTATTGTTTCAAAGACTATTTACTTCAATGAAACATATTTCACAGAAACACAATTCAATGAATTTTTATTCATATTTTTTTGTTTAACAAACTTATCAAACAGTAGAATTATTTTTTAACGAATATTGTTTGTTCAGTGTATTTTTCCATGGAATTTATTTCAACGAAAATATATATAAATAGACAATAACTAAAATATTGTCTTAAAAAGTGAATATGTTGTGCTACGAAAGTTAATGACAGAAACGAATCGCTGCGAAACCGACTCCACGTAGTCTTGTCTGCCCCTAGAGTGTAATTTAATTCCGCGTAGGCGCGGAGGGGCGAGGCGGCCCGCGAGCTGAGGAGCAGGTGGTTTTAACGCCCGCCGCCGCGGCCGAAGCTGCGGTGGTGAGCGTGAATACCATCTGCGACGACAAGCTGGCGTGGGACCGCCGGAGCCCCGCAACGCCGGAGCCGTGACAGAAATCATGCCTGCTGCATGTTGCATGCTCGCTTGCATGTTGCATGCTTGCTTGCAGGCTGCATGCTTGCTTGCATGCTGCCTGCTTGCTTGCACGCTGCATGCTTGCATGCTGCATGGTTGCTTGCATGCTGCATGGTTGCTTGCGCGCTGCATGCTTGCTTGTATGCTGCATGCTTGCTTGTATGCTGCATGCTTGCTTGCCTGCTGCATGCTTGCTTGCACGCACGCGCAGTAGGTTTGAACTTAGCAATAGACACAACTCAGTACGTTATGTAAAGCAAACCCCCTAATAATAATCAGACTCTCAAATTAAAACTATAAATGTCATCTTCTACCCACATATATTTTTTATTACACTTGGTAAATGTTTCGTTCCGAGTATGAGTGAAAATATTATGGTAATTATGTTTAGGGATAGAAGCGTTATGATAAAAAACAGTAGGAGTTTAAATATATTTACATTAATGATAATTAATTACAATTTTCGGAAACATGAGTGTTATGAACATCGCCGGTAGCACTACAAATAGTATGAATAAAAACTTTAGGATGAAAAATTTTAGGAAAAGTGATCATTCGGATTACAAATCTTTAGGAAGTACAATTTCGGGTAAAGAACTTTAGGTGAGCCAATATGGACCCGTTCCACGTATTCTGGGGGGAACAAAAATGTGTGCGAACAACGTTCGAGCCTCGACCTATCAGGCCTCGCGGAGGCCATAACACTAACCGAACCGCGACAAATAGACACGAACAGTGTCACAAAATGGAGCCAAACTGCTCATAAGCGCCCTTGCAAAAGGTATGCTGACAAAGCAGCGAAAGCTCCCGACAATGTAGGGCCGAAGGGCCAACCTGACCGCAGTCGCCCCAACAGGCGCGCGAGACGGGCGGCCCTTCGACCACCAAAGGAACCGAGCACGACGGCAGACGCAGCAGCGGCAACGCAGCGCGATCCTGTACCGTCCACCTCGATACCGACCGTGACAGCAGACGCAGCAGCGGCAACGCAGCGCGACCCTGCACCGTCCACCTCGAAAGAGGCAGCGACAGTGCAGAACGACACGGCACTACCACCACCGGCTCCACCCAACAAGCCGAAAAGGAGACGAACTCCGAGGGGTCTGCGCGGTCGGCGGACTGCTGCGGCGGCGCCCACTGCTCCTGAAAAGGAGCAAACTGGGACCGGGAGTGGTCCGGGAGAGCGCGCTTCTACGAAGCGTGCTCGCCTGGACGACACCCGATCACCCAGAGGGGAGGCCAAACGCGCGAAAACCGACGCGAAACCAAAGCGGGCAGTCAGCTATGGAGACGCGATGCAGTCGCATCTGAAGATAGCGGTCATCACTGTCCCGCCGAGGGACCTCTCGGAGAGCCAGGCAGATCAGCTCAGGGTGGCTATCGAGGATAGCATCCTGCAAGCAGTACTGTCGCCACCGTCTCCGAGTGCGCAAGCTCCAGCTTTCCGCGGGCGTCCTTTCATGATGGATGGGATTCTAGCGATGTGGTGTGAGGACGCGAACGCTCTAGGCTGGTTGGAGGAAACGATCAAGACCCTGGAATCACCGATACCCGGCACCGCTCTGGCTGTCATAAAGCAGTCAGAGGTGAAGAAAAGGCTGAAGGCAGGGCTTACACCCGCACATACCCGCATGACCGACGCCGAGACGCTGCAGAGAGTCCTTTGTGCCCAGAACCCATGGTACAAAGTCGACTCCTGGCAGTGCTACGACATGTCGGTAGATGACAAGAGGCAAGGAAAGACAAGGAGGCTCTCAGGAGAAGGTGGTCCACCTGATCCTGGGCATTCCGGAAGACCAGAAGGAGACCATCCTGGAAAGAGGCCGCCGTATAGCCCACATGTCCGGAAGCGGATACATCCGCTTCTTCAACATGGAGGAGGGAACTGCGAGCGGGGAAAACCGGCGACGGGTGAGACCACGGCGAGGGTGACGTCAAGTCCTAAGCCGAGCACCTCAGCTCCCCAACAGGGTCCGAGCGGGGTGGGGTCAAACCCACAGCCGAAAGCGGGGGGGGGGGGGGGAGGGACGAGCGACGAAGATGACGTCCTCCGCAGTCCCTAACTCCCTCACAATAATCCAGACCAACCTCCAGCACAAACAAATAGCGGTGGCCACCTTACGCAGAGTGCTGGAGGAAGATAACAAGACCGTCGCCCTGTTCCAAGAACCTTGGATCAGGAATAACAGAATATGGGTGGCGAAACCTAATCCCAAGGTCTAGCGTGCCGAGGGGATGAATGGCCGGAGGGTATCCGGTCGTTAGCGCTTGGGGGGGTATCAGGGGATAGGGACCTCACCCTTAAAAAGGAAAAACACAAATGGAAAAAACGACTACAGTAAATATTCCCCAGGCGGGTCCCGGAAATTCCGGGGAATCCCGCCCCTCTACTGAGGGCTGCCCTACCGTATCTGGGGGGGGCAAACAAACCTGCAGTCACACCAACGACATAACGCTAGCACAACGGACTGAAACTGACGGAATGGAAAATGATGCGAGGAGTAGGCGAGAAAAGGAGCTCCAGGTCAACCTGGAGCGCCTGCGCGATGAGGAGGTGGTCTCTGCCAAGAGGGCGGCGGCGGCGAGCGCTTTTAGGAAGCGCCCGCGGAGTATGGGATCGGGACCGATGGGTCTCTCTTCTAGCGAGGAGAACCTGTCGGCCCCGAAAGTGCCAACGGCACGCAGAGGGCGAGGTCGCAAAGTAGCGAGTGTAGCCCTCGCTCGACCGGCGAACGTGATGTGCGGGGCCGGTTCGTGCCGGTGTCTCGGCCCGACACGCCGGCTGCATCAGATAATGTAGAGAGCGTGGGCAGCGACTCCGAGCCCGGACGGAGCTCGATCGCGGATCACAGCGAGGGCTCCCTACTGGGCTCGAACAGGGCGGAGGCGAATGCCGCAAAACGGGCCCAGCGAAAGGCTGTCGCGGAAGGCGAAGTCGCCGAGTTGTCCCGACAGGCTCGAGAGCGGCGCGAGGCTCGGCTGGCGGCCGGCGGAGGTGTTTCGGCGGTGGCACTTAGTCGCCAAGTTCTGGACGGCGTGGATGTCGTCCTGAAGGTTGCCACCAAATCGGGGAACTTGAAGGGCACGTTCACGCGCGCCCTGAAGGAGGCGGCTGACGACATTCGAGAGGCGGTTGGGGTCCTCGTAAGTCGTACGAGCACGGATGAGACGGCGAAGCTGTGGGAGGAGAATCGCCGTCTCCGCTCCGAGGTAGAGGACCTCAAGCGGCAATTTGCCGCCCAGAGGGCAGCTCCCACGGCTGCTGGCACTGATTTCGCTGGGGCTCCGGCATCGGCTCCTCCAACGACCACGTCGTCGGGCCCTGCACTTGCGGATGCGGAGATCGAGAAGATCGCCCGCATCTGCATGATGCAGTGTGGGAAGATGGTGGGGGCCCGGCTGGAGGCCATTGACGGGAGGCTGCTTCCGGCCGAAACTCTTCGCCCACCGCTCGCTGCGGACCAGCGGAAGAAGGTGACGCCCGGTCAGTCAAGGCCGGTACCCACTAAACCGGGGATGGCGCCCGCAACTGCGGCCGCGGTGGCGGCAGGGCCTAGAAAGCCCGGCAAGGCGGCGACCACGAAGGGTGCATCCGCGTCCACTACACGGGCGACCGCGGCGGGCCCATCCGCACCCGCTTGTCAGACGACGGCGGCCGCGACGACCGCGTCCCAGCCCACCGAGAAGACGGAGGAGGGCTGGACAGAGGCCAAGAAGCGCCGCCGTCGAAGAAAAAAAAAGAAGAAGGCAGCACCACCGGCACCGGCACCGCCAGCACCGGCAACGAAAAAGGCCAAACGACCGCCGAAGGTCAGCCCCTCGCTCCGCGGCTGTAGTAATTACGCTGCAGCCCGGAGCCGTCGAAAGGGGCCTCTCCTACAAGGCGGTCCTACTGGAGGCGAAGGCCAAAGTCGCGTTCCCCGACCTTGGCACACCGTCCGGCTTCAAAATGAGGCCGGCGATCACGGGGGCGCGGCTGCTGGAGGTGTCGGGTGCCTCTAGCGCAGAAAAGGCGGACATCCTGGCCGCCAAGTTGAAGGAAGTCCTCAACCCGGAGGACGTCCGGGTGTACAGGCCGATGAAGACCGCTGAGATGCGCGTCGACGGTCTGGACGACTCGGTGACTCCGGCTGAGGTCGTGGCGGCCGTCGCCCGTGTCGGTGGATGTCTGCCTGCAGACGTGCGGACGGGCGAGATTCGCGTCGACGCTTCCGGGCTCGGCGCGATCTGGGTGCGGTGTCCGGTGGTGGCGGCCAACAAAGTCGCCGATGCTGGGCGTCTGTTGGTGGGGTGGGTTGCGGCGAGGGCGAAGCTGCTGCAACCCAGGGTTATGCGGTGCTTCCACTGCCTTGACATTGGGCATGTCAAGGCTCGGTGCACCGGCCAAGTCGACCGCAGCGATCAGTGTTATCGCTGCGGTCAGCCCGGCCACAAGGCGGCCCAGTGCTCCGCGGCGCCAAACTGCAGCCTCTGTACAGCTGCAGGGAGGCCCGCTGGGCACACAGCGGGCGGAAAGGCCTGTGCGCCCCCCAGGAAGAGAGGGGGCGCCAAGGCTGCTGGGGGCCCTTTACCCCCCCCGCAGGCTGGCGCCTCATCGGCCGACTCCCGGCCTAGGAATGGTGCGAACCCGGAGGGAATGGACTGCGCATAAATGGCGCTGTACCATTTCCTCCAGGGCAACATCAACCACTCTGCCAGAGCTCAGGACCTCTTCCTCCAGAGCATGGCAGAGTGGTCGATTGACGTGGCTGTGGTCGCCGAGCCGTACTTTGTCCCCTCCAGGGATAACTGGGTTGGGAAGGATCCGGCGATTGGGCCTAGAGGTGGCCCTCAACAAGTCCGAGGCCCTGTTCTTTCATGGGCCCCGACGTGGACCACCTCCGGGCTCTCATATCGTGGTGGGAGGCGTCCGCATCGGCGTCGAGTCGACGATGAAGTACCTAGGACTAGTCCTCGACGGCCGATGGAACTTTGGGCAGCACTTTCAGTGGCTGGCACCTAAGCTCATGGGTGCGGCGGGTGCACTTGCCCGCTTGCTGCCCAACCTAGGTGGACCCAACGCCTCCTGTCGGAGGCTCTATATGGGGATTGTGCGGTCTATGGCGCTCTACGGGGCACCAGTATGGGCGGAGAACCTGGCGGCCCGCAATATCGCAGTGCTCAGACGTCCGCAGCGAGCGATGGCCGTCAGAGTAATTCGGGGATACCGCACGATCTCCTTTGAGGCAGCGAGCCTCCTAGCCGGATCTCCGCCGTGGGATCTTGAAGCGAGAGCCCTCGCTTCACTTTACAACTGGAGTGGGGAGGCGCGGGAGCGGGGCATACGACCGGTGCCGCGAGAGTACACGCGGCGCCGCTCCGAGCTCCGCGCGATCCTAACGGCGGAATGGGAGGGACGACTCGTCAACCCCAGCGCAGGGCACGCCGTAATTTCGGCGGTAAGACCCGTCATGGAGGATTGGTTAGGGCGCCGACACGGCGCCCTCACGTTCCGGCTGACACAGATACTGACCGAACATGGCTGTTTCGGGAAGTATCTGTGTCGTATAGGCCGCGAACAATCGCCCGGTTGTCACCACTGCGGAGATTGCCTGGAGGACACGGCGCAGCACACGCTGGCAGAGTGCCCAGCTTGGGCAGAGCAGCGCCGCGAACTCTCCGCAGCAGTAGGTGACCTCTCGCTCCCGAACATCGTTCTTTCGATGGTCCAGAGCGAGAGTGCGTGGGAGGCTGTCGCCTCTTTTTGCGAGCATGTCATGCACGCAAAAGAGGCGGCAGAGAGGGTGAGGGAAGCAACTGCCTCGCTTCCCTCCAGGAGAAGACGCACCGGGCGCCGGAGGGCGCTTAATGACCTCCGGCCTCCATGAGTTGCCGGCCTGCGGGTGGTCGACTTAGGGGCAGTCCACCACCCGACCAGATGCAGGCCCGTGTAGGCGGCGCGCCGTGTTCCGCGCGCGCCACACTAGAGGATTCGGCGGCGTTCAGACCGCCGAGGTCGACGGGATCCGCCGTGTAGGCGGATCATAGCCTGGCGGGGGCGCGGTGCATGCGCGAGCGAATCCCGTACCCCCGCCCATAGGTCAGTCGAGGAACACCGTGGTGGTTTTAGCCGGTAGGAGTCCGGCACACCCTCCCGTCCCCAGCATCCCCAGACGGGAGACAGTCCATGAGGATTTCCCCACGATAAAAAAAAAAAAAAAAAAAAAGGGATAACTGGGTGGGAGACTTGGACGGCTTGGTGGCCATCATTGGCGGGGCTCTGGTCAACCCGTCCCGAGGTCACGGCTGGGTAGCCGCCCTCGCGGACGGCATTGGCATAGTTGGTGCGTATTTTTCGCCCAACAAGAGCCTCGCCGACTTCGAGAGGTTCCTTGTCGAGTTGGGTGCCGTCGTAGGCCGTCTTCACCCTCGCCCGGTGCTGTTGCTGGGGGATCTCAACGCCAAGTCTGCGGCGTGGGAATCTCCAGTGACCGATGCTCGGGGTGAGGTGCTGGAGGAGTGGGCGGTCGCGACTGGCTTGGCCGTTCTGAATCGGGGTGAGGTTCACACGTGCGTGCTGCAGCGGGGCGGGTCAATAGTGGACGTCTCGTTCGCTAGCCCTGCTGTCGCGAGCCGTGTCCGCGACTGGCGTGTCGCCGTGGAGGTGGAGACGTTGTCGGATCATCGATACATCCGTTTTGACGTCTCCGCCCAGACCACGGGCGGCCGCGGTTCATCGGCCCCGCAAACGAACGGTCCGCGGTGGGCGCGTAAGCGCATGAACAGGGAACTTCTCGAGGAGGCCGCCATTGTCCAGGCCTGGTTCCGGGAGTCGGAGACGAACGAACCCGTCGACGTCGAACTGGAGGCGCTGTGGTTCCGCGGGGCGATGACGCAAATCTGCGACGCGTCCATGCCCCGAGTCCACGCACAGTCAGCAGGGCGCCAGGTGTACTGGTGGTCGGCCGAGATCGCACGTATGCGCGTTGAGTGCGTAGCGGTCAGACGCCGGTACACCCGATACCGGAGGAGACGTCGTCGGGTCCCGGACGAAGAAGCCGCGCTGTATGAGGTGTACCGCGCGGCTAAGAGGACTCTGTGTCTGGCCATCGGCGATGCGAAGACGCAAGCCAGGGAGGAGATGTTGGAGACCCTAAACCGGGATCCGTGGGGGCGCCCATATCAAGCGGTTCGAGGGAAACTTCGGTCTGCGGCGCCCCCGCTCACGGGGAGTCTCCAACCAGAGCTGCTGGAGGAGGTTGTCTCAGCCCTCTTCCCGGCACGAGCGGAGCATACTCCACCGCCGATGGCTTTGCCCACAGACGCAGAGTCCACAGAGGAGAACGCCATCAGCGTCCCAGAGGTGACACAGGCAGAGATGGGGGCGGCCGTGCTGCGGCTCCGGACCAAGAACGTGGCTCCGGGGCCCGACGGCATTCACGGCTTAGCGTTGGCCCTCGCTCTGAAGGAGCTAGAGCCCCAACTGAGAGGACTATTTACAGCGTGCCTTGAGCGGGGCCAGTTTCCCACATTGTGGAAATCTGGTCGTCTGGTCCTGCTCAGGAAGGCGGGGCGCCCTGCGGACTCTTCGTCCGCGTACCGGCCCATAGTGCTGCTGGACGAGGTGGGAAAGCTGTTTGAGCGGATAATCGCAGCCCGCCTCGTCGGCCACTTGTGCGAAGAGGGGCCGGACCTGGACGAGAGCCAGTATGGCTTTCGGCATGGGCGCTCCACCATACACGCTGTATCGAGGGTGAGAGTCCTGGCGGAGGAAGCGGTGTCCCGGGGCGGGGTGATGTTGGCGGTGTCCTTGGACATTTCCAACGCGTTCAACACCCTGCCCTGGAGTTGTGTACGGGAGGCACTGCGCTATCATCGTGTGCCTTCCTACCTCCGCCGCATAGTTGGGGCTTATTTGTCCGAGAGGTGTGTCACCTACGTGGGACGTGATGGCGAGCACCAGCGCCGCATGTCGTGCGGTGTTCCGCAGGGTTCCGTCTTAGGACCGCCCCTGTGGAACATCGGGTACGACTGGGTGCTGAGGGGCGAGCTCCAGCCGGGCGTGGACCTGACGTGTTACGCTGACGACACGCTGGTCACGGCCCGGGGGAGTTCGTACAGGGAGGCAGCGTTGCTGGCGACGGCTGCGGTCTCACAGCTGGTGAGCCGCATCCGGCACCTCGGCCTGGAGGTGGCCCTCAACAAGTCGGAGGCCGTGATCTTTCACGGTCCTCGGCGGGCGCCGCCGCCGGGATCACACATCGTGGTCGGGGGGGCCAGAATAGCTGTCGAGTCTACCATGAAGTACCTTGGATTGGTGCTCGACAGCCGATGGGATTTTGGCCCTCATTTCCAGCGGCTGGCGCCCAAGTTATTGGGCGTGGCTGGGGCGTTGTCAACGCTGCTTCCCAATCTGGGGGGCCCGAGCGCCGTCTGCAGGCGGCTCTACGTGGGGATCGTGCGATCGATGGCCCTTTATGGGGCCCCGATCTGGGCGGCAGACCTGACGGCCGAAAGCATCGCCGTGCTGCGAAAGCCGCAACGCGCGATGGCCGTCAGAGTCATCAGGGGATATCGCACGATCTCCTACGAGGCGGCTTGTGCACTGGCCGGATCCCCGCCCTGGGACCTGGAGGCGAAGGTACTCGCGTCACTGTACCGGTGGCGCGAGGAAGCGCGGGCGCGGGGCGAGCGACCGATGCAGCGACACATGGAGCTGCGTCGGTCTCAGCTTCGCGAGGTCCTGGTGGCGGAATGGCGGGACAGGCTTTCGCGCCCTACCGCCGGCCTCGCCATCATCGAGGCGATCCGGCCAGTGCTCGAGCGCTGGCTCGGGAGGAGGCACGGCTCCCTGTCGTTTCGGGTGACGCAGGTGCTCTCGGGGCATGGTTGCTTCGGGAAGTACCTGTGTCGCATAAACAGGGAGCCGGACGCCCGGTGTCACCACTGCGTCGACTGCCGGGAGGACACGGCGCGGCATACGCTGGCGGAATGTGCCGCTTGGGAGGAGCCGCGCCGTGCCCTCGTCTCAGAAGTAGGCAGTGACCTGTCGCTGTCGGCCGTGGTCGAGTCGATGGTCGACAGCGCAGAGTCCTGGGACGCGGTGGTTTCCTTCTGCGAAAGTGTCATGTCGCAGAAGGAGGCTGCGGAAAGGGAGAGGGAGATCTCAACCTCCCACCCTGCCCGCAGCAGGCGCACCGGGCGTCGGCGGAGGGCGGATAACGCCCTCTTCCGGCCCCCCTAAATGGGTCCAGGGGCGGCAGACTCGGGGACGTCTGTCGCCCCCCACATACACCAGGACCCGAGGTGGCGGCGCATAGTGTTCCACGCGCGCCCCTCTAAGACGTCCGGGGGGGAGTCTAACACCTCACTCCCCCCCCTGACCCGAGAAGTGGCCCGCTGCAGCGGGCCGGCACCAGCCGGGGGTTGCGGAAGTATCTCCAGTTCCCGCGACCCCCGACGTAGGTGTGAGATGGAACACCGGGGTGGTTTTTAGTCAGTAAGAGTCTGACAGACCCCTCCGCCCGCCCCAGGGCGGAGGATATCCATGAGGATTTTCCACCCCGTACCAAAAAAAAAAAAAAAAAAAAAAAAGGAATAACAGAATATGCGGTCTGAATAACATCGGAGGTAAGTTGCTGTTAGACACCTCTATTGACAAACCGAGGACGTGTATCTTCACGCCTAAAACCATGACAACAACATTGCTTAACCAATTCTGTTCTAGATATCTCACGGCAGTGAAAGTCTTCACAGACAAACAAACAGCCCTGGTGTTGGCATCAGTGTACATGCCGAGCGAAGGAAAAAAGGAATAACAGAATATGCGGTCTGAATAACATCGGAGGTAAGTTGCTGTTAGACACCTCTATTGACAAACCGAGGACGTGTATCTTCACGCCTAAAACCATGACAACAACATTGCTTAACCAATTCTGTTCTAGATATCTCACGGCAGTGAAAGTCTTCACAGACAAACAAACAGCCCTGGTGTTGGCATCAGTGTACATGCCGAGCGAAGGCGAAGTGCCTCCAAAGGAACTGGCCGAGCTGGTGCAACACTGTGACGCACACGCCTGGGATCTGATCATCTCCGCAGACTGCAACGCGCATCACTCAATGTGGGGAAGTAAGGACTCAAACAAAAGGGGTGAGTTACTAACTGAATATATACTTCAAACAAACCTTAACATCATGAATAGGGGTAAGGAACCTACGTTTGTGAGTTCAAGGTACCAAACGATCATTGACATTACTTTAGCAACAGACGCGGCGGCGGACTTAATAAAGGGATGGCACGTATCAAACGAACCATCCTTTGCGGACCACCGCCGCATATGTTTCCAAATACAATATAAACCGACAGATCCAGTCCGATACCGCAACCCCCGCAAAACCAATATAGCAAAATATTTAAATTTACTCACCAATGCACTAAGTGACGTACAAATGACAGACGTGACACTTAGTACAATAAACATAGAAACAAACATACAACAAATAACCAAAACCCTTTTAAAAAGTTACGAACTTGCATGTCCAACAGTAATACCCAAAGTGTCGAACGAAAGTTCCTGGTTTGGGCCAGAACTCGAACGCCTACGGGAAAAACTCAGGACACTTTTTAATCGAGCGAAGAACACCAGAGCCGACGAGGACTGGGATAACTATAAGACTGCACAGAAACACTACAAAAAACGGATTAGATTCCGAAGTAGAGAGGGTTGGCGCACCTTCTGTAGCAGTATAAACTCAACGAACCAGGCCGCCAGGATAAAGAAAATTCTAGCCACAGGAGACCTCAAACTCTTGGGCTCCCTCAAAAAGGCTGACGGCACCTACACGAACACAGAAGATGAAACCAGTGCACATCTGCTTGAAACGCACTTTCCCGGCTGTCTAATAACAGCAGAGTCGGAATGGCAGGACGAGCACCATAGCACACCAACATCCCAAGAATGGGAAATCGCAAACGAAATAGTAACCGCAGACAAGGTGGCATGGGCCCTAAAAACCTTCAAGCCATTCAAGTCTGCTGGGCTGGATGGAATATTCCCAGGATTACTACAATGGCCAATAGATCTGATAACAAAGTACCTAGTACCAATATACAGGGCATGTATTGCCTTCAAATACATACCTATAGCATGGAGGGAAGCGAAAGTAGTATTCCTACCAAAACCAGGTAAAGAGGACTACACTCACGCAAAATCCTTCAGACCCATCAGCCTAACGTCGTTCTTACTGAAAACGTTGGAAAGACTGGTTGACCGACACCTACGGGATGGAGCACTGAAAACCAAGCCATTACATCCCCAGCAACACGCTTATACGAAAGGCAGATCAACTGAATCAGCTCTGCACTTGCTAGTACACAAGATAGAGTCAGCCATCACCAATAAATCATCAACACTCGCTGCCTTCATAGATATAGAAGGTGCTTTTGATAAAACCACGCACAACAGCATTGTCCACGCCCTACAAGGCTACAAAGTTGAACCAGTAATAACAAAATGGATTACTGAGTTGGTCAGCAAAAGGGCGGTTCAAATAGAAACAAACAATACAACAAGAGCAAAAGTGGTCAGAGGATGCCCACAGGGAGGCGTCCTATCGCCACTTCTCTGGAACATAGTAGTGGACAGCCTCCTAAAAAAACTCAACGAACAAGGCTACACTACTATTGGGTATGCAGATGACCTAGCAATACTTATAAGCGGAAACGCTGAAAACGTTTTATGTGAAGTAATGCGATCAGCTTTACGTATTGTAGAACAATGGTGTGGTGACAAACAGTTGTCAGTAAATCCAAGGAAAACAGAACTCATTCTTTTCACCAACAAAAGGAAGTTACCAGAACTCAAGTTACCAAACCTATTTAATACCAAACTCTCCCTATCAACTCAAGTGAAATATCTGGGCGTCACTCTTGATCAGAAATTGAATTGGGCGAGTCATATCGAAAATAAAACAAAGAAGACCTGTATAGCGTTCTATCAGTGCAAGAGACTAGTTGGCAAAAAATGGGGTCTCAACCCAAAAATAATACTTTGGCTATACACTTCAGTTATCAGGCCGTCTATAACCTACGAATCTGTTGTGTGGTGGCCCAGAACACAACTAGCGACAGTGAAAACGAAACTCCAAAGCCTGCAACGTCTGGCTAGTGTTGCGGCAACTGGATGCATGAGAACCACTCCATCAGTCGCTCTCGAGTACGTGCTGAACCTAAGACCTTTACATCTTGTCATTAAAGAAGAGGCACAGGCAGCTGCACTAAGACTGAGAGCCAACGGACTGTGGAAGCAAAATATAGGAACAACACACTCAACTGTACTGGATGGAATCCTGAAGGAAATACAACTCCTTGAGGCGCCCACAGACAGAACATTGTGTCATCATGTTTTCGATCGAAGATACACTATCCAACTTGCAGCAGAAATTGAAGATAACTCTGGCATCAATGAAGTTAGGATATATACAGATGGCTCCAAAACCATACAGGGTACTGGGGCAGGTGTCTTCTCGAATGACCTAAATATTAAAATCTCAACCACCCTAGACAAACTTAACACTATCTTTCAAGCAGAATGTATAGGTATAACCAAAGCAGCACAAGCGGTTGCAGCCAGAGATGTCAGAGGGCATAATATTAAAATTGTCTCAGACAGTGCATCCGTACTTCAAGCTCTACAAAGCAACACTATAACCTCTGTCCTCATACTGGAGTGTCATAATACACTCCAGTCCATTGCAAACACAAACAGAGTAACTCTGCAATGGATAAAAGGACACAGCAACTCGCTGGGTAATGACGCAGCCGACGAACTAGCCAAAAGGGGTTCAAAGACGACGGTATTTGGCCCGGAACCACTACTGCCTATACCCCTGGCACAAATCAGAACATGGCTGCGCTTTACAACAGAAGATAACCACCAAACAGAATGGGGAAACAGCGTAGGATGCAGGCAAACGAAGAATGCTGTTCCGGCGGCTTCGAAAAAGCTTGCCCGCAACCTTACAAGACTGAACAGGGACCAAATCCGTAAAGTACTAGGTACGATAACCGGACACTGTCCCTTAAACAAACACCTATACACCATAGGTGTGACAGATAGCCCTCTGTGCAGGGGATGCATGGAGGCGGAAGAAACGCCACAGCACGTGCTCATGGAGTGCAGGAGCGTGGCGGATCAACGGGCACAGATTCTCCGGTCTCCAGCATCACTATCGGAAGTCTGCAGCGACCTGAAAAGGCTGCTCGCCTTCTGGGATGAGCTGGGATGGCTGGAGTAAGAGGAGAGACAGTTTTTCACGTACAATGGCCCAATCAAGTGGCTAAGTGCGGAAAAGGGCCCAGTTAAACTAAACTAAACTAAACTAACGTATATAATTATGGTTCTTAGTTATATTACCTAGTTACCTACCTACTTGAAATGTTTTTAGAACAAAATTCGAAAGTACATTTCTGAAAGTCCAATGTTCAATTGTATCGATTTGTACCTAGATCTTTGTAATCGAACTTTATTTCCTATAAAAGTGGGAAAACAATTTTAATTTAACACGCTATTCTGGCACAATTTAATTGAATTGTTATATTGAATAATCGATTTTAAAAATCCGAAAAATTGAGCAAATCACTATCAACGAAATTATGAAAAAAAAATTATGACACCTTGTTCCAGTCTTTTTTAATAAAATTGATAAAGGATATTATAATTATTATTTTGTGTATGTGTCTAAATATTGTAAGTACCTACATATTCTGAGATTATAGAAAATATATTTTTGCTGTCCAAGGAAACCCATTTAATAAGCCTATTAGAAATAAATAAAAGAAAATACTTACAAGTGCAACAAGATTCTTGTATCCCGCCGGCTCAGCCCACAAACGGTCAATAAACCTAGTTTTTGGCACAACAATATCAGGAATAGTTGATTAAATTATAAAGTCATCTTTTCTAAACACTACACTAGTAGACAGTTTTCTGTGACATTTTAAGGTTTTAATTTCTCGTAAGAGAAGTTTTCGCGCCATATTTTGCATGTTCGCGCGCAAATTTGCCCGCAGTGAATGAACGACCACTGTCGCGACTCACTCGTGACTGATTGAATTGAAGAGCGTAGAAAACGTTCCGTTACCAACTTACCAAAAGAATACTTTGAACTTGATAATTTTGTTAATTCGTAGGTAGGTACGAGGTAATGTTTGGTTAGACGCGACGCAGTCATTTGATGCCGTTTGCGTAATTATTATAGTGATGACAGCTGATGTTTTATTAGTATTCAAATGTAGTCGAAATCGCGAGTTGCTTTTATAAATATATGTACTTTGTTTACAAACGGATTAAAAATGATATTTATTTATTTTATTTTATTTATTTCCAAAATACTTAATCTATAATACAGATGGTATTATTGCCATACAACGGAAACCTCTCAGGGTTTATCTGTTCTGGCGAGCTAAGTAGTAAGTAGGGTAGTGGCACCAATAAAAGAACGATTAAGCATTTTTGACAACTTTGAGGAGCTGTTGGCTGTATCTCAGTTATCTCATGATATTGATGTTTGCTGATTATTTTAATGTTTCCATATATTCTCAAGAAACGATCGATAAAAAGAATAACTTCCTTAATCTACAACTTTCTTTTTAGATTTGCTATTTGCAAAAAATATTGTGAAAATCCCCTAAAATTGAACACTGATTATGAACATTTTATATGTAGCTAATAGTTGAACTAACATTTGGATTTAATAGTATTAGAAATAAAACATGTGGTAAGTTTTGATAAATGCTTTTAATAATCATCATCACTACTTCATCACTACATATTATAAAATGCTTTTTACAAAAAAGACAACCGCCTTTCAAAAAGTGAAAAATAACTTTAGCACAGAACACACATCGACTTTAGTTTCGGAAGTCGGTGGCAATACAAAACAACAAACAGAACAAAGCGACTGAACTTCGAAACTAAAGTCAATGTGTGTTCTGTGCTAAAGTTATTTTTCACTTTTTGAAGGCGGTTGTCTTTTTGTAAAAAGCTTTTTAAAATATGTAGTGATGAAGTAGTGATGATGATTATTAAAAGCATTTATCAAAACATACCACATGTTGTATTTCTAATACTATTAAATCCAAATGTTAGTTCAACTATTAGCTACTTACATAAAAAGTGAAAAATAACTTTAGCACAGAACACACATTGACTTTAGTTTCGAAGTTCAGTGGCTTTGTTCTGTTTGTTGTTTTGTATTGCCACCGACTTCCGAAACTAAAGTCAATGTGTGTTCTGTGCTAAAGTTATTTTTCACTTTTTGAAGGCGGTTGTCTTTTTTGTAAAAAGCTTTTTATTTTCCGCTTTTTAGGACCTCCTTCTCATGCAAATCTATTAAGAAGAGATTGAAAGTTAACTACTACAAAGATTGATGAAACTAAAACGTCGTCTATGTACAATTTTTGGGTATTTGTTGTGTATTTTTCAAAAAGTGCTGAATCAATTTCTATAAAAATGATATGGGACCACCCCTGAAGCATACCATATCCATAAAAAAAAGAATTTTCAAAATCGGTTTACGTTTGCCGGAGAAATCGCGTAACAAATCACATACTTAATGCAAATTTAAGACTTATACGGTTTTCTCATGGATGCCTTTGTCAGAACTGGACCAAAAAAATGGGACTACACGGGAAGCACTAGCTTTCAAATAAAAAAACAATCATCAAAATCGGTTCACCCAGCCCCAAGAAACCAGGTAACAAACATAAAAAAAAAAAATACAGACGAATTGATAACCTCCTCCTTTTTTGAAGTCGGTTGAAAACAAAGTCTCCCGCCGCGTCTGTCCCTATGTAGATATGCTTAAATCTTTAAAACTACGCAATGGATTTTGATGCGGGTTTTTTTAATAGATAGACTGATTCAAGTGGAAGGTTTATAGGTATAATACATGCATATTATAGTAGAAAAAAACGAGAAATTCCAAGAGCAATGTGAGGTCGTAATAAACATATTTTTGTGCGCTTACATTGCAAACGCTGGCTAAACCTTACGAGATATAATATCAAATTAATGTACTAGGTACGGCATTGTATATCTTAAAAAGAGTGATAAAAAAGTCCGCGATGGTATATGTTTATCTCTTAAGGATAACCCACAGTAACCATTTTTATCTTTTACATATTACAAATAAGATATGGGTTACTTACCAAGCTATTTTAAACAATACAGTTTTATTCCTTACCAAATTAAATGTCTTAGATACGTTGTGTATTTCATGTAGATCAAAATTGCCCTTTAAAGCATATCATTAAAAATTAATATATTAGAAGATATCACAGTGTTAAAAAGCGGGGGTAAAGCGGCTGGCGCTTAGATGTCGCTTAGATGATATGTCGCTCTTTCAAGAGTAACTTCTAAAGAAAACATGTTTGTGTTGTCTAATGACAAAAAAGCTGTGAACATTGTATATAAAGGCATTCTTTAGTATATTTAGTATCACCATTGCACCCGTGCGAAGCCGGGGCGGGTCGCTAGTTGATCTATAATAATTTAATTTACTTTGTTTATGGCTCAATTAGTGCCAAATACCTTAATTAGATTTCAATTTTAATAGGCAAGTACAGATTCACAATAGTAGTTTTGTCCAAATTAACCTAAACTTGTTAAATAGTATTGGTTTAACTTTCGGTTTTAAGAATTTATTTCTCTAAAATAATTTACAAAATTCACTTACAAGCGAAACAAAACAAAAATCTTATTAGGTACTTAGTTAAAAAATTAACGGTAAAAAAAATATTTTAAAAACATGCTTTTATTATGCACGAAAAATTAAAAGATAAACTAAGACATTCTTAAAATTCGTAGTTTCTTAAACTTTATAAGTAACAACCTACAAAAATGTTCAGTTTTACTGTTCGATACAATTAGTGTCATCAGTAGAAGTATGATACATAAACATATATTATCTATAACCAGTACAAGGTACCGGCACGTAAGTTGGCCACAGATTTTGTAGTGGGGGAAGTTCGCGCATGTAAAAATGTATGAAATTGTGCGTGCGCGAACTTCCCCCACTACAAAATCTGTGGCCAACTTACATGCCGGTAATTATATATTAATATTCTTACGCGATTTAAAAGCTTGTCGCGCAATTTCGTTAACGCATAGTCCTCGGCCGCGACAAGCTATTAGATCGTGTAAGAATATTATTAAACTGGTTATAGATAATATATGTAATAATAATAATAATAATAATATCATTTATTTGCTAAAAACATGGTATAAAAGATGGTGATGTTACCAATGTGTACAAACATGTGTGTGTGTGTTTATGTTTCATACTTCTACTGATGACACTAATTGTATCGAACAGTTAAACTGAACATTTTTGTAGGTTGTTACTAATAAAGCTTAAGAAACTACGAATTTTAAGAATGTCTTAGTTTATTTTTTTAATTTTTCGTGCATAATAAAAGCTTGTTTTTAAAATATTTTTTTTACCGTTAATTTATTTTTAACTTTTTAGTTGGACATATTCCTTAGTCTATCCATTTCCATTAACGCTTCATTGTTACAAGGTCTCTTTCCAGTTAATTTTGTGCAATCTAATTCTTCAATTTGTAGACCGTCTAAAGACTTAACTTACTCAGAGCTACATACGCTTGTCGTACCATATTATCGTATTGTCAACAAAGTTACGTAAGTACACCAAATTTCTCTCAACTCAATCGACCTACTGGATCTGATGTTCCTGTGGCTACCCTGCAACTCCTCATGACACCAGGTCAATGATACCTTGATATTGTATTGTCACCAAAGTTACGTAGTCATACCGAAATTCAACTCAATCGATCCATGGGAACTAGTGTTCCTATGGGCACCTTCCAACTCCTCATGACACCAGGTCAATGATACCTTGTTATTGTATTGTCACCGAAGTACCACCGAGTAACTTCTAAAGAAAACATGTTTGTGTTGTCTAATGACAAAAAAGCTGTGAACATTGTATATAAAGGCATTCTTTAGTATATTTAGTATCACCATTGCACCCGTGCGAAGCCGGGGCGGGTCGCTAGTTGATCTATAATAATTTAATTTACTTTGTTTATGGCTCAATTAGTGCCAAATACCTTAATTAGATTTCAATTTTAATAGGCAAGTACAGATTCACAATAGTAGTTTTGTCCAAATTAACCTAAACTTGTTAAATAGTATTGGTTTAACTTTCGGTTTTAAGAATTTATTTCTCTAAAATAATTTACAAAATTCACTTACAAGCGAAACAAAACAAAAATCTTATTAGGTACTTAGTTAAAAAATTAACGGTAAAAAAAATATTTTAAAAACAAGCTTTTATTATGCACGAAAAATTAAAAGATAAACTAAGACATTCTTAAAATTCGTAGTTTCTTAAACTTTATAAGTAACAACCTACAAAAATGTTCAGTTTTACTGTTCGATACAATTAGTGTCATCAGTAGAAGTATGATACATAAACATATATTATCTATAACCAGTACAAGTTACCGGCACGTAAGTTGGCCACAGATTTTGTAGTGGGGGAAGTTCGCGCATGTAAAAATGTATGAAATTGTGCGTGCGCGAACTTCCCCCACTACAAAATCTGTGGCCAACTTACATGCCGGTAATTATATATTAATATTCTTACGCGATTTAAAAGCTTGTCGCGCAATTTCGTTAACGCATAGTCCTCGGCCGCGACAAGCTATTAGATCGTGTAAGAATATTATTAAACTGGTTATAGATAATATATGTAATAATAATAATAATATCATTTATTTGCTAAAAACATGGTATAAAAGATGGTGATGTTACCAATGTGTACAAACATGTGTGTGTGTGTTTATGTTTCATACTTCTACTGATGACACTAATTGTATCGAACAGTTAAACTGAACATTTTTGTAGGTTGTTACTAATAAAGCTTAAGAAACTACGAATTTTAAGAATGTCTTAGTTTATTTTTTTAATTTTTCGTGCATAATAAAAGCTTGTTTTTAAAATATTTTTTTTACCGTTAATTTATTTTTAACTTTTTAGTTGGACATATTCCTTAGTCTATCCATTTCCATTAACGCTTCATTGTTACAAGGTCTCTTTCCAGTTAATTTTGTGCAATCTAATTCTTCAATTTGTAGACCGTCTAAAGACTTAACTTACTCAGAGCTACATACGCTTGTCGTACCATATTATCGTATTGTCAACAAAGTTACGTAAGTACACCAAATTTCTCTCAACTCAATCGACCTACTGGATCTGATGTTCCTGTGGCTACCCTGCAACTCCTCATGACACCAGGTCAATGATACCTTGATATTGTATTGTCACCAAAGTTACGTAGTCATACCGAAATTCAACTCAATCGATCCATGGGAACTAGTGTTCCTATGGGCACCTTCCAACTCCTCATGACACCAGGTCAATGATACCTTGTTATTGTATTGTCACCGAAATTACATAGGCATACCAAATTTTGGCTCAATTAGTCCACAGGAATCGGAGTTCCTACGGGCTTCTTCCAACTCCTCATCAGATCAGCTCCATGATACCATATTTTGGTATTGTTACCGAAATTACGAAGACATACAAAATTTCAGCTCAATTGGACCACAGGAATCGGACTTCCTATGGGCATCCTCCAACTCCTCATCAGATTAACTCCATAATACCATATTTTTGTACTGTTACCGAAGTTACGAAGACATACCAAATTTCAGCTCAATTGCACCACAGGAATCGGAGTTTCTATGGTCACCTTCCAACCTCATCATCAGACCAGCTCCATGGTACCATATTATTGTATTGTCATCCAAGTTACGTAGGTATACCAAGTTTCAGCTCAATCGGTCTATTGGAAGTGGTTCAAATCTTCCTTGCAAGATTTGTAAACATATAACCATACAAAAGTGAAGTTAAATAAAAGCTTGTAAAAATCAGTCACGACAGAAAACATTTATAATGTATTAATGTTAATGTATTTTGCCTATACATTAACAATACTAATCCGTTCACGTGATATAAATTTGACCTAGAACCTGAAATAAATAATTCAATAATTTAAAAGACCACAAAATGAAAGGGTAAAATTCACATCAGAGTTCACAAAAGTTGAACGAATAATATGTGAACATATTCGTTAGTTCAAATTTTGGGCATGAATTCGAAAGTTGAACAGTGTAAGATTTCAAACTAAAATAAGCCAAATAAATATAGTGCTTGAGGCCTGTGTCCACAAACAATTCTCCAATTTTGTTCATCGGAATTCGCTTATCAGCCCGCTTCAATCTGGGTTCAGGCCTGGGCACAGCACTGTTTCCGCCCTACTTAAAGTGACTGGCGATATAAGGGCAGGGCTAGAAGACACAAAGGTAACGGTACTGGTGCTGGTTGATTTCTCGAATGCCTTTAATACCGTTAGTCACGACATCCTTTTGGCAATTTTATCCCATGTTATGGTCTCTCCTGGAGCACTGGAATGGTTCTCCTCTTACATTCAGGAACGCCAGCAGTCAGTTCATGTTGAGGATGCCTCGTCATGTTGGTGTGATTTAGAAACTGGTGTTCCTCAAGGCGGTATTCTTTCTCCTCTTCTGTTTTCCATTTTTATTATTTATTTATTTATTTAACAAGTACATTATAAGCTTACAGCGAAAAACCAAAACGCTTAAATGCTAGAATTAATCACATGTTTAGTAATAATGAATACACTTAAATTAGTTATGTCACAAGAAATAAAATTAGTTACAACCAAACAGTCACAATTATTATTGTCAAACAGATTAAATTTAATTATTAAGTATTAGTAATAATATTAATGTCATATAAATTAATGTCATAGGAATTAAATTGGTCACAAAAATAATTAATTTAAATAGTTACAAGAATTGTCAAAAAGAATAAAATAAAAGAATAAATTAAAATTAACCATTAGACGGTATCATACACAAATAAAAATCAAGAAAATCATTTGTTGAGAAACATCAGCACACCCTTCTTAAAAATGTTCAAGGTGTCAACAAATATGTCGGCATCAGGACTGCTGTCAAGATAGTGGTTAATTAAAGCAATCGCTCTTGCTGTTGGACTGTTGTTGGCCTGACGTATGTGCTATGTCGGGGGGCATGCGAGAAGCTGATGTTGCCGCCGGCCTATGCCACGCATATATTGCTGCGGAACAAACAGATGGATATGCTCTCGCACCGACGGATTATCAATCTTATTGCCCAATAACAGATAGTAATGCAGAATATGCATTAGTTTACGCCTCAGCTGTAAAGTATCAAAGCCGACCATTCCCGATACAAATAGTGACGGATAGAGGAAAGGATAATATCCGTAAGTACGCTTATATACATAACGGCAAAATTTCCTTATGTGTGTATAATTTTTCCTGAGGATCCCACACTATTGCATTGTACTCCAGTTTACTACGCACATATGCATTGTACAGCAACTTTATAACTCTGGGATTATGAAATTGGGAAGAAGTTCTAATTATGAAGCCCAATGCTTTATTTGCGTCTTTGCACACATTCCTAATGTGTTCGTGGAAATTAAAACCGCTATCCAAGGTAAGCCCTAGGTCCCGTATTGTCGTTACACGCTCAAGTTGCTCATCGCCCAGCCTGTAGGCCGTGGTAATTGGCGTACGAGACCTAGAAAATGTTATGGTCTTACACTTGGACACATTCAGTGGCAGCTTGTTTTTCTTACTCCAATCGAGAACGGCATCGATATCTCGCTGAAAAACGACACAATCCTCAGCTTTAGTTACTGGTAGGAACAGCTTTAGGTCATCTGCAAACATAAGGCATTTTGCCTCAAAGAGACTGCTTGGCAGATCATTAATCATGATCAAAAATTGTGGAGCTCCCAAGGTACTACCCTGACTGACGCCTGATCGTGTAAAATATTCAGATGACTGATAACCATTTAATTTTACAAACTGTCTTCGATCTCTCAGGTAATGAGCAAAAAAATTAAGACGTTGAGGACTGAAACCGAGTGATGCAAACTTCGTCAAGAGAATATCATTGTCGACCAAATCAAACGCCTTCTTAAAATCGAAATACGCTACATCAACCTGACAACCTGTAGTGATTTTGGTCTTTAAATAGTCAGCAAAATGTATATGGTTCGTCAAAGTAGAGCGTGCAGGACGGAACCCATGTTGAGAATTATCCAGTCGACTACTGATTTGCATGGTGATGCAATTGTTTATAATCGACTCAAATACCTTCCCGAAGACTGACAACACTGCAATGGGCCTAAAGTCTGTGATGTCCATTGATGATCCACACTTTGGAACCGGTGTGACCCTGGATACTTTCCAATGAGCAGGATAAATATTGTGCTGAAGTGATAAATTATATATAAACAAGAGAGGCTCCTCCAATACCGACAGACAGTCCTTGAGAATAAAAGCTGGTATGGCGTCTGGACCATAAGCAGACGACGCTTTAAGCCGGCGGACTGCTCGGCGCAACTCGGAGACGCTAATGTGGCTAACACTGATCATTGGCATACAGCCTCTGTCAGTTGCGTCGCGTTCAGCTGCCTCAGGATCCAACTGCGGAGGATCGCTATGAAAGACGGAACTAAAATAATTCGCAAACGCATTAACGGCTTCTTGTCCTACCACTGTCTTGCATTCATATACGAATGTATTGTTCTGTTGCCTACTTTCCTTTTTATCTTTTACATATTTCCAAAATTTTGAAGGGTCGCGACTTATATTTTGTTCTACCGTATAAATATACTTGTTGAAAGCTATACCGGTGAGAATTTTGACTCTAGTTCTGTAGTATCTAAATAGTTCTTTATTGAATTGTAGGCCGCCTTCTTTATTTTTTTTAAGTTAAAATACTTTAGTCTGATGTAATGCTTAATCTCAGCAGTATACCATATAGGATAAACATACTTGGAGTCTAAATAAACCGTCTTTTTTTTAGGCACATTATCGTCTATAACATTATATATTTTCTCGTACAATGTGTCCACAGCCACATCAACATCCCGCTGTTGCAACAGATCAGTCCAGTCTATTTTAGCAATGTCAATGTACAACCCATGGAGATTTGCCCTACCGAAATTCCATTCAGAACTTAGGTGGTTATGTGCTATAGATGGCCGGCGGTTGATTACTCCACATCTGGGCAGAGTTAACGTTATCTCTAAGGGAGGATGATATCCATCTAAGGGTACCAGAGGGTCAATATCCGATGTCACACGAACATTATCAAAATTTGTTAGGACCAGATCCAAAATGCCGCCATATTTATTGCTGATGTTATTAAATTGTTGTAGTTTACAATATTCAGTAAAATAATTGAACTGTGTTACAACACTATTATTACATGACTTTAGATTGAAGTCACCAACTAACACGAATCGATATTCCGGATATTTATTGATAGCATTCTCTATACAATCTAAAACATCAAGGTACTGTTTACTATTATAGTTAGGAGGTAAATAGGCTACACAGATTAAGAACATCACGTTTTTCCATGAGACTAGCGCAAACAACAACTCTTTATCATCGGTCAAGCCATCTATATCCGTAATTCTCTTCACTGTATACCTATTCTTTACAGCCAGTAGTACTCCGCCCCACCCGACCTCACCTGGCCGATCCTTGCGCAGTACCACATAACCAGGAGGAAAAAGTTCAGCATCGTTTACGGAACTATTAAGAAACGTTTCCGTTACTGTTATCAGATCACTGGAACAAAGTGTTACGTTGTTATAGAAGGTCGTAGTTTTCGTTCGGAGACCTCTAACATTCTGATAGACTATTACGATTTCCTTAATTAGTTTCCTGTTCCTGAAATGTTCTGTCATTTTTGTATCGAAAGTTCTGAAAATTCTGCCGCCAAGGCTTAATACATACATCTTCTGGCCAGCATTCCGGATTCATTACACGTTCCGCCAATCTAGATGGTACTCCCAGTTTAAACGAAGCATAGTTTCCTCTTGCTTTTAGGCTCTCCACAGTATATCTATCACTATCGCAAATTGTTTTAAGATGACCATGTGCCTGTTCTTCAGTAGTACCAACCTTTACGTAGTACAGATGCAGATATCGGGACCGTTCAGATGCCTCTAGTTGCATGAGGCCAGGAGTCGCAGTACCTCTTACAATGTTCTTCGAAGATTTATTATGCGATTTTTTCTTAACCTCTATCCATTCACCATCCGGTACTGAATCATTTTGGTTACAACTTTTGTGTTGATCTTTTGTACTCACAGCACATGCATCCAAGATAGATACATTTCGAGGCATATTTCCCTTTCCGTCGTGTTGGTTAATTATCGCCATGGTAGATGTATCCACGGTAGATACACCCATGGTAGGAATTTTTTGAGGTTTGATGACGCTTTTATGTTGATCAGGCACCGGTATAGTATTCACGGTAGAGATATGCGACTTTTGGGGTTTGTTAGCAGAAGTAGGAGTAGGAATATCTGAGTTGTGGTTGTCAGTTGTCGAACCTAGATCCTTAGTACTCTGTGTGCAATCGCCCACAACATTTGTCATCTGCCTAAGTTGTGATTCGAGTTTAATTATTCGATCATTAAGTTTAGAGATACCATTATTAACAATCAAAGTAACTTGTTTCGTCACGATATTGCCAATGATACTGGTCAGGCGTTGATTTATAACATGTTGAAATTCCTCACGGATTACTGTCCGCAAGTTCTCAAAATATGTCTCATCCGGATGCATGTACTCATCATAGAACTGTTCACTGCCCTTTTGGTTTTGACTAGATGGTATTTTACGTAGTGTTACATTCATGTTCTGGTCATCGCAAAAGGTTTGATTGTTTTGGTGGCCAGTGTTGATTTGCTTGTGACAACTGTCATCCCTTTCCAATCTTGTAGATCGAGCTGGAGTATTAGAGTTGTCCCCTCTAGGCTGCTTGCATCTGCATTCAAGGCATGCCCACTTTTCCTTTTGTTCTGTTGTCATTGCACTATACGTGATTTCGGGAATATTAGCGCATAGAAGATCGTACGTTTGTGTGCAGAAATAACAACTAAGATACTGCTCACACTCGATAGGATTCATACAACCACCACAAACATTCATAATCGACTTTGACGCCATTTTTTTGGAGTAAGAATCTTGTAAACATCCAAATAGTTTTTATTAGTAAGTTCTACCGCATTGGTTCACTATTCCGTTTGTAGTGATTCCGTGCAACCAATTACAAATCACAAAAAGTTGTAGCAGTTGGCGAGGACGGAACTCGGACCGCTTGGTATAAGCAGTCGCTCTCGAACCCACTACGCCAAAGTGACCGATATGTTGATTGAAATAGATGTTCTCAAAATACAGCTAAATAAACGTTATTATGACAAACGTATGAACCTTCACATTTTATTTTGCTTCCACCGTCGCTTTTTGTAAACGACTTTTAATTACACAATAAATTGAAACACTTTCTTTTATATATTTAGTTAATTGTTTCACATGTTTTTATCGTTATAAGCACTGCACTGGTAGTTTTATCGTTCTATAGGGTCAAATTGATGGATTTTAAATGTAAACAAACTGTTATTCCACTGTATATTAAAATAGTTATTTTATGCACTTTCCTCGAAAATATTGCTATGATAACACTTATACTTGGTTATTGGACTATTTCACTTCTATTTTGCTATTTATTTACGAATTAACTGTGTTTTGAGTAATTTTAAATCAATTAAATAGGCAGAGTTTATGTTACGCGTAACACTAGCGCCACCAACACCTTTATCTCCTTTAATCTCATTAATCTCCTTACTTCTGAGCTTCAGTGTGCGTATCATCTGTATGCTGATGACTTGCAGTTGTACTGTCAGGGGAGGGTTGACGAAATGCGAGACCTAATCGATAAGCTAAATAGGGACCTGATGGCCATAAAAGCCTGGTCCGGTAAATTTGGTGTGGCAGTAAACCCGAATAAATGTCAGGCCATCATCGTTGGGAGTTCTCGCAGTCTGAGCAAGCTGGATAGTGCAACCTTGCCACCAGTTCTTTTCGACGGTACGGTCGTACCGTTTAGCACTCATGTAAAAAATCTTGGCTTGCACATCGACAGCACTATGAAGTGGCATACTCAAGTCGCTCGTGTCAGCCAGAAGGTTACTGGTTCGTTGCGAGCTCTGTATCGTTTGAGAAACTTTTTACCCTCAAATACGAAAACAATGCTTGTACAGTGCTTAATTTTTCCTATCATCGATCATGGTGATGTGTGCTACTTTGACCTGAATGCAGATCTCCTCGACAAACTTGACCGTCTTCTAAATAACTGCATTCGATTCGTTTTCAATCTGCGTAAATATGATCATGTCTCCGAGCACCGGTCTCTTCTTAAGTGGTTGCCCATACGTCAGCGTAGCGAGCAAAGGGCGCTAACCACCTTGTTTTCTTTTCTTGTTTCTCCCACTTCCCCTAGTTACCTTGCTCTCCACTTTCAGTACATTTGTGCCAACCATAATAAGAGTCTGCGATCATCGCAAAACCGTGTTCTTCATTGTCCTTCTCACTGCACTGACTTCATTCACCGGTCATTCTTTGTGCAATCCATTTCTCTGTGGAATGCGCTTCCCCAGGAAATCAGGATGGCAACCAATCGCTTAGCGTTCAAAATTAAAGTTCGAGAGTACATTCACAAGAAGTTGGCAGTTTCATCACAACGGTAATGTTTTCTCCATTGTTTGTCTTTTCTTTTTCATTTTTTAATATCCGTGTAAATATCTATTTACAGTAGTATATATGTAGTCTGATGGTATATTTATATAGTATTTATAATATATATTTATAGTATTTTATTTTTATATCCTTGTAGTTTAGCTTAGTCTTAATTTAATAATTTTTTTCTTTACACCTACCACTGCGTGCCTCTGCATCACCCAAAGGTTGACTGGTAGAAAATGCCTATGGCATTAAGTCCGCCTCTGTACATTGTGCTTAAAGTGTTATTAAATAAATAAATAAATAAATAAATATTCAAAAAAATTAAATCACCCGTTCAACTTTTGGTAATTCAACGTCTAAACTTACTACAATTTATTTCAGTGGGTTTGTTTTCGTCTGCCAGAGTGCCGTTTTATAGATTACTGGCTGTTGCCCGCGACTTCGTCCGTGTTTATGAAGATATGAAGTCTAATGCTGTATTTAACGCAAACTATTTTTATATTTTAGTCAACAGAAAATGCCTGTCACACTATGCAAATTTTTTTACACTAACCAATTAAAAATTATATATTTTGTTGTGTTTGTAAAACCTCACTATACACCACATTTATAGTTTTATTTTCAGGCTGCATCTTATAAAAACATCATTCTTTATTTTAAAATATGAGATTTGTAATTATGATAGAGTGGTCGGGTATGTTTGCGGAGTCGCGTCGTGTTTGCGTAACAGTGGCAACAGCATCCTTAAAAAGTGATTGCTGCACGAGTCGACTGCCCTTACCAGAATCACTGGATAAGGGTAGCTTTAGGACTAGTGTATCTAAGTTAGTTTTATTCTACTAACATAGCTTTAAGTAGATACTGTAACTAACACATTATGAGCCTATGGCTTGAAATAAAGATTTATTATTATTATTATTATTATTATTATTCTCATTTATTCATCTTATATTCACATAATTTACATTTTTAAATATTAATAAAAAAAATCATTTAAAAATAGTAGCCCACCGGTATCAAGAACAGGGTCCAAGCTACCGGCGGTCAGGGCTCCAGAGAGAGGAACCTCCTGACAATCCAATCCAATCCTCCTGTCAAGAAGTACTGCCGTTTGAATCAAGCCCTTGATCCAGCCGGCCCTTATTATCTATATCTATACATATAATAAAACAGTAAAAAAACTGTGTCTGTACAATAGTAAAAGAAACAGTAATAGAGCACGAATCCAAAAAAAAAAGTCTGTCTGTTTGTCTGTTTGTCTGTTTGTATGTTTGTTTGTACACGCTAATCTTCGGAACTGCTGGACGGATTTGAATGATTTTTTTGTTGTTGTATAGGTATTAAGTCTGGGCAACATATAGGCTATAATTTATCTTGGAAACTTGAACACCTGATGCAGAACCGGAACAGACCAGCTAAACTATAAGAGATACAAAAATGGTACCGTAGCAAAAATTGTTCCACGTGATGAGCTTTTTCTGCTGAGAGAATAAATTTGAAGATCTGGAACACCTCATGTGGAACTCCAAGAGCCCAGCTACACCATAACACATATATGAATGACGTCTTAGCAAAAGTTGTTCGATCTGATGGGCATTTCCTGTTGATTTATAAAAATCGAAGATCAGAAACATCTGATGTGGAAATCAAAGCCGTAATTTTTAAAATTTCACTGTAAAGCTATCACTAATTTCACTGTATATTATAATAAGGTGGGAGTACCTCCACGCGGTGAAGGCGGTAACAGTTTAGGACTGATTTTTGATGACGATCTATGTTCTATGTTAGGGGGGTTTGGTTTCCGCACTTAGTCCGTAAATATGGACCATTGTACGTGAGCCATGGCGGCCGACTACTCCAACCAGCCCACCTCCCTCCAGAAGCAGATCAATCTTCCCAGTCTTCTCAGGGCATCCGCAAGGGAGTTTGGTGTTCCAAGGGTTTCCCTGCGGATCTGGGTGACGCCAGTGCACTCAAGGAGTACATGTGCCACCGTTTCATCCGCCCCCATGCAGGCTCTGCACAGAGGACTATCAGTGATGCCTAAGGTGTGAAAGTGTTTGTTCAGTGAGCAGTGTCCGGTGATGGTCCCCGACACCAGTCGCAAGCTATCCCTGTCCAGGTGCAGAAGGCGCCTGGTCAGCTTCATATCTAGGGATGGCATAGCCTCCTTGGACTGCCTGCACCCTGGTGTCGAGGTCCACCATTCCTCCGCTCGTATTTGTGTGTAGTCTTTTACCCAACTTCTTAGCTGATTGAACGGGATGGGCACAATGGGTTCGGGTCCGAGGGCTTTTGAGCTGGAGCCCCTCCTGGCGAGTTCGTCAGCCGCATCGTTGCCCAGTGATCCACTGTGCCCCTTGATCCATTGTAGTGTCACCGTATTGCGGTTATCTACCGTAATACGTTCTAGTGCATTATGGCATTCTAGTATTAGTCTCGACGTGATCTGGTTTTTCTCTAAGGATTGAAGTACTGAGGCACTATCGGAGAGTATACGGATGTGTGTATCCGTAACCTCCCTGGCCTCAATGGCGTGTGCTGCCTGGATGATGCCTACACATTCTGCTTGGTAGACAGTGTTAAGCATTCCTAGGGGTCTGGATATTTTAATGTTTAGGTCTTCAGAGAAGACTCCGACTCCAGTACCGAGGTCGGTCTTTGATCCATCGGTGTAGATCCTTAGCTCATTTGGGCCTGAGTAGTCACACAACTCCGCTGTGAGCTCTATTTTGTAGTGTTTTTGGAAACAGTGTATCTTCAAGGTTCTGTCGTTGGGTGATGCCATCATGGGCTGTCGTTTGATCGCATCCTCTTTTATCCGTGTATGTTTGATTCTGGAATCTTTACTTAGGGTACCGGATATATCCAGCCTAAAAGCCGCTAGGGTCGCCTCCTCTCTCACGACAAGGTTTAGAGGTGGCAGTCCCAGCATCGCCTGTAGAGCCGCTGTGGGTGACGTTCTCATACTGCCGGTAATCGCTACGCAGGCTAACCTTTGTAGTTTATCCAGCTCTTTCTGGGCTGTGCTCAGATTGGTCCTGGGCCACCAAACTAGAGAACCGTATGTGACAATTGGTCGGATGACTGTGGTGTATAGCCAGTAGGTGATTTTGGGACTTATTCCCCAATTTCTGCCAAGAAGTCTTTTGCATTGCCATAAGGCTATGCTGGCTTTTGTGGTGATGTAGTCGGTGTGTTTAGCCCAGTTCAGCTGTTTGTCCAAATAGATGTCCAGGTATTTGGACTCAGTCGATAGGCTTAGCGTGGTTCCAAAGAAGTGTGGTAACTGTAGGGTTGCCAACTTCCTTTTCTTTGTGAATAGGACAAGTTCGGTTTTAGTAGGGTTCACTGCTAATCTGTGTTCCTTGCACCAGTCCTCTACTATCTTCAAGGCTTGACGCATAAGGTTGCATAGTGTGTTTTCATGTGTGCCGTTTATTATTATGGTTATGTCATCAGCGTAGCCCACCGTATATCTTTCTTCTTTTTCTTTCTTTCTTTCTACCACGAGATTCCATAGTAGTGGTGAGAGTACGCCTCCTTGCGGGCATCCTTTCGCCACGATGGCTCTTGTGGTGTCGTTCACCGTGACTTGTACGGCTCTCAGTCTGAGCATGTTGGTGATCCATCCTCGCAGGGTCGAGTCACCCTGCACCCTGGGTACAGTCAATATTCTCGAGAATATTGGCTGTGGCGAATTTCTGCGTGGGGGGGGGAGCTTCAGGCTCGTGGAGGTGGGGCCCAATCTGGGCCGAAAAGGGGCGTTTTTTCACGTGTCCCTCTGATCTAAGCAGAGGGCATGGTGGTGAAGCATGGGCGGCGCTCGTAGTGCACTTACCCTGCCTACGGGCTGGCAGCGGGAGAACCTTTCTCCCGACTGCACCCGTCGAAATCGTAATCCGTGAAGAGCTCACATCTTGTGACTTGGAACGGGACGAGGGTCTTGGCTTAACCGCCTGGGCCGCGAGGAAGAGAACCTCTATAATAAATTCCTCTAATACCAAGTTTTGGTGCGTGGCGAGGGTATGGATGGCTGAGGAGTAGTGTCACTTGCAACTTTGTAGTTGTAGGTGGCGCATCAGTCGTTAGCGCACCCCCAGCCAGGGGCCAGTGGGACCTCGGGGTTGGGAAACAAATTACACCACTTACCTAGGGACAGGGGGTTAACTAGGTGGACTTTTTATATCCCCCATACTCGTGGGAACAAAAATGGAATCAATAAATAAAAACAAAAACCAAGATGGTGAGGTGGATGTGGCGTCAGATTCTGACGTCGCATCGGAGAGGAAAACTAACGACCAAACGCATACACAAAGGACCGAAGCCATACGATTGGAGAAGAATGACGACCCGACGAGGGGTAAGGTCAAATTTTGGACCAGGAAACGCACAGCTGGGCGGAATGAGTCTGGTTCCACCAGCGAGGACAGCCTGCCGGCTCCAAAAATACCGACAGGTAGGAGAGGACGCGGACGCACATCTGCGGGCTCGGCGGGGATGGCGACGCCTTCGCGGGATGCCAAAGGTCGCTTTCTTAAGCGACCGTTGGTCATCCCGACACCCAGACCCAGCGGCGAAAGTGGGGGAGACGCCTCCGGTGGGTCGCGCATGTCACTTGTCTCGGATGGTTCCGAGCAAGTGATGTCCGGAGCACCATCGGAGGAGGGTCGGCCGCTCACAGCTGGCCGGAGCAGGGGCACGACACAGGTCAAGAGGGGCCAGTCAGCGGCAGAAAAAGCTGCTGCTGCTGCCGCTGCAAAGGAGGTGGCCGACATGACCGCATTGGAGCTGAGGTCGAGGCTCCAAGACGCCGTGGCAGCGATTAAAAGCGTCGCCAAGGCGTCCAAAGGGTTAAAGGGCACATGCCAAAAGGCCCTAAAGGATGCCTCGACGTTAATATTGGAGGCGACGGAGGTGTTGCTCGCGCGGACCTCCTCTGAGGAGACGGCCAGGCTGCAGGCGGAGAATACCCGTCTGTCAGCCCAGGTGGCACAGCTCCGTAAGGAGCAAGAGGAGATCCGCGCTGACGTAGAAAGTATGCGCCAGGAGAGGAGAGACGATACGGCTCCTTCTGGGCGGAAGGCCAGCGAAGCCGAGTCGGAATTGGCTCGCCTGTTCAAGAGGGAACTGGCGAGTCTCGGCGCTCGCTTCGCTGTGCTGGAGGGTCGAATCTTGCGACCGCCATTGGCTGCAGACAAGAGGCAGACGACGGTGCAAGAGTCTCCAGCGCCGTCGTTTGCAACCGTGGCTGCTGGTCCAAGCACGTCGGCCCCGTCTGACCAGCGGACTCCACCGCCAGATCCAGTGGTGACGAAGAAAGGGAAGGGCAAGGGGAAGAGGAAGACATCTGCCCCTCAGCCCGCCCCTACCCCTGCCGAGACCTCACAGGCTCCCACTGCTGCCGATCCTAGAGAGGGTGAATGGCAGAGTGCCGGAGCCAAAAAAGCAGCCAAGAAAAGAAAGAGAAAGGCCAGGAAGGCGGCCAAACAGCAAAAAAGGGCAGCTGAAAAGGCTAAGGCCAGGCTCCGTATCCCTCGATCAACGGCTGTAGTTATTACGCTGCAGCCGGAGGCCCAACAGAGGGGCATCACATACGCCGGAGTTTTGGCCAAAGCCAAATCAGAAATTAATCTCGGCGAATTGGGCATCGCGGGCATTCGGTGCAAAGCTACAGCGACCGGTGCCCGCATGCTTGAAGTGGCTGGAGCCACCAGCGGCCCCCTCGCCGAAAGACTGAGGGCGTCCTTGGAAAGTGAAGGAGTGAAAGTGTCCAGGCCCACCAAAAGCGCTGAACTGCGCATCTCGGGTCTGGACGACTCAGTCACTACCGAGGAGCTGGTGGCAGCCGTCGCGAGGGTAGGAACTTGCCCCCCTGAACAGGTGAGGTCCGGTGCCATCAGCACGGACTTCGCCGGTTTGGGGGCAGCTATTATAAGCTGTCCCGTAGCGACGGCAAAGAAACTCGCCGAGGGCGGCCGCCTGCTGGTAGGATGGGTGTCGGCGCGGGTAAAACTCCTGGAGCCCCGCCCCATGAGGTGCTACCGATGTCTTATGGACGGGCACGTCGGTGTACGGTGCACCTCTGGGGTGGATCGTAGCGGTCATTGTTTCCGCTGCGGTCAACCCGGTCACAAGGCCGCATCTTGTGAGGCTGAGCCGCACTGTACCCTGTGCGCGGCGGCTGGCAAGCCAGCGGAGCACCGGATGGGCGCGAGATCCTGCGCCGCGCCCAAACAAAAGAAGGGGTCGGGTAAACCGGCTGCAAAAGCGCCTATGGCCCAATCAAGGCCGGGCCAGGATGAAGAGGAGGGGGGGAGTATGGATTGTCAATAACGGCTTCATATCTCCGCCTCCTCCAGGCGAACATCAACCACTGCGCCAGGGCTCAAGACTTGCTACTCCAGAGCATGGCGCAGTGGTCGATCAACATCGCCGCGGTCGCCGAGCCGTACTATGTGCCACCCAGGGACGACTGGGTGGACGACTTATCTGGCACCGTGGCCCTCATTTTGCGGGCCGCCACAGATTCCCCCTCTTTTGAAGGCGTCACACGTGGACGGGGATTCGTGGCGGCCCGTTTAGGAGAAATGGTGGTCGCAGGAGTTTACTCCTCACCCAACGGGACTCTCGCCGACTTTGAGGGATTACTCGGGGATTTGGGCGTCGTCGTCGCACGTTGCCGTCCTCTGCCCGTGCTCGTCCTTGGGGACTTCAACGCCAAATCTGTGGCTTGGGGTTCCCTGACGACAACTGCACGGGGAGAAGTTCTGGAAGACTGGGCCATTGAAACCGGCCTAGTCCTCCTCAACCGAGGTTCGGTTCACACGTGCGTGCGTCAGCGGGGCGGTTCAATAGTAGACATCTCGTTTGCTAGCCCTGCTGTAGCGCAACGTGTCAGGGGATGGCGCGTAATGGCGGGGGTGGAGACGCTATCGGATCACCGATACATTCGCTTCGATGTCTCCCCCCCAGCCTCAGCTGGTCGCACCGCCCCAGGAGGGGGCGGTCCGCGTTGGGCTTTAAAACGCCTCAATAGGGAAGCTCTCTTGGAGGCTTCTATCGTCCAGGCCTGGGTATCTATGCCGGTCAGGCCTGTCGACATCGACGAGGAAGCCGAGTGGTTCCGGGAGGCGCTTACGCAGATTTGCGATGCGGCGATGCCACGCGTCAGCAGTATACCTGCCAAACGCCAGGTGTACTGGTGGTCTCAGGACATAGCGCATCTGCGCGCCGCGTGCAGTGCGGCTAGACGCCAGTACGCCAGGCACCGCAGGAGGCGTCGCCGTACCCAGCTTGGGGCGGCCAGAGAGGCGGAACTGTACGAGGAGTACAAGGCGGCGAAGAGGGTCCTTCAATCGGCCATTGCATCTGCGAAAATAAGGGCCCGAGAGGAGCTGCTGTCGACTCTGGACCGCGATCCGTGGGGGCGTCCATACCGTATGGTACGGGGCAAACTTCGCCCGTGGGCGCCTCCCTTGTCACAGAGTCTCCGACCGCAGCTCCTGGAAGATGTGATGTGCTCCTTGTTTCCATTACGACCGGAGCACACGCCGCCTCCGATGGTTCCACCCTCGGCGTTGCCCGACGCGGATAACGACGACGACGACGACGACATACCCGAGTTGACCCCGGTAGAAATGAGAGCGGTGGTACTACGGCTTCAGGCCAAAAACACCGCCCCAGGACCCGACGGCATCCCTGGCCGTGCATGGGTCCTGGCCTTGCAGGCTCTCGGGCCCCGACTGGTGGGGCTCTTCAGCGCATGTCTGGAGCGGGGCCAGTTTCCACGCCAGTGGAAGACAGGAAAACTGGTCCTGCTGAGGAAGGCGGGGCGCCCTGCGGATACGCCGTCCGCATACCGGCCCATCGTGCTGTTGGACGAGGTGGGAAAACTGTTCGAAAGGATCATTTCGGACCGCCTCGTCCAGCACCTTTCTGGAGTGGGGCCGGATCTGGCGGACAGCCAATTTGGCTTTCGCCGTGGGCGCTCCACAATCGATGCCATCATGCGCGTGAGAGCCCTGGCGGAGGATGCAGTTTCTCGGGGTGAGGTGGTGCTGGCGGTGTCACTCGACATCGCCAACGCATTCAACACTATGCCCTGGAGTTGTATTAGGGAGGCACTCGTCTATCACGGAGTGCCGAACTACCTCCGCCGCATCATTGGGGCCTACTTGACGGATAGGGCCGTCATCTACCGGGGTCGGGATGGCTGGGGTCGGCGAGAGATGTCGTGCGGTGTTCCACAGGGTTCCGTTTTAGGACCGCCCCTGTGGAATATCGGTTACGACTGGGTGCTGCGTGGTGTGCTTCTCCGCGGCGTCGGTGTCATATGTTACGCCGACGACACGCTCGTTGTAGCACGCGGGAAGACGCACCAGCAGGCGACGATTTTGGCAACCGCTGGGGTTGCGCAGGTCGTGGGAAGGATCCGGCAATTGGGCCTAGAGGTGGCCCTCAACAAGTCCGAGGCCCTGTTCTTTCATGGGCCACGGCGTGGACCACCTCCGGGCTCTCATATCGTGGTAGGAGGCGTCCGCATCGGCGTCGAGTCGACGATGAAGTACCTAGGACTCGTCCTCGACGGCCGATGGAACTTTGGGCAGCACTTTCATCGGCTGGCACCCAAACTCATGGGTGCGGCGGGTGCGCTAGCCCGTTTGCTGCCCAATTTAGGTGGACCAAACGCCTCCTGCCGGAGGCTCTATATGGGGATTGTGCGGTCTATGGCGCTCTACGGGGCGCCAGTATGGGCGGAGAACCTGGCGGCCCGCAATATTGCAGTGCTGCGACGTCCGCAGCGAGCGATGGCCGTCAGAGTGGTTCGGGGATACCGCACGATCTCCTTTGAGGCAGCGAGCCTCCTTGCCGGATCTCCGCCGTGGGATCTCGAAGCGAGAGCCCTCGCTTCACTCTTCGACTGGAGCGGGGAAGCGCGGGAGCGGGGCATACGACCAGTGCCGCGAGAGTACGCGCGGCGCCGGTCCGAACTCCGAGTAATTCTAACGGCGGAATGGGAGGGACGACTTCTCAACCCCAGCGCAGGGCACGCCGTAATTTCGGCGGTAAGGCCCATCATGGAGGATTGGTTAGGGCGCCGACACGGCGCCCTTACGTTCCGGCTGACGCAGATACTGACCGGACATGGCTGTTTCGGGAAGTATCTGTGTCGCATAGGCCGCGAACAATCGCCCGGTTGTCACCACTGCGGAGATTGCCTGGAGGACACGGCGCAGCACACGCTGGCTGAGTGCCCAGCTTGGGCAGAGCAGCGCCGTGAACTCTCCGCAGCAGTAGGTGACCTCTCGCTCCCGAACATCGTTCTTTCGATGGTCCGGAGCGAGAGTGCGTGGGAGGCTGTCGCCTCTTTTTGCGAGCATGTCATGCACGTGTTAGATTTATACCGATGTAATTAATATATAACAACGTAATTCGTGTTGTAATATAAAGTAATAATTAATTTCTGATTAAATGCAGTAGAAGTATAGTAAATAACATCATTTTAAATAGAATAAAGTGTGTTTAAACTTTGGATAGCAAATAAGTATGAATCACATTTGCTTGTCATCGTTCATGAATCACACTTGTTTGTCGCCGCTTATAAAAGCGAGTGTTCCGACTTCATTGGAAAACACTTTTGATCGAAACGTTGATCGGTACGGAGCTCTCGAAGAAAATAATAAGATAAGTATAACTATGATGATAACTATGAAAGGCTATGTATATGTATAATTTTAATATTAAATTATATGTACCTAGTTGTTATGACATGAATGATGTAACCTAAATTTGTAAAATATTACTGATTTTAAAAGAGTGTTCATGGAGTTTCTTGCTCGTTCTTCTCCATAGAAATCTACTCTTTGGAACGAGCAACTAGATTCAACTTTCTGACTGACTCTGACAATTCAAAAGTACCTGTAAAAGGTTGAATTGAAATAAATGATTTTGAGTCTGAAATATTACAATAAAATATATGTTTCCTAAACAAAGTATTTTCATTTCACTATTCTGTTCTAAAATAATAATACTCTTTGAGTATATAAGTATGTGTATTTAATATAGCTCTATTAATTGCTTTATAATGTTGTTGATTATACCTTCTATTCTAACATCAGAAGTGGGACGTACCATGTGCTAAACTAATCTTACTATATTTTCAGGGTTATTGTTGCTACCGAACTGGAACCAGAGATTCACCTAAAGCTGCTTACTACTATCAAAGAAGCGTTGTCCAGTAAGAATCGGCAGGATGACGTGGCTCTCCCGATATTTGATCCCGCCACCACTGACAGCGGCGCAGTGGCGTGGTGTGCAGACAATGACAAAAGTTTGGTTGGAGCGACTTAATTAAAGTCGCAAAAGGCAGGTAAGGCCCCCAAGGGCTTTGCAAGGTCGATAATAGGAAAATTTCTGTGCTGAATTAACTTGAATGTACCCACACAAAAAAAAAATAATTAAAAAAATCTCGGTTTGATTGTATAAAGCTGTAATTTATTGTTCAGACTCGTCAACATCAGAATTTTAGTTTTGTTTTCTGCTTACGTAGAGACTAAAAAGCGACCAGTAGATCAATCACCTGAGAAACGTTTTATGCCAATCCCAAAATTGGATGAGACATATCAAAAAAAAAAAAAAGAAAAATATTATACTAGGTACGTGTGGTTACAGTTTATAAAAAGGTAGGACATGATGTAACAACTTGTATTTTTGAACGTGTAAATTCGACCGACTAGCAATTAAACTCTCAAAGATCAATGACTAGATGTTCGAGTCAATACTTTATGCAATGTTTCAAACTTTAAACTCACTAACGTTACCATTCGCAACATGTCTATTGACTCTATTGTCGACACAGGAGTAAGTTGTAGCATTATACGGGAATCTATTGCCAAATGACTAAATTATATATTTTTCCATACTCAATATAAGTACGTTAGTGGAATAGGTAACGGTAAAATACATATTTTTGCAACTATCACAGTGACAGTTAAATTTGAAGATATTTGTTTATAACTATATTTACATGTGGCCCGTGACCAAGATTTTCATATGATCTTATTGGTAGGAATGTGGTTAATTATCCTGACATTCAAATCACTGTAGATTCTGAAGAGCTAGCATGGAAAAATATTTTTCCTGTTGGCACTGAATTTAGTTTATTCGTTATTTAGAGCATCACATGCCAAAAGTTACGTCTTAACCGTAATCAATATGTTAGCTACTAGGTGTGGTAATGTGTCAGACTGGCCGAGCGTTTTGTGGAAAGTCCAATTGTCCATACATTACTGTACAGCAATCAACTGGTTTTTCACCTATTAGGCTGCTTGTTAGCAGAAACTCGAACTCCCGTGTATACAAGCTCGATTAGATGAGGTAATACAAGATAGTAATATAAATATTGACGTATCAACGTCTTAAAATTGTTGCCGATACATTCAAAGACCGCTTTGACCAAGCGCGTAGAGATAACATAAATTATAGCGTAGGTGATACTGTTTATGTAAATCAAGGCCATAGGCGACATAACAAACTAACAGCAAAATTTTACGGACCCTACGAAATTATGAACATATTAGATAATAACAGGTTCTCATTAAGGGGTATTGGAAATCAGAGAAATACAATAGTTGCAAAAGGAAAAAAAAAAAAAAAAAATCGCCTGTGGCCTGGATAGTGGACTGAACAAAACGCTGTAGTACATTTATTATAATATTATTTTAAGATATGATTGTATTATTATGGATGGATTAAAACCTTAACTGTGGTATATTATGACATTCACTGGCTGCGGGTGATTAAGCTTCACTGACTGCGGGGTGTTTGGTCTACCCAGTAAGGTCTGATTATTGATTATACAATGACGATTATGAGACGATTACTGATATTGTAAATATATTAGTATATATTGTATTAATATTAGTTTAAGACATGATTGTATTATTATGGATGGATTAAAACCTTAACTGTGGTATATTATGACATTCACTGGCTGCGGGTGATTAAGCTTCACTGACTGCGGGGTGTTTGGTCTACCCAGTAAGGTCTGATTATTGATTATACAATGACGATTATGAGACGATTACTGATATTGTAATTATTTTAGTATATATTGTATTAATATTAGTTTAAGACATGATTGTATTATTATGGATGGATTAAAACCTTAACTGTGGTATATTATGACATTCACTGGCTGCGGGTGATTAAGCTTCACTGACTGCGGGGTGTTTGGTCTACCCAGTAAGGTCTGATTATTGATTATACAATGACGATTATGAGACGATTACTGATATTGTAATTATATTAGTATATATTGTATTAATATTAGTTTAAGACATGATTGTATTATTATGGATGGATTAAAACCTTAACTGTGGTTTATTATGACATTCACTGGTCGCGGGTGATTAAGCTTCACTGACTGCGGGTGTTTGGTCTACCCAGTAAGGTCTGATTATTGATTATACCATGATGATTATGAAAACGATTACTGATATTATGTAAACAAAATGTACCTTTATGTAATAAGAATATTGTGTTTGTACTTCGAGAGCGAAGTACTTGTCAGTATGGCCGTGTTAGATTTATACCGATGTAATTAATATATAACAACGTAATTCGTGTTGTAATATAAAGTAATAATTAATTTCTGATTAAATGCAGTAGAAGTATAGTAAATAACATCATTTTAAATAGAATAAAGTGTGTTTAAACTTTGGATAGCAAATAAGTATGAATCACATTTGCTTGTCATCGTTCATGAATCACACTTGTTTGTCGCCGCTTATAAAAGCGAGTGTTCCGACTTCATTGGAAAACACTTTTGATCGAAACGTTGATCGGTACGGAGCTCTCGAAGAAAATAATAAGATAAGTATAACTATGATGATAACTATGAAAGGCTATGTATATGTATAATTTTAATATTAAATTATATGTACCTAGTTGTTATGACATGAATGATGTAACCTAAATTTGTAAAATATTACTGATTTTAAAAGAGTGTTCATGGAGTTTCTTGCTCGTTCTTCTCCATAGAAATCTACTCTTTGGAACGAGCAACTAGATTCAACTTTCTGACTGACTCTGACAATTCAAAAGTACCTGTAAAAGGTTGAATTGAAATAAATGATTTTGAGTCTGAAATATTACAATAAAATATATGTTTCCTAAACAAAGTATTTTCATTTCACTATTCTGTTCTAAAATAATAATACTCTTTGAGTATATAAGTATGTGTATTTAATATAGCTCTATTAATTGCTTTATAATGTTGTTGATTATACCTTCTATTCTAACACACGCAAAAGAGGCGGCAGAGAGGGTGAGGGAAGCAACTGCCTCGCTTCCCTCCAGGAGAAGACGCACTGGGCGCCGGAGGGCGCTTAATGACCTCCGGCCTCCATGAGTTGCCGGCCTGCGGGTGGTCGACTTAGGGGCAGTCCACCACCCGACCAGATGCAGGCCCGTGTAGGCGGCGCGCCGTGTTCTGCGCGCGCCACACTAGAGTATTCGGCGGCGCTCAGACCGCCGAGGTCGACGGGATCCGCCATGTAAGCGGATCATAGCCTGGCGGGGGCGCGGTGCATGCGCGAGCGAATCCCGTACCCCCGCCCATAGGTCAGTCGAGGAACACCGTGGTGGTTTTAGCCGGTAGGAGTCCGGCACACCCTCCCGTCTTCCCCAGACGGGGGACAGTCCATGAGGATTTCCCCACGTAAAAAAAAAAAAAAAAAAAAAAAAGGGTTGCCAACTTCCTTTTCTTTGTGAATAGGACAAGTTCGGTTTTAGTAGGGTTCACTGCTAATCTGTGTTCCTTGCACCAGTCCTCTACTATCTTCAAGGCTTGACGCATAAGGTTGCATAGTGTGTTTTCATGTGTGCCGTTTATTATTATGGTTATGTCATCAGCGTAGCCCACCGTAAAGTAGCCTTTACCATTTAGGCGCCCTATGAGGCTATCTACCACGAGATTCCATAGTAGTGGTGAGAGTACGCCTCCTTGCGGGCATCCTTTCGCCACGATGGCTCTTGTGGTGTCGTTCACCGTGACTTGTACGGCTCTCAGTCTGAGCATGTTGGTGATCCATCCTCGCAGGGTCGAGTCCACACCGTGCACTTCGAGAGCTGCGTTGATGCTATGGAAAATGGTTTTGTCAAAAGCACCTTCTATGTCAATAAAAGCCGCTAGTGAGGAACCTTTGTAGTCTACCGCACATTCAATCTTGGAAATCACACTGTGCAGTGCTGATTCTGTTGATTTCCCTGTGGAGTAGGCGTGTTGTTGTTTGTGTAGTGGCAGCTCCCGGAGGGGGCCGTCCCGGATGTATCGGTCACAAAGTCTCTCAAGGGTTTTCAGTAGAAAAGATGTCAGGCTTATTGGCCTGTACGCTTTGGGTTGTGTGTAGTCTGTTTTGCCTGGTTTAGGGATGAAAATAACTTTCACTTCTCGCCATGCACGTGGTACGTAGTTGTGTGCTAGGCAGGCACGATAGATCGCGACCAGCCATGATGTGAGTAGATCAACTCCCCATTGCAGTAGAGCTGGGAAAATTCCGTCTAGGCCTGCAGATTTGTAGGGTTTATAGGTTTTAATTGCCCACCTTACTCGGTCTTCTGTTACTATGCTACAGGCTCTGTACCAATCCTGGTTGTTTGGTGTGTATGTTGGCTCACTTGTCCATGACATGTCCTCGGAGAGGCTGCAGTCTGGAAAGTGAGTTTCCAAAAGAACTTTGCTTGTTTCAAAGTCTGATTTCGTATATGTGTTATCAGGGTTTTTCAGCGACCCGAGGGTGCGGTTTTGATCGGTGGATAGGATTTTCCTCACCCGCGCGGCCTCGCTGTGTGATTCAATATTCTCGCAGAATTTTCGCCAGGCTGCTCTACTGGCAGCCCTGATTTGTTTTTTGAAGGTATATTGGGTTTCTTTGTAAAGTTTCCAGTCCTCAGGTAGCCTGGAATTTTTGGCTCTGTTGAATTGTTTGCGTACCGCTAGCCTGAGCTTACTTAGTTCCGCATTCCACCAAGAGTTTCCCTGGCCCTTGGCGTTCGGGTCTTTTAGTTTGCAGCAGGTGTGGTAGGCTTCAATTATGTATTCTGAGAGCTTCGTTACTGTGTCTTCAAGTTGTTTGGGATCCGTTATGTTTAGAGGTGTTTGGTGCCTGGCTAGCAGGGAGGCCAAAAGTCGTTTGTAGCCAGGTACGTTTGTTCGGCGTGGATTGCGCCTTGGTTCGGGTTTTTTTGTGTTAGCTGATAGTGAAAAGCGAATCCTTCTATGATCAGAGCAAGAAGGTTCGTTGGATACATGCCAATTGGAGATAATATTGGCTGCGCTTTCTGAGGCTAGGGTTAGGTCAATAATGGTTTGTCCGCGGGCTGTGACCCAAGTGGGTTCCGAGCCGCGATTTACGATGTTAAGGTTAGTAGAGAATAGATACGTGCACAATACCTCGCCCCTGGAGTTGGCTTTGTTGCAGCCCCAAAGCGGGTGATGAGCGTTTGAGTCCGTGCAGATGACCAGGCTCAGGTTGGCATCTTCGCAGTGCTGCACCAGGTCAGTCATCTCCTTTGGTGGGCAGTCTTCATGTTCGCCTGGCATATATACCGAGGCTAAAACAATGTCTGATGTATCGGCGTCAGTGTTGAGCCTGACTGCTGTCAGATCTCTGGAACAGAATTGTGTGAGTGTTGTGGAAGGTAAATCTTTGGGTATGTAGACACAGGTTCGTGGTTTGTCTGTGCTCTGTGTATCAAGAATTAGCTTACCTCCGATGTTACTGAGGCCGCATATTCTGTTGTTTCTGATCCACGGCTCTTGGATCAGTGCAATAGTTCGGGGTTTTACCTCCAGCGCCCTGCGTAAGCAAGCCGTGGCAGTCTGGCTATGCTGGAGATTGGTCTGGATGATGTTAAGGGGGCTGGACTTGGTCGACAATGGCAGTGGAGCGAAGTTAGGAGGAGACCGATCCATCGGAAAGTTCCCCCCCGCCCTCCAAACCATGCTGGTCGTCGCCCGGCGACGAGGCGAGCAGATGCTCCGTCCACCCCGGTGATGTGGGTGGGGCACTTTCTGCTTTCGCGTCAGCCATCGCCGCTCTGGCCATCTCCTCCTCCAGTTCTGCCATTGTCGAGTCGTATGCCGTCTGTGTCGGTTGTGTTGGTGTCGCACTTGGGGTCTCCGTCTGGGTTACTGAGGGTCGGGTATTGGGGTAGAAGCGCACGTATATCGATCCAAGCAGATACGATATACGTCGCTCCCTCCCCAAGACCTTTTCAACTTCGTCCGGTGGGATACCCAGGGTTAGATAAGTCCCATGGTTATCGCCACCGACCGATGTCGCCCTGTACAGTGACCATCTCCCGATGTCGTACCAGGTATTCTGACGTCTCAGAACACTCTGGAGCCGCGCTATGTCTCCGTTGTACCTGGGTACGAAGAGCGCTGCTCGGACACGGGTCGGCACTTCAGATTGCCTCATCACTGTTAGTGTTGTGTCGGTGTTGGGCATCTTAATTTTAGGCACATTCAGGGTCAGCCAAGTCAGGGCGTTGTCATCCTCACACCACATCTGTACGGTGCCGTCCGCTATTCGTGGATAACCACGGAAGGCCGGGAGTGGATTGGAGGGATCAGCGTCCATGACGAGGTCTTCAAGGCTGAGCTTAATGTGCTCGGCCTCGTCAGGGGTCATGTCTCGAGAGGGAGGCGAGAGACAAATCGCTACGGCGAGCCGCGCAGGAATGTCCTGAGTGGCCCGCGCATAGGTTTTTTGTCCCCCTTGAGCGGTCTGGATTTTCGTACGCTTGGCATCCCCCTGGAGCGTACTCGGTGAAGCCGTGTCGTTAGGACGTTCCCTCTTCGCCGCTCCCTGGCCACTTGGTCCAGGTAGCGGTTCCGAAGGGTTTGACGCGTTCTGTGCCGTTGATACCGGGCGCAGAAATCCAGACCGCTTGCCTCGCTTTCTACTGGTTTGGGGTTGGTCCCGTGTCGTGTTGGTTGTGTTGGTCGTGTTGGTACGGTTCTGGTTGCAGTCCCCGTGTGACTCTGGTATGGGCAGTGACGGTTCGCGCTGGGTTTCCCCTTCGCGTAATGGTCCCTGCCCATGTGTTTCCGCGTCCGGTCGCTTTTCGCGCTGGGTGTCGCCTTCGCGTACTTGCGGCTGGTCGCGTACTCCCTTACAGACAACCGTTTTTGCATCGCGCTGGCTATTGCCTTCGCGGATTTTGCGCAAACGGTTGCTGAGATCTCTTTCCCTGTTCCGGATCTTTCCGCGCTTTCCTTTCAGCGAGCGTACTTCGTCCACAGAGATAAAACCAGAGTTACCTGATCCAGCTTCCTTTCCCGTACCGTGGTGTTCGGTGTTTATGTTCTTTAGCCTCGCTTCGATCTTCTCGCGCTGGAGTGCCAGCGCGCGGAGTTCGCCTTCGAGGCTAGAGATTTGTGGGTTGTCGGTGTCATTGTCGGGGTTGTTCGTGATACTATTCCGAACGATGCTCTGTTGCCAGGCACTCGTGGAAGGTATGACGTTTGTCGGGGTGGTAGGCGCGGAAGTCGCAGCCGTCGATGTGTCATTAGGCGCGTAGGTCGCAGCCGTGGTCGTGTCATGTGGCGCGTAAGTCGCAGCCAGTGTTATGGGCGCTAAAGCAGCCTGCCGCGCAGAAGGCGCGGCACTATTATGCAGAGTTTTGCCCCCTCCCAGATTACGTGAGGGGCAGACCGACGGATCGGTGTGGGATTCCCCGGCAAGGCCGGGACCCACCTGGGTAAAAATTTTTTCCTTCTGCGACATAGTGGGGTTGTAGGTGATGGGCTTTTTTGGATGTGAGGTTACCCCTCCTCATGGACCGAAGGGAAAAATGGGGAAAAGGAGGGAGGGAGTTGGGTTGATTGAAAGGTTGAGTGGGCAGAGGTGCCAACCAGCGAAAATCAGCTCCGAGCGGGCAATGGGCATCCGAGAAGCAGCAAACAAAGCGGATCAAGCAAACCTAGCAGCTAAAGCTCCCAATCTCAGGGTACGTTTATACAAAGAGACTACGAGCCTCAACTGCAAGTTCGCTCGACCATCCGCTGCCCCCTAAACGACCACCACCGACCCAGAGCCTCTCACCAGCCGACACCCTCACCAACTCAACCCTTCAATTGTATAGAGGATCACAGGAAAAGGGGAATTAGGTTACCTTAGGCCTGGGATTTGGCGTTCGGGAACTTCTCTTGTCCGGGGCCACACTAGGCACACCGGAGGTGGGACCGACCTCGTCAGTCCGGAGGTCGGTCGCACATCCGGTGCTAGGCTAACCGCAACCCGCCATCCCGCTCGGTTGCATGAGAAGAAGTGCCCGGCGGTCCAAGTCTATCCCACACGGTGGGTGCGTGCCCCACAATGTTGAATAGGCCCCGACCTCCCCGAGCTTTTGATGACGATGGTATATCATTGAAAATTTGACTCTACTGGCCAAAACTCCCATTTATTTTTTTATTTTATTGAATAAATATGCCTTTGGGCTTATGTTATTTGAGTGTTTAATTTCCTTTTCCATTTATCTTCGTGACACGGTAGCCTACCCGGTAACGCAGGGGAGCAGTCACTTAGATTTTAATTGATCAGGTATCTTCACAATAAAACTATAACCATGCCTAGAAAGAGGTCAAATCTTTCCCAATGTTCCAAAGGAGCTAAAAGATTGAGAATCATAAGTTCCCAAGAATCTACCGAAGAGCGTCAGGAGAGACTTGATGTTGTTCGAGAACATCAGACTGCAACTCGCTCCGTGGAAACCTCTTCAAATCGCGAAGAACGCCTGCGTTCTCAGCGTATTTAGGCATCTACATCCAGGTCTCTAGAGACCAGTGAAGAATATGATGCACGACTGCACGGATAAAGAATTGCGCTTGAGTTCTCAGCGTATCTACGCATCTGCTTCTAGGTCTCTAGAGACAAGTGCGGAACGTGATGCGCGACTGTCCGCTGATCGTGAGCGACATGCATTTACCGATACAGAATCACGCTTGAGTTCTCAGCGTATTCGCCCATCTACTAACAGGTCTTTTGAAACGAGTGATGAACGTGATGCGCGACTAACTGAGATTATCATACATTGTCCCGAACTAGCACACAACAAAATATTCATAATCAGTTAGAAAGAGAAAGAATTGCTGGAGTACGGCATGAAGAGACAGATAAAGAGCGCAACGAACGTTGAATTCTGATCGACTTCGACATTCTCTGAACAAAATGTCGATGTCATCTGAAGAATTGGATGTGTCTCAAGATATAGCCGTAGGGCATGGCGACCTTTCTTAGGTTGATAAGGAACGGAGTGCATTTACGTATACTACTATGATTGACTACGCCACATATTCCGCCATCGGAGGTATGATTCAAAATTGTACTTTTTGAACGTCTCGAAACGTCTTGCGCATCCCGTTGTTTTCGTCCCCGGGCTCTTAGAATTCGACATCAGACGTTTCAGATCTTCGATTTTGCCGACCCCGTTGTCGATGGCATAAGCAACAGGATCCGCGTACGAAGTCGCGGGCAGAAGCTAGTTATTAATATTATTATTAATAATAAAGATTTTAAATAGGGGCCTTCGAAAATTCAATCTATAGTTTTACAGAAAACGATGGTGAATGTGGGATAAACAGACAAGTATAAAATATTGTCTGGAATTTAGTATTTGGTAAATGTGAATACCAGGTTCAACGTAGGTACTTTATGATACTGTTTGCCACGGTAAAGCGTCACGGAGGAACCCAGGGGAAAATACAAAACAAATATTCCAGCTTTAACTTGATGAAAATACTAAAAATATAAAGATCTATCTTCGTTTGAATTGAATGTAGTTATATTTTCTGTTTTTAGAGTTCCGTACCTCAAAAGGAAAAAACGGAACCCTTATAGGATCACTTTGTTGTCCGTCTATCTGTCTGTCTGTCAAGACCCCTTATCTCGGGAACGCGTAGAGGTATTGAGTTGAAATTCAAACCATACACTAAGGTCCACGGTCCCTTGAAGCTGTGAAAAAAAATCAAACTTCTAAGTTAACGTGAAAAAAAGATACGGCCGTTTACGAGTATGTCGCAAGAAACGTACATTTCGATACTCTCAAGGGAATCAAAATATAGGGTACTTTCCGTTGACCTAGAACGACGAAATTTGGCAAGTATTATTGTCTTATACTATAAATACAAGGAAAAGTTTGGAAACTATACATTTGTAATTAAATAATTAATAAATAATAAAATAATAAAAATAATAATAATAATAATTAAAATAATAATAACAATAATTAATTATTTTTATAAAAAAAAAAAATATATATATGTAGGATCGTCAGGTGCGGTCGAGGAGGAGTGCCGAGCGGTATAGTACATCGTCAGGACTATAGGCGTTCCCATTATCCTATTAGGGATAAACAAGACCTGTAAAAACAATTACACACTATTAGTACAGAAAACACAATACAAATGGTAATCAGTAACAGGAATAAAGTAAGTTAAAGGTACAGCAACAATACAGTTAATCGAACAGACCATTAAGGTCCCACAGTTCGTACAGTGGCCAAGCCACCCAATGATAAACGAACAAACCCTTAAGGTTTACAGTTCGTACAGCAGCCTAAGCCACCCAATGATAAACGAACAAACCCTTAAGGTTCATAGTTCGTACAGCAGCCTAAGCCACCCAATGATAAACGAACAAACCCTTAAGGTTCATAGTTCGTACAGTAGCATAAGCCACCCAATGATAAACGAACAAACCCTTAAGGTTCATAGTTCGTGCAGTAGCATAAGCCACCCAAATACAAAGTGTATCGCTCGCTAGCAGCAAGCCTATACAGCTATGTGAATATACAGCAGCGCTGTACCAGGTAAACCGACAGTATTGTCGGGAGCAGGAACTCTTTACTGAGTCTAATCCGAGGATCGACTGCCATACTTACGGAGTGCACGCTCTTTTATAAGGCGATGCCCCCCACCTTGCAACCTCTCCATACAAGTCTGCCCATGCGCACGGAAGTGCGTCACGCGTTTACTTGATACAAAACACTAAAATGTGCTGAATCTAATAAGATCTGTAATCAAATAACACAATAATAATTGTCATGAATAAACAATAGTGATTTCATAAAGTAATTCGTTTTACATTCAAAGTAACGTGTCAACAATTGTTTTGAATAAAACCATCGATAACAATTATCGAAATAAAGTAACCACAAATCAGTGTGCACACACAATTAATCATGTTTCGAATTAATAGACAATAATTGATAGTAAAATCACATAAATTAACAATAAGAAACACAAATCATAACAAATTTAGTTAACACCCACAATGTGATTAATAAACTGTCTCCGACACGGCCAGACTGACATTCTACACGTCCTCGTGTAGTTATAAAGTTCTTGGTAAATATCGATCGGCCTTTCTGACAAAAAGCTTTAATTAGCAAAAGGTATGTTGCAAAGAAAAATCCTGAATTAGTCCTGAAGTAAAATCATTAGCAAAATTTGCATCATAACCAGTCAAAATAACCATACTGTTACAGACAATACATAGCTCAACAAAAGTAGAGATATAGTCTCCCAGCCGAAATCACACCATGGGATTCGACAAGTAACTTGAAGTCGAATAGACAACCCGCATAGGCGTCAACATAGACAACCCGCATAATCGTCAATATCAACATTCAAATACAAACAATAGTCAACATAGACATCTCATTCCAGCTATAGTATGTCAGCAGCAGATGAATCATCATCATCATTATCATTGTCAACATTGACATCATTAACAGTTACTGATGGATATTCAGGGATTTTTCGTTCATTGTTACTCAAAGATTTTATCAAATATCATTTTGGATCTACAACCAAAGTATCCAATAACAAAGTAACCATTAACAGAATAACCATTAACAGAATAACCATTAACCAATTTACCAATAACAAAGTATCCATGATAAAGTATCCCAACTTTAAACCTTCGGTACTTTTACCTATAACCAGTGTTGCTTGTTCTCTTTTATAGAACAGAATTTACTTTCATCTCCTCACTGTCAACAGTCAGGGGGTACACAGTTATTTTTCAGAAAACTATTCCACAAACCTCAGAATCACTCTATTTGTTTAGCTAAAAGCCAACTATTTGACATAGTCGTATTATCACTGATTTATATTCAGATGGAATATCAGTATCAATTTTATTCGGAGTTTCAGGAATAGAGCATAGCCGTTACAATCTCAACTTTTGTAATGGTAACAATACTTTCGGTTATAATAACCCCAAAATCTAAATTTAATATCTGATACTATGATTTAAATAGGCATTTGGTATTACATGTTTGCCACACATGTATCAGCAATGAAAGTACATTCAAACCCAGAGTCATAACAAAATGGAAGCGTCTCACCAGATAGTTGTAGAACATCATTAGTAAGTACATCACAGACTTAACCCATCACGGATGGTTGTCTCGAAGTCTCGAAGGCTGACTCACAGTATCTTCACTCGGTTAGTCCCGCCACGCTCCAGTTAGATGTCAGGAAAGTGACCTGTCGACTGGTATAAGCGGTTAAAGATTATCCCTGTCATGGTTGACAATTATGAAGGTAAATAAGGGTAGCGGTAACTGTTGGAGTATGTAAAATCAAATAACTAAATGAATGTGGGTAGGTGATTTATGAATGCCATTAAAACAGCCTTAGCTCAGCGCTAGGTAATCCCGAGAGAGGAAGCTGTCATAACAAAAGAGGTAGAGACATACGATAACTAGGGAAGCCATGCGGAAGCATTAAGAGGCTATCCCACTTCTGATGTAGGATCGTCAGGTGCGATCGAGGAGGAGTGCCGAGCGGTATAGTACATCGTCAGGACTATAGGCATTCCCATTATCCTATTAGGGATAAACAAGACCTGTAAAAACAATTACACACTATTAGTACAGAAAACACAATACAAATGGTAATCAGTAACAGGAATAAAGTAAGTTAAAGGTACAGCAACAATACAGTTAATCGAACAGACCATTAAGGTCCCACAGTTCGTACAGTGGCCAAGCCACCCAATGATAAACGAACAAACCCTTAAGGTTTACAGTTCGTACAGCAGCCTAAGCCACCCAATGATAAACGAACAAACCCTTAAGGTTCATAGTTCGTACAGCAGCCTAAGCCACCCAATGATAAACGAACAAACCCTTAAGGTTCATAGTTCGTACAGTAGCATAAGCCACCCAATGATAAACGAACAAACCCTTAAGGTTCATAGTTCGTACAGTAGCATAAGCCACCCAAATACAAAGTGTATCGCTCGCTAGCAGCAAGCCTATACAGCTATGTGAATATACAGCAGCGCTGTACCAGGTAAACCGACAGTATTGTCGGGAGCAGGAACTCTTTACTGAGTCGAATCCGAGGATCGACTGCCATACTTACGGAGTGCACGCTCTTTTATAAGGCGATGCCCCCCACCTTGCAACCTCTCCATACAAGTCTGCCCATGCGCACGGAAGTGCGTCACGCGTTTACTTGATACAAAACACTAAAATGTGCTGAATCTAATAAGATCTGTAATCAAATAACACAATAATAATTGTCATGAATAAACAATAGTGATTTCATAAAGTAATTCGTTTTACATTCAAAGTAACGTGTCAACAATTGTTTTGAATAAAACCATCGATCACAATTATCGAAATAAAGTAACCACAAATCAGTGTGCACACACAATTAATCATGTTTCGAATTAATAGACAATAATTGATAGTAAAATCACATAAATTAACAATAAGAAACACAAATCATAACAAATTTAGTTAACACCCACAATGTGATTAATAAACTGTCTCCGACATATACATAAATATTCTTTATTAAAAATGAGCTTATTTCCGCGATTTGGTTCGTGTGAATGTCGGTTATCGCAGATACAGACGAAGTCCCGGATTAAAAAGTACCCTATGTGCTTTCGCAGGGTGCAAGCTATTTTAAAACCAAATTACATCAAAATCGGTTCAGCCGATTCATTGTGGAAGCGTAACAGGAGTTACTTTCTCATTTATAATATTAGTATGGAAGTATGGATATTTATTATGTACCTACAAATTTGTACGGAACCCTCGGTGAGCGAGTCCGACTCGCACTTGTCCGGTTTTTGTATTATAAGTCATCAATAAATGTTTGTTGAACACATGGTTGCGAAAACGATTGATCATCATCATCATCATGTCAACCTTTAGACGCCCACTGCTGGGCATAGATCTCCCCCAAGGGGGGGGTTCAGCCGTAATCGCCATGCTTGGCCGATGCATGCTGGCGATCGCAGTAGGTGTTATGAAACTCAGAAGGACGCTGCTGCCCATCCTCTGGTCAATATTTTCCCGATTACGATACTTATTTTCCCTTAAACCGACCCTGTCATAAAATCTGTTCCTACCTAACATCCCTTAACTATATTCTATGTATCTTCCAAATTTCAAGTACAAAAAGCCAAGGATTTCAAATAAATTTGCGAGAGCCTTTAGTGCAGGCTGTCACAAAATTCTTTCTTAGCGAACGTCTAGGTACTAACAGCTATAAACTACCTTCCTGCCATATCTCAAGTTGGTACCACAAAAAATTAAGGACTTTCATACAAACATGCGAGAGCCATTAGACCTCCTTAATTAATCCGACCCTGTCGCAAACTCCGTTCTTAGCGGACGTCTACTAACTATGTACCTACTACCTCCCTGCCTTTCATCTGAATATGTCAAGCGGTTTTCGATATTTCGTGATGAGTGAGTGAATGACTTTTGAATTTGTATTTGCTTTTTAGGCTTCACTCTCAGTGTTCCGCGCAGTCTATCTGCCCTTCGTTTCATAATCTGAGGTCTCACCGATGTCAGTGATTAGAAGATAAACTAATTTTATTTGAAGTGAAAAGGAAAAATCATAAATCTATGAGAAAATGCGTTTACGCAATTTAGATGCACGAGCAAAAATTAATCTGGATGAACTGGTTGCGTACAATACGGTCAACGTAACTTGGCGCGTCTGAAGTTAGCTGTTTGGCTGCGCAATGGAACTTTTAGGAACGAAATTGTCTACTGCGCATCTAATCGGCTAACTTCAGACGCGCCAAGTTACGTTGACCGTACTGTAGGTACGCTCAGGTACTGTGTTGGTGATCATTCTGGTTTCGTTTCACTTGTGTCTCTCTAGAGGCATTGCCCTTAGAAAGTATCGTAATGCCGTATAGCAAGCATTTATTTTATTTAAAATCAAAAGGTAGGTCCACCCATCTCTCTACTACAAAAAAGTTTTTTCGTCGAAAAAACTTTTTATTTTTCGCTTTATAGTGTTGCCTTAACATCCAAATCCATTATAAGAAACGTCGTCTAAGTAATTTTTTTGGGAGTTTGTTGATTTTCTCAAAAAGGGCTGGATCAATTTTGGTAAAATTCATATGGGACCATTTCGGAATAAACCCTTTTCGAAAAATTTTGTAAATCCGTCTATATGGGACAGTGTTATGCCCGAACATAGGTACAGTACGCAAAGGAGATAAGTATCCATGTCGTCGGGAATAGTTGAAGATTTCTTAGAAACCAATGCGGGCTTTCAAATGAAATTTTATTAAATCATTGAACTGTTTATTCTCTATAAATTGTATTTTATTTTATTCATAAAAACCTATCGGTTCCTAAGTAAACTTCAACTGTTTCCGGCGACATGGATACTTATCTCCTTTGCGTACTGTACATAAAAAAAATATATAAACATTCGAATTGAACCTCCTCCTTTTTGAAGTCGGTTAAAAATGGAACATTTCCACTATAGGCTAACCCTATTCATGTGATACAAAGCGTTTTTAAAATCAACGCAAAAATTAGAGCATGTATCTATGATACACCCACCAAAGCGAATGTACTAGACTAGTGCCGTTACTAAAATAAAAGCAGATTCAAAATAGTTCGCGAAAGCGCAAAGTTCAATGCACGCGTAAGGTACACAATGTATACAAGGCCGTGAATATACGTAGTTGGTACCAGCTTATAGGCTAATACCACACGAGCGGCATGTTGCCAACGGAAGAGGTAACTGCAGCTGTCGATGCGTCAGCAGCAGCCATTGACGCGTCGACGTCAGCCGTCCCCATGCCAACTTCAAAGATCAGCGGCCGTCGTCGTCGTCGTCGTTTGAAGTTGGTATGTCGACGGCTGCCTTCGACGCATCGTCAGCTGCCGCTAACGCGTATCGACGGCTGCTGTTACCTATGCCGTTGGCAACATGCCGCTCGTGTGTATGAGCCCTAACGATAAGGCCTATATTTTCCCATAGCTTATACTCACTACCTACAAATACCTACTGCTACTTCAGTATTATTAAACTCAATATTTGTCGCTGAATGTACCTATCTATCTGCACACAAGTTTTCTGAGATGAGAGTTAGGCTATGTCTTATCAAAGAAAATCTCAATTTGTCCTCATTAAAAATAAACAAACAGCTAGATTTGCGTGTTAAAAGATGACGTAATTCATGTGAATACGTACCAAGGTCGAGTGAATGATGGCCGTCCACCGTGCGGTGGGTGTGTCTAGTTAAAGCCAGTTCCAAGGTTGTATTTAAGGTGAAAAACTGATCGACTGTGTTCGAATTACAAAGTAAACATTTCGAAGGTTCATTGCCTGAATTTGATTAGCAAAACTGGCCTATGCATTGTATAACACTAGAGGTCGTATTTTATATCGTGCTTAGGGCAGGTTGCTTCAACTAACCATTACTGACCGGTAATAGTCAAAAATGGCGCTAACTATCGTCAAATCAAAAAAATGGGTTGTTTCACAAAATCATACGTCAAAAAGTAAGAGATTCCATAATATTTTGACGTTAGCTGTTTGACAACACAAAATTACGTTGACTGGTCGATTATGGTAATAGTAACTTTTTGACGTATGATTTTGTGAAACAACCCATTTTTTTGATTTGACGATAGTTAGCGCCATTTTTGACTATTACCGGTCAGTAATGGTTAGTTGAAGCAACCCGCACTAAGTCGTGCATCAGTTTGTTTTTGTCATACGGAAATTGAAAATGAGTCTGTACTCGACTCATTTTGTCCCGACCTCATTTTGGAAGTCACTAACCCGGTTTCTTGAACCGAAAATGCACTAGAGTGCACGCAAACGACACATATATATTTTTCCATGGATTATAAATTTGAATGAACGACGATTTATCTAATACCTAGTTAGGACAAGTTGTAACCGCGCTGCCTTTGGGCCTGTGATAAAATACCACGGGCTTTGCCGATGAGCAGGTAAGTAGGCCTATGTTTCCTACCTCTTCCAGATAAAGTTGAATGCCTTCAAGTAGTCTATTTCTGTAAAAATCTCACCCCCGGCTCACTTAAGCAACATTTTTCGAGGGCGATTTAATACAAAATGGATCGGGCGATACTAGGGATGCCGTGTGGTGCCGGCCGCAAATAGCATCACCCCATTTCTACCCATGAGTGTCGTGAAAGGCGACAGAGGGATATTGACCAAAGGATGGGCAGCAGCGTCCTTCTGAGTACCTACACCTACTGCGATTGCCAACATGCATCGGCCAAGCATGGCGATTACTTCCGAATCCCCCCCTGCGGGAGACCTATGCCAAACAGTGGGCGTCTAAAGGTTGACATGATGATGATACTAGGGTTTAACAGCTCACCTCAAGCTTACCCAAATTCACAGAGGGAGGTATTAAGAGAATAAACCGATTCTATACCCTATTCACAATAAGATTAGACATTTGCACAAACCTTTTTTACAGTCCGTTCATTCGATTTTGACTTATATTGCATTGGTAGCATGACAAATGGCAACTGCAGTTATTGTAACCACTTTTTTGCCTCTAATGTCATCCTTAAGCCTCCGGAATAGAAGTCAAAATCGGTTGAAGGGACTGTAAAAAAAGGTTTGTGTTTATGTCTAATCTTATTGTGAACAGGGTATAGATGCTTCTTTACTAATGCTGAATCAGTCCTTTAAACACGCCACTACAAAGGTCCCTTCCTTCAAAATGGAATTTGGCTTTGTCACTTGGAAATCATGTGGAAATATCACATGCTTAATAAAGACTGACCTAGCTTAAAAAACCAGTATCTAAGAACCTATTTGGGAAATCAAATAAAACGTTTTGGTAATCATGACTTGTTATAATGATGTAACTCCGTCCAGGGACGAGATATCGAGAAAACTCCGAGGTAGAAAGATAGAGAGCATTAAAAAGAATATCTTCGTTTGTCTCTCGCTTTGGACCTAAACCGTAATTGGTCGATTTATTACTGAGCGTTGAAAGTAGATGGAAGGTGCTGAAAATTGAATAATGTTCAAGTCACGAACAAGGAATTTTATTTACACGTATGGAAGGAACGATTGTAATTTACAACGTGTTTACAACGCAAAGTAATTGTAGTAAGTAATTGAATTCAATCAGCGTGCATGAAGGAGAAAAACAATCAATCTAAGTAGGTCCTGTACATACCTAGCTAGGTATATTGTTGTTTTGATAACAAATAAATTCAAAACCTGGCAATTCATTTAGAGATTTTAGGTCTCGAAATGACGTTTCTTTGGTTTTCTAAACCTAAGTATAAATACACAAAGCACTACAAATACCTGCTTACTAATAAAAAAAATACGTCTATAAACCATTAAATAAGTTTATTTATTTAAAAACAATAATATCCTATTACATAGGTACAAACAATTTCAGATTTTTACATTAAATGTTTAAACAAATATACATACATTTACATAATGTTGTAGAAAATGCATTCGTTATCATGTATTACTTATTTATTAATTTTACATTTGGCTTTTAATATAATAGAAGTTTCATAACGGACGGTGCAAAAGAAAGGTTAGGTTTGACCAATGCGCAAAGGATATAAATATGCGTTTTACGTTTCAAACGTCGGTAAGTTAGAAAATCTTTCTCCGCCCTCTCCTCCGCTTTGACGAAAACCAACTCTAAATGTGGTCTACCGACACACTTTTCATCACGTCACTTTTGGTCTACACTAGAAACAGTTACTTATTATAATCGTAATTATGGCATTTTTAAGTATTATCTTCATGTAGATTAATACCAATTTATTTAAGGACTTATTTGCTTGGCAGACAATTATAACGCCCTTTTATGAAAATTGCATTTTATGCTTTTCCAATAGGTATTTATGGTATGTTATTTTATATTATAAAAAAAAAAACTCCCTACCGAGTTTCGGTCACGGTGGTCATTCTCAATTGAGACTAGCCAAGAATACAGGAGATAATTATTTATTTATTTAAAGAACATGGAAGACTTACAGCTAAAGCAAACAGAATAAAAAAACAGTACATTAGACAGACAGCCAATAACAAGTCTCCACAAGAGCACAAGGGTTGCACAAAGGCAAGGGCACAAGGCAACAAAGGGCTTAAAAGCAACGTTCTATATAATGTTCAGGCATTTTTAACGAGCGCAAATATTGTAGCTACGTTGTCGTTTCCAATGGAGCTTCCTTTATAATTTGCGTGGCTTGGAATTAATGATGTAAGATAAAAAGTAGTATAGTCTTTGATGAACAGCTTAGACATTTTTTTCTTTCTTTTTTAATTCGATCCCTGACGATCTTCAGGCCCTAAGGTCAAGACTTTAAGGTCTACTTTATAAATCACTAGCGGCCCGCCCCGGCTCCCCGAGGGTAGTAAAGCATAACCTTCTATGTAGCTCCCAGTCACCATGATTTTTTTCGCGTTCCTCATGAATCACTCTATCTATTGGTGAAAACCGCATGAAAATCCATTCAGTAGTTTTGGAGTTTATCGCGAGCAGACAGACAAGGGCACAAGGGTTTGTGCAAACACAGGTGCACTCCCTCTGCCTTCACTCTCACAAGGCGATGAGACGGCAATCCGACACGACCGGGGAGAGACACGCGCAAGACCAATGGCTTTAAAAAAATACAAGTATACTTATGACTATGATAGATACATAATTAATTTACACTTTATTTACATAATATTCATCTGATTCTGATGCGGTAAAAATACATAATTAGTATAATACAGACTAGTTTTTTTATTGCAAGCCACTGCTGCTACATTGACAAAATACTATATTACTTACGAAATATCATAAGCGTTTACCACACGCACAAGCTTCACCACAGTTTTGCCTGCGCAGGCCGGTTTGTACACGGAACACGGAGCGTGTGGTTGGTAAAATACGTTCCGTGTACAAACCGGCCTGCGCAGGCAAAACTGTGGTGAAGCTTGTGCGTGTGGTAAGCCCATAACAATACGTATGCAATAAATATATTCCCACTCAACTGTAAGTCCGTGAATCATAGTGACCACAGTCAGTCACATAGTATAATTTACTTACCTACATCTAGTTTTAAAAATGTAAATAATCTTCTAATAAAAACTTGCTAATATCCGCCATACGAACATATTATTATAAGTTATAGAGCAGTTATTAGGTACTGAAAGTACGCCGTAAGAGGAGGAAGGAGGTCACTAGCTAGTCTCGTCTTAGAAATAAGTCAATGATACATCACGAAGTATATTACCTATTTAACAATGGTGTAAATACAGAACAATACAATACAATACCTGAATTTTATCAGATTGTCGGTCACCTCTATTTAATTGACCTAAAATTATATTTATTTCGATTTTCGATGACTGCTTGTTATTTAAATAGGTATTATGTGGGCCGATCCCGGCGGCACTGCAATGCCGGGCCGACCCGTGACGGGAGTGGAGCGAGCTCCGAACATCCCGTCAGCTTTCAAAAATGAAAAGATTAATATACTGGGTCCCTCAGTGAGGGAACTTTCAGATATTAAGCTGAAAAGAACAGATACTACACTTTGATCTTAGCCAAAAGGCCGAGAAGCGATACCGAATACTGTTGGTAGTCGCTACGTCCCCGCCAGGGGGCGCGGCAGGCGGGTTACGGGCATGGCCCTTGTCCCGCGGTATAATTCGGTGCCCGTTGATACGGGCACGTCCATTGGGTGGCCGTTTAGGCCAGGCCTGGGGCAGGTGCGTTGGTGGCGCAACATGCCAACGTGTGTGGATGCATTAGTAATCAGCAGGAGCGCCACGGTACTTACACGTACCGCGTTCTTCACGTCACCCCGGCGGTCAGTCTCCACCAGGTGGGACCTCCGGTTCCCCGGAGGAGGCCCAGCGGAAGACGACCAGTGACAGAGGCGACGACTCACGGCGCTCCCCGCTGAAGATGTGGACCCCCGTCTGCACACGCTTCCAGGTCGAGCCAGTCACGCGAGCTGACTAAGGGGCCGTCATGTGTGTGTGAGCGGCATTATGTTGTGTTACACCGTTCGTGTTAGCGATAGAATTGCGAGCCCGCGCCGCACATTCAACGCGTGAGTTTACGTGCTCGTGAAGTTGCGTATGTATGGGGTTCAGTGCGCGTCATGCCTATATTAACTTAGAACACGACGCACACTGGGCGCATGGTATGTGTGTGGAGTATTATTGTGTGAGTAAGCCGTGTGTAGGTGAAGGCGGCTTACTCAGGCGTCAGTCCGGTGGGTTGGGGTCGTCAGCGTCCGGCAATAGGTCGCGGGGTAGGCGCCTCCTGTCAGGTGGGCGCGCATGCCAGGGCGCTAAATGCTTGACGTGAGGCCAAGCAGATGCGTCGGCACGCGCAAACATGGTTGACGCGAGGCGCCTGCAGTGGTCGTCCAGGCTCTCGATCCTAAGATCCCGCTGGATTACGCTGTTCCTCACGTAGCGAGGGGCAGCGGTAATTTTCCGCAGCGCTTGGTTCTGCTGCGCGCGGAGGAGCTTCTTGTTAGACTCGCTAGTGAGGGCGAGCCAAGCTGGGGCAGCGTACGTGAGCAGCGGGCGAATGTACGTTTTGTATACACCCAGCTTGGCACGCAGCGGGAGGCGGGATGAGAGGACCGGGTGGAGAAGAGCGCGGGCAGCTCTGCCCTTTGCGGCGACCTTGCGGACGTGACTTCCCATGGTGAGCCGACGATCGATGGTGTGACGACCACGCGATGTCGACTCCTTGGAGCTGTAAGGGTGGTGGGAGGTTGGCGCCTCCAGCGAGCAACGCCTGTGTCTTACTCACGTTAACCGACAACCGCCACTTCGACAGCCAGTCGGGAAGCAAGTAAGAGCGCGCTGCATTTTGACGGCCGCGTGTCTCGCTTTAATAGAAGTCGCGATGTACGCGGCGTCGTCAGCATACAGCGCGAGCGTGGTGTCCTGTGTCGTGGGGATGTCGGCGGTATAACATGAGTAACACAGCGGCGAGACACAACTGCCCTGCGGTACCCCTGCACCTATCTGACGCGCGCCTGACAGCGCACCGTCAACCACCACCCTGAAGGTCCTGTGGGAAAGGAAGGAGGAGACTACCATTACTACGCGACGGGGCGCGTCTGACTTCGACATTTTGAATAGCAGACCGGCGTGCCAAACGCGGTCAAAAGCTTTTTCCATGTCGAGGAATACTGCAACTGCGTGTTCTTTCTTGTTCAGTGACGCTGTAAGTAGGTGCAGTACCCTCGACAACTGGAGCGTCGTGCTGTGTTCCGAGCGGAACCCGAACTGTTCCGGGCGAGGCGTCAGGTGAGGTGTTAGGTGTCGCAGCAGGAGTTGTTCAAACACCTTGGAAGTTGTCGACAGCAAAGTGATGGGCCGATAGCTCCCAGGCTTCAGCACATCTTTGTTCGCCTTGTGCAGCATTATGACGCGCCCTTCCTTCCAGCTGGTTGGGAAGACCCCCGTGCGCAGTATGCCCGTGTACAGGCGCGCCAGTGCCGCTACCGTACGGTATGGCAAGTGGCGCAGCACTGTGTTGGTGATACCATCCGCTCCAGGGGCCTTTCGAGGCTTGGTCTTCAGTATGGCGCGTCTGACTGCGCAGGGCGAGAAGAAAATTGGGTATTCCTCTGGGGCTATCGGCGAGGCGAAGTATTCCTCAAGGTGCCTCTCGACTGCTGCGACATGCTCGTTGTCATCGGTCAGGTTCGGCTGGAATTGACGCTCCAGGTGCTCGGCAAAGATCTCCGCATGGTCTGCTGCGATGTATCTTGGGGCCCCGTCGCTGTGCAGTAGCGGACGCACCGGAGCTGGGGTATTTGAGAGCTGCCTGCACAGTCTGTGTATCGACGGCCAGTCTCCTTCGACAGCGTCGATATGTGACTCCCAGCTCTCGGCGTTGAAGTCCTGCAACTTGGCCCTTACCTTCTCCGCGAGACGGTTGAGTTCAGACTTCATGGTCGGGCATCTAGTAGTTTGCCACCGTTTGCGTAGGCGCCTCTTCTTGGCGATCAACTCTTTCAGGTGGTTGGGCAGAGGCTTAAACAGAGACCCCTGCGGCTGCGTCACTATTGTCGTCGCCAGGTCGTAGGCGCGTTGGATGCAAACGGTGATCTCTTCTGCCAGTCTGTCAACGTCTGCGGCAGTGACGATGGGCCAAGTAGGTGTGGTAGTCTCCATCAGTTCCTTGAACCTGTTCCAGACCGTTTTTCGACGTGGCGCTGGAGGAGAGAGTCGGGTCGGCATTTCTGATAAGACGACGAGAACTGGTTGGTGGTCGGACTGCATCTCGTCGTCTATCACTTGTTGGGTGATCTGGCAGCTCAGGCCTCTGTGGATCACGATGTCCAGTACGTCCGGTGAATGGGTCCGTGTGTCTGGGTAGTGGGTGGGTGTCTCAGGGCCGGACACCGTGTACCCACAGGCTTCCGCATCTGCGAAGAGCCGTCTCCCCCCGGGATTCGTGGTATGGCTGTTCCACGCCGGGTGCTTGCAATTTATGTCGCCAGCGAAGACCGTCGGGTGCGGCGACCGATGCAGGAGCGCCTGCAGCTCTGTTCGGGCGTCTTCGGTAACCTTCGGCTAGTGCAGGCGGCGGCTGGAGGCGCCGAGAGGCGCGGGGGCGCGGGACGCGGGGCTTAACGCCGCGTCACTTCACTACCGGGCTCCAACGACGACACGCGCGCGTTTTACCTATAGTTTTACCTATTTTACAAGATTATATATAACAGTTATACAGTCCACTGCTTCTCATTTATAGTCCTTAGATAGATCCCTAACAGTTTGGTCCTTCGAGCCTCATCAAAGTCGCGTTTTGAGTAATACAAAATCGTCGGCTACTGGCAGTACGACGTTAAGTGAACTTTGCACTCGTCGTGATATAATATCGCCGTGTTATCGAAGCAACGGTTATTTTTTGAAGTCGCCGTTCCTCAAGAGCAGAACAAAATTTACGTCTCCGAAGTCTTGGAATTCGACGCCGGCGCATAATTATAAATCTGATAAAGAAACGGATTTACGCCGAGTCATCGCTTCGAGGGATACGACAAGTTCGTCCTGAGGATAAGGATACGGGTATTTTGTGAGTTTGTTCCAATTATTTCCCTTCTAGATCCTTTGCAAACACTTCTTTCATGTTATTTCATGCTATTCTGTAAATTCTGATTATTCTCTGTTTCACCTCATATTTGTGTCAATACGTGTTCATCGTGATAGCTATTATTTTCTTGTATTGCGCTTACGCACTGCTTACCTTGCCTTTTACCGTTAAAAACGGTCGCATCAGCTGTGAGCATAAGAACTTAAACATTTGGCATCGCGGCTAATGACTTCAAGGTCACGCGTATTCACTACCATTTTTTGTATTCTATGATAAAATATAACGGCTAATTACCTCTTCATACTTTTGCTAAGCCATAAAATAACTTATATTCTAATAGTGACTATCATTCATTATGGTTTCCGAAGAACTGATTATTAGAAAACGTAGTGCTCTGAAAGCAAAGCTCACAAATTTTGGCAACTATCTTAATGTGCTTCTTGGTAGTCAACTTGTTTCCGACTTACAACGTATCGAGTTGGAGGGCCGTTTTAGTAAATTTGAGGCTATATACGATCGCTTTGACGACTTACAGATGGAAATCGAGGTGCTTTCCGATGTCCCAGACGAGGCGTATGCGGAGCGGGCCAAGTTCAAGGAGCGTTCACTCCCTCGCAGCGCAGGCGCGCAGCTTGCTGGCTAGCGTCGGCGCCAGTGATTACTGGTCTGTAGCGGGTTCGGTGAACAAGCAAACAGGTGAATCGTTCCAACAACGTAACTTTGTACGCTTACCTAAGATTAATTTGCCTAATTTTGATGGTGGTTATCAGTACTGGCTTGAGTATAGAGATACATATTTGTCACTAATTCACAATAGTAGTTGCATAGATGCCATTAGTAAGTTCCACTACCTCCGTGCCTCGCTTCAAGGCGATGCTTTAGAAATAATAAAAAATATTGATTTTAAAGGTGATAATTATCAAATGGCGTGGAAGTTACTATGTGACCGCTTTGATAATAGTAGGCTTTTAGTAGATACCCATGTTAAGGCCTTGTTCAATGTAGACTGCATTACACAAGAATCATCCACTTCTTTGCGTCGTTTAACTGATCTAATTAATAAAAATATCAGAGCCCTTAATACAATGAACGAGCCTACGGACAGTTGGGATACGTTGATTATTTATATGATGGCAATTAAATCGGATCCGATTACCAGCAGGGAATGGGAAGCTCATCGTAATACTATTCCAACAAAACCAACAGTTTCTCATTTTTGTTCCTTTATTAGTAAAAATGCTGATTTATTGGAGACATTAGAACAAAATAAAATCACACTTAATATAGAACATAATACTAACGCTAATAACAATCAAGTAGAAACTAAACATAAATCATTAATAATTGCAACTAATCAAACCGATAATACAAACCAAAAATACACAACAAAATGTCCCTTATGTAATCAAAATCATCTATTATACATCTGTGAAGCGTTTCAAAAATTAAACGTAGAACAACGTATATTAAAGGTTAAAGAATTTAAAGTTTGCTTTAACTGTTTACGTAGTGGTCATGTGACAAAACGATGTAGATTAGCTCGCTGTAAAAATTGCAAAGGTAGACATAATACTCTTTTACATGTTGAAGACTCTAAGCCTGCCCAATTCCAAGATCCTATGCCTAGTAGTGCTGCCTTACCCTCTGACGTTTCTGGAAGTGTCTCTTCACGTACTGGCACTCTTGAAAATGTTGCCTTATCCAGTGACACTTCTTTACAGCATACTACTTCCAATGTTTTACTGTCCACAGCGCTGGTGAGAGTGGTGAACAAACGCGGTGACAAGGTCACCGCCAGAATCCTCCTCGATAATGGTAGCACAGCCAATTTTATTACGCAGAAACTATGCGATAAGCTAGGATTGCCTCGATGTAGCACGAGTTCCATGGTTACAGGTATTCACGGTCAAATTACATCTAGTACACAGTCTTGCAATTTAACGATCGAATCATACAGCGGTAGGTATAAGACAAACATAAACTGTTTTATATTGCCCACAATCACTAATATGCTGCCATCTGTTTCGATCGACACATGTAATATTCCAATACCATCGAATATACAACTAGCCGATCCGTCGTTTAATGTTCCATCAGAAATCGACGTTCTAGTTGGTGCTGAAGTATTTTGGAATGTCCTAGGTGCTGCCTCTATTAACCTAGGTAAAAATCTGCTCAAATTACACGAAACTAAGTTCGGGTGGATTGTATCAGGCTCTGCAGCTCTTCCATTACATCCATCTTTGAAGGCACAGACACATTTTTGTAATATTTCAATGGGCAAATTAAATAACAGTTTGCATACATTTAGGGAACTTAATTCAATGTCTTCTAAGTACTCTCTGTCGCAAGAAGAACGAGCTTGCGAACAGAACTTTCATATTAACACTCTGCGTGATCAGAAAGGTCGTTTTCTTGTTACAACACCTCTTAAAAATGATCCCAGTGTGTTAGTTTAAAACATTTTAATAAGTTGAATTTATCAGAGAATAGAAACGTGTCTTCTAAAACGTTAGGCCTATATCGGCTATGTGAATCTGATTCTCTGGCATTTTCAACATTCATCGATACCAGAACAAACGAATCACAAAGCGTCATATTCTATTTTTATTAGTCAGATATTAGACTAATAACTAATCATAGCCTTTGTTTTTTTTTTGTTAATAGTCTTATATGTTTAAATACCCTTTACCTAGATATGTTTGTGTGACAATAATTCTACAGTAAATTAAATTCATTCACACTTAGGGCTCACGTGTACATAATGTCTATGGACTAGGATGGGTTTATAAAAGTTCAGCTGCAAGTCTCTAAAACCGTGTGGTACCTATAAAGACAACGACTATCCCAGGGCTTGAGTTATATGTGTAGCCTTGTTGGGAGCAAGACTGTGTACTAATGTACTGAAATTCTTTACCAATCCTGTTAGTAGATGTTTGGTGCGATTCGACAATGGTGTTAAGTTGCCTTTCCATGGCACCAAATCTATTTTGACATGTTGTTCGTAATCGCATCTATAAAGTACAAGAAAACACTACATACGTGGAGCTACGTGCTGTCTAAGGATTATCCGGCGGATCTTATTTCTCGCGGGCTGAAGGCTGACCTTATCAGCGAGTGTTCCTTATGGTGGTCAGGTCCCCAGTTAATGTCAAAAGACGAAAGCTACAGGTCAATAATGCCCAATGAGAACGTGAAACAGGATCTTCCTGAAGTAGTATCATCACCATTCATTGATCACACGTCTCATAAACTCATAATCACTCATATATTAATTTAATTTCAGATAATCACTCATTCATCAAATCATTTAGGTATTTACAAGAATTCTAACTTTAATCATTTACATGTCGCTTATTTACAAAGATTCATTCACAATTTAAAATATAAACAATATTTTCCGTGAATTCTCCATACGACTACAATGTCAAACATCCCATTTTGTTATGTGATAAGCAATCACTAAAATTATATTTTGTAAGTATCATTACGATTTCTTACACGCTGGCCCTCAGATACTGTTGGCAAACATACGGCAATCGTATTGGCCTCTTGGCGGCAGAAACCTTTCAAAGTCAACTGTAAAATGCATAAATGGAAGACTCATTCGTTCATTCACACGTTATTTGGTACTGCGTGTAATTAATTAATAAAACTAAGTTTGGAGTTTGTTTATCATCGATTTTACCAGTGACAATTGAAGGCCACATTACCCACCTTGTTTTGTCAAGAATATTCAAACGAACACTAGTTGGAAACACTAAAACCATTGGTGAGAAAATTCCATACATCACTTATTTATCATAATTGTTTTTATTATTTGAAAATTAACTGTCCATCTATAAATAATTACGCCATTAACAACAATCAGCTGATTATGACTGACCACAGATGAGTAATATTGTGATTGTGACGGATACAGACGACAGACATTCTTACTAACGAGACTGATGTAAACCATAGACAAAACAAAAATATCGTTGTGACAGTGAGTGAACTGACATTCTCACCCGTACCATTGACATAATTTAAATACTGATTGATTGACATTCTCATCAACCAACTGACCGATTGTAATATTTGTGTCGAGTAAATAGCAACACAATGTCATCGAAGATTAACTCAAAGACTACGAATAGTGGTCGCAAGATGTCAGCACTTGTTGTATGCTACAAATGCAAAAAACATGTAGATATAAAAACCACTGCATTATGCTCAGTATGTAACAATAGATATGAACCAGATTGTATTGGATATCCAGAACAAACATACAACATGATGGATCAGGAATCAAAGAAAAAGTGGAAATGCGTAACTTGTATTAAAAATAAAAAACAGTTAGCTCCAATCCATCGAACATAACGCTGCGATGTGACGTAGGGGTTACGTGAAGGATATGCAAATCAAACCAACGTAACCAGTCAACATAAAAATATATTAAAGAAAAGGAGTGGGAAAGTTTACGGTCACTAATTCCCTTTCAACCTCCCCTGGGAGTTGCACAGTACTCTCCTGGCTCAGCCTTGGGCACGACGATCACAGCGGTGTGCCACGCTGGAGACGCCAGGTGTGGTGACGGTCGGCAGGTGGTGTTGCCAGACCCGAAGTGAGCTCGACGCGGCCACGCGGGATAAATAGGGACCCGGGGGCGCGGAGCTGTTGTCCGGCGGTGTGGACGAGCGGTGGTGCGGCACCTAACGTTGGGATGCACTTGATGTCCGCGGATTAATAAAAATCCAGGTGTTTGGCCGGAACTTTGGACCCTGGAATGCAACGTCCAGCGTGTCACAAGATGGCCGAAGGTCATCTCCGCTGATTGTGACACCAAAGCGTAAGCAAAGCGAGATGTACTAGTGCGCTAATGAAGGTGTGTGTGGTTGTCACAATCAGTACGGAGTTTACGATGAACAATGGATGACTTGACTTTAACAAAGAAACAAGACATGATTTGCATTGCAGATTCGAACCGCGTGGTAAATAGGTACCTACGTGTAACAAAATGCACTGAGCTAGGAGCAAATAGGTTGCATCTGCATTAGAAATAACGCGTAAGGCGTATTAAGCTGCAATAAGAAGAAGCTAAACGATTACATAGGTGCACGCCCTAACATAACCTATAAGGTAGGAACACGAAATGTAAAGTTAGCTGTTCAACACTTACCCAATATGGGGTTATGAATTTACTGAGTTTAATATTTAAGACTATTATTAGTCAATTTAAACTGGCTGGCGAGTAAATTGGCGAAGAACATTTAATGGGTAACAGGTGTAACTCTGTCTATCTTTGCCGATGCCGGAATTCGAAAAAAGGACTGTCATGTCCTTCGTCATGGCTTAATACGGTAGTTGGCATAGATAACATTCCTCATTTCACACGTTCGGATACCACAATTAGGCGGACTTCACTAGTACTATAGCTAATAGTAACTTTGGACGTCCCTAAATATTAATAATCTGTTAATGTGATTTGACATTTATTTGTTATGGTGAGGTTAATTGTTGTTATTTGGTTTTGATTTTAATTGTTTTCAGGTAAAGTAACGATACAACGTTACAGCGAAATAAAAAAAAAAGCAGTTAAAACACCACCACCGGAACAGGCTAATGTAATAATAAAACACCTACCCATAGAACCGTCACTGATCCTGGATTCCCATATACTGACGGACTACAATACGTCCTCTGAATCAGATTGTACACCTACAAAAATGACAAAAAGCTTGGATGGAACATTATCAGAACCGATTTCAGACTTAGTATCGTTGTCAGAAATGAAAGATACTATATCCCAATTAACTAGTAAACTGGATTCCACGCAATGTGAGCTTGATAAAACAATATTGGAAAACAATGATCTCCAAAGACAAGTAAATAAGTTAACTGTAGAAATTAATATGTTAAAATCGTTATGTCAATCGACTTCATCTCCAGACACTATTTCTCGTAGCAGTATTAAAAAGAAGAGGCACTCCTTATCGCAGACGTGCACCCCTTCTTCACCTATTTATTCTTTATTTATTTATTTATTTATTTATTATTTTAATTACTCTCTGCACTAACAGTAGCCACCAACACATACAGAGAGTCAACGATTACAATTATAAATTATCATTATCATAACAAAAACAGTATAATAAAAGAAAAAAAAGAAATGTCAATTTGAATTAAAAAATAGAATAAAATCATTTGAATCACATTAATATTAAAAATTTAACAAAATAAAAATAAAACATTAGAATTAATTTAAACACAATAAATAGCAAATAATTTAAAAACTTATTCAATAAGTAATTTAATAATAATATAATAAGAACCGTCTTACGCGGAAAAACAATCTTTACACTTTTGTAAAAATAGTCGCACATTGGAGTGGAATATGTCTACATCCGGTTGCCGAGCAGTAAGTGTGTTGAGCAAAGCCAACGCCTGGTTTGTTGCCGCGTACTGTGCGGTTCGAGTCCGGACTCTGTAAGGCGCCGCCAGCAGAGGGCGCGATCGTAGTCGCATGTATTGGGTTGGTGCGGATAGCCCACAGCGCGACAGAGCCGTAGGGTTATCAATTTTACCATTAAGTAGCAGAAAGTAATGCAAATTAGCGCACATTTGCGTCTTAGCTCGAGGGTATCAATACCCACCATTCCTGACACAAACAGAGTAGGATACAAGTAGGGATAATACCCATATAGTTTCAAAGTCAAAGTCAAAGTCAAAGCATTTATTTCAATTAAACCATTTGCAGGCACTTTTGAATAGTCAAAATAAAATTGAAGCTAGTTGCTCGTTCCAAAACGTAGGGTAGGTCTCTATGGAGAAGAACGAGCAAGAAACTCCACGGACACTCTTTTCAATCAAGCTTTTACAAAATCCAGGCTACATTATTCTTGTTGCTTCTATATGTGAAAACAATGTAAGTGAAGAGAAATCCAAAACATTCTAATTAAAAATAAATTAATATAAAAGCCATGGCAGTTAAGAGATGACCAATCTCAACTGACAGCGCCCGTTCACGAACATGACGCGCGGATCAGCACCACTTAGCTCAACCATTTTGAAGGGAACCGAATGATCTAACCCGCACGCCACCATCAGTGAGACATTTGAGCGAGCATGACAATGCTCTCAACTGCCATGCTCATTTATGTCAAACACATTGAATAAATAAATGGATCCATAGTTCTCACATTTACATATTAATTGAAATAATGCTATTAATTTATACAAAGCTAAAATTTCCAATGTATGTAAGTATGTCATTCGACAGATAAAATATAATAAGTAAATATAATAATAACGGTACACGTTATTCATGTCAATAATAAGGGGTGAGCAACATAATTTTCTTGCAATTAAGAAATTCCCTAAAGAGGCTGTGGAGCAGGACCAGCATTATGCCAAGCATTTTTATCATTGATATAATCTTCCAACTTATAATATGCTTGCCTACATAGTGTGCGTTTAATGCATGTTTTAAATTGCCTTTCATTTAATTGCAAAATATCGAGCGGTATTTTATTATAACATTTTACACAATACCCCATAAAAGAAGTATGTACTTTTGACAATCTGAAACTTGGTTGATATAATTTGTTCCTATTTCTAGTATTAAAGTTATGTCTGTCACTTATTTTACTAAACAGATGAAGATTTTTACGAACATGCATGATGTTTTCGTATATATATTGACAAGGTACCGTCATGATATTAATTTGTTTAAACAATTCTCTTAGAGACTCGCGTCTGCTGAGATTATAGATGGCTCTGACAGCCCTCTTTTGCAGAATAAAGATAGAATCTATATCTGCAGCCCGTCCCCAAAGCAAAATACCGTAGGACATGATACTATGAAAGTAACTAAAATAGACTAGTCTAGCGGTATCCACGTCTGTCAATTGCCTGATTTTTCTGACAGCGTAAGCGGCCGAACTTAGCCGCCCTGCAAGAGATGTTAAGTGAGGACCCCACTGCAGCTTTGAGTCAAGCGTAATCCCTAGGAAAACTGTCTTTTCGACGAATTCAAGTACGTCCTTATTTAATAAAACGTTACATTCACTACTTTTAACATTCGGTAAAGCGAATCTTATGCACTTGGTTTTCTTCTCATTTAACACTAAGTTATTTGCAGTAAACCAATTATGAACTTTAATCATGGCGTCATTTACGTCGTCATAGTGCTGTGCCCGTCTATTTACTTTAAAAATCAATGAAGTATCATCAGCAAATAACACCATTTGAGGTTGATTTCTCAGTAAATGCGGTAAATCATTAATATAAACTAGAAATAGGAACGGACCCAATATTGAGCCCTGTGGTACACCCATTTTTACTTTCAAGCCCGATGAATTTACACCGTTTATTTGAACTTGCTGCAGCCTATCATCTAAATACGATTTTACTAATCTGAGCGCTAGTTTACCGAGTCCGTAATGCTCAAGCTTCAAAAGCAGTGTTTCGTGATTTACGCAATCAAATGCTTTGGAGAGGTCACAGAAAATGCCAATGGCATCCTGTGACTCCTCCCATGCGTTAAAGATATGCTTAATCAAAGTAATACCGGCATCAGTAGTGCAACGCCCTCTGGTGAACCCGTACTGTTGATCATGTAGGATGTTATTGCAATTAAAATGACTGAGCATTTGATTAAGCATTACTTTTTCAAACACTTTGCTGAATACTGGCAAAACCGAAACGGGTCTATAATTATTCGTGTCCTTGCATTCGCCGGATTTGAAAAGTGGTATAACTTTACTGTACTTCATTAAATCTGGGAAAACTCCTTGGTCTATACACAAATTAAATATGTAAGCTAAATAGGGTGCTACTGTCTCAATAATCGATTTACAAACATTAGTAGACATTCCCCACAAATCCTCAGTAACTTTGATCTTTAGTTGTTTAAAAGTTTTTATAACAACCTCAGGGTTTATATGTTTAAATTTGAATTCCGAAGGGCAGGATAAAACATTCGTTTTTAATAAATCAAAAGCAAGTGAGGCCGAGGAAGCTAAATTTTCAGTAGTTTTAATTGGAATATCGGTAAAGAATTTCGCAAATTCCTGAGCAACATCGATATTAGTACTTATCAGACCACAGGGTGTCTCCAGAGTGTAATCAGTTTTATTTCTTTTGTTTCTATTGGTTTCATCATTGATAATTTTCCAAACAGTCTTAATTTTATTTTCTGCTGATTTTACCTTGTTGCTTATGTATAAAGCTTTAGCTGTCTTGCAAGTATTTTTAAAAGTTTTAGAGTAAGTAGCAACATACTTATTAAAAGTTTCAGTGTTTATATAAGGCTTAAGGCCATACAGCTCAAAAAGTCTTTCCCTACTTTTCCTGATACCTTTAGTTGCCCAGTCACTGAATAAAAACTTAGGGCTAATAGTTCTAGGTATTTTCTTAAAAATATTATTAAACTCTGTTTGCACAACTAAAAAAAATTCTTCATACAAAACATTACCATCACTCATATTAAGGCCTTGAATGTTTAACTTACTCATTAAAGTGCTATTAAATTTAATTAAATTGCCAGATGTTACTGGTCTTGACAGTACCTGCACTTTTTGTATTGGAGCGTTGAATTCAAAAGTAACGGTTTGCCCGCTGTGATCAGACGGGAGATAATTCACTATAGCCTTTTCTAAATAGTCGCAGCAACAAAAAACATTATCAATACATGTAGCAGTAGTCGTAGTTACTCGTGTTGGTTCTAAAAACACATTTGACAAATTAAATGATTTAAAAAGACTTATTAATCTACTGCTATTTGAATTGTTTTCTAAAATATTAACGTTAAAGTCAACGCAAATGATTACTGATTTATTGCCATTTGTAAGTTTAGTCAAAACATCTTCCATTATTGACTCAAAAATTGAGTAGTTTTGATAATTAGGGGGTCTGTAAACGCACACTATTACATGCCTATCTAGCTCAACACAGGACAGTTCAATAGTATGTTCAACCGATAGTTCCACTATGTCTTTACGAGACTTAAATTTGATATTATTTTTTATTAAGATTAGTGAACCACCACGCATCATAGTTATCCGGTTGAAACAACTGCCAATAGTATAATTATCATAATTAATTAACATTTCATAATCCTTCAGCCAGTGTTCGGTGAAACAAATAATGTCGAGCTTTGTCTTTTCTAAAAACAGCTCAATTTCTAATTGCTTAGAAGAAAAACCTTGAATATTTTGGTGAAATAATTTCATGGAATGTTGCTTTGACCCTTTTTTACAATTTACTAAGTGATTGCTAGAAGATACCTTGTTTTTGATAAATTTAACTATATTGGTACTGGTAACTTCTGTTGTCTTACTGACTAGTTTAAACTATTATTTGTGCTTACCACCTTATTAGTATTATTACTAACTACTGTGGAGTCAATTACAGATGACTTCGACATATTACTTATGTCTGAGTTTTTTATACAGGTACCTGCAGAACTTTCGCTGTACTCGCTCCAATAGGAGTTTGTACTTCCCCTCGTGCGGATCCCACACAATCGAATTAAATTCGAGCTTGCTGCGAACAAAAGCAAAGTATAGCGCCACAATTGCGTGCTTGCTGGTGAACCGAGCCGACTGCCTCAGGACGAACCCGAGAGATTGGTGCGCCCGCTTACACAACTCGGCAATGTGGTCATTGAAGGTCAGCTCGGTGTCCAACACAACACCCAGATCGCGGATCGTTGACGCGCTCGAGCGGGATGCCCGACACGCTATACGCATAGACGTGCGGCGAGCGACTGCGAGTGAAAGTAATAGTCTTACACTTAGAATTATTAAATTCTAAACGGTTACGGTTGCTCCAGGCTACCACATTGTCGATATCCCGCTGGAGCGCATCACAGTCAGCCGCCGTCCCTATACCCATGAAAACCTTCAGATCGTCCGCAAACATAAGGCATCTCGCCGTCTCAATGACCCCCGGCAAGTCATTGACCATGACTAGAAATTGGGTTGGACCAAAAGTGGTCCCCTGACTCACACCAGACTGAGTAACATAAGCTTCAGAATATAACTGGCGAGTTGTACGTACTGCCTACGATTGCTAAAATAGCTACAGAACAGCTTCAGCAGTTTAGGTGTAAATCCTATGGCTGAAAACTTTTGCAAAAGCACATCATTATGAACGCGGTCAAAAGCCTTTTTAAAATCAAAGTATGCTGCGTCTACTTGCCTGCAGCTGTCCATCTCAGTGACAGCATAATCGACAAAGTTAACTAGATTCGTTGCTGTTGACCTACCCTTCCTGAATCCATGCTGACAATCGCTCAGTTGCGTTTTAATCTGTCCGGTTATGTGTCGGTTCAATATAAAATCGAACAACTTGCCGAAGGCCGACAGGACAGCGATGGGCCTGTAATTTGTGATGCACGACCTCGACCCGCCCTTGTGTATGGGAGTCACACGAGAGAGTTTCCACAGCGATGGATAGGTCGCATTGTCAACAGAGAGATTAAAAATAAACAATAAGGGTACCTCAAAAATTCCTATGCAATCTTTAACAAAAAATGGAGGAATACCATCTGGCCCAGTGGATGACTGGGGTTTCAAGCGCTTAACAGCTAACCTCAAGTCATTGCTGCTTATACTGTCCAACGCAATGCGGGATGATGACGCAACGGATTCCTTGCACTCCGCGATTTCATGAGACAGTACAGGCTTATCGGGTAGAAATACAGAGTTAAAATAATTAGCAAAAGCATTAACCGCGTCCAAACCGGTTAAACTTCTATCCCCGTACTCGTACTCCTGACAGTTTTGCCGGGATGAACGCTGCTCCCTAACAAAAGACCAGAATCTCTTCGGGTCCTTTCCTATATCGATCTCTGCTCGTTTGATGTAATTATCATAAGCAGACCTTATCAATGATTTTACATGTTGCCTATAATATTTGAACATAGCTTTGTAGTACTCAATATTATTTGACGCTTCCTTTGACTTTTTCAGATAGGCATACTTCATCTGTATATTTTTAATGATTTCAGGAGTGTACCATGATGGATATTGGTACCTCGAGCCAAGTTTTCTTTGTTTTTTTACAGGAACATGCAAGCGTAAACAATCGTACATTTTTTGGTAAAAAATATCTACGGCCCTGTCAACGTCACTGGTTTCGAGAACCTCATTTTACGTTAACCCTGCAATTGCCGCGTATAGCTGTTCGAAATCAGCTTTCCTAAAGTTCCACTGCGGTGGTAAGTCGAGTGACGACAGTGCGTGTGGCGGCGGCGAGCTCACCACAGGCGCGCGCGCCGCCGGCCGCGGCACACTGAGCGTCACCCCGAGCGCTGGGTGGTGCGCGTCCTCGGGCACCAGTGGCTCCGTATCCCCTCTCAATTGAACAAACTCGCTTCCCAGATTGCTCAGAACCAGATCTAGCACATTACCATGTCTATTTTGAATAGTGTTATATTGCGTGAACTTACAAAATGCGACTAAATTAGTAAACTCCATTTTAACATTCTGATTGCATGAATTCAAATTAAAATCACCTAATATTATAATATCAGTATTGATATATTTTCGAGCCAAGTTTTCAAGTACCATAAACGCATTAAGGTATTGATCTGTATTAGAGCTAGGAGGAATGTACACAACACAAACCAATATTTTTTTATACTTTAAAAGAACTGATGCCATAAGTATTTCAATGTCGTCGGTATATCCATCAATGTCAACAATTTGTTTCACGGTGTACTGACTCCGCACTGCCAACAACACCCCTCCCCAACCAGTATCGTTGACACGGTCTCTTCTGATAACATTATATCCATCGGGAAATAATTCCGCGTCATTCACACTGCTCATCAAAAACGTTTCAGTAAGCGCAAAAATATCAGCTGATTCGTTCAATATTGCTAGCTTGCAAGCATCTAATTTTGAACGCAGTCCTCTCACGTTTCGATAAAAAATATTGATTTTTTTAGGTTTCTGAGGTTTTGTGGGATTGCTTACGAAACCCACTGTGCCATGGTTTTATATGGACATCCTCTACCCAGTTCTCCGGCGACATATATATGTCGGAGATGGTTTATAATCTCAATTAATATTGTGGGTAGTTAACTAAATTTGTTATGATTTGTTTCTCTTATTATCAATTTGAGTGATTTTAGTATCAATTACTGTCTATTAATTCGAGGCATGATTTATTGAGTGCTCACTGTATGCACACTGATTTGTGGTTACTTTATTTCGATAATTGTTATCGATGGTTTTATTCAAAACAATTGTTGACATGTTACTTTGAATGTAAAACGAATTACTTTATGAAATCACTATTGTTTATTCATGACAATGATTAGTGTGTTATTGATTGCTTTATAATTAAATCTTATTAGATTTAGTACATTGTAGTGTTTTGTATCAAGTAAACGCGTGACGCACTTCCGTGCGGCATTGGATAGACTTGTATGGAGAGGTTGCAAGGTGGGGGGGCATCGCCTTATAAAAGAGCGTGCACTCCGTAAGTATGGCAGTCGATCCTCGGATTCGACTCAGTAAAGAGTTCCTGCTCCCGACAATACTGTCGGTTTACCTGGTACAGCGCTGCTGTATATTCACATAGCTGTATAGGCTTGCTGCTAGCGAGCGATACACTTTGTATTTGGGTGGCTTATGCTACTGTACGAACTATGAACCTTAAGGGTTTGTTCGTTTATCATTGGGTGGCTTATGCTACTGTACGAACTATGAACCTTAAGGGTTTGTTCGTTTATCATTGGGTGGCTTAGGCTGCTGTACGAACTATGAACCTTAAGGGTTTGTTCGTTTATCATTGGGTGGCTTAGGCTGCTGTACGAACTGTAAACCTTAAGGGTTTGTTCGTTTATCATTGGGTGGCTTGGCCACTGTACGAACTGTGGGACCTTAATGGTCTGTTCGATTAACTGTATTGTTGCTGTACCTTTAACTTACTTTATTCCTGTTACTGATTACCATTTGTATTGTGTGTTTCTGTACTAATAGTGTGTAATTGTTTTTACAGGTCTTGTTTATCCCTAATAGGATAATGGGAACGCCTATAGTCCTGACGATGTACTATACCGCTCGGCACTCCTCCTCGATCGCTCACTGACGATCCTACATCAGAAGTGGGATAGCCTCTTAATGCTTCCGCATGGCTTCCCTAGTTATCGTATGTCTCTACCTCTTTTGTTATGACAGCTTCCTCTCTCGGGATTACCTAGCGCTGAGCTAAGGCTGTTTTAATGGCATTCATAAATCACCTACCCACATTCATTTAGTTATTTGATTTTACATACTCCAACAGTTACCGCTACCCTTATTTACCTTCATAATTGTCAACCATGACAGGGATAATCTTTAACCGCTTATACCAGCCGACAGGTCACTTTCCTGACATCTAACTGGAGCGTGGCGGGACTAACCGAGTGAAGATACTGTGAGTCAGCCTTCGAGACTTCGAGACAACCATCCGTAATGGGTTAAGTCTGTGATGTACTTACCAATGATGTTCTACAACTATCTGGTGAGACGCTTCCATTTTGTTATGACTCTGGGTTTGAATGTACCTACTTTCATTACTGATACATGTGTGGCAAACTTACTTGTATGGCCAATATATAGTGAAGTTTCATGTAATACCGAATGCTTATTCAAATCAAAGTATCATATTATGCCGTGAGATATTAAATTTAGATTTTGGGGTTATTATAACCGAAAGTATTGTTACCATTACGAAAGTTGAGATTGTAACAGCTATGCTAGTAGTATATTATTGGGCACCTCACCCCACCTTCCGTTCCATCGACTCTCTCCGTTCGTCTCAGTCACTCACGGTGTGGTGAGATGCCCAATAATATCCTACGGAGTGGGCGCCGTTCAACAATTCCGTTTTATTACATACCGTTCCTACGTCTCACTTCGACTGAATTTGCGTTTGCGTTAATACTGGTTTGGCGCCTATTCCACACGAGAAAAAAGTCAGTCAGTTTGACACATATTTCGTTTACTAATGGAACTTTACGAATATAGTAAACTAAAATTTTGGGACAGATTGTCTCATGTCTCTTCACAGAGTAAAAAATAGCATGCACCTACAGGTACACACACATTCTTTTTCTATGACCCAGATTGGGCACCAAGGACATCCAAATTTTAATTTAATTAACTCATACAGTTGACACTAGCTTACATGTTAACAAATAAACTAAAATTTGGGACAGATTGTCTCATGTCTCTTCACAGAGTAAAAAATAGCATGCACCTACAGGTACACACACATTCTTTTTCTATGACCCAGATTGGGCACCAAGGACATCCAAATTTTAATTTAATTAACTCATACAGTTTTACATGTTAACAAATAAGTGTGCTCGCTGTTAGAACCATTAGCCTAAAATTCAGGACAGATTGTCTCATGTCTCTTCACAGAGCAAGAAATATTATGCATCTTCAGACACACGTACATTCTATTTCTATGACCCCAGATTGGGCACCAAGGACATCTGAATTTTAATTTAATTAATTCATACAGCTAACACTACCTCACACGTTAACAAACAACTACTGGTAGCTCTGAAATGTTCTGTTGTTACTCTGCGACTCTGCGTTGCGCTTGATTAAGATCATCGCACACTTATACAATTGCCATCGAAACGGTTCGTGTGCCGTCCCGTGATCATCTATTGTACCATACTCCTTTTAAACCGCCGGACGACGGCGTCGGATCGGCGACCGTGTTAAGCTTCACAGTATAAGTGTACGTGATTCTTTACAATCGCAAAGACTGCAAAATTGCATTATGTAAATTTGTAGTGTTCGAACTTTGTTGTACCAGGTATATGTTTGAGTCATTCCCACGTATTCAACAATTTAGCTGTAAGATGATCGCTGTGCATGTTGCAGTCTCTGATTAAAATTGGTATTTTATAGAACTTCATAATCAATGCAATTCATTCAAATAGAGGATGTTCCTTTGATAACTTTGCTAATTATTTTATATTGTTTATTTGCTATATTTATTTATAAATAACCAACCTATACTTACAGTTTACACCAGACATACAAGTTTTTGGTTAATACATACTGAACAAGCATAAAAACATATAAGAAAACATAAAATGTTTCAAAATACATTGATAGTTCTTTAACAATCTAGGATTTGTTTGAAAGATGAATCTTAATACTAGTACCTACCTACTGAACTTATGCATGAATCGATAATAAAAAGTTCGTTTTAGTCGTTAGATGATATTACTTATTTACGATAATGTCAAGTTTTACTGTAGCATATAAGTGGTTAACTTTTTGCCGCAAGTTTGTTTACATGGATTATTCTACACAAAAAATGTTTTCAGGATGATTTTCTTTCAGCTCTTTTCCGTCAAAAAAGTGATTTTTATTTTTTAGTTCACATGTGTGATATCAGGCGAAGTTTTACATCACATTTTATACAACAAACATACATACTTTATTATATATTAATGTATTAATCATAAGCGTCATGTGTCATCTTTGTCGGCGAGCGAAAAAAGCTGGTTTTATATTTCATTTCTCACGATAAAATTGCAATTAGACGGAAGTGATTTTCAATCACTACGGTTTAATTAGACGTAAGTAACATAAATTAGTCATACAACTGTCAATATATGTAGTTAAGGTTTAATTTTGTAATGGGATAAATATTGCTGAAATGGTATTTTTTATGTATAAAATCAATCAATTTTGATCATAATATTACATTCGCTCCAGTATCTTCCAGTGATAACCACCGGTTACCTTCAACTATATAAAATGTAAGTAAGTAAGTACTACTAATTTAACTGAATTTACTAATGTACTAATCGCTACCCAGCTACGGACCTGGTTCCTGCCTGCCGGCTGGTGTATTGGTTAGCCTTAATTTCATCGCATAGATGTTAGAATTTTGAGCGTAAACCATATAATTTTATGTAATAACATTATAGGGAATTTCATGAACTAAAGACATGTCTATAAATTATTCCACTGAGCCATGTATTTTTCTCACAATTTAAAGAAAACTTCGAAATTAATGTTATTTTGTGGTTATCCGATTCAACTAACATCAAACGTATCGCTATTATGAACCTTATTTGTTGCCGCGATGCGATATTGTCAATTACCGAAACTTAAGTCATAGTTATTAGTTACAAAATTAATCTTTATGTGTTCCATTTCAGGTCTGACTCCGATTCAGAATACCGGTCACAGTCCGCAACTGTAGCCGAGCCGAAGCCGCAACCAAAGAAGAAGGTGTCGAAGCGCAAAGCTTCCGAGAGCACCACACCGTCCGTACCGAAGTCAAGGTAATTTTGTGTTACTGTTTTTACCTTTAGGTGCTAGTTGTGTATGTTATGTCAATTAAAATGTTATACACCGATAAACGTTGGTTAGTGGATTTAGAACTGCAACGAAGAGAGCTCTGAAATCAATTTCCAATTATATTCCTTGTCGGAATGTTTACAGTTAGTTCATGAGATATTTAAATTATTATAACAGAACATCATGCTTTCTATCCCCGTAGGGTTCAACAGAGGAGTAATACACCATCAATTTGTCAATATTAAAAAATAAATGTAATAAATAATGTGTTAAATTGTTTACAGTAAAAGGCGCAGCTTGAGCTCGGACCTCTTTGGTTTGGAGGACTACGTCCCCACCAAAACCTCAGTTGCGGACTTCGGTTCGTCACTCATCAGCCGTGTTGCTAACGGTAAAGTGCGGCGAACGGCAGACGTATCCGGGGACTTCTACGTGGAGGTTAAAGTCTATAACAAGGCTGAAGTTGCCTCCACCCCAAAAGAGGAGCGGTGGAAGAAAGCCTCGGTGGCACTAAAAGTGCAGCTTAACCGGAACACGCCGCAGTGGGACGGGTTACAAGTTTTTATGAGACGGACTCATGAGTTTTTTGATAACTCTGAGCCTGTCTTTTATAGCAATAATATTAGTTTAAAATAAATATTTAAGTTGTTGGGGCACCAGATGTTTTTGTATTTCTGCGAGCGTAAATCATAATCGTAAAAATAATACATTGCAACATCTAATAGTAAGTTTAAAACTATTACATTTTAAAATGCCGTTCTGTACTGTTTGTAACACATCTGTTGAGCGCAGTCACTGGACAGGTCACCTACGTAGTACTAATCATAAAAACAAAACTATTTCGCATTTTTGCGAAGGTGTTGAAATAATACATTCTGCATTTCGTAATCGTATAGCTTCTTATAGAATTGTCGCTCCGTCTGAGAATAGTTCTCTACAACCATTTCTTATTAATATTTGGGACAAAATTAAAACGTTAATTAATATTTCTCTTAAAGAACATACTTGTCTAAAAGTTAATTTCGAATTTTTTGCTTTATTTTTAATGTTTAAAAATGATTCTCAGGAGATGAAATCATTTGCCACAAAAAACTTTACTCTGCATCAGAATTATGAAATTGATTCATTATTAACTCAAGTAAAAAACATTTTATCAAAAAAGATAGAAGAATTTCAGGACCGAGACAGTGGATGGACGTTCTTGAGCAGTTCTCATTTGGAAGTCAATGTTAACAAATATCAACCGTTGCATGGTTCAGGCTTTATCGAATTGCCTTCTGCAATAAAATCGAAAAGAGCATGTGTTAATATCCACAATAATGACGAGTATTGTTTTTTGTGGTCTGTTGTTGCTGCTTTATATCCAGCTAAAAGTCATCCTGAAAGAGTATCTTCTTACCCTGATTTTCGTAACGTGTTAAATGTAAAGGATATGTCATTTCCAGTGAATTTCTCAGATATTGCGCGGTTCGAAGTGAATAACCCCGAAATTTGCATTTACATTTATGGTTTAAAAAATAATACCGTCGTAGGACCGTTTTACAAACCAAAAGCCTTGAACGGAAAGGTGATTCATTTACTTTATTTAGAAAGAGATAATTTGTCACATTACTGTCTCATTAAAGACTTGCCGCGACTTGTTAAAAATCAAATAACAAAACACCACAGTAAACTGTACTTTTGTGATGCTTGTTTAATGTTTTTTAATTCATGCGATGATCTTAGTTCACATAGTTGTGGAGGTGTTGTCACTGAACTACCTCCAAAGGGTTCTTTCATACAGTTTAAAAATTATAATAGAAAGCAAATTGTTCCATTTGTTATATACGCAGATTTTGAAACAATGCTAGAACGGTATGAATCTTGTGACCCTGACCCCACTAAGGCGAGTACTGTAACGCGACAGCGACATGTGCCTATAGCTTTCGCTTATCATATTACGTGTACGCTAGACGAAAGCCACAATCGTTACGTTTCTTATCGCGGTTCGGATTGTGTATCAAATTTTGTGAAGTCTATCTATAAAGATGCACAAAAAATTTACGATATTGTAAAAAATAATGTTCCTATGATTTATTCAAATGAAAATGCTCGCGACTTTGAAAACGCGTTGACATGTCATATTTGTGAACACTTCTTGTTCGGCGATAGGGTTCGCGATCATTGTCACTTGACTGGTAAATATCGCGGCGCAGCTCATAGTTATTGTAACATACAATACAAACTACCATCATTTTTGCCAGTATTTTTTCATAATTTGTCTGGATACGATTGCCATCTTTTCATAAAAGAATTAGGCGAAGCTCCTGGATCTATAAAAGTGATACCTAAAACAAAAGAAAACTATATTTCTTTCACTAAGTTTATTCCGATTGCTACCGGGGAAAGCATCCAAGTTCGGTTTGTAGATTCTTTCAAGTTTTTAGGAACTAGCTTAGAAAAGTTGGTTAGTACAATGAAAAAACAAGACTTTAAACAATTAAAATCTTATTTCCCTAATAAAAAACAATTTATCCTACTCACTCGTAAAGGAGTGTATCCATATGACTATATGTCTCAATGGGAACGTTATGAAGAAACGTGTTTACCCTCAAAAAAATATTTTTTTAACTATTTAACAAATGACGCAATTACCGACGAAGACTATGAACACGCTCGGTCTGTTTGGTCAGTATTTAATATTCAAAACATGGGTATGTACACAGATTTGTATCTCAAAACAGATGTTTTGTTGTTAACAGATGTATTTGAAAATTTTCGAAAAACTTGTAAACTACATTACAATCTCGATCCCGCGTTTTATCTTACAGCACCAAGTCTATCTTTTGATGCAATGCTTTTAAAAACAGGAGTTCAATTAGAATTGATTAGTGATGTTGAAATTTTTAGAATGATACAAAAAGGTATTCGAGGAGGTGTTTGTATGTGTTCCAAAAGACATGTCAAAGCCAATCATAAATATTTAGATACTTATGATCCAGCCCGTCCTAATTCATTTATCATTTATTTAGATTGTAACAATTTATACGGTTATAGCATGTGTCAATCCTTACCCTATTCGGATTTTAGATTTATGAATAGACAAGAAATAGATTTTTTACAATTGAACTTAGCAGAAATTAGTGATACTGCAGAAAACGGTTACATCCTTGAAGTTGATTTAATATATCCGGAGAATTTGCACATGGAACACAATGACTTTCCCTTTTGTCCAGAAAAATGCTTACCACCGGGTGGTAAGAATAAAAAGCTAATACCAAATTTGTATGATAAATATTACTATGTTATTCATTACGTACATTTAAAAAAATGTTTACAGCACGGTTTAGTATTGAGAAGAATCCATCGCGCTATTATATTTAAACAAAGTAGTTTTTTAAAGCAATATATTGATATTAACACCCAGTTACGTCAAAAAGCAGAGTCAACGTTTGAACAAGACTTTTTCAAATTATTGAATAATAGTATTTTTGGAAAGACCCTAGAAAATAATGAACACCGAATAGACGTTAAGTTAGTAAACAAGTGGTGTGACTCGAACAATAAAACAAAAAAGACTACTTGTGCTGAAAAATTGATAGCCAGCCCATATTTTCATAGCGTCTCTGTATTTTCTGATGATCTAGTAGCAATCCAAATGAAACCTGTGCGTATTATACTTGATAAACCAATTTACATAGGGTTTGCAGTATTAGAATTATCTAAGGCTCACATGTACAACTTTCACTACTCCATCATTAAACCTTTTTATGGTAACCGAATAGAATTATGCTATACTGACACAGATAGTCTAGTATATGATGTACAGAGTAATGATGTTTATAAAGACTTTAAGCTCCATTTTCTAAAATATTTTGATACCAGCAATTATGACTGTAACAATGACTATAACTTACCAATTATTAATAAGAAGGTTCCAGGACTGTTTAAGGATGACATGGGTGGTGACATTATCAAAGAATTCGTAGGACTGCGCTCAAAGCTTTATTGTATTAAAACGTTAAACAAAACAATTAAAAAGGCAAAAGGTACAAAAAAATGTATTACCAAAAATTTTAATATGTTAGATTATAAAAATGTTTTATATGATTGCAATGTTATTCGTAAAAAAAATGTATTGTTTAAATCAATAAAACACGAAATATTTACTCAGGACTTAAATAAAGTAGCACTTTCAAGCAATGATGATAAACGATTGCTATCGTTTGATAAAGTTTCTACTTTAGCCTGGGGTAACGCAAGTATATTTAAGTAATACATATTTTAACATGTTTTTTATTGATTGTGAATGGTAAAACTTATGACGTCCTAAATGGAAAGTTAGATAATTTTTCATCCTACCTACTGTCTTACTTACTATTATAAAAAGTCTGTAAGGGTGGGTGGATGGATGTTTGTTACTCTTTTAAAATGTGAAATAAGTAGTATTGCTGTGTAATTTAATTCAAATAGTATCGATAGAAGTTTCTTTTGAACCTGGTTTTATTATGTATACAATTCTAAATTGTGTGTATTCTTGGTGTCCCTTTTACTAGTTAGAGCTAAACAGTGTAGGTATATAAATATCTATTATGTGCCTACAAAGTATAAAGTTGAATAAATTAAATTGTGTATATTCATTACATACATCTGTTTCATTTCTGTTCCTGATGACAAAGCACACAGCGCTCGCCGCGTGTCGATACAGGTTCCAACTTGATAAAATATGTACCTAATGTCCAGTTTTGATGACAAAGCACTCATGAGTCGAGGTTCACACGCGCGGTGTAGAATTTAACACCGATCAGGTGCTCATCAGATTGAACTTGTTGAAACATGAAATTGATTCACATCGCAAGGTTTTATGGAGTTTGCATTTCATAATAATATGATTAGTACATACATCACAAAGCAGTCAGCCGGACTGGTCACATCACGTCACTTAAAAACGAAACAAATTGTAAGTATTGCACAAGCGTATAAGTACTTATAAAATTATGTCTTATTTATGTGTTTGATATAATTATTAATAATTATAATTTTCTTTGTTTCAGATCATCAATAATGTGCGATTCTCCAGATATTATTGACTTCTCACAATACGGTCAAGGTTTTCCGACTCCGAGTTTAAGCTGGCATATCCCAGATATCCAAGATCAACAAATACCTGTCAACAAGGAACCTAGAGCAAGACAAGACTGCGGACCTGCTAGCAAGAAGCCTAGAACAAGACGGGAGTGTCTAAAACAGAAGTCATCTCTGCCTAATTATTGTGAATCATATGTCATAAACAATGAGAAGAAAAAAGGATTACGACTGATCCAGGTACAAGTGTTGGATATCAGTGAACAAGAACCTGCAAGTGACAATCAGAATGTGATGTTAAGTGCGCAGTATGTAGTGACTGAACCGGTGGACTATGTTATGGAGGAGACGCAATCGTTAATTAACAAAATTTCAAAAAAACTTTGTGGGGACAGTTATTATTAAGTGATGTAATTATTTTGTAAGTACCTACTTTATAAGTTAATATGTGAGTAATATTATAGTTATTAGGGTATAATAATAGGTTTTTATGTTGTGTAAGTTCTGGATGTATAAATTATTAGAATATCATATATGTAAGTTTTATTGTAATAATCTTTTAAATATACAAAAGAAGTTACAAAAATATCAAAAACAAAAAATAATAAAGAGAGAAAAAAATTAAATAAAATATCTAGATTGTTTTAATGTAAATAGATAATATTAATCTCTTAGTTTAATTTTGTTGGGTAGTGCTCATACATCACAAGTTTTTATGTTATAAGTATGTATGTACGCGTAGAAAACATGTGGGGACAGTTATTATGATTATTGGGTTGGTAGATATAATTAGTTTGTAATAATTTTAAATAATTTAAAAAATAAATAAAAGTATATTCAGTTATAATTTAAATTATGTTTTATTTTGTATTACTTATTTATACTCGAACTCTAAATTAGCTCTAGTGTAATGATATTATTATAGGTTAATTGCTTTAAGGATTTTTTCTTACAATAATTCGTTTAATAAATATCATTTTGCTACAGCTCATTTAAAGTTTAGTATGTATGTTACCCTGATTATATTAAATAAAACACTCATAAGTAGATAATTACATTTTTATTAACTGAACATTACAAAATAATTTTAAATAGATTAATGAACATTAATTTTAAATAGATTAAATATAGACATATTATTATCCACATACCATTTTCTAATACATATAGCATTATTCAAAGCACAATTTATTTTATGGTTCACACAATTAAAATCAGTTTTATTTTTACAGAACTTCTTTTTTAATGTCGCAAAATTAGGGCACCCTTTTTCACCTATGTCAATCACTTCACAGTTTGCACATAACTCTTTAATCCACTTAATCTTCTCCAAACCCTTTGTAATAATTTTTTTATTTTCTAAATACGGTACGATGACGTGTTGAAACTCTCTGTAGTCTATAAAGCCCTCACTCCAGAAAATTCCTCTATTTCTTTCTAACCATCGCACCTGCTTCTTTTCTTCTTGAGTTAAATAATAAAACGAATGCGGTGGTTTAACCAAGAACGTCTGTGTGTGGTCATTACTTACGATAGCCACTTCTTTGACAATAAAATTATTGTCTAAATATTTGAATCCTTGGAGTTCGACAATGATAATATCCGCGTTCATGATAACTTCTTCACTGTGTTGCTTAATGGTTTGTATTCAACAATGCAATCGTTGAGAATGAGACAGTATGCCGAAGTTTGATCTGGTATTTCTGAATCACTCTCAATTTCTACCCTTACATCCACAACGGGTCCAGTCTTCAGATTATCGGTCTGTCTAGAGCAATCAACAACAAACAACGGAGCTAATTCTTTAAATTGTTTCTCGCTTAATAAAGACTCCGGACAACGTCCATAATATGACTGTTGAAATCTGATGTATTGCTCATATAATAAAGCAATTCTGTTATTGGCGAAGTTGACATTGATGTTTTCATACGGGAAATATGTCGAATTAAGGTATACTTTAATGTCACGAACATAGCAGTGATCAAACTGCGACATGTCAGAACTTGCATTATTTTTTCTACTTGTTTGTAGACCAATTATTACATATCTCGGTTTTTCTATTTGAGATGAAGTTTTGATAGACCAGGTGTGCTTTGTAGTTCTTGGTAAAGTGGGGTATTCATATAGATCCCAGTTTCTAAAAACCATCTGAAGCGGTCGATCTTTTTCCAATAGTTTTAATAAACTTATTTTTTCTTTGTCCGATACTTTAACATGGGGTACGCGCCATATGATTTTATTGATTTGAATGTCTTCCACTATTTCGCCGGTATTTAATTTTACAGCGTTCAAATTAGTGTTGCTTCGTAATAATATTAGTTCATGTCTACTATTTATTACAACTTTTTTAAAATCTTCTGCAAAACCGAGGATATTCCGAAGTGGTATAGACGCAGAAAAACTTCCTCCATTAATATTTTTTATGCCATCGATACTCCAACCCCAAGCTCTAGCTATTTTTGATTCATTCTCATTCATTGATATTAATGATTTCATGGTTGTAGTTATACCTGCATTTTTTATTTTATCAATCTCCACTCCGTTTAATTCGTACCTAATATCTTGGAACAAGAAGAGTAGTCCATTGTTCGTAAAATTGACACTAGTAGCTTTCTCTTTTGAATCTTTTTTGTTAACGATAACGGTTAATACAGAGTGCTGGCTGATGGTAATATGTACAGATCCTGTTGGTTGATAGGTATGCGTATTTCATCGTTCCTGTTGAAACTCGTTACATAAGGTTTGTACGAATGAAATTCGATTCCTTCTATACTGTTGTCGTAAGTCGGAGTGGATAAAACGTCTAAGATATTCATTTTAACAATCCAATCGCTCTGAGAAATATCTTATTGTCTTTAGTTAATTTTATTTTGCTCTTAGAACGACGTCTTATTTGGTAGGCAGCTTGAGTAGAACTGGAATTTTTAATTTGATGAGACACATATTTATTGTAGTCAATCATTTTTTCTTCTAAGATGTAAATACAGCTGCACTTCTTCACCACGCAAATTAATTAAACGATTGTTTATATCTAGTAGTCGGATATGTATGCAGCTTATGCTGTTTCGATTGATTGGAAAATATATTGCGTTCTTCGGGATTTCTACGATTCTGTATCCAGGTGGTACGTTGAGTGCGAATTCGTGAATTATGTGACTTGGTTCACCGTTTATGTAAGAGCCGCTCACAATGTCACATTCGATCCTTACCACTGTCGTCGGTAAAATGTTGACTGGATGCTGTGACACATGCCATTTATTTGCTTTCAGAACCTGCTTATCAAATCCTAACAGTCTACTGAAAGAGTTTTCTTTCTTAAAATTAACGTCTTTTGAACAGTATATGGCAGTTTTTAAAGTATTGTTATTACATTGTAATTTGATTGAGGCATCTTTTATTTCGGATTTTAAATAATCGTAAATATCTTGCAATTCGTAGGTGCCTTCCGGTATTTCAATAACATCGTTTGAGCCATAATAATACTTGTTATTACTTTTATCAATATTTGGTATAGAATTAAATGTTGAAAAATGCAATAAAGCACACTCATATTCTCCATTGAGTTGCAACGTATTAGGATAGTACGTAGATAAAATTGATGAGTTTCCAGTTATTGACAAAGTGAGTGACATCTTGCAAATGAATGAAATAAAATAAAAGCATTCATTTTATATATTTTTATTCCAAAAAGTTCTTAGATATTTTAAACATAAATGACCACAGTTTACAGTATTAAATTTTTGATATCTTGTGTAGTTATATGAAACTTTACAATTCTTAAAATATCGTACCAGTTCTAATGGAGGTTTTAAATTTCCATAGCTATCAAAATATTCACAATAGTCATATACTTTTACATAAGCTACCCAATGCGTTCCTTCATTTTTAGAATCGTCTAAGTTAACAATACCACATTCCATACGTTTCGGCTTCCTTGGTAATTGATCTTTCATATATACTCCTCGGAAATATGGGATGTCTCTTGCATAGTATTGGATGTCTACATTAGTTAGTGCGCGATTTGGTAGCTTCTTGTTCAGTTTTTTGTTGATTTTATAAACAATCCTTTACCGTTTTTATAAGGCTTTATGTATAAACCCTTGCCCACTGCTAAACCCTCCATAGTTCTATTGTGTCGTTCTGTCTCTCGCAAATTTTGTTGGGCTGATTTGTAATCATTTACCGTTTTTGCAATGCCAGCCGCACCACCAGCTAAAGCTCCTAAAGCTGATAAGCCAGCAAAAATTGGAATTAAAGGTAGAACTCCACCAGTCTTCGGTATGGGGATCACTCTCGGCACTTTGATTTGATGTAATTTGGGGCATAACTTTTTGCAGCTAAGTAAGCGAAGTTTATTAAAGACTTACTATCCTTGGGTTTTAGCTTTTTTATTTTAGATTTTATTTTTGATACTAAACTCTTAAATGTTTTGGCACCAGAACCAGATTTCAATTTGGCTTTCATGACTTTGCTTACTAACCATGAGCTTAATTTTTCACCTTTTCCCGCATCTTTTGATTTGAGTCTATGTTTAGCCATGTTCAATAGCTGTAAGTCGGCTTTATGACGATTAGGTAAATCTGTATGATTTTCATATGCTATATCGTGGTGCATACAAGCTTCGTCTAGTTTATTCACACCTCGATCACCTCGCAACAAACGTTTATGAAGTTTAGTTCCTGGTCCGCAATAATTGTATCCAGGCAAATGAGCTTCGAACGGTAGGTTATTAATTATACTGTTAACTAGTCCACCACCTTGCATTACTTATATTATAATGATACAAATATAACAAAGTACTTCTTTTATATCTCAATTTATTAATGCAGATTTATCAATCCAACTGTTTTCATCATTACTGAGACCTAACCATTTAACGAATAGTTTCTTTCCTTTCTTTTTAAGTATTTTTTCTACTAAATAAACACCAGGATAGTTCGATTTTTGAAGTTCTTGTTCGTAAAAAGTTCCTAATATATCTTGCTTTCTTTGATCTTCTATGTGATATGTTACTGGTATAGTTTTATTAATCCTTTTTATTGTGAAGAGTTCAGTTGACCAGTTAGGAGTATAACCTTTCTCGAAATTGTGTTTGTATTTACTGATACGAACACAATCACCTTTTTTAAATTTAGGTTTCCACTGGAGGGATACATGATTACATATATTTTTTATATTTTCTTTTACGATTGCTTCATTAGATTTATTCACATCAATAGGTTTAACTTTAATTGTACGATGTTTTGTGTTGTTATACGTATTAAATAAATCTTCTAAGGGTGATCCTAACCACTTATAATTTCCAATGAGACTAAAATATTTATACAAATTATTTTTAACAGTTTTAATTAGTCGTTCTACAATTGAAGCTTTTTTAGTAGAGAACGATGAGTAATGGTTAATGTTGTACTTCTTCATTAGCGTTTGAAATGTGTTGTTATAAAACTCTGTGCCCATATCTGTTTGTAAATTAACAGGATTTTTATTGCTGCTTAGTAGTATTCGTTCAAACGCTCGAGTTACTTCAGATTTATTTTTAGACTTTATCGGTTCTGCCCAGGCATACTTTGAGAAGCAGTCAATCACCACTAAAATGAAATTGTAACCTTTATTATACTTTCTTAGGTTTTGCATGTCCATTAGATCTGCTTGCCATAAATCATCGATCCCTTTGAGAATAACAGAACGTCGAAGAAAGTTTCTTCGTGCCGCTTTGTGTATTTCATTTACAATTTGTTGTTTTGCCATTATTGAGATTTTTAAGTAATTTATCTATATCTGCTTTGGTGTAAAACTTCTCTTCCAAATGAATCAAAACCTCAGGCTCCTTTGCTTTTAAAGTAGACTGAACAGTCTTTTGTGCATCTAATATGATTTGAGCACGCAATGAAGCAATCAGTTTATTAAATTGTTTTATCGTATCAGCACTCATTCGATCTACATAATCCTTGTTCACAGCATCGTCTGCTTCTAATGGAGGTTTAATTCCTCTCAATCTAGATGACTTTAAATCAAAATCTCCATTTTCTGATTTTAACAACGCGTTATCATTGAAATTAATCAGTTCTGACAATCGCATTCTTTTATGAATTAAATGTCCAAATTTATCAATATTCATGTTTCAGGTGTACTATATGTAAAGGCTGATGATCAACTGAACAATAGTAAATTTTACACCTATTTATTTATAAGTTTACTTTCACGTAATTCTTCAATAATGGATATTATTTCATTATCTAATCCTGTGTTACCAGCATCTCGAGATGCTATTAATAACTTTAACCTTTCCACCAATTCATTAGGATTATCCCAATATACTAAATCTATGTTTTTTTTCCAGATTTTTGTTAATGGTAGTCCTTTTCCTTTTGAATGATTACCCTGAACAGTACTTTGCAGTTTAAAAAGAGGTTTAATAACTTGTAAATATTTTTGTCCCTTATTACTTTTTATTGGTTTACTTGGGTCATTATCACGACGATGTGCGTTTGTATCAAGTAACATTTTCTTATAATATAGCAAGTCATCTTCAGTAATCAGACTTAAATCAATATCTTTCTTAAGCAGTAGTTGTTTTAAACCAGGCGTATGTCTGTATTTATGACCAGCCACGATGATATAATGATCGTCGATTGTTATGTGAGCAGAACCTAACATCAATTTCCCGCGTTCTACTCTAACACCAAATGGAATGTCTGTTAATGCTTCTGAAGACACTGACCAGGATGATGTATCGCGACCTTCACTTTTTTCAACTGATTTATACGAAGATTCACTGCTGGTATCAGACTCGTCTACATCACTACCAGTTGCAACTTTTTGCAAAGTTTCGTCTATAAACAGATCTTTAGATTCTTCATCTTCATTACTATGCAGCAAAGGAGTTTGCATACTAGCTGTAGCAATTTGGTTGAGAGGCTCTGTTACAGGTTTAAAAACTGTTTCCAAGGCTTGCTTACGCTCATTCTCAATATCTCGCATTTTTCGCACCTTCTTCTTTACAGCTGCTGCAGCATCAACAATTTGCCTCTTTAAAGACTTTTCCATAATCGATGAATAGATTGTAACCGGTTAAGCTCTGTTTGGAGAGTAATAATGTCGCACAGGTAAAGCTCTTATATATGTGTTCGTGTTCTTAGTCAAAAACTACAAACGTATCAAATTTACTTCTATAACATCCTTTGTTTTTGGAACAATCTTTATTAATTACAACATAATTGAAAGGTACACTCCATATTTTTGAACACATTTCACGGAATTCAATCCAAGTCATATCAGTGTTGACATGTTCATCGTAAACATGTCTCATATTTCTTTCATCTTGCTTAAAAAGTACGATTAGGTTCGCGTTGTCTCTTACTAACTGCTTAGGAATTTTACTATATGTCTGATTTAGATAAAAACAATCGATGAACTTGTGTCTTCCCATTGCAAAATAATCCCGCATGCTACTTTGATTTTCACAAGCAACATCATCAAATACAATCACAGAATTCGGTTTTGCGTCCTGAACACTTAGTACTTGCTCATTTTCATGATATTTCTGAAATGACGTGTCTGGTACCCGTTGCAAAACTTTTTCTAAAAATACGTACTTGGGTTGTTGCAAGGTTTTTGAATAAACATAAACATTTTGATACCTTAAACCATTCTCGTGTATAAGGAGACCAATTAATAAATTAGTTTTTCCACAATTTGATGGTCCGCAAATGATGCATCGTACCGTTTTAGGTAATAATTTTCCATGGCGAAAACCGGTCTCCTGAGAGTGAACACAAAGTTCGTTTACATGTAACGATTGTGGTTGTTTTACAAATTTCATGACGACTGTTAAAGCGGTTTTATTAATAATGAATAAATTAACGTATTACATTGACATTTATAACTCATTGTCGCTAACTCGAGCAAATGTACGACTCTCACCATAGCTGTCCTTCAATATAAGATAGCGATTGTTTGATTTTAACCAATCAAGCATCTGCTGGTAGAACAAATCTTCGGTTTGGGCTGTATACGAGTCCTGGTATTTTGATGAACCGTTATCTGTATTTTTCTGTCCAGTTTGCAAATCTTGAATAAATATAATCTCGCCGCTAGAATTCCTCATAATAAGTTTACAAATATCTTTAATATCAGATTTCTCTGAGCTATGCATTGTAGTTAACTTGGTTGAAATGTATTTAAATCTATGATATGAAATACAACCTTCTTACTACAATAGTAAGAATCGAATGTGGTGTTAAATTACGGCGAACAATTATTTATAAAAGTTGTTTTCTTTCACTGCGTCTACTCTAGGATATTATTGGACATTGTCATACTCCACCTTCCGTTTCATCGCGTGGAATAGACGTCGAACCTGCGTATTTCATTTATATTATTGGGCATTCTACTCTTCGAGAATCTGCAGTACATGATCGAGGTAAGCCATCGGTAAGTAGTAATAATGTGCTCAGCCCCATTAACCGTAAATGTTCGTGTGGAATAGGCGCCAAACCAGTATTAACGCAAACGCAAATTCAGTCGAAGTGAGACGTAGGAACGGTATGTAATAAAACGGAATTGTTGAACGGCGCCCACTCCGTAGGATATTATTGGGCATCTCACCACACCGTGAGTGACTGAGACGAACGGAGAGAGTCGATGGAACGGAAGGTGGGGTGAGGTGCCCAATAATATACTACTTATGCTCTATTCCTGAAACTCCGAATAAAATTGATACTGATATTCCATCTGAATATAAATCAGTGATAATACAACTATGTCAAATAGTTGGTTTTTAGCTAAACAAATAGGTAGCGTGATTCTGAGGTTTGAGGGATAGTTTATCTGAAAAGTAACTGTGTACCCCCTGATTGTTGACATGTGTTGTGAGGTAAGGTAATGACATGTATTGTGAGGTAAGGTAATGACATGTGTTGTGAGGTAAGGTAATGACATGTATTGTGAGGTAAGGTAATGACATATATTGTGAGGTAAGGTAATGACATGTATTGTGAGGTAAGGTAATTACATGTGTGGTAAGGTAATTACATGTGTGGTAAGGTAATTACATGTGTGATAATAAGGTAATTACATGTGTGGTAAGGTAATTACATGTGTGGTAAGGTAATTACATGTGTGGTAAGGTAATTACATGTGTGGTAAGGTAATTACATGTTGGTAAGGTAATTACATGTGTTGTGAGGTAAGGTAATTACACGTGTGTGGTAATAAGGTAATTACATGTGTGGTAAGATACTAAACTTCTTTTGTGTTATCAGGTCTGTAGTGTTTGATTTAAATTGATCAGAATGACCGAACGTTAAGCTGTTTACTTGAGCTCTTTTCTGATTGTTTTTACAGATGATGTGATAAACTATTCACCCAGGAACGTGTAAAGATTCAGGACTGCCGTAACGCTGTTGATGTGGAGAAAGAAATTAAATTCTGTCCCGTAAAAGAGAACAAGCAGTACTGGTTATTGGTAAAAGTGCCGAAAGTTTAAAGTTGCATACTTTATTATGGGATACTTTATCATTGGATATGATACTTTATCATTGGATGTGATACTTTATCATTGGATGTGATACTTTATCATTGGATGTGATACTTTATCATTGGATATGTTACTTTATCATTGGATACTTTGTTATTGGTTACTGTTTTGGTTACTGTTATTGGATACTGAGTTATTGGATACTTTGTTGATGGATACTTTGGTTGTAGATCCAAAATGATATTTATTAAAATCTTTGAGTAACAATGTACGAAAAATCCCTGAATGTCCATTAGTAACTGTTAATGATGTCAATGTTGACAATGATGATGATGATTCATCTGCTGCTGACATACTATAGCTGAATTGAGATGTCTATGTTGACTATTGTTTGTATTTGAATGTTGATTTTGACGCTTATGCGGGTTGTCTATGTTGACGCCTATGCGGGTGGTCTATTCGACTTCAAGTTACTTGTCGAATCCCATGGTGTGATTTCGGCTGATTTGTTGAGCTATGTATTGTCTGTAACAGTATGGTTATTTTGACTGGTTATGATGCAAATTTTGCTAATGATTTTACTTCAGGACTAATTCAGGATTTTTCTTTACAACATACCTTTTGCTAATTAAAGCTTTTTGTCAGAAAGGCCGATCGATATTTACCAAGAACTTTATAACTACACGAGGACGTGTAGAATGTCAGTTCTGGCCGTGTCGGAGATGGTTTATAATCTCAATTAATATTGTGGGTAGTTAACTAAATTTGTTATGATTTGTTTCTCTTATTATCAATTTGAGTGATTTTAGTATCAATTACTGTCTATTAATTCGAGGCATGATTTATTGAGTGCTCACTGTATGCACACTGATTTGTGGTTACTTTATTTCGATAATTGTTATCGATGGTTTTATTCAAAACAATTGTTGACATGTTACTTTGAATGTAAAACGAATTACTTTATGAAATCACTATTGTTTATTCATGACAATGATTAGTGTGTTATTGATTGCTTTATAATTAAATCTTATTAGATTTAGTACATTGTAGTGTTTTGTATCAAGTAAACGCGTGACGCACTTCCGTGCGGCATTGGATAGACTTGTATGGAGAGGTTGCAAGGTGCATCGCCTTATAAAAGAGCGTGCACTCCGTAAGTATGGCAGTCGATCCTCGGATTCGACTCAGTAAAGAGTTCCTGCTCCCGACAATACTGTCGGTTTACCTGGTACAGCGCTGCTGTATATTCACATAGCTGTATAGGCTTGCTGCTAGCGAGCGATACACTTTGTATTTGGGTGGCTTATGCTACTGTACGAACTATGAACCTTAAGGGTTTGTTCGTTTATCATTGGGTGGCTTATGCTACTGTACGAACTATGAACCTTAAGGGTTTGTTCGTTTATCATTGGGTGGCTTAGGCTGCTGTACGAACTATGAACCTTAAGGGTTTGTTCGTTTATCATTGGGTGGCTTAGGCTGCTGTACGAACTGTAAACCTTAAGGGTTTGTTCGTTTATCATTGGGTGGCTTGGCCACTGTACGAACTGTGGGACCTTAATGGTCTGTTCGATTAACTGTATTGTTGCTGTACCTTTAACTTACTTTATTCCTGTTACTGATTACCATTTGTATTGTGTGTTTCTGTACTAATAGTGTGTAATTGTTTTTACAGGTCTTGTTTATCCCTAATAGGATAATGGGAACGCCTATAGTCCTGACGATGTACTATACCGCTCGGCACTCCTCCTCGATCGCTCACTGACGATCCTACATATATATTAACATGCTTGGTGGGCACAGTTAATTTAAACGAGGCATAATCACCGCGAGGTTTCAAAGCCTCAGCAGAACAGGTATCCTCGGTACAAATAGTTTTCAAATGTGCGGTCACTTGATCAACCGTAGTTCCGACTTTAACATAATATAAATGTAGGTACGATTTACGCTCGGCCGCTAGCAACGTCGATGACTCAGGGACGGCCGTACCTCGGATAACATTCTCGAGCGAACGTCGATTACGTCGATGTCTCACCTCGATCCAATCGTTAGCGCTTTGTTCGGCAGTGTCGCTATCTGCGACCGGCGTCGGCGCATTGGTAGCAGCGCTGTCGAGTTGCGGCGTCGACGGCGCACTCGGAGTAGGGGACTCTGCTGATGACATCGTCCCACGGCTGGTGATAGTGGGGGCAGATTTGACAGTCCGCTTCCGAGCGTTCGCGGAGATGGCCGATGCTGCTCGAATATGGGCATCGCGCATTGGTCGTGATACCGTTTCCAAAACCATAGTACCCTCGGTGATATTTTGTTTTGATGGTACCGAGTCTTTGTTCACATTTAATAGTTTTTTAATTAACAGATTTTGCTCACTTAGAACTTTTTCCATCGAATTAACTTTACTCTGCAGTGAAAGCACGGTTTTAGTCAACTCGCGAATAGCAATTTCGGCACTTTTATCCGCCATTTCAATTTTTAAGTTAGAAACACACAGGAGCTAGTACTTATACGCGCAAGAGCGAGAGGTAAAAGTACTTACTTCCCTTATTAATAGGGAAATACATTTTAAACAGTTCTCAACTGTCCAATTACTTAAAAATAGCTTTGTGAGCAGGTAGAACACAAGAAATTGCACTTGAAATTGCAACACACAACAAAAAAACATTAACCGTTAACCGTTACTTTAAACATTAACCGTCTTAATGAAGAAAAAACAATATCCCTGAAAAAAAAAATTGAAGATCTACGACAGCAGTTGAACAGCGCTAAACTAGAAATTTCCACTTTAACAAAACAAATAGATACACTATCGCAGCACTTACAAAGTAAAAGCGGGGTCTTGAACCTGACAATGACTCCTGCCATCAATGCCTGCAACTATTCTATCACACAACGAAAACCCGAACGCAAACCCGACAGAAGAATATTTATATTCGGTACCCAACAATGTGTCGGCTTGGCTCCAGCCTTATTGCAGTCAAGAACTAACACCAAGTACGAGAAGTATGGAGTCTTTGCGGAAACAAAGCCAAATGCGAAATGTTTTGACATCATTCAGAACTGCATAAAAACAACTTTAAATCCTAATGATAAGCTAGTGATATGTATTGGGGAAAATGATCATAATTTGAAGCAAATTTTGTCACAATTGGAGGGTTTGCTGGACACACTTTACAATAATAGGATAATTGTACTAAATGTTATTAAAAATCACTCCTTAAATGTATCAAAATTAAATGATGGCATAGAAAATGTTTGTAAAAAGTTTAAAAAATGTCACTATCTTGATTGTAGATATCTTAATATAGCAGAGGTTTGTAAGTCTATAAATTATACAATAGATTGTATCGACTACGATGAAAACTACTTTTATCCCAGGAATATTCGGAATTTTGTAATGCGTAATCAACCAAGCAGCAATATAGCCATTAGTAACAATAAGCCTAAAAAAGGAACAATTCCCTTCTATTTTAATATCCAAAATAACGTTAAAGATAAAGAAACAGTCGATCCAGCTGTATCTATCGACAATGCAAACAAAGGTACAATACCTTTTTACTTCCCCGTATTAAAAAAAGGCAAAGGTGATTTTTTTCGTGCCTAAAGCCCATATATTTAATGTCCTCCACCAAAATATTGCTAGTGTCTTACCAAAACGGGAGTTATTGGAAATAACAATTCAGGAGTTACGAGTGGCACATAAAGAGCCTGACGTAATTTGCTTGTCGGAAACTTTTGTAAAAAAAGGCTATGAGAGCTATATCAAAATAGATAATTATCAATTAGCTTCAAGTTTTTGTAGAGAAAAGCAAAGAGGAGGAACCTGCATCTTAGTAAAAAAAGGCATTCCATTTAATGATTTACCATATATAAATAATTATGCTACCCAAAATACATTTGAAGCCTGTGGCATAGAGATCGAGTGTTATAAATTGCTAGTTATTTGCCTCTACAGAACTCCAAACTCTGATCCCACTCAGTTCTTATGTAAATTAAATAATCTTTTGAATTACTTAACTAGTAAATGCAAATCCAAATCGCGTATAGTAATAACGGGTGATTTTAAAATAAATACCTTAAAAAAAGGTAATGTTACGAATCACCTACAAGACATATCCTACAACTTTAACATGAAAATCCACATTGACGTACCTACGCGCAAGTCTTCTTGCATAGACCATATTCTAAGCAATATTCCAAATGCAAGTTATGCCTCTTTATCTCTCTGACCATGACACAGCTCAAATGTTGAGCTTTCCTATAAATGAAAAGATGCAAAAAACGTACATCTTACTATTTATATAAAAGAGATTTTAATGCCGACAATATTCGCAAGTTCAAGGAATGTTTAAATAATATGTCTTGGTCACACATATACATAAGAAATGATGCAAATGTATTCAGTGAGTTTCATGAGCTTCTATGCTTATTCTACAATCTTTGCTTCCCTAAAGTAAAAGTAAAAATAAATAACAAAAATAAAATGAATTGGCTAAGCAAAGGCTTAAAAAAAAGTTGTCAAAAAAAACGTGTACTAAGATATAAATACTACAAAAATAAAAATAATAAGATTAAATATACGACTTATTCCAATATCCTAAAAAAATGTATAATAAATTCAAAAAAATATGCAAACATTAAATATATTAACAAGAACAAAAACAAATGTAAGGCCACGTGGGCAGTCATTAAAAGTGAAATGCATGATACAAATTGCGTAGGGAATATGGAAAAAATCATTGTTAACAACACAACTCTAACAAACCCCATTGAAATCGCCACTGCCTTTAATAATAATTATATTCACTCAACAAACACGAGTTCTCAGAAATGCATAAAAAAATACCGTACTAGTGCACCCGTTAACTCGATGTTTCTAAAACCTATGGAGGAAAGCGAGGTTAGAAGAGAAATAATGTTATTAAATAATTCCAACTCTGTAGGCTACGACGAAATCAACACCAAAATCATTAAAGAGTGTACCAACCAGTTAACTGCTATTCTGAGACATTTAATAAATATATCATTTGCATCGGGAACTTTTCCTGACGCCCTGAAATACTCAATAGTTAAGCCTTTGTATAAAAAAGGAGAAAAATCTGACATTAATAACTATCGTCCTATAACGTTAATACCCATATTGTCAAAAATTTACGAAAAATGTATGTATAGAAGACTAATTGACTATTGTGATAAATTTCGTATTATCAACAAAGAGCAGTACGGCTTTCAGAAAAACAAGTCCACTACATTGGCAGTGTTTTCTCTTGTAAGGGCTGTGGTTAGTAATATTAATAATAATAATTTGACTACTGGGCTATTTTTTGATATCTCAAAAGCTTTCGATTTAGTTTCTCACAGTCTGTTGCTCGAGAAACTTGAATCGGTCGGTATCAGAGGTCCTACACTTCAGTGGATAGCATCATATCTTAGTAACAGACAACAACGAGTCATAATTGATAAAATAGATGACAATCAGGATATGGTGCCCTTTTCTTCAGAATACAAGCACAATAAATGTGGTGTTTCACAAGGGAGTGTACTGGGGCCTATCCTATTCTTGCTGTACATAAATGACATTATCAATATAACCAACCATCAATGTATATTATTTGCTGATGACATTACTATTATTATAGCGACAGAAAAAGGAAATAATTGTATAAATAATCATGAGATTGAAATAAATAACACTATAGATAAATTAATAGAATGGCTCGACATAAATAATTTAAAAATAAATCTTAATAAATCCGTATATATCAATTTCAATAAATGTAATAATCTTAAATATAATATTAAACTAAACATAACAAAAATTAAAGAGGTAGCACAAACAAAGTTTCTAGGCGTAACTATTGATAAAAACCTAAACTGGAAAGAGCATGTAGACAACGTTTCAAAGAGAATAAATAAATTTGTATATGCTCTTAAACAAATCAAAAATGTAACAAGCCTTAAAACAGCTATCATGACCTATCACGCATATGTCGAATCCCTACTCCGCTACGGGCTTATAATATGGGGAAATAGCACAGATATGAACCGAGCATTTGTTGCGCAAAAAAAGTGTATTAGGGCAATGTACGGAATGTATCCAGAGGAATCATGTCAACCGATATTTAAAAAATTAGGTCTGTTACCGTTGCCTTCCCTTTATATTTATGAAATATGCATGTTCGTTAATAAACATAAGGGGTTGTTTAAATCAGCCAATGATGTTAATCCCCGGAGTCGGCGTGATCCACAGAGACTCGTTCTGCATGATCTTCCCAAGCTTGCTAAATATAATAAAAGCTGCTTATATAATTGTGTTCGAATATATAATAAGTTACCAAGTAACATAAGAAACTTAAACTCTAGATTATATAAAATTAAATTGTTTGATTGGTTGACTACTAATAATTTCTATAGTATAAAAGATTTTCTGGAAAAGAAATTCGCATGTTAGTGCTAAGTCGAAGACTTGCATGCTAAGTACAATTTTGGCAAAACATGTAAGCACTTTATTATAAATATTGTAACACAAACACCATGTATACCATGTTTTATGCAAATAAAGAAATTATTATTATTATTATTATAAAATGTTTTAGTTATGGGTATCAAATTGTGCAACCCACAATAGGCCACCTGCCCTCTTCAAGGTCACTTTTAAAATACCCATTTTTGAAGTGCAGCGTTGATTATGCCGGGCCAGTATTGATAGCCGACCGCAAATGTCGAGGGTGTAATTTTATAAAGGCATATCTTTGATCCGCAATGGCGGATTTCCATGAGGATGATGGCGTATTATGCTGTTCACATCGAACCCGTAACAGATCTGACGAAGATTCTAACTTTTTCTTCGACTTTGCTCAGCAAGTCATCTTTACAATCTCGCCTCCATACTCGCCTCACTTTAACGGCATTGCTAAAGCTGCCGTACGATCTACTAGGCATCGCCTTAAGAAGCTTTTAAGTTTCATAATTTTTTTTTTTCATCACATTTCAATTCATGAAAATATGGCCTCGTGCTTGACTCAAATAGAGGTCATTTTTAATTCTCGTCCTCTTACCCCTCTTTCCTCTGATCCCTTAGTTTTCTCTTCCCTCACTCCTTCACATTTTATAATTGGGCAACCACTAATGTCTGTTCCACATCCACAGCAAGACAAAATGGTTAACCTCTACAGGGCAGCTACCCGTGGGAACACTCGTTCTCATCAAGGAGAAGAGACAACCGCCACTGGTGTGGCAATTGGGGCGAGTCACCAAGATCTTCCCTGGGAGCGACGGGACCACGCCTGTCGAGCTAAAAGAGGACGACGGACGGCCTACAACAATGTCTGCCCACTTCCTCTTAATTGAATATTTCAACCCGGGGAGGATGTATGAACCTTCGGCTAGCGCAGGCGGCGGCTGGAGGCGCCGAGAGGCGCGGGGGCGCGGGACGCGGGGCTTAACGCCGCGTCACTTCACTACCGGGCTCCAACGACGACACGCGCGCGTTTTACCTATAGTTTTACCTATTTTACAAGCTTATATATAACAGTTATACAGTCCACTGCTTCTCATTTATAGTCCTTAGATAGGTCCCTAACAGCTCTGCTAAGTCAAGCGGTGCTGCGGGCGGGCTGTAACACGCGTAGATATTGACGTCCTCGCCAGCCAAGTGCAACTGGACACCCAGCGCATAAAAAGTTGCCAACGACGTCAGAGGGAGAGCTTGATGTACGACTCTTCGCTTCACCAATACCACCAGACCGCGGTAGATGTTGCCGAGTGCCGACTTCTCATCCTTCCTGTAGAGCAGGTAACCTGGGAACCTGATTTGGTCCGCTGGTCCCAGGAGAGTTTCGCTGATTAGCGCCACGTCGATTTTCTGTTCCTTGAGGAGGAGGCGGAGGGGGGTGACCTTGCTCCGGAGGCCACGGGCATTCCAATGTAGAATCCTCAACGGCCTAGCCATGGCAGAGCGTGAGTAAAGCGGCCAGGCCGTCGAGGATAACCAACTCTGCGTCTTGGCCCTCTCTGATGGCCTTAATTAGGTCCATCAGAAGTTGGATAGCGCAGGCGGTAAATTCCTTGTGGCGCTCTTGTCTCAAAGCGCCAGTCTGTGGTGGTGCGCAGCGCCGCTGCTGGTCGCGGGCGGCGTTGGAGTCCATCACTCGGTTTTGTACCACCTCTGGGGCAGCCCCTGCAGCTTCTAGGCAGGGCCCTTTTGCCCAGCAGAAGCGCCAGCAGTATGTGTCGTCGCCTGCGCTATAGTGGGAGCATGGTCCAGTTGTGTCTGTTGACTGGGGGGCTGAGGCTTCTTCCTTTTCTTGCCCCCACGCTTCTTCTTCCTCCGCCCCGAGGATGTGGAAGGGGCTTCTTTGTTTGTGGGCCCGTTTGCTGCAGCTATCAGCGTCGTTCCGGGGGCCTCATGATTCTCCGTGTCAGGCCTCTGAGTAGTGTTGGCCGGGCGGCGTTGTTGCCGTGAGAGGGCGATAGTGCCCGCGCGCTTGTTCCGTATCTCCTGCTGAAACACGGGGCATCTTACGTTGCACGCCGGATGATCGCCCGCGCAGTTGGCGCAGGTGGCCGGTTCCGTCCTTGGGCGCGGGCAGTCACGGGCGGCGTGTCCTTCCCCGCATCTCACGCAGGCGAGCGGGCGGTGACAGTGGTGCGAGCTGTGCCGGAATTTTTGGCAGCGGTGGCACTGGGCGGGCCCACGCTTGCCCCTCCATGCCTCGATTTCGACGAGCATTTGGTGGATGGCCCAGTTTGGCACTCACGGCCCTAAAGTGGGTCGCCCAGTCTGGCAGCCTCTCCACTAACAGCGGAGGGTAGCGTGGCTTCTTTTGATTTATTGCTGCGTTTGCGCCTTGTACAGGGGGTGCAGCAGAGGGTGTCGGGTCCCCGGGTCGGGTCACCGGGTTGTGGCGAGTGACGCACTGCTTCGGCGAAGGACGGTGATCCGGCCTTACCTCGACCGTGCGGTTCACGCTGCGGAAGTGGGGGGTCGGTACAGTACCGTTTCGCCTCTTCAGCGGCTTCGTCGTCCGGGCTGCTGGGTCGGAGCTGGGCTCTGGCGATGGCGTCAAGTTGAGGCTCGAACTCGAGGCTCGGGGCATCACTTGGGGCGAAATAGCCGGTTCGCACGGGCGTATCTTCTGACACGTCTCGGCAACCGGTATCGGAGCCCCCAGATGCCACCGAGATGTCAGACCCTTCTCGCGATGAGCATGCTGAGAGCATCGCGGGGAAGTCCTGGGCGGAGCTTCTGGGGTGGGGGCGGCGACTGCGGCACGCCCGTTGTTGTCGCGGCTCGGCCCGTGGTGGAGGTCGCCGGTTGTGCGGAACGCGGTGGCGCATAGTGCACGGGTGCGCACGCGGCGAGGCGCATTGGCTGCACGGGGGGTCGGGCGGGAGGGCACGCGGGCAGAGCAGCGTGGCACGCGGTGGGCGCGGCGAGACGCGCAGGGGGCGCGGAGGGGCGCGCGGGGGGCGTGGTTCGACGCGCGGGAGGCACGGCGGGGCGCGCGTCACCTGCGCAGCGGAGCGCACTGTAGGCGCGGCAGGCCCCGAGGCCTGTATGACAGGACGAAATGCCGGGGGGGGGCGGATGGACACTGCCGGCTGTCGGCTCGTCGACGGCGTCGGCGAAACGCGCGCAGTCGCCGATGGCGTCGGTGGGCCGGTAGCTGCTGGTCGTGGTGGAGCTCCGGCAGGCGGCGCACCGGATGACGTGCGGCCGATGTTCGGCAGCGACGTAGCCCGGTCCAACACCGGTTGGAGCTCCTGGGAGCCGGCGTCACCGCGGCCGAGAGAGCTGTGGGCGCCAGGCTTCGGCATCGTGGGGGCGTGGCCTCCGCGACCACTTCGGTTAAACTACACCGGGCAGCGCGGCGGTGGCGCCCTCTGTGCCCGCACCAGTACCCACTTGTTGTACCAGTACGAACACAGAAGAGACCAAACTTAACGGTCCGTGCGGTTATTAAGGGGCTATTAAACGACTTTTACAGATTTTAAACTGACAATCACGTCAAAATGTGCAATGTAAATGATTTGAAAAAAATATATGTTAAACTAGAACATTCTCTTAATCATATAGAAAGTGAATATTTTTGATTAAGTTCATATTAAATAGTTTAATTAACTCGTGAAGTTGTGTCTGACGCGGACAAAACATTGACAATTACACAAAATCTACCAGGTATAATTATCCGAAACTTACACTATCTTACAGACAATTTTATTATCTATCTTTTAGTATACGCCTTTTTTTTAATTTTGAAAGAATACTACTTTTATTTAATTTTTTCGACTAAATTTTGAAAGTTTTGGACGCAGACTGCGTCCGTTCTGCATCAGTTTTGCGTCCAAAACTCTCAAAGTTTAGTCGAAAAAATTAAATAAAAGTAGTATTCTTTCAAAATTAAAAAAAGGCGTATACCAAAAGATAGATAATAAAATTGTCTGTAAGATGGTGTAAGTTTCGTTTAATTATACCAGGTAGATTTTGTGTGATTGTCAATGTTTTGTCCGCGTCAGACACAACTTCACGTGTTAATTAAACTATATAATATGAATATAATTAAAAATATTCACTTACTAAGTGATTAAGAGAATCTTCTAGTTTAACATATATTTTTTTCAAATCGTTTACACTGCACATTTTGACGTGATTGTCAGTTTAAAATCTGTAAAAGTCGTTAAATAGCCCCTTAATTCTAACAAGACGAAGTTAGAAATAATACAGGATAAGTCACGGGCTAATCCCGATGATACCGAATCTGTTGGTAGTCCGCTACGTCCCCGTCAGGGGGCGCGGCAGGTGGGTTACGCGGGCATGGCCCTATTGTTCCGCGGTATAATTCGGTGCCCGTTGATACGGACACGTCCATTGGGTGGCCGTTTAGGCCTGGCCTAGGTGCGTTGGTGGCGCAACATGCCAACGTGTGTGGATGCATTAGTAATCAGCAGGAGCGCCACGGTACTTACCCCTCGTTTACACCAAAAAACAAGTATAATACATGTCAAATACACAACTTGCATAAAACATGTCCAATACATGTCTTGACTGAGACTTGTAGAATACATGTATTATACATGTTTTGTTTTATCTTTTGTTCACACCGGATTAGACTACAAGTTTCATACATGTATAAAACACTTTTTCGTTCACACCAGAGTCTGTGACAAGATTATACTTGTCTCATACAATGATAGCGTTCACACCAGCAAAATACATGTCTTAAATACATGTTTTATACTTGTCTTGTGTAAGGTATTGAGTTTTTTGTAAAATACTTGTTGCATACAAGTTTTTGACTGTATCCGTGCTAGTTGGATAACATATATGTATTTTATGCAATGGAGTGGTCGTTAACACAAAATTTGGAATTAATTGAGCTTTTACATGAACATGAATGTTTATGGAATGCAAAAAATAAGGATTAAAAAGACCGCAAGAAAATAAAGGATGCGTTGGAAGCTATAGCTGTCCAATTTTATTAAGAATCCTCGATATATATGTAAGCGCATAACTTCCGAACGGCTGGACCGAATTGGATAATTCTTTTTTTTTTGGTGTCGTTATTGTCAGGACAAGGTTTATACTTAAGAAAATTTTAGGTAGATTGGGCAGGTAGGTAGGTAGGTAGGATAGGTGGGTAGGGTAGGTAGGTAGGGTAGGTAGTTAGGGTAGGTAGGTAGGGTAGGTAGGTAGGGTAGGTAGGTAGGGTAGGTAGGGTAGGTAGGTAGGGTAGGTAGGTAGGGTAGGTAGGTAGGGTAGGTAGGTAGGGTAGGTAGGTAGGGTAGGTAGGTTGTGTAGGTAGGTTGGGTAGGTAGGGTAGGTAGGTAGGGTAGGTAGGTAGGGTAGGTAGGTAGGGTAGGTAGGTAGGGTAGGTAGGTAGGGTAGGTAGGTAGGGTAGGTAGGTAGGGTAGGTAGGTAGGGTAGGTAGGTAGGTAGGGTAGGTAGGTTGGGTAGGTAGGTAGGGTAGGTAGGTAGGTCATACAATGATAGCGTTCACACCAGCAAAATACTTGTTTTAAATACATGTTTTATACTTGTCCAAATGTCCAATACATGTATTTGCACAACAAGTATAATACAAGTTTTGTAGAAGACCAATGACAAATACATGTTTTATACTTGTCCAATACATGTATTTGCACAACAAGTATTAAATACAAGTTTTGTCTAAAACATGTTTTATACTTGTATTTGAGTGTGAACGATATTACAGACATTGCATAAAACTTGTAGAATACATGTATTATACCTTGGTGTAAACGCAGGGTAACACGTACCGCGTAAAGTTATACTGGGGAGGGTCATTCAATCGCGGAGAATCTTAACACCGCGATTCAGGATTCGGCTTCAAATGAACAGCGCCATCTAACGAAGCGTGGCGGAACTATTACACAGTTAGTGTTATCACGGTAACTGAATCGGTAACATTCATAGTAAAATACTGCATTCATGTGTAGGTCATTGATATAATATAATTATGTAGTAGTACATGGGAATGGGTTAGTATGCTATTAAAATCACAATGCTGGAAACCTTAGAATAATAACGACTAAGCTGGAAACATGAAATGTAGAACTTAATACGTTATAACTCGTAATATTAAGGCCCAATTTCACCAAACATTGTTGAACATTAACCGTCCTCTTAACTTAACCAACCTTCCGTCCGTCATACCCCGTTTTGGTTCACCTTCAAACCAGGTATTATTTATTTTATTGTATTGTATTTGTACTTTATTCCGACTTACTAAAGTTATAATACAAAAGCTGACTTTCGATTAAGTTGTTAATTTTGTTTTTTGGAACTTTACATTAATTAATCAGAATAAAGTTTAAAAGATTGAGCTTAGTTATAAGACGGCATGGGATTTTTACACAAAAACGTTTAAGTTGCGAGTTAAAGTTGTATACGAAGCAGAACGTCACATTTCGAAATATTTCGTACAGAGTTAGGTAAATGTGTTTCTCTAACAGTTTTCTTCTAAGTTTAAATGCAGAAAAAGATACTTTTCAAAAACGTACTTTCTTCTCCTCTACACCACACTACAATCTCCCACAATAAATGCTAGCAATACCATTCTTTCAACGTCTTTCTAAGAATCTTGCCCGCTGGGTTCTTAGGGATCTCAGCTACTATCTGAACTGTCTTTATCTTTTTAAAGATGGTAACTTTCGTATTTACATGTTCTAATATTACTTCTTCATTCACTGTTTGGCCGGGCTTTAGTACAATAAATGCTTTGGGTACTTCCCCTAAGATCGGATCGGGGATTCCCAGGACAGCGCAGTCGAGGACTTTCGGATGTGTTCGTAATACCATTTCTAGTTCTGCGGGAGGTACTTGGAAACCTTTAACCTGTAAATTAAATGTTTTATATTATTACTAGAATAAATGAATGCCGGAATTTTATTACAGATTTGACATATTGAATTAGTTTTACTGAGAATTTTGAGATGGATGTTTGTAGTGACCAGAATGGATAAGTTGAGGAATAAGTATATTCGAGGAAGTTTGAAAGTGGCGCTACAGAAAACAGTGACAGAAAAGTTGAAAGGGAATTGTTTGACTTGCTATAAGCAAGGTGGATAGGGAAAGGAAAGCCAAAGAAAATATGGACGGATTAAGGAATCAGTGATAGTGTATAAACGGTTAACAGGAAGGAATGGAAGAAATACTGTGTTGCGCGGTCCCCGGTCAATTGATAAAATCAATATTTTTACCTTAATAAGTTCTTTAAGCCTATCAGTAAGGTAGAGGTATTTCTTCTCGTCGTATCGGCCTATGTCTCCGGTCTTGTACCAGCCGTCTTCAGTCAACACCTCTTTCGTTGCCTCCTCATTTTCGTAATATCTGGACATAACGCTAGGACCACGGAACCAGATTTCGCCTTCCTGAAAACATATAAGTTGTTCTAGTAAGTAAAAAGACCACGCGAGTCCACGTTTTATCGCCAGTTATGACCCGTCTGTGCCTCGGAACACGTAAATCGTAAATCCGGGCTGTCATTCGTAGATCTTTGACAGTTGTCTTGTAATGGGTATAGTCAGAAGCCAGAAAGTTTGACAACCAGTCTTACCAAGCGTATCGTGTTACCCAATAACTGGGTTGTGGACGTCAGAAAGGCAGTCGCTCTAGGTAAAACCATTGTCAACTGCCTCCAGTTGGACTGGACCGACCCCAACGTAGTTGGGAAAAGGCTAAATGAATATCGCTAGTTATGTCTTAGCCATTTTTGCCAAAAAATGAACTAGGCTAGGCTTATTCTAGGTAGTTTAGAGGCAAGATACTTCAGTTAAGAAGGGACTTTGACTTCCACACAGAGGAGCCACACTCCATTTCTTTATCTAACAAAAAAGTTGCTCCACACTAGGTATATCTCTTCTATCGCGGGTGTGTTTACAAACCCTTTAGGCGCGATTGGTCCAATTCACCTTATTCGCGGTTGGTCCAATTCGCGTTTAGTCTAAATCGCGGTTGGTTCAATTGCGTTTCGTCCAATTAGCGGTTGGTCAAATTCACGTTTAGTCTAATCCGCGATTGGTCTAATTCGCAATTGGTCCAATTCGCGTTTAGTCCAATTCGCGTTGGTCCAATTCGCGGTTGGCCCATTATACCGTATTTACATATTACACAAACATCCACACTCGGAACAACTACCTGTAGGCCATACAAATATTGGTCCCTGACATGCAGTACAGTAGCTAATCGCTCAGTTACTGCGCCATCCGTGTCGTCGAACTTGCAGACGAAAGCTAGTAGGTAATAAATAAAATATGTAGGATTGTAGGTAGGTACTATGTTACTTGCCTGACCCGGTCCTAAAGCTTCTTGGGTCTTCAAATCTACGATCTTCACCTGGCTGCTCCCCAAGACGTGACCCGTTGACGCAAAGTTGGAGTCTTCCTTTTTGCCCACTGAAATAGCACCATTGGTCTCCGTCAAACCATAGCCTTGGCGGAATGAAATGCATAGATAATACAATGAAATGTTTTTCTGGAAAAAGAGTTTTTTTTTTAAGTGAAACTTCTATATAGACTAGAGGGGGTATTAGGATTTTTCTGTCACGAAAAAGCGTTTAGGCCGCGTGGAGGGGGTAGACGATATATCGCGTATCTTTCCACTTGTCCGTTGAAGTTTCACTTCTACTATGTGTCCTCGACTACCAGCACACATTTCGTTTTTTTTTATTATTTAGTTTAAAAATAAAAAATTGAACCTACTTAAATCTAAAAATAATAGTAGGTAGTTCAAGGAAAACAAAAAGAAAGGAAAAGAAATCAAAGCAGTATTCATAGTTTTTCTACTAAGTATGCGCTGGCGCATTTGCAAGTTAATTAGGTAGGTAAAATATCTACATATTGTAAGGCATAGTGACGGATTTTTTTCTGTATATTTTTTACATGTCTGTGTGGGTACAGACACGAGCGTGAATATGCCTATAATTGTCCCACAGCGGGGCAAATGCCTCTTCTCACACAGAGAAGAGGTTTAATTACCTAAAATTACATATTAAAAATTACCTGCTTAAAAGTACAAAACGAATTTAATTAAACTAAAGTTTTGATAGAAAGTTGTTATGGTACCACCAGGATATAACGAACATAGTATTATTAAATTAATAACCGTACTTATTAAATTAACCGTATGAACACTATTAAACTACTTATACTTTTATGAAATGATGCAGAAGATATCTCAGGCGTAGATCTAGATTTCAAAAGGTTGGTCAGCACACACTGTTTTGCGGGTATTCGGGACAAAGGACAAGTGCAAGTTGGAACGGAATATATACTCACGATTATAATCATTTACCCTCACAAAGGAGATATTTACAAACAAAACACATGCCCGTCCGGTCAAGACCTTGTACAGACGCCAGCACATCAAGCCATACCTAACTGTCAAATTTTCCCAATTAAATATGAACCTTATGCTTTTATAATAAAGTTGAAAATGTATCAAAGAAATTTGACAGATTGTAGTAGCTTGATGTGCTGGCCTCTGTACATTGAAGATATCTGCGGCGGGCGAACACTAGGAAATTAACAAACCTACCTAGCACACCTATTTGCTTGCTCACAAAAATTACAAAAGCAAATGTGCCTATATTTTTTAATTGAACGATGGTATTAATTGTAGTTACACTAACATATTTTATTTAGGTGTTTACTTAAATAACATAATTATTCAAATTACGTTTCTTTTTCGTGAAAATTAGGTTTGGGGGTATGCACACTGACACCGTGCCCACAACGGTGGATCTGCGCTTGTAATATCTGCTGATCTGCATAATCCTTATAAGTACCACGAAAAAAAAACTGGTTTTGTATTTGCGTAATTGTGACATAAAAATTGTGCGGTCGGGGGACCCCAGTGTACCTGCTCATTTGTTCGTAGTAGGCTCGATACACCCACACATACACACACGCATTTCGTTACGTGACGATTTCTACTAATTCGCACTACCCGTAAGCCGCGTTAAGAGCGCCCATCCCCATCGAACGAACTTCAACGCGAGCGTGATTGAAATTTTTTTTGTTTCAACCAACGCAAAGCTCGAAAACTAATGGATGAGTGAGAACGCGATAACATCACAGGAAAATTGGCGCGCGGAAATTTCACAAAACTTGTTCCAGCACATACGTGTTTTTGAAAAAGCCTTACAAGTTTTTGGTAAAAATGTTTGTAATTTAGAATCTCCATTACATGTGCAAGGTTTCTATGAAGCTGTTTTTTTACTTTTTCAATGTATGAGTGCATTATGAAAGGCCAAAATTCAGATAAAATAGTGCAAAAAAGCTGATTTTTGGACGTGTTTACTGAATTTGTTTCTCCAAAAAGTTTATTTTTGGCTTCATACAAACCTAGATTTAAACCACAAGAAACCTGTATGTGTTAAAATTATTTGGAAAATAATTTGTTATAACGCCGTAATCGCGTACGAGCGTTTGTATGGGAAATATAACGGGTTGGGCGCTCTTAAGGAACTTCGTTCCAATAATATTATGCTGAAACATGTGGCATAAACCTTAGATTTCTGTGGACATAACTCAAGCAAAAGACAACAAAAGGACTATGCTGTCACCTGAACTTAAACAGCACATAAAGAAAATGTATTTTTTGCGATAATGAATTATGTATGAAGTTAAGATATAATAGAGAATATTTTTTGTTAACATTTTTGTTATTTCCAAACAAAGTACCTACCTACAAAGTTATGATGAATTTGATTTTTATACATTGCAAAAAAAAACACACAATATCCTGTTCCCACAGATTCTGTGCCTAGATACAGACGCCATCATATCAAGCCATACCAAACTGTACAATTTTCCCAATTGAATATGAACCTTAATCTTTTGCAATAATGTTGAAAATCTATCAAAGAAATTTGACAGATTGTTGTAGCTAGATGTGCTGGTCATGTGCTGTACATTACATAATGTGATAATGATCCTATACAGCGTTGAAATTCATATACTAACACTAGCGACCCGACCCGGCTTCTCATGGGCCTATAGCAAAGACTATAAAACCGCCTATAGCCTTCCTCGGTAAATGGACTATCCAACACAAAAAGTATTTTTCAATTCGAACCAGTAGATCCTGAGATTAGCGCGTTGTGCACAACTATTCAATTGCTAGAATTAGATGAACCGCCGTATGATGAACGCTTGGTTTGTGGCAGGATTTTCTCCGAATTAGTTGCTAACACGGGAGCCAAGTAACATGGGATAAGGGTAGAAAGAAGAGTTGCTAACACGGGCTTGTTTATAATTTAACCTCGTGTTAGCAACATAAGAGTTAAGTTTTTAGCAAAACTGTGACTGAAAATAATAATATGTTGAAAAGCGATCGACAGAGACTGGTCGAACGTCCATCGACCGCAATAAGAAACGGACAAAATACTGTGAACGCCTATTTTTGCATACAGGACCTACTTTTTAAGCAAATATGTAAAGATACATTTTATTTTATTCTATATTTTATATAGATATTATACAAAAAAAAACAAAATAATAAATTAAAATAATAATATTAACTATTATTATTAGGTAAGTATAATAACAAATTAAAATTTGTTATTATTTTATTTTATTATTGTTTTATTATAATATATTCTATTCTATTCTTTATTCTACATTCTATTCCTTATTATATTTAAATACTTACATTTTTAGCAACAACAGCTTCAGCGTCTTCTTTTGAGATGGGCGCTGCCCCGCTAATAATTCCGTAGACCGACGCCACGTGTTTGGGAGTCACTGCTGGATGTTTGCCCAGGAACAGTACTGTAACGTTTACATTACAGTAACGCACAAGTACGTAATGGCATACATTACGATATTGAAATTGGTGTAATAAGAGACACTTTACGAGCAAATGTGATAGAAAATATATTTTTCAACAGTCTTTAAAAAAAGAAGGAGGATCAATATTCGAAGCGTATTTTTATTTTTTGTTTGAACACGCATTACTTTTTTCAGTGTAGTCCGATTTCGATGATTCTCTTTTTATTTGATAGTGTATACTTCAAAGTTAGTCCCATACAAATATTTCACCCTTAAGGGGCTATTAAACGACTTTTACAGATTTTAAACTGACAATCACGTCAAAATGTGCAGTGTAAATGATTTGAAAAAAATATATGTTAAACTAGAACATTCTCTTAATCACTTAGTAAGTGAATATTTTTAATTATATTCATATTATATAGTTTAATTAATACGTGAAGTTGTGTCTGACGCGGACAAAGCATTGACAATCACACAAAATCTACCAGGTATAATTAAACGAAACTTACACCATCTTTCAGACAATTTTATTATCTATCTTTTAGTATACGCCTTTTTTTTAATTTTGAAAGAATATTACTTTTATTTAATTTTTTCGACTAAACTTTGAGAGTTTTGGACACAAAACTGATGCAGAACGGACGCAGTCTGCGTCCAAAACTTTCAAAATTTAGTCGAAAAAATTAAATAAAAGTAGTATTCTTTAATATTTTTTATATCAATTTATTATTTTTTTATTAATTTATTCCTTAAAAAGATAATTTCGAAGATGTTACTTATTAAATAAATTATAAAACAAAGTATGTATGTATGTACAAATAAACAGTTAAGTTAAAATCTGTTTTTAGGTCTGTATTTAAAATGTTAAATTCCATTCATTTTGTCATAATTTTATTCTTCTTTTTCTTAAATTTTATTAAATTAAATCTTTACTTTTTTATATTTTCAGAATGCATCGGGGAAAAAAAATTGTGGCATTGGTTTCTGAGAACTGTAACTTACAAGATAGACCTGACAATGTAGCTCCGAAGTCAGATTATGATCCAAATAAAGTAATACACGTTTCAGAAGATATTCAGTTACAATATTCAGAATCAAGAAAGTTTATACCAGGACATTCAGATTTAGTTGCTAACAAAACTTATTAGGAGATAAATGACGATGTCAATATAACATCGCTGACTGATCTAGATCTACCAAGTACTTTTATCACAGAAAATAAAGATCATACAACTTGTTCTGACATTACATTTCCCAATACTACATTCAGTGACGTGCCTTCAGACGATAAAATTTTTTCAACGGTTTATGATGTTTACAATACTTTCATCACAGACGAGAATTTGATTATAGTACCATCACAAATTGAATTAGAATCACAAGCAACAAATATTTTGATCTCGGATAACATAAACAGTTCCAATACGCATACCATTCAAACATTAGGTAAAATAATATCTCATGAATCAAGTACCAGTCCTATAAAAATTATACCTCATGTTGAAAACACACATCATGATGTACCTAATCCGCCGATATCGGATGATAGTGATATAGAGTAAAAGCTTGTGCCTTATTCTGATTCTGACGCAGATTCGCTTGCTAAAATTAAAAAGAGCAAGAAACGAAAGAAACGTTTTCAAGTTGATAAAAAATAATGGATTAGTGAAAAGAATAAACAAAGAAGACAAGAAGGTAAAACATATTTTGGGAGAGAGAAAAAACAAGACTGTTGGAATTATTATAAAACTAAAGAAGCACGTTCCATTAAATCAAGGTGCTCCTGTAAAATTGGGAAGTACAGTACTTTAAAATGTGAAACAGTAGATGAAGGTGTAAGAAGAAGCATTTTTAATCGATTTTGGAGTCTTACTTGGGGCGAAAAAAAGACCCTTGTTAACGAATGGGTAACAACTATTCCGATTGTCCGGCCACGAAATCGAAACACCGAAGGAACAACCAAGAGGACTAACACCTTTGTTTATCATTTAAAAGTAAATGATCAAAGTGTCAAAGTATGTCGAAAGATGTTTTTGAACACTTTGGATTTAGGAAGATGGACGGTTCAAAATTGGAAGCAGGAGTTTTCAATGCGGCCTCCTAGTACACTGAGACGTCCAACACAATTATCTGAATCTGCTTCGAAGCCGAAACAATCACTTATTCAGTTTTTGGAGTCTCTTCCCGTAATGGAATCTCATTATTGTCGAGCAACGTCACAGAAGTTATATTTATTGCCAGAATGGAATTCTAAAGAAAGCCTCTACCAATTTTACGTCAACGATTAGTGCAAAGAGCGAAATATAAAAGCTCTATCCATAAGTTTGTTTTCGAATTTATTTGAAGACAAAAATTTGGCCCTGTTTAAGCCGAAAAAAGATCAATGCGAAAAATGCGCCTGTTATAAAGTTGGAACAGTTACAGAAGAAGAATACAAAGAACATATTGAGAGAAGTAAACAAGCAAGAGAAGAAAAAGATGCGGATAAGAAGGGAGAAAATTACGTTTTCACAGTGGACTTACAGGCTGTACTAATGGTACTAATAAAACCAAAATCGAATGTTAGTACACTATACTATAAAACGAAGCTACAAGTTCACAACCTTTGCTTTTTTAATATAAAAAATAAAGATGGCTTCTGTTTTATATGGAATGAAGTAGAAGGTGGACTTAATGCTGAAGAATTTGCCTCCATAGTAATAGTAGTAGTAGTAGTAGTATGACGGGCTGGTGTCCGCAACTCCACGTCTCAGCGCGTATTTTGCGTACAGGTGGGAAGTAGATCATTCGATCCACCCGAGCTCCTCCAGGAAGGCCAGCAGCGCCTTGACGTCGCTGACGATCTCCCGCAGGTTCCCTGGCTGACCGAAGTACTTTGCCCTGTATGGAGCGACCTCAGGGCAGTTCAGAAGCACATGGGCCGCTGTCTCGTCCGCCCCCATGCAGGCTCTGCACAGAGGGCTGTCTGTTACTCCTATGACAAAAAGATGTTTATTGAAAGACCCATGGCCAGTTATGGCGGCTGTGACCACACGTAGCTGTTGTTTGGACAGTCGTAGGGCTTGCCTCGTGAAGCGGCCCTCAATAGCAGGAATTGCCTCCTTGGCCTGCCTGCACTCGCCAAGTTCGGTCCACAGTCTTTGGTGTAGATCCTTGGTACGTTTTCTTACCATGGTGCGTAGGTGACCGAAGGGGAGTGGCACTATGGGTTCCGGACCCACCGCGCTTGTACTCGACCCCCTTCTAGCAAGCTCGTCTGCAGCATCGTGACCACGCGAGCCGCTATGTCCTTTGATCCATTGAATGGTTATATCATAGAGAATACCCACCTTGTTCAGTTTTTGGTGACATTCGTATATTAGCCCGGAGTTGACCGTATAGCTGTTTAGAGCTTGTAGTACAGCCATGCTGTCCGACAGTATGCGAATTGGTTGTCCTACTACCTGCTTGTTTATTATAGCTGAGGCTGCCAGGGAGATGCCCATGCACTCGGCCTGGAACACAGTGTTGTAAGCGCCTAGTGGTGTTGCTATATGTATGTTGAGGTCTTCCGAGAAAACCCCGGCCCCTGTGCCGGTGCCTGTTTTAGAACCATCCGTGAAGATCCGCAGCTCTGTGGGTCGAAGGCCCTCACACCGCCGATCCTCATACAGTTGGATTTTGTATTTTTTATCAAAGATAAATTGTTTAGGTATCCTGTCGTTAATAGCCTTAATTATCGGAAACTCCTTACCAAGTTCCTCTAGTAACGAGGTGTGTTGAGTGCTACTCTTGCTCCAGAGATTTAGTGTTTTTAAGCGTAATGCTGCTGTTGTCGCTTCTTGTTGTATGAATAAGTGGAGCGGCGGCAGCCCTAACATGGCCTCCAGTGCTGCCGTCGGAGTGGTCCTCATGCAGCCCGTGATCGCCATGCAAGCCAGTCTTTGCATTCGCTGAAGTTTGTTGGCAGCTGTAATTCGCTTGGTCCTCGGCCACCATACCACCGACCCATAAGCAATCATGGGGCGGATAACCGCGCTATACAGCCATAGTATTATCTTAGGGGATAGGCCCCACTTCTTACCTATCATTTTTCTGCATTGCCAAAAGGTGATGCAGGCCCTGTTTATTTTGTTGTCTAGGTGGTTGCTCCAGTTTAACTTACTGTCTAAGATGACCCCGAGGTATTTTACTTCATTGGCCAGCTGGAGCTCGGTGTTGAACAGTTTAGGCAGGCGGTAGGGTCCTAGTGCACGTTTGTGGGTGAACATGACTAGTTCGGTCTTAGTGGGATTAACTGATAAATCAAATTCCCCGCACCATCGCTCCACGATGCGTAGCGCCCGCTGTGTGAGGTTGCAGATGGTCCCGGTCACCTTCCCTGACACAAGGATGGCGAGGTCGTCTGCGTAGCCTATAGTGTAGTAACGTTCGGCATTGAGGTTGTTGATTAGGGTGTTGATCACCAGGTTCCACAGGAGAGGAGATAACACCCCACCCTGGGGGCAGCCTCTGGCAATCATGGCCGCTTGCTGATCGTCTTCAAGCCGCACTACACGTTTGCTTAGCATATTGGTAATCCAGTCAATTAGTACCTGTTCTACACCATGTTTGGATAAGGCGGCGCTGATGCTGGAGAAGCTAGTTTTGTCGAAGGCCCCTTCGATGTCTATAAAGGTCCCCAGGCATGAACCTTTTTGGTGTATGTCCTCCTCAATCCTACTAACCACCATGTGGAGAGCAGATTCTGTCGACTTACCTGAGCTGTAGGCGTGTTGATTACCGTGTAGGGGTATGTTTCTTAATGGCCCATCCCTTAACTCCCTCTCGCATAGTCTTTCCAATGTCTTCAGCAAGAAGGAGGTCAGACTGATCGGTCGGTAGGATTTGGCATTTGTATAGTCACTCTTACCTGGTTTAGGGATGAATATAACCCTCACTTCCCTCCATCCTATGGGAACATATCGGAAAGCCAGACACGCTCTCATTAAAGGCAGCAATCTGTCTGTGACCGAGGCACCCCCCCACTGTAGTAAGGCGGGGAACACCCCGTCTGGGCCCGCTGCCTTGAAGGGATGGAAGGACTGAATGGCCCATTGGAGTTTTTCCAAAGTAATCATCCTGTGTGCATAGAGCCAGTCGTTGTCTGAAGGTGTATGGGTTGCATCTGTCCAGTCTACCGTCTGTGTAAAGACACATCCGGGGAAGTGGGTTTCTATCAAAACCCGCCTCGCTTTGTCTGGTGATGTTGTGAGTGTGTTGTCGGGCTTGCGGAGAGTGGCTACTTCTGGTGTGTTCTGCTGTGCCAGTATTTTCCTTACCCTGTTTGCTTGTTGACAAGATTCTATGTTGCCACAGAATTTGCGCCATCCCGTGGTTCTTCTGAATCTGATGCATTTTTTGTAGCTGGACTTGGCCGCGTGGTAGGCGTCCCAGTCATCGTCAGCACAAGTGTTCATAGCTCTGTTCAAGGCTTTCCTTACCTTGCTGCGCTTACGCTCCAGCTCGGCTCCCCACCAGGGTTGTTTCCCTGGCGTCTTGGGCGCCGTGATCAATGGGCATGCAGCTTGGTAGCATTCAATCATTGTTTCAGTAACCTGTCTTACCTGTGGTCGGAGCAGGAGGCCTCCTTAGAGACCTGCCATCCGGTGATGATTTCCGCTGCACCATCCGATGCTAATGTCAGGTCTATAATAGTGCGGCTACGTCTAGTGACAAAAGTCGGTTCAGAGCCTGTATTAAGTAGGGATAGGTTAGTCGTAAATAAGTATTCCACTAAGGCCTTACCCCTTTCGTTTGGTGAGTCCATACCCCACAGCGGGTGATGGGCGTTGGCGTTGGCCCCAATCACAATCTCCAACCCATTCCTCTCGCAGTCGTTCACGAGGCGGGTGAGGTCGTGAGGGGGCGGGTTCTCCGCCTCAGGCATATAAGCCGAGGCAAAAACCACCGCTGTATTTTCGGCGCCTTGCTGTATCAGCAGCCTTGCTGCAGAGAGGTCTCTGCAACAGAAATCGTTTAGTGGCTGTGCTTTGAGGTTACCTGTCACATAGATGCACGTTCTAGGGTGATCATGGTCTGTAGTAACTAGGAGCTTACCGCCAAGATTGGAGAGTCCTTGTATGCGGCCGGCCCTGATTCACGGCTCTTGAATCAGGGCAATGGCCGTGTCTTGAACCTCCAGCCACTTGCGCAGCTGAGCCGTCGCGGTCTGACTGTGGTGGAGGTTTGCTTGGAGGATCTTACAAGCGGACGAAAGGGACGCTATCGCTGGTCGTTCCCTCCTCGTCCCCCCCAAGCTGTAACCCGGTGAACAAATCCTCGTCGAGGCAGTCGCCCCCGACGGGGCCGCCACACTCCGGGTCCGAAGCCGAGGACAGGGAGTCGTCCGGCTCCTCACCCGATGGAGGGGCGGCGGCCACGTCGGTAGCGACAGGAGAAGCCGGTGCTGCCGAAGCAGGTTCGGCCGCGGTTGCTACCGGGTTGTGTGGTGTGGAAGAGGTCTCCCCTGCTTTCGACGGCCTCTTCAGCTCGTCGCGTATGGTCTGAGTGGTGGGGTCCCATCCCCGGGGAACTTCGGTAAACCTACCGTTCCAACCCTGAAACCTCACGTACACCGCTCCCAATCCAATTGAGAGACGGCGTCCGGCCTTCATCAGGGTCGGGATTTGGTCCTCGGGGATGCTAACCACCACGAACCAGGCCGCGGCCTGTTTGTCCGCGAAGTGTAGCACCCACTTCTTCACGTCGACCCAGGGGTTCTGGTACGCCAAGGCCCGTCCTATATTGGTCGGCTCCTCGAAGACCCCCTGCTCGTCAGGGATGACTACACCGCAGCTTGTTCTCTTCTGCAGTTCCGACTGGCTCTTGACGACTAGCGTTGTCGCGAGTGCCAGGCCGGAAACTGTGTGTTTCAACCATTCCAGTGTGTGCTCATTGCCACACCAGAGTTTCAGTGCGCCTTCGGCAAACAGCGTTGAACGTCGGCCCAGGTGAAAGCTGTGCAGGGGAGCAGGCCTCGCTGATGATCTGCCTCTGGATGGCAGCAAGCACCTGGTGCGACGTTCCCTTGCTAATGATCCCCGTGCGGTCGCACGTAATCGCGACGTTCAGGGGAGCGCTGGCGGCTTCGGCGTAGCTTTTGTTGGCGGCCCGCTTGGATTGATCAAGTCGCGGCCGCTTATGCTCCCCACGAGGTGAAATAGTCTCGTTGAGAGCTCGCTTGGCCGCGGCCTGATCCTTCCAGGCGGGTCGCTGTGTATCTTCCTTTCTCGGAGTTGAAATGGCTTCACCGGTTGGTGGTTGGCTGGAGCTTGGTTGGCTAGTGCCCGACGCCCGAGCCTGTTCGCCAGCAGTGAAGCCAACTTGTTTTGTGGAAGGGTTCTTGCCTGCTTTCATCGCTAAGAGTCGTGCTCGGCGCTTCTCCTTCTTCGTTTGTTGCCCACCCCTCTTATCCTGCTCAGAAGGAGCTGATTGACCTGAAGGGTCTGTGCAAGGGCATCGGGTTTGTTTTGTGATTTTGCCCTTGCCCTTGCGTTTTTGCATCTGCCAAGCGCTTGCAAAGGCGTCGGCGGTGCTATTCATCCCCGATTGATCGGGGACGACGATTGGAGCTTGAAAAGCCCCAGTGGGAGGGGGGTGTGTAGGTGTGACCTCTTTGCCGGGTTTCCCCGGTGCCGAGGCTTGTTTGTCGTGGCTAGGGCTAGCACCGGTTTTACCCAGCGACAGAGCCTTCGCCTGTTTAGAAAGGCCGGTACTGGTCCCAATCAGCGCCGTTGCCCTTTGTTTTTTGTGGGACTTAGTTTTGGTCTTGGCCGCGGTTTTCACCACGGCCGGACCAACACCCGCGCTAGCGCCAGTAGCTTTCGCTACCAGAACACCAGGGGCGACAGGGCTGCTAGAAGCACCCTGTTGAGGAGTTTTGTCGGCTTTCACCGACTCCACTCCTGAAGGTGGTTTAATACATGGCCGGAAGTTGTCCATAGTATGTTAGAAGAAGATTCATCTCTCTGGCTCCCACCCTCCATGGAGCCCGCAACTGGGAACGTCGCACTTAAAAGAAGTTTGACGTTAGGATTACCAGAGAGATATAGGGGCGCAAGGCTGGCTTACAGTGCGACATCGGGTGCTTGATCGGGTTGGCGTCATAGGGCGAATTGGCCAACCCCAGACGAACTGATCAACCCTCACTTACACCGTCAGCATGACCTTAACCCACCGCTGCAGCCGTCCGAGGACGACCGCAGCGGACCTCACGCACCTCGCCTGTGGCCCTCTGACGGGACACAATGGCCATTTCCCTACCCCTGGCTAGAGGGTAAGGCCACCGTTTTGCCTGAAATCCAGACCAAAGGGGGCGTGTTGCCTCACGGACACATAACCACCAGCGCCGATCGGCTCAACCCCCCAGGACTCCTTCATCCCTGCACACGGCGCTCAACTGCGCAGGTCCTAGCGCAGGTGACTAATTGCCCCTACTCGCCAACACTCTTGGGGCAAGCTCGCGGCCACCCAGTCACAGGGGGCCGCGATTATTGGGCTATATATAAAATTATACTATAAAATAAACCTTACACAAATATATACTATATATAATTTATACGAAAGCGCTCGGTGTTTTTTGTTTGAGCCTATTTTCCTAATGAACTAGACCCAGTAACAGAGCTGGCAACCTCGAGAAGGCTAGTCCGCCGAACTTGCCTTGGGGATCTTTGCGACCAACTTGGCACTCTCCCCCAAGACCAACGCCCCCCTATCCCCTCTGAAGGAGGTGATAGAGTAGGCCTGCATCTATGCTAACATGTTAAGCATGCCGTACGGGAACCGCTAAAGCATAGACCCAGACCCGCCCCTATTTGTCTTTAATTTGCCTCCATTTGGGTTGACTTTTTAGAAAACAAAATAATACGTCCAGAAGTTAATACTGAAGAGGGGAAAAAAACGATTATAATTTACAGTGACGGTTGCACTTACCAGAATAGAAATTATATTTTATCTAACGCTCTTTTGAATATTGTCATGAGGCACAAGAATATAGCTATCGAACAAAAATTTTTAGAGGTCGGTCACACCCAAATGGAGGCCGATTCAATGCATTCCACTATAGAACGTCACCTAAAGAACAAAGTCATAAATGTGCCCGCTGAATACATATCTATTGCTAAGCATGCTCGTAAATGCCCAGTACCCTACTCTGTAACATATTTGGACCACACTTACTTCAAAAAATTCGACAAAATTCAGTTTTATAAAAGTATTCGTCCAGGAAGATCCAAAGGGGATCTTAAGGTGACTGACATCCGTGCACTACGTTACGAAAGCAATGGATCAATTATTTATAAAACTTGCCATAAGGATGAATGGCGAAGTTTACCACAAAGGCGATCTCTGCAATGTAATCCTTGCGAGATTAGTGAACTATCCCAATTGCACCAGAACCGACGTAAAATTACTGCACGAAAATTTGAAGATTTGCAGCAAATATAAAAGACCCTTCCTTCTGATTATCATAAATATTATGACGACTTGCCTCATGAGTAGAATAAGAAGAGCCAATAAGTAGTATTTAAGTCTAATTACAACTTTACATTTTACCAAAGTTTCAGATTGATTTCTAAATATTGTTAAGATTTTTTGAATATTGTTTCTGTTTTATTGTATTGTTAATATTAATTGATTGTGATACCTATAGTAGTAAAACAATATTAAATGGCTGTCATTAGTTATCATATAATACTTAAGAGTACAACATGTAATAATTATCACAAAACAGACTGATTACGAAAAAAGTCTATCTTAGATATTAAAATATCTAAGATAGACTTTTTTTGTATTAATAGTAGGATTGTTTAATTTTTAATAATAAATATTTTGATTACCGATTCAATTCGTTTCACTTCACAATTAATTAATCTATACACCATACTAAATTTAAGTCAAAAACTGCTATGTCCTCAAGCAAATTGAATCTTCACCTTGAAAAACTGCTAAATGATTGTTTTATCGAATTCTATAAAATGTGTATAAGATATGCTACTAATTATATTGTTAAAATATCAAGAAAAATTATAGAAACCAACGGGATTTTCAGAATTTTGATTGCTAAATTAATATAGATATTATTCAGTTTTTTCTTCGTCCTGTAAACTATGAAAAAATGGACTTAGGAGGTTAACGAATTAGGCCGACGCAATGTTTTAATTGTTTTATTTTTCTAAACTTACCAGTAGTTTCTTTAATTGCAATAATCTCATGGTCTGCGATTTGTTGGTTCATCGCAACCACACTTTCGTGTGTAAGCACCACACCTTTTGGGAAGCCAATAGTTCCACTCGAAAATGGCAATATCGCCAGATCCTTAGGGCCTCTATGTACTGACTTCAAACAATTAGTATCAAGACCGAAATCTTGAACGAACTCCGCGAATTTGATAGTACCTTCAGGTAGACCATCATGGTCTGTTAAAATGATTGGTATGTCTAATTTCAAGTCAGTTAAGGCTTTTTTTACATTGGTGTAAGAAACTGCTGATGTAACTACAGCTTTACATCTGACCATTTGTATTTGGCGTTTCAGTTCATCTGAAAAGGAAAAAGATTACTTATGGTGAAAAAAGTTAATAAGAACAGTGCCCAGAAAAAATTTGAGCATGCGTAAAACGCACACAGTGCCTTTTGAGGAACGTATGGGGCGCGGAGGTGTGTTTTTTATGATAATCGATCAGACGGTCAGATCCGAATTAATGAATTCATTTCATATTTAATTTAATTTTTGTACAGAGACCAGTACATCAAGCTACCACAATCTGTCAAATTTCTTTTGTAGATTTTCAAATTTATTACAAAAGAATAAAGTTCATAATCAATTATAAAAATTTGACGGTTTGGTATGGCTTGGTGCTGGCCTCTGTGCCTACCGTAAATAACGAAACATGGAATAACGTTGTTCGGGTCAATCACCGAACAATTATAAACTTGTCAGCGTAATTGCGACACCGCGCTCTATGCACTGTATATTTTATAATTACCTAAGTAAAATAGTCAGTGCGCGATCGGATAGCATATCGGGCGCGACTCAATCTCATCTTATTCACCTCATTAGTTTTAATCGTTTTTCCCATTTGTCACTGAAATATAGTTATCTTTATAATCTTCAACCCTAGTTTATCTTTAACTCACCTCAACCCCGAACATTGGTCCTTCGAGCCGGTCCGAGCTGCAGTGAAGAGCCTAAAACATCATCTCAAGCGTGTCGTGGGAGAGCAAAAATTAACCTACGAGGAATATAAAACCCTACTATCCCAACTCGAGGCTTGTTTGAACTCCAGACCACTGTGCCCTCTGACAGAAGATCCGGAAGATTTGGACTTTTTGACCCCGGCCCACTTTTTAGCCAGTGGCTCTAACTTAACGATTTTCGAAACAGAGCGTGATCTCAGAACACGGTGGCTTTGGGTCAAGTCCCAAAAAATCTATCAAGACATATGGGATAAGTGGAAGACTGACTACCTTTCGCAGCTTTCCACGAGGTCCAAATGGCGACAGCATCAAATAGATCTCAATCTCAACGATATCGTTATCATTAAGGACGACAACCTTCCCCCAGGAAAATGGTCACTAGGTCGCGTGGTAGCCCTGCATCCTGGAAGTGACGAACATGTAAGGGTCGTCACACTTAAAACTAAAAACGGGCTCTTAAAACGCCCAGTTGTTAAACTGTCCTTACTGCCAACAAATAAAAACAACCAAAATCCAAGTGCGCCAAAAGTTGATAACATATTGCCAGCGGCAAAGAAAAAACGTATCTCATTCTCAGCTATGGCTTTATCTTTGACATTATTTTTGCTGTCACTAATAAACACCGCTCAAGCATCTTACAACTTCACCCTGCTGACAAACAATAGTGTTTATTTTGACAAAATATCTAATATGCATCTAATTAGAGATATTGGCATTTAAGGCGACGATATACGACTTTTACAGATTTTAAACTGACAATCACGTCAAAATGTGCAGTGTCAATGATTTGAAAAAAATATATGTTAAACTAGAACATTCTCTTAATCACTTAGTAAGTGAATATTTTTAATTATATTCATATTATATAGTTTAATTAATACGTGAAGTTGTGTCTGACGCGGACAAAACATTGACAATCACACAAAATCTACCAGGTATAATTAAACGAAACTTACACCATCTTACAGACAATTTTATTATCTATCTTTTAGTATACGCCTTTTTTTAATTTTGAAAGAATACTACTTTTATTTAATTTTTTCGACTAAACTTTGAGAGTTTTGGACGCAAAACTGATGCAGAACGGACGCAGTCTGCATCCAAAACTTTCAAAATTTATTCGAAAAAATTAAATAAAAGTAGTATTCTAGTCTAGTGATTGAAAGGGATCTTTACGAGGTATTCAATCTTATCCCGATTCCACGCATTGTGAAAGACAACATGATGATGAAGGTCGAAACTATCTCTGAATTAGCAGCCATCAACATGAGAAAAGATTCGTACTTAACTATCACAGACACGGATCTGCAGTCATGCGTATTACAAAACCCTGTGACTATTCTGTGTCATATCAGAAGACCTATTCACCACATGAAAGATGATCATAGTCTTTGTGAGACGATTCCAGGTACAAGAACTTGTAAAACTAAAAGTACCTCGTGCAAGAATGACTGGAGAGAGTTAACATCAGAAAACAAATATTATTATTTATGCTGCAATGAATGCAACGTCAAACTACTGTGTGAAAATCAAGTTAATTCAGTTAGGTTATCAGAGGCCGGTCTGTTGCGTGTTGGGGAAGGCTGTTTAGTAAAAACAGAAGATTTTATGGTGTATTCAAACAAAAGATTGACTAGTAAAGTGAGCACGACGACAAAGATTATCTCGCCAGAAATGTCACCAATTAATCACATAATTAATATCACTATGCCAGAAATCTCATATGATCTTAATCCCAATAACTCAGACAACCTTAGGCAATTTGAAGCTATTAAGAGAAGTCTTGAGATCATGAAGCAGAGTGAACCGTTGAGCACCAATATCTCCTACCACGATGTCCATCAGTATGTTGCTATATATCTTACCCTATCGGGAATCTTGTTCTTGGGGGCAGCTTACTGTTTTAAATGTTGGCGACGAAGACAACGTAAAGGAAACCGTTCAACTCCTACAGCACAGCGGACGACAGCCTCTGCGGCGACTGCGACTGCGTTGCCATCTACACACGACGTTCCAGAAAGTGTTGTGATTGAGTGTAGTGAAGTTAGGGAAAATGGGCAATCTAGTAGTAAATCAGTGAAAAGTGATCCTAAGCGACTAGCGCTATCTTGTGAGTGTTTACAAACAAAGGAAGATAGAGGTTCTTCACCGATCTTTCGCGTGTTTTGTCTTCCTGATTTACACTGTTAATCCAATTTGTAATATTACTTTCATCTCATCTTTAACATAACTAACCCTACATTACTATTTTAGTATTACTTGAACATTGTTTTCACCTTGTTAATATTAATTTCATTACCCATCTAACTATACCTACTTACTAACCTCATCTTTTTCTCCCTCGGGGGGGGTCAATCACCGAACAATTATAAACTTGTCAGCGTAATTGCGACACCGCGCTCTATGCACTGTATATTTTATAATTACCTAATGTCGCAGTAAGATAGATAAAGCCGTTATATAGTTATATCCCTAGGGATATAATTATATCCCGTAACATAGTTATACGAAAGCGATTCTTTACTATCTCACTAGGAATATAGTTATAAAACCGTCGAAGTTTAGTGATATACTTATATTACTAGATTAAGTTCAGTGTTATAAATATATTAGGGTTTGTCTCAAAAAAGTCATATTGTATCATATTGTCATCATATTGTAGTATATTAAAGCTTATTTATTTACAAACATTTTTGAAAAATTTAAAAAATTTCAAAAGTGTGCCACTTTTTTGAGACAGACCCATTACTTGATTAAGCTTAGTGAAATAGATACATCCGTGTATAATTAAATAAAACAAAATTTTATTGGTTTTATCTTTATTAATAAATCAACTTTATGTATCCTGCAGTTAGTTACAATACTTTGTGACATTAACACGTATTAAAGTAATTATAATTAAATAATATTAACAATACAATTAAAACTAATCAAACATTAAAAATCTTTTAAAGCCAAACAGTTTTGAGATAGGTATCTTTATTTCTTATCAACAAGTTGAGATCTTGATTTCTTTAAAAGTATTTTTAAATTTTTGTTCAGACAAGAAGAGGAATCATGACATCTAGAATTACATAGCACTGAATGCTTCTTACAGGCACATCTTTTAGTGGAACACTGTATATTCGATTTTTTACAGGAACATTTTAAATAACCTTGGCCACCAAAGCGCGACAATTTTTGCCATATTTCTCTCAGCGCCGCCTGCGCCGCACACTCCGAAAGCTATTTCACTTAACTTAATCTAGTAATATAAGTATATCACTAAACTTAATCTAGTAATATAAGTATATCACTAAACTTGGACCGTTTTATAACTATATTCCTAGTGAGATAGTAAAGAATCGCTTTCGTATAACTATGTTACGGTATATAATTATATCCCCAGGGATATAACTATATTACGGCTTTATCTATCTTACTGCGACACCTAAGTAAAATAGTCAGTGCGCGATCGGATAGCATATCAGGCGCGACTCAATCTCATCTTATTCACCTCATTAGTTTTAATAGTTTTTCCCATTTGTCACTGAAATATAGTTATCTTTATAATCTTCAACCCTAGTTTATCTATAACTCACCTCAACCCCGAACAAACGTTTCTTTTGTATTTGGAATATCATTAGACTTTGTACCTACGCAGTTTATTTCATTGCATGCTTATAAGCACAAACCTCTTATGGGATTCGAAAATGGTATCGATCCAATCAAGTTTCAATCTTTCAACCGAATTAAAAAAAGAGGAGGTTCTTAATTCGAGTATGTTTTTTTTATATGTTTGTTACGCGATTTCGCCGGCAATTGTAGGTACTTCAAACTTCAAATAAAAATCTACTAAATCTTGCAGAAAAAAGTTAACAAATATTGCTGCCCCCATCCTCCATGCCATCAAAAATCAGCTTAGCAAAGACCTTAGAACACCCCTCTGGCGCGTAGGTACGTAATACTTGAATGGCCCCTATATGACCAGCTAATGATACCTATATTTAAAATAACACAAAACTTACACTACAACTAACCTGCAGTGTAAACAGGATTCATCATACTAGCAATGCATCCAGCCTGTAGTATGCCCAAAATCGTAATAGGATATTACGAGTACGGTACGGTATTACGGGTTGTGTTATTTTTCTTTCTTTCTTTCTTTCTTTCTTTATTCTGGTAAATTTGGCAGGATTATGGCAACTTTGTCGTCGTTCTGTAACTTGAGTTTCGTCCGCAAAGAGGCAGCGAACGCTACGGACATCTTATGCGTTTGTGCATATGTGTACCCGCGGCCTGTTACTGCGCATACCTGAAACAAATGAGAGTCACTGAATAATGAAAGCAACTGGTGAAAATGCAATACTGCAATACTGTAATACTGCAATATATCTAAAAATAATGATTGGTATTTAAATTGTGGGCTTCACTTCAAATACTAAATAGATAATGTTTGTATGTTTGTCCTTAATGCATTCCTTTAGCGTCCACTCTCGTATCCCTGACACAACCAGTCAGCCCTTATATTGAGCACATTCTCATACAATTACCAGGGAATAAAACTGATGGAAACTACCTTATTAGCGGAGTCTATATTCCGCCTAAATCTTCTGAGGACATTTACCAAGACCACTTTAATCTTCTACAGAGAACTCTTTACAACCTCAACACTCAAATATTTTATCTATTTGGAGACTATAACTTACCAGATATTAGTTGGTTACCTAATAGACACGGTAGTGTATCGGCTCTGCAATGTGTTTACAGTAATTCTTCAACATCTAACGAACATATGAGCAACTTTATTTCTTTACTCAATGCGTCACAATTCAATAACACGAAGAACAACAATGGTCGTATTCTAGATTTATTAATCAGTAATACTGATTGTACTGTATACTCCCCATCCTGTACATTGCTGCCGATTGATGGCCATCACCCTCCTTTTTGTGCTACTATTACATATAAATCTACATTTAAAACCCTCGCGCAAGCTAAATCATACAAATATAATTATTTCAAAGCAAATTATGAACTAATTAATCTCGATCTATCTGAAATTGATTGGATGGCTAGTTTTGGTAGTTTGTCTGTAAATGAATGTGTCAGTACCTTTTATAATATTTTATATGACTCTGTTAAAAAGCACACTCCCAAGACTCGTACCAAATCGACGAAATTCCCAGTTTGGTTTTCTAAGTCGCTGATTCGCATTTTTAAATCAAAAAATAAAGCCTGGATTAAATGGAAGACGTATAAGAACTTATCAGATTACGAACAATTCTCCTTTTTAAGGCGTAGATTTCAATCTGAATGTTACAATAATTACTGTAAGTATATGTATAGTGTTGAGCATAACATAAAGAAAAATGTTAAGAATTTGTGGAGCTATGTTTCTAACCGTCAATCAAATAATGGTGTACCTGTTTCCGTGTTCTATAAAAGTCAAATTTCAACTGACCCAACCGTAACTTGTGACTTATTCTCAGATTATTTTCAATCAGTCTATGAGACATCAACATTAAACGACAGCCAATGGATGCCTCCTGAAAGTTGCACAGATAATTGTGTTGTTATTGATCGCATTTCGTTTAGTCATGAACAAGTTTTAAAAGAGCTTAACTCATTAGACACAACAAAAGGACCCGGTCCTGATGGGTTACCGCCTTACTTTCTCAAGAAAGTCGCCGTCAATATTTCCACACCGTTACATTTCATATACAATAATTGTATTATTGATGGAACATTCCCAGAAATTTGGAAAATGGCTAATATAACACCAGTACATAAAACCGGCTCTAAACAGGATGTAGAAAATTATCGACCTATCTCCATCTTGTCTGCCTTATCGAAGATTTTTGAGAGACTTGTACATGGCGCAATTTACCCCACACTACACAACATTATCATAACTCAACAACACGGATTTGTTCAAAGACGATCTACTGTTACAAATCTATTAACTTTCACAAATTATTTATTTAATAATATGGATCAACAGATACAAATTGACGCCGTATACACAGACTACCGGAAAGCCTTTGATAAGGTGGACCATGAGTTACTTCTTAAAAAACTCGCATATAACGGAATTCGCGGAGATTTACTTCGCTGGTTTATGTCGTACGTAACGAACAGAACTCAACGAGTCGTGATTAGGGGATATCAATCCAAATCAGTCACCGTGACCTCTGGCGTACCCCAGGGCTCAATTTTAGGCCCTCTACTTTTTATAATATTTATTAATGACGTCTGGAATTGTTTTCTGCATTCAAAATTCTTACTTTACGCAGACGATCTCAAAATATACAGAACAATACGCACACTTACAGATTGTGATTTACTTCAAGACGACTTGAATAGATTTTCTGCGTACTGTATTATGAACAAAATTCAATTAAGCACTTCTAAATGTGTATCAATCACATTCACAAAAAACAAAAATATAATAAAACGTACTTATATTCTCAGCAATGCTCCTTTGAGCGAAGTTACGTCGGTGAAAGATCTGGGGGTAATATTGGATAGTAGGCTCCATCTTGATCAACATATTAATAAAATTATTAACAACTCATACCGCATGTATGGTTTTGTGATGAGAACCACCTCAGACTTTAAGCGTCCTGATACCTACATGCATCTTTATAAGTCACTTATTAGGTCACAACTTGAATACGCCGTATTGATATGGAATCCTTTATATAAAAGATACGTAGACAGCATAGAAAATGTACAGCGCAAATTTCTCAAAGCAGTGCGTTACCGTTGCCGACATGGTTTGAGCCCTAATGGCTCCTGTAAAGATGTTACGTTGATGGACTTGAAGTCTAGACGCCTTTTCCTAGAGATGATGTTTCTGTATGATATATGTGGTGGCAGATATGACTGCTCTGATTTGGTAAATAAATTAAGTTATGTTGTACCTAGAACTGTTAAGAGACGCGAGGTGCGTGCACGACCACTATTCGCCATTTCATCTTGCCGCACCAATGCTGGAGTCCGCGCACCTCTACGTCGTATAGCAAATAATTATAACACACATTTTTCGGACATAGATCTATTTACACTATCATCAAACAAATTTCGAAATACTGTAATTCAAAAATTAATAAACTAAATTTTTTTGTAACTGTAGCCGAAGCTATGTAATGTAATGGAGATTCACTCGCATGCTTAGTTAGTTCTCATATAAAATTTTGAATAGGTAACATGTGGATAACGTTGTGAGTTACACATACACTATTAACTTTATATACTAAGAATTGTTATTTAAGAGACTTTTGTGTAACTGTTTGTTTTCCCAAAGATATAAATAAATAAATAAACCATTGATCCGATTGTGGTAAAACTATGGTGGGTTGCCAAAGCATACCTAGCTCAGAACAAAACACCAGGAACGAAGTCACGGACAGCAGTTAGCTAGCTTATAATAATTATTGTTTTAAAACTAAACAGGTTATATGAACGTTATGTTTCCGAAACAATTAGGTACATTGTACACGATGTCGTAAGGTAATAATGGGTACTTATGTCTTAAGATAGCGTGTAGGTACTTTGTTTAAACATGGGTTGTAGATTTAAAAATATGTAGTTTTGATATAATTAATGGGCCAAACGTGGCTCTTTCCGAAAGTGTTCATGTCTAGCAACGATTTATTTAAACTTCAAGCACAAAGGTAAAAAGGCGATCACTTAGAAATAGGATTTTTCATAAGGTGAAAGCGCTTGGGTGACCTGCGAAATCAAATATTTTTACGTTTTTTGCAATTTTCAGCTGAGTATCTGGTTGTATGGAAATATCTAAGACGCAAAACAGTAACGAATATAATATATTACATCTCTCCAAGTTTGAGTAATCCGTAAATGAGCAGTAAGTATTTAATAAAAATATTTACGGAATATTCTGACTGCCCATAACCACTGTAAAAGATTTACGAATGGCAACCGGGACTATGGGCTAATTAACGTAACTAAAGAAGTGGGGAGAGAAGCTAGGGTATGTTTGGTGGGAATTGCTGTTGGTGAGAGCAGCATTACCTATAAAATGCCAAAAATACTTTCTGCTGTACTCGTGGCGGAGTACCGTATAAAGCAGAACCCTAGCCAGTCCGAGTCATCCACGTCCCCGTCGTTCTCCCTGGGACCTGCTGCAACCGCGCCGCCGGGCGCCCGCCACCTCGAGTTGCAGCTGAGCTAACGAATGCAGGGCGAAGGGCGAATATTTTGCGCCTTAAAACAAAATCGCCTCACTAGGGAGGATACCCGAAACAAAACCGAGCACATCCGAAGGCTCTAAAGCGGCAGCCCCGCTATCGGATTAAGGTACAGTGGGCTAATCACCTGCTTGCCCGACAATAATTGATTCCTGAAACTGAAACAGATAGAAACCGGACTGATCTTTTACCGACGACTTTTAGCATGAAAAAACGGACACGAATTGCTTATTGGAACGTACGCACGCTTAGCGACGACAGCCGACTAGCCCAAGCAGAAGCAGTAATGCTTAGTTACAACCTGCAGATACTCGGTCTAAGCGAAGTGAGGAGGAACGGTTTTGGAGAGCTGAGAACGTCCGGGGGCTTGACATTGTTATATAATAATAATAATATAATAATAATAAAAAGTTTATTGTTCAAAAAAGAGAGTAACATCCATCATTTGTGTGACACTGAGCCCCACACTAGGATACCCTGTGTCGTGGGGATCAGTCTCTTTCGTCTAATGTGAGGCAGATACAGTTGCAATAGGTGTTACACTTTATGAGGTACAAACTAACAAAAAAAAAAAAAAAAAATATAAAGAATGGAAAAACATTTTGTTAGCGTTTTGAGTGATTATGGGTTGTTCGGAATATTGTGTCGTGTTGTAAGGCTTAATGTAAGTGTGAGTGAGGTAAGGGGAATGTCAGTATGTATAACGATATAGGTGAAAGGGTGTGGGTGAAGATTCTACTGAGAAACTAGGTTGAGAATGTGTGTTGTGTGTGTGTGTATGTGTGTGTGTCTGTGTGTGGGTGTGTGTGTCTGTGTGTGTGTGTGTGTTTGTCTGTGTGTGTGTGTGTTATGAGAGTATGTGTTTGTGAATAAGTGCATCGGGATAACTAACAAATTGCTATTATATGTTCAGTTTCATTATAGTTAAGACCTTGAAGCCATTCCGTAACATGCTTCTTGCACTTATACCTGGTCATGGAGATTAAGTTCAGGTGTTTGTTTGCTTTACTATATAAGTGAGGCCCCATATAGGAGTACGCTTTGTTTCCAAACACTCGATGGCAGACCCTTCTATCCCATATGGGCAGCCTGCGCGAACGTTTATCGTGTTTCATGGTGAAGGATGCTGTTGTGTGAAACCTCATGATTACCACCTTAATATACAGTTGGCGAACCGTCAGCATTCCAGTATCTCGGTACAGCAAGTCCGTGGGGTAACGGAACTTCTGGTTGTAGGCTACTTTTAGAATGGCTCTTTGCGCTCGTTCAGCGGTGATAAGAAAACATTTCGCAGCTGAGCCCCAAGCTATTATGCAGTACCCCAGGATCGTCTGACACAGCGCGTAGTAAGTTATTTTCAGAGTGTGTTGGTCTGCTATCGATCTTAATTTCCTGAATATGTAAAGCAGTTTTCTTACTCGAGCGTTCAGACATTCAATGTGTTTGCTCCAAGTCAGATGTTTGTCTATGTTAATGCCAAGATACTTAATACAGTCAATCTGTTCAAATGTAGGACAGCTACATGTACATCCTAAGTAGTAATCACAGACATGAAATTTAAGTGAGAGTTGAGTGGAAGCCGATGTTTTTCTGTTTATCGAGAAGTTTACTATTTTGGTTTTTGCTACATTTAAGGTCAGTAAGTTGTGCTGTAACCAGTTAGAAACGGTTGACATTCCACATTCTGCGACTCTGTAAACTTCCTCCCAAGACTTACCGTGAAAGATAATAGCAGTGTCATCGGCATACGCGAAGATTTGTGCATTATTCAGGCTCAGTGAACAGAGACCATTGACATACAGGAGAAATAGAGTAGGGCCAAGGACACTGCCCTGAGGCACCCCGTATCCTACAGTAGCGAAAGAACTCTGGAAGTCTCCTAAGCAGATCCTTTGCCTGCGGTCACTCAGATACGATATGAACCATTCCAGTGCAGTGCCCCTGATGCCAATGCGTTCCATTTTCTGGATTAGGATCGGTTTTGACACAGTATCAAAGGCTTTGGCAAGGTCCAGGAAGACGCCGCCACATCGTTGCCCATTATCAAGTTTATCAACGACATAATCTACTAAATTAGTGACTGCGTCCTCCGTAGACCTGCCATTACGAAAGCCGTACTGGTTTTCAGACAGCAAGTTCATTTTTTCTAGGTATGTCAACAGCCTCCTATTCACCAATTTCTCCAGTATCTTCGATAACGACGTAAGTAGGGATATAGGTCTGTAGTTAGACACTATGGTCGCATCCCCTCCTTTATGAATTGGGCACACATTTGCAACTGTCATTTGGGCTGGGACTATACCGTTGAACATGCTTAAATTGCAAATGTGTGAAATGGGAGCCGCGAGACAGTGTTGGGTAAGTTTAAGAACACGATTTGATATGCCATCCCATCCTGGAGCTGAGTCATTTTTAAGGCTAGACAGAACTGCTTTAACTTCAATTTCATCGGTAGGATTCATAAAGAAAGATTCAATTGGAGGAGCTCCGGTTTTCTCAATTGTCTTGACCAAGTTAGCTAGGTCGGACTCTGATTTGTCCAGTCGTGATAAGGTGTTTTCAGCTAGTTGTTCTCCTATATTAGCAAAAAACTGATTAGCTATGTCCAACGCGATCACTGGGTCAGAATTTGCATTTAATAGGGCCGTATTAGTAGATGTGTTATTCTTTAGGTTACAAATAGATTTTACTGCAGCCCAAGTATTTTTGCTGTTGCCTTTAGCACTGTTCAGAAGTTCTTTTTCATGAGCATTTTTAAGGTTCTGTATAGTATTATTACAGTAATTTCTATATGATTTGTACTGCTGTTGTAAGGTGTAGTTATCTTTATTTGCTTTTTTTCTTGTTTCACTGTGTAGTGCATCTCTTTTTCTTACACATTTCATTAAATTTTCGGTCATCCATGGCCTTCTGATCGACTTAGAGTTCCGTACTATTTCTTTATTAGTATGTCGTTGTATGATTTCGCGTAATTTAGTTGTAAGTTCATTCGTTGCTTCATTTACATCATGAAGACATAGTATTGGACTCCAGTCAGCATCCTCAACGTCCGTTATTAAGCTGGGATAGTTGATCTTAATTTTATATTTAGCTTTGTCTGAAGGAGCTGACAGATTTACTCTATCCATGGAAATACCAACTAATACTGTGTCGTGGTCTGTCAGGCCAGTTTCGCATATTATGGTTTTAGTGCTTTTGTTTGTTCTAAACATTGCGTGATCTAGGCAATTACGTTCGCGAGTAGAATACTGGTGTCCTGGATAGAAGCCATGATGACTTGTGACATCAAGGTATTCACCTGCGCGTTTGTCGTCAGTACCAACTTTAATGTCAACATTAATGTCTCCAAGTATCGCAACCGAAGATGAGGTGCAAGTATGTAGCAGTGTCCAATGAGTCACAGAAATTGCGGATGTTATAAATCGAAGGTGACCGGTATATTGCACAAATAGTAATATCTGTGCCTACACGGATCACGAGGCAATTTGCATCTTTAAACGGTGGCTCAGTAATTGAGACATTTAGGTCATTTTTGTAAAGGATTGCTAGACCATCATTTTGATTTTGGTAGTTTTGAGAATAATGACATACATAGCCATGTAGGTGTACCTTAGGAGTTTTATCATTAAGTCTGCATTCTGAGAGTATTACAATATCAGGCATGAAACTCAGTCTAGTTAAGAATAATGTAAAGTTGTCAAAATTTTTGTTAATGCTTCGAATGTTTTGGTGTACAATGGTGAGTTGATTTTTAACGATACCGAGGTCTTTCACGCATTGTTCTGGATGGTTGTGCTTAGTGCTGAAGTATATTTCAGTTCTATCAATTTCATCGATAAGATCAATCTGACTAGCCATTTTTAGTGTCAAATAGATATAGGGTACTGTTAACAATATGCGTTTTAATGAAAATAATATTAGAATGTAAAATTATCGGAAAGAGTAATGGTGAATCTGTTGAACATATAATATTTTTTAACTTGTTTTGTTTTGTGTGAATATGAGTTATGTATTTGTGTGAGTAAGTGTGTATTGTGTCAAGAATTATTGAGAGCGGAGTATAAGTGTGTACTTGAATTATAACATTTGTTACAGATAATAACGATTTAGAATACTTAAAATAAGATACAAAAAGCCAATTATTTCCCGCGCAGTTGCAAAAGGGTATTCTCATTTTTGACGAGGGTGTATTTAGCTCCTTCTTCTTTACGGAGAAAAATCCTGCCATTTGTAATCCAGCAAAAACGATATTTTTCAGAGGCAGCAAAGTCCCGAGCAAGAAAATGAAGTCTTTTTGCTTTGTATGTCAGATAATCAGAGAAGTAGAGAGGAGTAGTGCCTTCTAGACCCATATGTGAGGAATTAAGCGACGATGGTTTGTGTTCCGTATTGTACTGTTTGGTACCCTTTAAAAATTTGTCCTTTATGAACGTACTGGAAAACTCGACGACTACTGTCGATGTTGAGGCGCTTTCTTTTGAGGGGAGACGGTATACATCCCTTACGTCGGACGAGGATAAGTCAAGACTGATGGCTTTCATAAGGTTAGTGGCTGAGTTCAGGATAGTAACCTTGTTTTCTTTCCTTACTTTTGGTACCCCTCTAATTTCAACGGAGGTTTTTCTCAGAATTCGCTCGAAGTTTTCCGACTTATCGTCCAGTTCCGCCAGTAAAATGTTAGTGGTTCTGTGTTCCTTCTCTAGAACTATGATTTTTCGTTCAAACTCAGAGATTTGATTTTTTATATAATCAGTAGACTTCTCAATTTCAATATTTGATGACTTTATGTCAGAATTTTGCAAGACGATGTCGGATAAGGTTTTTTCCACACCTTGTAGTCTCATACACAGAGGAGAGATCATAGTAGTGAGCATTTCCATAACCTCAGCCTTAAATTGTTCAAATTTGTCAGGTTCGACGTCATCTTCCAGGCGCACCCTTTTGCTACTTCTAATAGTGACATTAGGGAGCAGTGGTTCTTCATCTGATCTGTTGATGTTGGGGTCCGAAACAGATAGGGACTTAGGCGGCGGCGTGCGCTCCATTTCTTGTTACAAACAGTGTTAAAGAAATAAATTAACTCACAGTGCCGTAACGGTAACCCGTTTTGTACTTGAACGCTGAGTCGTGTAGCGGTGGCGAGTGAGGCGACCGACGACAGCACGGTGCGGCGACGGCGGCGTAGGAGCAGGACGGCAATTATGTCGGCTGTTTCTTTTCCTCGCGGGGCGCGGGCGCACGGGCGCACCTCCGATACACAGGCGGACAGCTGTTGTTGTTTGTGGGCGAGATTGATAATTACACAATTTGGAATATGTACTAATATGGCTTGAGGTTACTAGTTAGCGATCGAGATCAATAAGTAACACGTCTGCTTTCGGTGCCGGTTTGGACGAAAGAGCAAATAGCAAACAGCATATTCTGGTAATGAAAGTGAGGAAGATGTGCGCGAGTATGGCGCGGGGCTCCTCCTTTCTAAAGCCGCCAAGAATAGTCTCTTGGACTGGAAACCGATCTCAGACCGGATCATGTATGCCCGCTTCAATTCAAGAGCCCGGAAGATCTCCATTGTCCAGTGCTACGCCCCAACCAATGGTGCACCTGAGGATACTAAGGATGACTTCTACAATGCACTCAGCGCCACCCTTAGGAGCTTAAAAAAGCAAGACATCATCATCATCATGGGGGACCTGAATGCGAAGGTTGGGAGTGTTAACACTAACCGCGAGCGACATATGGTTACACAGGGACTTGGGATGTGCAACGAGAATGGGGAGCGATTTATTGAGTTTTGTCAGAACCACGACCTTACCATCGGAGGTACATTATTCATTCATGGTGACCATCATAAGTACACGTGGAAATCACCCGATGGGGTCACCAAGAACCAAATTGACCACTTGCCATTAGTTCCAAATGGCGTTCTTCATTGCTTGATGTTCGCAACCGTAGGGGTGCCGATATTGATAGCGACCATCGACAACGACATCTGGTGATTGCTGAAGTCCGGCTAAAAGTTGCAGTAGCCCGTGCGGCTGGAGGACCCGGCAAGATTGGAAGACGGTTCGACATTAATAAACTGCATAACCCAAACACGCGTAAAGCCTTTCAGCTCGAGTTACGCAATCGCTTTTCTGTACTCGATACTGCTTCGGACTCATTAGACGAGGAGTGGAATCGCATCAAAGTGGCCTATACAGAGACCAGCTCCGCCGTTCTAGGGCATAAATCGACTCACTCTCGGGAGGACTGGATGTCACAACGCACGTGGAACCTGATCGAAGATAGAAGAAATCTTCATCTGAGACTGATAGAAGCCCATAACGACGCCATACGGGCCGACCTTAACATCCAATACCGTCAGAAACGCAAGGAAATCTACCGCAGTACCCGCAAAGATAGGAGGCAGTGGGCTGATGGTATTGCTGTTCATGCTCAACAAGCTGCAAACACCGGCAACTTGAAGGAGCTGTACAAAGCTACCAAAATCCTGGCAGGTAACAGCAGGTAAAAGAAGAAGCCGCTGAAGTCCAAAGATGGTCAGCTCATTGTGACATCAGAAGGGCTGCTGCTACGCTGGCGTCAACACTTTGAGGAGGTCTTCCGTTTGTCGGCTACATCAGCGCCTGACGCGCTGCAAGTCAGTTCCCCACCATCCCGGCATCTTAACATCAACACGGAACCACCGACAGCCTCTGAAGTTGCGGAGGCAGTCCGTGTTTTGAAGACAGGCAAAGCACCAGGACTCGACCTGATAACGGCGGAAATGTTACAAGCCGACTTATCCTCCGCCGTCAACGCTCTGACGCCTCGTATTGAAAAGATCTGGACCGCCGAGGAGCTCCCTGACGATTGGAACAAAGGTCTTATCATAACTGTTCCTAAGAAAGGTGATCTTAGCCAGTGCGATAACTGGAGAGGTATTACACTGCTCTCTATTCCCTCTAAGGTTTTTTGCTTCTACGCAGGGAACAGGCTGGATTCCGCTCAAACCGCTCATGTACGGACCAGATCAACACCCTCCGTATCATACTGGAACAGGCATCAGAATGGCAGAGGGAGATTTATTTAACCTTTGTCGACTTCGAAAAGGCCTTTGATACGCTGAAGTGGTCTAGCATCTGGTCTCGCTTACTGGAAATTGAAGTGCCGCCGAAAATCGTCCGTTTGTTGGAGAGTATCTACAAGAGGTATTCTTGTAAGGTAACCCATGACGGCCTCATCTCGGACGACGTAGCAGTACACGCGGGTGTGCGCCAAGGCTGCCTCCTGCCGCCGCTTCTCTTCTTAGTCGTTCTTGACGGAATTATGCTTCGCATCTCTGAAAACAGGCGTCGCGGCACAGAGTGGGGGATATCCAACGTCCTGGAAGACTTGGACTACGTCGATGACCTATGCCTGCTGAGTCACACCCACGCCGATATGCAAGCAAAATTGAGCGACCTACGACAGGAGGCGGCAGAAACCGGGCTTAAAATAAACATCAGGAAGACCCAGGAGATGAGAACTGGTGTGAAGAATCACTCACCGTTGCTGATTGGCGCAGAGGCAGTGGCACGCGTCCACAAATTCACTTACCTCGGGAGCGTCGTGGCAGAGACTGGGGGCAGTGAAGAGGACATCGCTTCACGGATCGCCAAAGCCTGAGCAACCTTTGCGCAGCTGAGACCTGTTTGGCAGTCGCGGAAACTGACCCGAAGGATTAAACTCAAGATATTCGCGTCCAATGTGAAATCCGTGCTGCTTTACGGGTGCGAAACGTGGAAGGTCACAAAGGACATCTCACGCCAAATCCAAGTTTTCGTGAACCGCTGTCTTCGTCGCATTCTCGGAATTTACTGGCCCGAGACCATCTCTAACGTAGAGCTGTTAGAGCAATGCCACGAGAGCCCGATCGACCGCCTGATCAAACGTCGCAAGTGGAGATGGATTGGCCACACGCTCCGAAGGGACCCCGACCACATACCCAAACAAGCTTTGGATTGGAATCCCCAAGGAAAAAGAAAGCGTGGCCGTCCCCGTCAAACCTGGCGTCGCACCGTGTTGGCAGAAGCGGCGAGCATCGGAATGACGTGGAGCGAGGTGAAGCGTGAAGCTCAAGATCGATCGCGCTGGAGGACATCTGTGGACGCCCTCTGCCCCATCTAGGGGACATAGGACATTAAGTCAAAGTCAAAGTCAAATCATTTATTTCAATTAGACCATTAAAAAGGCACTTTTGAACGTCATAATAAAAAAATATAAAGTTGATTCTAGTTGCCCATTCCAAAAGGTAGTTTCGTATGGAGAAGAATGGGCAAGAAACTCCATACTAGTGCTGTTGTAGTGCAGTTGCAGTTAAGTTTCGATCAAAATAACGCTTTTCGTATTCTCTACCGCTGTGAGACACGCTTGCGTCAAGTTCGCGTCACGCGAGCGCAATAACGGCATTCTACTGTTGCGCGTCTTTGGTGCTTGCTTCGGAACGCAACATGATCGGTATTCTACTATTCGTTTGACGTCTCAAAATGACAGCTAAAAAGCACTAAAATCAGTACTGGGGTATTATTTTAATATTATAATAACTTCATATTCAGATTATATTCAATTATTTAAGGAGTAATATTTTTTCTCTCATGTGGCTACACCATAAGTAAGTTTGGTAGAGTTTCATTGTCGTACAGTTGACGTGCAGTTCACGCGCAGCTTACGCGAAGTTCAAAGATTACATGAATACCGTTTATCACTCAAACTTGAACTTAGCCCTCAGTCTAATTCACGTAATTTTATGACGCGCCGATGAAGTTGTAGTGCAGTTGCAGTTAAGTCGACCGACGATCGACGGTTTTTACTTAGCCACGAGCCCCTCAGCACTTACTTAAAAACAAAAGGAGGTAAAAAAAACCCATATAAATGGACAACAAAGGTTTAGTTAATATACGTGTATTAGCGATAAGTGTAATAAATGGTCTGTCATGCTGATTAATCCTTAACACATTTTTATCGAACACTGAATGACTACTCACTTTTGAATTAATAACAATTTTGTAAGCACCATATTGTAGTTTATCTATCGTACGTATTTAAATGTATTTGTGTATGTATATCAGCTGTCTGACACCCTTAATACAGGGTCTCCCTAGTTTGGGGTCAGATGGCCGTGTGTGAAATGTCCCCACATATTATTATATTAAGTACCTATTATTATTATTATTTATCTTCTTATATTACATCTCAAATATATTATATCTCAAATTATATTGATGAATCTTACTTACAGATTCATCAATGTAATTTGATGAAAGTTGACATAAAGCAATAATCAAATAATTGAATATGTCCGAGAGTATACTACTTCGACATGTGTCTGTCACTGTAAGACCAACGGACTAATAAATACTTTAAAAAATGCAATAAAATAAGTGGCAACATTTGAATTCTACTAATACCTATATATTTTTTTTAATATTTATTTAAGGAAAAAGCAAACAGCAGCGCAATAAGAAATAGTCATAATATCTAAATATTTCGTTTTAAGAATATGCTACCCACTACGTTCTCCACAGATAACACTTATAAGTATTTAAAATTAATAATTATACATCGAACGTTTGTATGTATTTACCTGAAATTCGGTACCTACACAATAATAGTTATTTGTTATACAAGAGTGCAAAGTTGCTTTTTAACCGCGTGTTCAATTTTGATGACCGAGCAAGCGAAGGATTCTAAAATTGAATCACGAGCGTTAGCGAGGGAATCAAAAGAGCACGAGGTGAAAAATCTTTGCACTCGAGTGCAACACGTAACTTTTCATTCCACCTCAGCGAGGAAATGACTAAATGCAAAAAAAAAACGTTTACAAAGTCTGAGTTTTTAACAAATTAAAAAAAAGTTGTATGATATATTCGGCACCATAGAGGTAGCAGTAAATAGGTTTAATGTTTTTTTTTAATTCACAAACTTAGTGCACACGATGTTCTAAATTCAATTTACTTTATCCTCTAGAGAATAAAAACGGCTTTTCCACTCAGATATTGAAGATAAATTTACTTTATCCTCTAGAGAATAAAAACGGCTTTTCCACTCAGATATTGAAGATTAAAAATACTCTTTCCGAGATGGTGGGATGAAAATGATATATTGGTCTAGCACAGGATATTTTTTACCCCGCTTTTGAGTTCCCGTACGTGGGGGATTATTCAGGACGTTGGCTGAAGTATTATATAATTACTAGCTGACCCGACAGACGTTGTCCTGTCCCGATCTACCTACTTACCTGCCTATTTACCTACACCTACCCTACACCTACCCTACACATACCCTACACCTACCCTACACCTACCCTACACCTACCCTACAACTACCCTACACCTACCCTACCCTAACCCTTAACATTTAGGGGGATGAAAAATAGATGTTGGCCGATTCTCAGACCTACCCAATATGTACACAAAATTTCATCAGAATCGGTCAAGCCGTTTCGTAGGAGTACGGGAACGAACATTGTGACACGAGAGATTTATAATAAGATATACAGAGGAAATTGAGGGCAGTAAGGATATTATATTTTTAAGGATTGGCAGCATTAGGGAAAAAAAGGAACTATGAAGCGAACGGTAACGAACAACTTTAGAAATAAAACCAGTTTTACGTTATGAACCGAGTTTGAGTTTTGAGATTATTTCAGTGCGTAAGTAGGTACCTACCTAACCGCTGTTTACACAAATCTACTTATTTATCTCCTTTTTATTTGAGATTCCACTCGTGTTAAAGACCCATTATCTTGATTACTTACTTATTAATATTTATATCTACTATACAACGGTATCAATATGGAATCGCGTTAAAAAACAAGTAAGTACCTACCTACCTACTTGTTACCTTCCTACCTAGGCACAGTAAAGATATCTAACAGTATTGTCACTCGTTTAAGGGGGTGCCGAGCAAAATAAGTCAAAACAGTCGTCACTGTTAAAGTAATATAATCAATACCTTTACCATAATTACCATAAAAAATATGTAATGAATACCACAGTGAATGTGTTAACCGATTATCGTTGGCAAAAAATAAGAATACTGTTTAATTTAATAAACAAAAATACGTAAAGTTGTACAAAAATCTTTAAAAAAATCTCGTATTTAGTTGAGTTTTGTTAGTAAACTGTATTTTTTTTTCACAAACTTGAATTCATATTAATCTTTAACATTCATACTACAAGTTTTAGTTTTTACATTTTCGAAATATCGCTTAGTTATTTTATTATTAATTTTTCGCGCTGTTTTGAATCATACGCAACGTATGTATGTATGATTCAAAACAGCGCGTCAATTAAAACAAAAATTAATAATAAAATAACTAAGCGACATTTCGAAAATGTAAAAACTACAAATTGTAGTATGAATGTTAAAGATTAATATGAATTCAAGTTTGTGAAAAAAAAATACAGTTTACTAACAAAACTCAACTAAATACGAGATTTTTTTAAAGATTTTTGTACAACTTTACGTATTTTTGTTTATTAAATTAAACAGTATTCTTATTTTTTTCCAACGATAATCGGTTAACACATTCACTGTGGTATTCATTACATATTTTTTATGGCAATTATGGTAAAAGTATTGATTATATCACTTTATCAGTGACGACTGTTTTGAATTATTTTGCTCGGTACAGTCTTAAAGTAAGGCATTTGTGATTTTGAATAAATATATATTTTTATAAACGTAAAAACTGTGTTTTATTCACCTATTCTTATGTGTAATCATTTCATAACATAGACAGCCCTTAGCGTTGCGTAATTTGATGCAGGTGATCGCCCGACACCACGTCAGACAACGTAGTAGATACTCTCGAGCGTGTGCGTAAGGTACATTTTAGCGCGCACGAACGGCTGTAATATTTTTGTAGGCAGTTATAGCGTTAGGTATCTATCTTTTTCTATGGAGTGAACTATCTGTTCCAAAGGAACTATTCGTTAATCTGTGACCTAGGTACCTAAGCAAAGATCCGGTACCTACAAGGCTACAAGTATGAAGTAGGTGCCATAGAGTATATGCTATTCTATGGAGTATGTAAACAAGTTGATAATAGGTACCTAGTACTTTACTTACCTACTTGTTTTATAATTGATGATTAAACGAACTTACTTGTACGTGAAGTTCGATCATAATTATACGAAGTGCTTCGTTCGAAGAGATTAGTAACAATTGTTACTCCAGCCAGCGGTTATTCTGATCAAGTCAATATTTACGCCTAGCTATATCAGTTTTACGTAGGTACCTAACGATGAAGTTATAACAATGTAATCAACTAATGTCTGTACCGGACATAGGTATTTCTTTTTTTTTTTTTTGTAAAAAGTGAGGCTATACCAAGAGAGGTTGATTGGTCCCTTTTCAAATTTTTGTTTTTGTTTCTTGTTGTTTTTATTGAGTGAGGTATTTTTATTACGATTTCGTTAGGTTTGATTTCAATGTTCTTTATATCGATTTTCGAAAAGGTCGGGGCCCTATGGGTCGGTGATCTAGTACTAATGTATTGAATAACAAGTAGCTAAGTGAGATAGAACGCATGAAGTATCCCACGTTACATTGTATTTATGCATGGGTGGACGTAAACGGAACACACCTTTAAAAAACATTATTTTTGTTTCATCTATGAAGACAGTGAGTCCCAATATCAAGGATAGGGCTGCTGCTCTAAAACTATTCAAACTACTGTGTTTAGAACCGGCATCAAAAAACATTGTTAAAAACCTCAGTACATCGGTACCTATTGATGTGGCATATAAATCAAGGGAATTCTGAACACAGAAACCATTCATTGAACCATTCTTTATAACAAACATCATGTCATAGGTATTGCCTGATAGACATGTCGGCTAAAGAGGCGAGCAATATTATGTTCTGACGACTTGGGCGCTTCTTCGTGATAAGGCACCCCTTGTAAAATCCCTGCAGCCATTGCAGGATGGTTTTTGAACGTCGGCAACTTTCAAAAACTTTCTTACCTTGCTAGAATGATCAAAAAAATTATATTGTAACTGTATGATTTAAAAGTAATTAATTCCGATATTAATAAGTTTTTAAATAAGGGGAACCAAGGCTGCCTTGGTAAGCCATAGAGGTACAATTACGATGCCTTATGCTTTATCTATCATAATATTTTTATTATGTTTTAAGTTTTTAGTCTGTAAAAGGCAGAATCGCATAGAAACACAGTCATCTTAGACTATAGATTGTGAAGGCGTTTATTGCGAAAGCGTCTAGATCTCTATGTCAAGCAATGTATTTAAATATATCGAATAAATAATAATAATAATAATAATATGTGGGGACATTTCACACACGGCCATCTGACCCCAAACTAGGGAGACCCTGTACTATGGGTGTCAGACAGCTGATATACATACACAAATACGTTTTTAAATACATACATATATAAGGTGACTGGTAATTAGTGTACGATACTTAAACACGTGATTGTGTTCATGATAACAAACAACTTTCCCGAAGAAAAAATGTTTTTTGTACTGGTTCACTTTTATCACAATAACACAACAGCCGTATGAAATTCACGCGCGCGCACGCCTGTGACCTAAAGTGAACCAGTACAAAAAACATTTTTTCTTCGGGAAAGTTGTTTGTTATCATGAACACAATGACGTGTTTAAGTATCGTACACTAATTACCAGTCACCCTATATAGATAAACAACACCCAGACACAAGGCAAACACAAGTGCTCATCGCACAAATATTTACCCTGGGCGGGAATCGAACCCGCAACACGCTGCGCAGCAGTCGATCGCTCAGCCACTGCGCCAATCGTGTTGTCCCAATAACCCAATTAATCGATCGTTTGGGTTCACTTCGTTTTGATCCAGCAAATCGATTGCTGACGAATATTGTTGTTTAGTTCTCTGTAAAAAAAATGTGTGTGTGGAATTAAAATGTGAAAATTTAACTTATGTATGTATTCAGTGTAATTCGAACATGTTTTAGATACCTATAATGTATATAGATGTATTATTAAGTTCTCCACTATTTCTTTGTGTTAATACATAATATTTGAACAACAGACCAAGAATCCGATTGTTAGGTGTCCACTTGGTTCCGTGTGCAGGGACGCACACGATGTCAGGACGGACGATTGTTAGGTTTTGTTTCTTTTATTTTAAGAAATAGTCGTTTATACTTTAAAAATAATAATTGATAAAATAAGTTTATTCCTTAGTCCCAAATCAAGGCATGGTGTGCCAAACTTTTCAGGTGTGTAGGAAAACATATTTTCCGTTAAGGACCATTCTATATCTGGATGGTTGGGTCTTGATTGTTTATCTGTTATGGTATTGTCTGCAGATCTAATGTAATACGCATACACAATTTTTTTTTTTTTTTTTTTTTTTCTGGTTCGCGCCCTTGCCTAATATCCTTTGCTCCTTGGTTAGGTGTGGATATTGAATTCCACCCATCCGATTGATATAACTATTAAACATAAGTCGTCTACAAAAAAAGTTGTCTAGTAGTTATATAGCCAGCCAATCTGAGCAACATAATGATGTGTTTCATTAATTGAATGTAAACGTATGGAACTGTGTTTAAACCAAATTGCAAGACATTAAATTCAAATAATTTATCATCAAATTGAAAACGGAGATATTTTTCTCTCTCCGGAGAGTCTGGATAGATCTGAAATATAAAATATGCATCTTTGAGATCACAGGTTGCCATATAACAATTTTTGACGTGACAACGTCTTATAATTCGATAGCCGGCTGCACGAACGAAAAAACATGACGTCATGCGGCGTGACGGCGTTACGGCGTTACCTCGCTCTGCGTCGTTACCTCGCTCTGGGGCGTTCCAAGTGAAAAGTGAATGTGGTGTCAATTGTTTATAGCAACGATAATTACAGCGATAAAGGTAATGATTCTTTCGCGTTGTCACGTTCAACTATGGTCAGTAAACCGACTTTACAGACAACCAATTTTTTGACATTAATTTTACTGTTGTGCGTAAATCCAACTTGAAATGGTCAGTTTGTATTTGATTATTATCCAAATGACGTTCTTGTCATTCGGATTAGGCACAAGAAAAATAATTCTCGATATAAATTGATTGGCGCACGGAGCGCATTAGGGTATAGCGCCAATAATCGTGAGACTATCTATAATTTTGGAAAAATCATTAATCTTAGTTTGTGTCAAAACAGGAACAGAAGGTACATTTTCTTGTAAGTCTTGTTTAGAAAATTGTATCCTTTTATAACCTTCAATCCATGAAAGAACAGTTTTGTCTCGTGTTAGGTGAGACCATTGTTTTGCAAATGACGCTAAATGACCAGTGTATTGTACCTCATTTACTGCTGGACGGCGGGTCGGTCGCGGCTGATAACGCGATATCCTCGACCAGCTGGCGACAGCGACAGCCGGCTCGCCGGCGGCGGCGGCGGCGCCCACGCTCTAGCACGCGGGAAGCTGGCGCCTCCTTTGTGACCCCGACTGCTTGCGAGTCGAAGGTTTAAACCTCGCGAAGTTGATGGCTGAGGTTGATTGGTCTTCCTATTTTTATCGTAAACGATTTTTATATCCGCACTAGATTTCGTCACAGCTTTGGCAGTCTTCAAGGTTTCAGCCAGGGCCTCTCCGAAAAGATACTTGTCTATCTTTGGCTGTCGAGCTGTTTTTACCTGTTTTGTATTCCTTTGTCGCGTTTCACGCTTGCTTCGGGCAAGGCAGCCTTTATTTCCGGATTGAGCATCGGTGGAATTATTCTAGGGCAGTTGGCTGTTGTCAAATGTTTTTCCCCTAATTCCTTCCGCACGTCGTTGTCCAGTCCATTGCCAATAAAATACTTTAAGTGGTTAGCTAAGCCGACGTGAGTATCTTTGCCATACTCGGTATTTTGCGTAGAATCATTACCTAGTATGTCATCATCGGGGGTAATAATTACATCGCTGGCGGTGGCAGCGATCGCACAAGGCTCAGCGACCGGGCAAGAACGCAAGACTCAGTGGATTGCGGGGGCGGCGGCTGCGAAAGCGGATGCGGCAGCGGGTTTGGCTGTGGCACCAGCGGTGACGGCGCGCGTGGTAGCGGCCGGCGGCGTCGGGGACGGCGTAGGGTGTAGCGCCCGCGAGTTTGATGTCTCATCTGACCAGAGGGCCCGAACAACTGATGTCAGTCTAGGCTTGCCTTATTACAGTCATCGTCTGAGAAGATGTCTATTTAGTTTTCCGCTGCAGCAAGTCAACGAGAAAGGTTGCAATTCCAGTGAATTGAACGTCTTTCCTTAACCAAATGGTAGATGTTGCAATTCCAATGAATTAAACGCGCCATAGTATATAACGATATAAACAGCCCTTTGTACTGTTCGAGTTTGCATAAAAAGTAGGTAGGTAGGTATGTGTCAAATTCCAGTGAAATCAACGAACCTTTGTTTATTTATATATTGCACGGCCAAGTGATTTGTTTGTGTTAAACCAGTAATCTGTAGCGTACAAATAACATACCTTCATGGCTATGCGCCGATAGCATGGAGTCCTTTCGGGACGGGATAGAGGCGATATTGAAGAACTTTGTCGCTTGGCACGTTTTAATTTTTTCACTAGTTTATGAAACTTCTTAGTTAATTTGTCGATGTCAAATCACTCATCGACACACTCGACGACGTCAATATCACGATTCCTCTTCAGAGTTTTTGTTTTGTTAATAAAATAAAAAACACTAGAAAAACTTTTAGTCCGTACCGACGAGAAAAGAGGTGTGCAGTGGTGAAGCACTGTAACGTGAATGACAAGTGGAGTTTAAGGGCACGTCAACATCGCAAGAGAAAAAAAAAAAAAAATACACTCTTATCTCTCAAAATACAGTGCTATGTGGTGAATCCTGGGTGGATTTTTATATTTATTTATTTATTTTATTTTAAAGAAAGCTTACAGACTAATAACAACTATCAATAACAATAATACATAATGATGTTTGCTAATTACAAGCTTCCACATATATATATTAAAGTTTTAAAACAAACAAATTGGCTTCTATGGCAAAAAGTAGAAAGTAGTAAAAAGTAGGTGACACGAGTAAATGATACGAGACATTTTGGATCAAAACACAACACGTTATTTACGTTTTTCGCCAAAATATTCCACATTCAGCATGTTTCTAATCTTTTGCGCGCCAGTGCAGAATAGATCTATGTCCAGGTGAGATGGTAAGCTGTTGAAATTCATAACACTACGTATGCAGAAGGCATTACGTCTATATTTAGTTGATGCGAATGGTACTTGCAGTAAAGGTCGTTTTCGTAAATTATTTTGGTTCGTACGAAGAGATATTTTGCTTAGAAGTTCGGGACAGTCAACAGAGCCGTTTGCGATGTTAGCTAAAAAGCAGATATCTTTAATATTTCGTCTTAATTCCAATGGCAGGAAGTGGTATCGCTTGCAACGGTGTCCATAGTCAACTGAAAATTGTTTTGCTTTATAGTCTAAGTAAAGTAAAAACTTTTTCTGTACAGAATTAATACGAGATTTGTAGATCTCGTATTGGGGGTTCCATACTTCCGAAGCGTACTCGAGGTTGCTGCGCACGAGCGAACAGTATAGGACTTTTATTGGTTTCAGTGAGCGAAAGTCAGAACAGATATCTTTAATATTTCGTCTTAATTCCAATGGCAGGAAGTGGTATCGCTTGCAACGGTGTCCATAGTCAACTGAAAATTGTTTTGCTTTATAGTCTAAGTAAAGTAAAAACTTTTTCTGTACAGAATTAATACGAGATTTGTAGATCTCGTATTGGGGGTTCCATACTTCCGAAGCGTACTCGAGGTTGCTGCGCACGAGCGAACAGTATAGGACTTTTATTGGTTTCAGTGAGCGAAAGTCAGAACAGGTTCTAATGATAAAGCCTAACGCTTTGAACGCCTTTTTAACAATAGTTTCGACGTGGTTATTAAAGAGTAGTTTGCTGTCATGTACTACACCAAGATCTCTGATACAGCTCTCTTTATCTATAGCAACACCATTCAAGGTGTAGCCCGGCCCTATAATAGATTTCTGGCGGGTAAAAACTACATGACAGCATTTGGAGACGTTTAATTGTAATTTGTTAATTTTGCAGTATAATTCAAAGTTATCAAGGTCTGATTGAAGTAACTCAGTATCAGATAATGAGCGTACACACTTAAGGACTTTCATATCGTCTGCATATAAAAGGATTTGTGAGTTTTTAAAGCATTTGTTAATGTCTGAAATAAATATGGTGAACAATAATGGTCCCAGGATTGATCCCTGAGGTACACCTGAGGGAACGGACTTCCACCCGGACGTATACCCACGAAGAACTACAGCCTGCGTGCGATTTTCTATGTATGATGAAAACCATCGAAATAGGTCACCATGTATTCCTGCATATAAAAGTTTCTGAAGAAGCACACGGTGATCTATACGATCAAAACACTTGCTATAGTCCGTGTATATCACGTCGACCTGGCATCGTTCTTCCATACCAACTGTAATGATCTCATTAGACAATATGAGGTTGGATGCGGTAGATCGTTTTCTTAGGAAACCATGCTGTTCGAAGCCAAATTGGCGTTCCATAGCTGAGTAAACTTGCGTGTGTACTACTCGTTCCAGAACCTTAGAGAAGAGACATAATTTTGATATTGGGCGGTAGTTATCTATTTTCGACCTATCACCCTTTTTGAAAATGGGGGTTATGAATGCCGACTTCCATAACTTGGGTACAATACCCTCTCTAAAAGATCGCTCAAACAGGATGCAAAGCGGTGCCACCAGGCTCTTCGAGCAATTAATTATAAAAATCGGGGGTATCAGATCCGGGCCACCAGATTTACAGGGGTCTAAGCTTTTAAGTATCTTGAGTATCATATCTGGGCACACACTAATCGAACTTATGTTAACCGCGCTAGTACTATCAACGTCTACATTTACAATAGGATCATAAGATCCTGTGTCCGGTTCCTGGAAGGTAGATTGAAAGTAAGTGGCGAATAGTTCAGTGATACCTTCGCCGGTGTCTGCCGATTGATCCATGTAATATAGAACGTTAGGTAAAGTATTGCTACTTCTTTTATTTTTAATGTATGTCCAGAAACACTTTGGGTTTTTGGCGATCGATGATTCTATTTTTGTCATGTAAGAGTCAAAACAAACTGCTTCTAATTGCTTAGCTCGATTGCGCAAGACAGAAAAGCAGTGATAATCGGATAAATTGCCGTAATTTTTGTACTTTTTGTGGTACTTATATTTTTCTTTTAATATTTTTATTAAAGCACTAGTATACCAAGCCGGGTGTGTCGACTTTTTTAATGATTTAACGGGAATATACAAGTCTCTAACCTCGTATAACTTAGAATAGAAAAGGCTAAGGGCATGCTCCACGGATTCGGCAGATGTCAACATATTCCAGTTCGTCATTTCTAATTCAGAGTTTATAGCGGGGTAGTCACCCTGTTCAAATATATATTTGATATGTTTTTTATCAATGCATTTATGGACTTCTACGAAGTCAACATTAATGATCAGCGGCTTGTGATGTGAATCGACAGGTACCGCCAAAGGATCACTACACTCGTTTACTTTTATCACCCCGTTGGAGAAAACAAGATCTAATAGTCTGTTATTGGAATTACGTTCGCTATTAAACTGTGTCAAGTTACACATATTTATAGTATCAAAGAACTCCAAGATACACTGAACGGACACATTCACTGGGTGCAATCCAATAGCGTCAATAGAATTATGCCATTCAACGTCACCACCGAAATTAAAATCTCCCACAATCAGAAATGTATCTAATGGGCTGGTGGATACTACATAGTTAAGTTTATGATGAAAGTTTTGTAATTGAGTTAGGTACGAGTTACCAACATTCTCTTTGCATAAATACAGACAGCAGATATTAATGTTATAACTTACCGCTGGTCTGGACCTTTTCAGAACTATTGATATCCATATATCTTCGGCGGAAGTACGCCAATCGTATCTTTCTACAACCGTCAAGTCGTTCCTCACCGCGATCAACACTCCACCACCCCGTGTTTGCGACGTCCGGCCATAATCCCGGTCCGGATCCCGGTAATTTATTATTTCAGGTTACTAATCTCGAGAACGAAGCACGAGTATAATGTATATTATTGTAATATACATAGAAATCTCATTGTCCTCCGCGCTATGTTTTTTTTTATTGTTAAGTTGTTTATTTTGGGAGCTTAGATGTTAAATTGTATAAGTATAGACTAGACTGTATCTTTGCAACCTTTTCCCATATCGCCACGATAAGTGAATTGAATGATCACTTTCTTCGATTCAAATATCTCCTACTACCAAGGACTGTTTTAACTATTATTTAGTTCACTTTTAACCTTTTCACCGCCACGGACATGTATAGAAGTTTCGGATTTCCGTGCCACCAGCGCCACGACTTCATTAGAAGTTCTTCATTTTTGTAGTCTTAAAAAAACAATTAACTTTATTTAAAGACTTTGTTTCTTGTTTTTATTTAATATAGCACTGTCCACGGAATAATAAAAACAAGAGGAAGTGCCCTTAGTCTTACTTAATACTGAATCCAGTGTCGCCAAACTCACACATTTGCAAATTAAAATGTACTTGCAATACACAGAAAACGATGATATAATTGGCTACAAATTATGAACGCAACTTTGGCGAAAAGCTTATTTTATTGTTGTTCGAAATTAAATCGTATCACAACTGACGAACGTTGCTATTATTTTACATGACAAAATCACTAAAGAGATTTTTTCCATCTAGCAATCCAGTTCGAGCAATGTCCAACGAGTTCAGCTATTCGACGCTAGAGAGCGCTGTTACCAAATTACTTAACATGACATCTATTGTAACTATGAATAGATGTCATTTTCGCATGCAACTGTTAACTATTTTGCTATTCAATGAGAGATGTGGTCAAGTTATCGATAATTTGTACAATGTAAGAAATATATTAATCTTTTTAATGTACGTAATGGATCAAAAATGATGATTAACTAATGATGTATTGACATATTTTTCTGCGATACCTTTCATTGAGTCCGTAATATGATTGTATGTAGGAAGTTGATTGACATCTCAATGAAATGACGCATTATTTTAGACATGACAAAATCTTTTTTAAATATGTGACAGTCTTTTAAAAACATAATTGACATCTCAATTTATGTACATGAAAATAAACTATATACATGTATATAGAATATTTATAGGCCTACGTCTAACCGCGAATGAATGACTATTTGCCAGAATATAGGTATAAGGTTTTTAAAACTCATTCTTTCAAACTCGTACTTTTATTTATTAAAAAAAAAGTTAGGTACCTACTTTAAAAACATGTAATTGTGATTGTGTTATTGTTTTGTCGACACGAACTATTTGCATTTATGTGTCCCATCCCTAAACGAGTAGCGTCGAAGTTTCTAGAATTTATGCCACGTAAAACGATTACAGTCAAGACAGCGAGCAAGCTAATTTAGACTTTAGTGAATGGACATAAGATAGTTTTTAGTTCGCATCAATGCAAAAATATGGTATTGTCAATAAAAATCGATTATATTGAAATATGTGAAAGTTTTATACTTTTTGGTGATACGATATACCTCTGCAAGAAACATTCTTTGACCTGCTATCATATTTGCATGTAAAAATTGCACATTAAGGCATGGTTGTATTTTTTTTCCTTACGTGCGATATTGTGCCATATGTCACGTCGCTGCTAGTAGTTGATCTCGACTGAACCAATGTTGATCATTTCCACATAATTGTGCCACACGTTCGATGGCTGCGTGGCACTTCCACTTGTTTTTATTATTCCGTGGCACTGTCTAAAGCCCCGTTTTTTGTATTTTTAAACACAAAAGAATCCCTCATTTGTCTTAAAATCAGCAAAAATGAAAACTCCAAAAATAAAGTATGTGTCCTGCACGCCAAGGACTTGATATCAAGTGGGCCAGTGATGTGACTCGAAATTTATCCCCTTTTCATTTCGCCTGTAGAATTTTTTATTAATACTAAGATCGAAAAGAATTTGAGGTCAGTATAACATGAATTTAGTTAACGACTTTATAACAAAATGAAAATTGACCAATTTCGACCTTCAGATGGGTGCTGATCCGGATTGAAATAGTTGTTAATTTTCTTTATCAATCCTTGTCGATAATTATATTCACATCTCTACAAAACAGTTAGTTGTCAGTGTACCGAGCGCCACGAACTTCTATAGAAGTTGTTCTTTGTCGTCATAGACGTATGGGTGTCAAGGTCATTTTGATACTAGTGCAGCACTAAACGGATGAAGGCGCACGCATCTTTCTTTCCTCGTATTGCTTGTGACAACAATATTGTTGACCAAATAAACAAATGCAAAATGAATAAAGAATTAGATTCGGATGAGCTTTTAAAAGTTTGCAAGGTATGGAATTTGATTCGGAATGACTAAAAAATAAGGTTATTATTTTTTGCGGGTATAGTTTTGCTGCATTATATAAGTTATATATTAAAAACTTCCGGAGGCGAGTAATTGTTTAATCTATGGCCGCGTCTGCGTGATGAATGCCGCACGGAGCGACGCTAATGCACGCCCGCGAGCGCGCGCTATGTTTCGTTTACAAATAAAATAACTAGGTGCTGTATAAAATAACTCGTTTTGTTTATAAACAGCTGAGCTTCGAATGTTTAACTTTTCTTATGGATCACTGTTGGACAACTCACCACTGCTATAAGAGCTTTTTAAATAGTATACATAATTACCTACTTTCCATTTCCAGAAAACACGTAGAAAAACACTAACACACAAAATTCCGCTTAGATACGGTAATAAACGTTTACTAAAGTATTTAAGTAAAAAACACAAAGATGGAAGTGAAAGAAAGAAAGACCATAGGCGACATCCTTAATCAGAATTGAATTTACCGTGCCCTGAGCGCCGAAAGCTTGATATGAAGTCAACGGATGAGGCCATGAAACAAATAGAGATGTACCATATTTCTTATAGCTTTAATTGAATCATGAATTTATTTCTTTGATACTTACAATTTATGTGGTTATTTTTTACAAAAAATACTGTGAAATAATGCAAGTACAGAAATATTCAATCTGTTTTTATTTATATTCGTAAATTTATGAATAAAATTATACCTAACGCGTATAAATCTCATTTATCGATAGGACGATACCCTCACCACTAGTTTTTACTATATATTTCGTAATACCTACATTTATAGCTTGGCGCTGGACGAGGCATCGCGTTTTGTGTCCGTGGCGGTGAAAAGGTTGAAACCACTCTATACGTATTATAACACTATATTAGCTTCAAACAATATTACAGCAAGGGGTACATTAAAAATCATGAAGCGACTGCTTCTTACGAAGGTCTCTTAAAAAGTCCAGTCCATATAGTCCTAATACAATAATCACAACGTTGTTCTTGTTTATGTTCTCACGCTGAATTTTGAGTCTAGCTTATGGGTGTTTACATCCGGCTCAGGATACAGCAGCGCAAGCACTTCGTCTCGCCGAGGTCACCCTTAACTTTTTAAAGAGAGTGCGGCAATCGCCAACACGGCCGTCCTAGCAGGTGCCTGTCCCACCAGGTACCCCACGAGTTCAGATAAAATGCTGAAACACAAATTATTAATCATTTATCAGCTTGCCAGTCGCACATGCATTGGTTGTGGATCGAATGTTCTGGGTCTTAACTGTCATCTTTCATTACACATTATTTCATAGTGTACCCGAAGTAGGCTTCAATAACAATATACCACGTGCGCTTAAAACGACACTATTTAAATTCGGATTTGACCACTTGTACTCGAAAGGCCTGTAGCCTCACTTAAGCGTACCAAGTTTGCCTTATTTCGACTTGCACTCAAAGGGCCTGTAGCCTCACTTAAGTGTACCAAGTTCGACTCACTTTGACTTGCACTCAAAGGGTATGTAGCCTCACTTAAGCGTACCAAGTTCGTTCCAGAACCACTTGCACTCAAAGGGCATGTAACCTCACTTAAGCGTTCCAAGTTCGTCCCAGAACCACTTGCGCTCAAAGGGCATGTAACCTCACTTAAGCATTCCAAGTTCGTCCCAGAACCACTTGCACTTAAAGGGCATGTAGCCTCACTTAAGCGTACCAAGTTCGTTCTTTATATGGACCTACCATTCGACCACTAATGTGTAATTTACAATTAAATATAGGACAATTATAATTACTCAAAACATTTTATCTTGACTCGCACATACGCCTACGAAAAATTTCAAATTACCTTCATCGCCAACACGGACAGAAATAGTTTAAGTTAGAACGTATGTTTAATTCATCTCCCAATCATCAATATGTATTCATGGTTTCAATTTCTCAGCAGCGGTTACGCCTGTATACTTTTTAATGCTCCCTTCACTGCCTTTTACATTCGTCACCTTAAATCTGCCATTCCCCACTTGAAAGGGTGTTTGTAAACAGGTAACAACTTCCGACTTTGCCCGTCATTAGTCTGACTTTATATTTTAATGAGTACGAAATCGTTTTCGACGTAAACTCTTGCTTTTGTACGGTTTTATCAAATCGCTGTTTTTGTGATTCCGCATTTGACTTAATATTTGTCTCTGCCCTCTCACGTAATTCGGTTACATCCACCCTATGCCCGCTGTCTATCCGAGAAAAACTTTACTAGGAATAGTTTTCGTTGTCTTGTGAACTGGACTGTTTATACCTTGTTGTAAGGCTTTTATGCACTTATTCCACCTATCGTCTGTAATAATTCTATGAGGATTTCCAAATGTCTTAGAAATCGTCTCTAATTATTTGATTACGCAAGAAGACTTGGTTGTACTAACGGCCAAATAAACACAAATTTTGTAAAAGTACGATGACCAATAAATATTTATTTTACGGCTTTAGCCGTAACAAAATTCCCTAAAAGATGTATATGAAGGCTGGGCCATACTTTTTCAATGGTATAACTCTCCTTCTTTTGGACCGCCTTTATTCTTCAAATACATGCAATTTATGCAGTTTATAATGTATTTTTTTTGTCGCATATTATTCTAGGTAATCAATACTGATTGTTTACTCGTTCTACTGTTTTATTTATTATTTATTTATTTGGAACAACTAAGTAACAACTACATAATAATGGTATATAAAAAGTAGAAATTATAAATCTAATAATTATGTAATCCACTGCGTTATTCACAGAATACGAATGTTATCAACAGAGAGATGCCCGACGTCGTCATGGTCATATTTAATTATTTGCCAAATGCGTTTCTTTGGAACCACCCATCGGCGACCACGGATTGTTCTTCTATAAACTGTACCACCGAGTACAACATATTTGTTAAAAATATCTTTATTTTTTTCGGCCTCTCCTGATTCTATAATTTCCCGAATACGTTGTAACTCGGCATCTTGTAATAGTGCCGAAAGCAACCAATCCGCTTCCGTTTTTGACATTATAATGTCAGTTTCTGTTTTTTTTTTCTTCTATAGATTGAGTTTGCATTATTATTTGATAATGACCACTTTTTAAAATCTAAACTGGTAAAACATTTATAGCCCCGAAGCTTATCTACAAGGTCCTCAATGCGCAGCATTAGATATTTGTTTTTAATCGTTATCTTATTTAGCGCTTGATAATCAATGCAGTCTTTTTCTCAATTTTTAGGGTTCCCCAGGCTGTATTTCATGAACCGTGATAGCTAGACTGTTTAAATTTTCATAGATGATGTATTTCTGTTGCCGCTATAATAACAAATTAATTAATACCTACTAAAACAGAATAAAAACAGTATTACAGATTTTGAGAAAAACGGCAAAATAAACAAAGTGAAATTTGTTACAACTATGGGGATAGTTGTAACAAATTTCACTTTGTTTATTTTGCCGTTTTTCACCCCTAGGGTTGGTTGTAACAGCTTAAGGGGCTATTAAACGACTTTTACAGATTTTAAACTGACAATCACGTCAAAATGTGCAGTGTAAATGATTTGAAAAAAATATATGTTAAACTAGAACATTCTCTTAATCATATAGTAAGTGAATATTTTTAAGTATATTCATATTATATAGTTTAATTAATACGTGAAGTTGTGTCTGACGCGGACAAAACATTGACAATCACACAAAATCTACCAGGTATAATTAAACGAAACTTACACCATCTTACAGACAATTTTATTATCTATCTTTTAGTATACGCCTTTTTTTTAATTTTGAAAGAATACTACATTTATTTAATTTTTTCGACTAAACTTTGAGAGTTTTGGACGCAAAACTGATGCAGAACGGACGCAGTCTGCGGCCAAAACTTTCAAAATTTAGTCAAAAAAATTAAATAAAAGTAGTATTCTTTCAAAATTAAAAAAGGCGTATACTAAAAGATCTAAACATATAATAAAACAGTAACAAAACTGTGTCTGTACATTGAATATATTAAAAAAAAAATAATTGAGGGGGGTTTAGAAACAGTAATAGAGCACGAATCCAAAAAAAAATTCTGTCTGTTTGTCTGTTTGTTTGTACACGCTAATCTTCGGAACTTCTGGACGGATTTGAATGATTTTTCTTTTGTTGTATAGGTATTAAGTCTGGGCAACATATAGGCTATAATTTATCTTGGAAACTTGAACACCTGATGCAGAACCGCAGCAGACCAGCCAAGGGCGTCGCCAGCCGATGGCCTAGGGGGGGGGGCAAGTTGATATATGGAGGATGTGAATAGCATTAATTTTAAATACAGTTAAAAGCACATGAAGCCTTACCTACTGGAAGTGCGTGTCTGTCCCCTACGGGCGGCGCTTGTACTAAGGGCCCCTTCACACTAGCGTTTGTCCAGCGTAGGCGTTCGATGATCGTATGCGAAGCGCAGACGTCGCGGCATCGGCGTTTCCTTTGCAGATAATTAAACGCTGCGCTAGCGCGGCGCGACGTCGTCGGTGGTATTATAAGTAAGTATACCGAAACGACAACGAAATTGTGTGATCTCGGTGCGTCGCGTTGTGCCGGCGTTTCTACGCTGCGCTGCGCATACATACATTCAACGCCTAAGCGTTCAATGATCGAACGTATGCGTAGCGGTTGTTCAGCGTAGGCTTGACAACGTAGGCTGGACATGCAACCGCTAGTGTGAAGGGGCTTTTTTTTTAATGGGATATGCTCGCCACACTATACCAAACCACCGCAACTCCTGAAAGTCAGAATCAGCAGTGGCGCGCTTAGTACAAAGTCCAATGTGTACAGCTCTACAAGCTCTTGATTATACAATTCAGTGGCGTAGCTATGTGACCAGACGTAGGTTTTCGGTGCGAAAAAAGTTGGGGCCCTATCCAAACTGGTTACGTTTCATTTTACCAAGTAAAAACTTAAATACATACATATAAAAGGAAAGAAAGGAGGTATATAAGACGTCTCGGCTTATTTGTGCTAAAATAAATTCACGTGTTCCGCTTAAATGCATAGGACGGCCTCCAGTCGGTGGAAACCGTTCTGATATCAAGAGGAACCGCATTCCAGAAAGGAATGGACTAGACATAAAAGGAAGAATGAACAAAATCAGAAATATGAGAAGGGCAAAGCAAGATAAGATTGTTTTAGAAGACCGTAGATTCCTAGAGTGTGAAGAGCATAGTTATTGAAAGTGGGACATTAGATAATAAGAAGTGGAGAGACAGTGGAGCAGAGAGGGAAGCGTTGTCAACGCACGCAAAATTTTAGCAATTATTTTAGCTCGGACCTGTTCATATTTCCACAAGTTAAAGATAAACTTGATGCAGTTATTGAGGACCCTATCCAACTTATCCATCTGAGACAACATATGGGCACCCAAACGACCAGTGGTTGCGAAGTGACGGTTGATATCATCCAGGTAAATTGTCTTCGGGAAGTCCACATGACGTGGGCTGCCAAGAATTCCGAAGAATCTCTTGATATCAGCAAGAGAAGAAGGCGAAATATTTTCTAGAATATGGTGGCGTTAGGCATTACGTATAATCTGATTACAGATTTCTTGCAGCTTTGAAGAGGTTTCGTCACCCGATCCCTGTACCTCATCATCATACGAACCCTTGTCGTCATCCAAGGAGCAGGTGGACGCCTAAGCTGAACCCTCTTTACAGGAACGTGTCTGTCGTAGAGAGAAAGTACCGATCGATTGAAGATATGCAGCTGGTCGTCTACGGTTGTTGTAGCTGCAACCCCGACCCCCATCGAGTTCCGATGCATCCTGACTTAGTTTCTCCACATCCATGCGCGCAAAACAACGCGTAAACTTTTACGAACTGGTTTAGGTTTTGTTTTAGAAGTTACGAGAGGAAAATAAGATCATGGCTGGAAAAGCCAGGTGCAGAATACTGACCATGAGTGGACACAAGAGAGAGAGAGAGACAGAGAGAGAGAGAGGTCGTTAGTACTAAGTCGAGCCACGTGTCATCCCCTGAGATATTAAAATGAGTAAGTAGGTTGCAGAGGAAGAACATCGAGACTAACAGACTCGATGATGTGTAGGAGTTTATGGGAACAATGGACATATAGACGTAATGTGCATGCTCTGACAATAGACAACACCAAGTAGGGTTTTAACACATGATATGGATCTCCAGAGGTACCTACTTAGCGGAGGCACAGCTGTAAAGTGAAGGAGAAGAAGCAAACATTTTGAAAGGAAAACGCTACAAAGACAAATAGCAACATCTCGTCCCTTTCCAATTGTATAATTGCGGAAAAGAACGAAACCGGGAAGAGGGTAGGTTGTAGAGAGAAGATGAGTTTTGAGCCAACTCTCAGAAATCAGAATGGTGTGCGTGAAAGTAGCAGCAGAAAGTCTCTAACAGGTCAAGTGACTTTGAGCATTGATGTGGCAGACATTAAACATAAAAAATGCCTTTCTGTTGACTGAAGCTCCGACGCACAAAGTCACCAAGGATGTCAACTTCAATTAAATAAAACTTGCATCAGCGGAATAATTAAAGGAAGTATTGGCAGAGTATAGGATTCATTATCAGACGACATAAAATAATAAATACTATTAACTAAAAAAAATTGAAAAAAATTAACACAAGAACCTACACAACACAACAGAAAGAATTTGTATTTATATTCTGAAGGTGGAAGAAGTTTTGCTAGGTCAGTTCGGGGTTTGCTGGCTAGGGGCTGGGGGCCCCCTGAGCTTGTATTGAAATTGAGATTGTAAAGAAAATTATTATTTTTATTACCATAAAAAGAATTTTCCACAAAATATAGGATAATAGAATAATGGGATAAAAATAATTTGGAAGCAATTAAATATTCAATTAGATGCAATATTTTAATATTGAAGAATTCAACCGGGATCCTTGTTTTTGATCAATTTAACATTTTTTTTTCTGAGTGTCTAGGGGGGGGCAACTGCCCCTACCTGCCCCCCCCTGGCGACGCCCTTGAGACCAGCTAAACTATAAGAGATACAAAAATGGTACCGTAGCAAAAATTGTTCCACGTGATGAGCATTTTCTGCTGAGAGAATAAATTTGAAGATCTGGAACACCTAATGTGGAACTCCAAGAGCCCAGCTACACCATGACACATATAGGAATGACGTCTTAGCAAAAGTTGTTCGGTCTGACGGTCATTTCCTGTTGACTTATAAAAATCGAAGATCAGAAACATCTGATGTGGAAATCAAAGCTATCACTAATTTCACTGTATCTTTTAAAATAACATAAGCTGGGAGTACCTCCACGCGGTGAAGGCGGTAACAGTTTAGGACTGATTTTTGATGACGATGGTATATCATTGAAAATTTGACTCTACTGGCCAAAATTTCCATTTAATTTTTTATTTTATCGAATAAAGATGCCTTCGGTCTTATGTTATTTTAATTTTTTTTTTTCCATTTATCTTCGTGACACGGTAGCCTACCCGGTAACGCAGGGGAGTAGTCACTTAGATTTTAATTGATCATGTATAAAACTATAACCATGCCTAGAAAGAGGTCAAATCTTTCCCAATGTTCCAAAGGAGCTAAAAGATTGAGGATCATAAGATCCCAAGAATCAACCGAAGAGCGTCAGGAGAGACTTGATGCTGTTCGAGAACATCAGGCTGCAACTCGCTCCGTGGAAACCTTTTCAGATCGCGAAGCACGCCTGCGTTCTCAGCGTATTTACGCATCTACATCCAGGTCTGTAGAGACCAGTGAAGAGTATGATGCGCGACTGACCGCTGATCGTGAACGTCATGCATTGTCTCGCGAATCGGAAACGTTTACCGATACAGAATCACGCTTGAGTTCTCAGCGTATTCGCACATCTACTAACAGGTCTTTTGAACCGAATGATGAACGTGATGCACGACTAACTGCTGATCGAGATTAACATACACTAGCGACCCGACCCAGCTTCGCATTGGCCTATAGCCTTCCTCGGTAAACGGACTATCCAACACAAAAATATTTTTTTAATTCGAACCAGTAGATCCTGAGATTAGCGCGTTTAACCAAACAAACAAACAAACTTCAGCTTTATAATATTATAGTATAGATTGTCCCGAACACGCACACAACAAAATATTCAAAATCAGTTAGAAAGTGAGAGAAAAAGAATTGCTGGAGTACGGCATGCAACGAACGTTTGAATTCTGATCGACTTCGACATTCTCTGAACAGAATGTCGATATATCATCTGAAGAATCGGATGTGTCTCAAGATATAGCCGTAGGTCATGGCGACCTTCCTTGGGTTGGTAAGGAACGGAGTTCATTTACGTATACTCCTATGATTGACTACGCCACATATTCCGCCATCGGAGGTATGATTCAAAATTGTACTTTTTGAACGTCTCGAATCATCTCGCGCATCCCGTTGTTTTCCCGTCCCCGGGCTCTTAGCATTCGTCATCACGTTTCAGATCTTCGATTTTGCCGACCCCGTTGTCGCTGGCGTAAGCAACAGGATCCGCGTACGAAGTCGCGGGCAGAAGCTAGTAAAGAATATATTTTTTAGGATGTATTTTTATTCAGTCTAACCGTTTTCCGAACAACCACAGAATAAATTCAATCTCGCCAATACCTAAAAAGTGCCCAGGTCCACAGCATACTAACATTACTTTTACAACTGCGCCGTGGGCGACCAGCGTAACGTTGTTTCACCGCATTGCATAGACGACCGGTATTGCATGCAAACACATCTGTAAACTCATGTGTTGCATTGCTTTGTATGATTATTGGTACAGATAAGTGTTGATTGATTTTATGACGTTTCGACAGTTCCGATGCGATTTGCTAACCGAAGCTCAGTTAGTAGTATTGAAAGAAAGAAAGAAAAAAATGTTTATTGACACGGACTATGTGCACACAAAAATAATCTTGTAAATATAAAACAAAGTCGGGTTTGTTCAAACACAACTCGAGAACGGCTGGACCGATTTTCATGGTTTTTGATTTACAAATTTGTTGATGAAAAAATAAAATAAAAGAAAAAACATCTTCCCATACAAAATGTTCATGGGCTTCGTAACTGTCATACATTTAATGTTCATCCCGTTTATGCGGTAAACTCTCCCCTCAAATTAAAGAACGTATTTAAAGGTAGGTAGGGTAGGTAGGTTACGGTAGGTAGGTAGATAGGTGCGCGGCCGGGGCGCTTTCAACGCCGCTTCCCAATCTGGGGGGCCCGAGCGCCGTCTGCAGGCGGCTCTACGTGGGGATCGTGCGATCGATGGCCCTTTATGGGGCCCCGATCTGGGCGGCAGACCTGACGGCCGGAAGCATCGCCGTGCTGCGAAAGCCGCAACGCGCGATGGCCGTCAGAGTCATCAGGGGATATCGCACGATCTCCTACGAGGCGGCTTGTGCACTGGCCGGATCCCCGCCCTGGGACCTGGAGGCGAAGGTGCTCGCGTCACTGTACCGGTGGCGCGAGGAAGCGCGGGCGCGGGGCGAGCGACCGATGCAGCGACACATGGAGCTGCGTCGGTCTCAGCTTCGCGAGGTCTTGGTGGCGGAATGGCGGGACAGGCTTTCGCGCCCTACCGCCGGCCTCGCCATCATCGAGGCGGTCCGGCCAGTGCTCGAGCGCTGGCTCGGGAGGAGGCACGGCTCCCTGTGGTTTCGGGTGACGCAGGTGCTCTCGGGGCATGGTTGCTTCGGGAAGTACCTGTGTCGCATAAACAGGGAGCCGGACGCCCGGTGTCACCACTGCGTCGACTGCCGGGAGGACACGGCGCGGCATACGCTGGCGGAATGTGCCGCTTGGGAGGGGCCGCGCCGTGCCCTCGTCTCAGAAGTAGGCAGTAACCTGTCGCTGTCGGCCGTGGTCGAGTCGATGGTCGACAGCGCAGAGTCCTGGGACGCGGTGGTTTCCTTCTGCGAAAGTGTCATGTCGCAGAAGGAGGCTGCGGAAAGGGAGAGGGAGATCTCAACCTCCCACCCTGCCCGCAGCAGGCGCACCGGGCGTCGGCGGAGGGCGGATAACGCCCTCTTCCGGCCCCCCTAAATGGGTCCAGGGGCGGCAGACTCGGGGACGTCTGTCGCCCCCCACATACACCAGGACCCGAGGTGGCGGCGCGTAGTGTTCCACGCGCGCCCCTCTAAGACGTCCGGGGGGGAGTCTAACACCTCACTCCCCCCCCTGACCCGAGAAGTGGCCCGCTGCAGCGGGCCGGCACCAGCCGGGGGTTGCGGAAGTATCTCCAGTTCCCGCGACCCCCGACGTGGGTGTGAGATGGAACACCGGGGTGGTTTTTAGTCAGTAAGAGTCTGACAGACCCCTCCGCCCGCCCCAGGGCGGAGGACATCCATGAGGATTATCCACCCCGTACCAAAAAAAAAAAAAAAAAAAAGGTAGGTAGATAGGTTCCTGGCGGAGGAAGCGGTGTCCCGGGGCGGGGTGATGTTGGCGGTGTCCTTGGACATCTCTAACGCCTTCAACGCCCTGCCCTGGAGTTGTGTACGGGAGGCACTCCGGTATCATCGTGTGCCTTCCTACCTCCGCCGCATAGTTGGGGCTTATCTGTCCGAGAGGTGTGTCACCTACGTGGGACGTGATGGCGAACACCAGCGCCGCATGTCGTGCGGTGTTCCGCAGGGTTCCGTCTTAGGACCGCCCCTGTGGAACATCGGGTACGACTGGGTGCTGAGGGGCGAGCTCCAGCCGGGCGTGGACCTGACCTGTTACGCTGACGACACGCTGGTCACGGCCCGGGGGAGCTCGTACAGGGAGGCAGCGTTGCTGGCGACGGCTGCGGTCTCACAGGTGGTGAGCCGCATCCGGCGCCTCGGCCTGGAGGTGGCCCTTAAAAAGTCGGAGGCCGTGATCTTTCACGGCCCCCGGCGGGCGCCGCCGCCGGGATCACACATCGTGGTCGGGGGGGCCCGAATAGCTGTCGAGTCCACCATGAAGTACCTGGGATTGGTGCTCGACAGCCGGTGGGATTTTGGCCCCCACTTCCAGCGGCTGGCGCCTAAGTTGTTGGGCGCGGCTGGGGCGCTATCAACGCTGCTTCCCAATCTGGGGGGCCCGAGCGCCGTCTGCAGACGGCTCTACGTGGGGATCGTGCGATCGATGGCCCTTTATGGGGCCCCGATCTGGGCGGCAGACCTGACGGCCGGAAGCATCGCCGTGCTGCGAAAGCCGCAACGAGCGATGGCCGTCAGAGTCATCAGGGGATATCGCACGATCTCCTACGAGGCGGCTTGTGCACTGGCCGGATCCCCGCCCTGGGACCTGGAGGCGAAGGTACTCGCGTCACTGTTCCGGTGGCGCGAGGAAGCGCGGGCGCGGGGCGAGCGACCGATGCAGCGACACATGGAGCTGCGTCGGTCTCAGCTTCGCGAGGTCCTGGTGGCGGAATGGCGGAACAGGCTTTCACGCCCTACCGCCGGCCTCGCCATCATCGAGGCGGTCCGGCCAGTGCTCGAGCGCTGGCTCGGGAGGAGGCACGGCTCCCTGTCGTTTCGGGTGACGCAGGTGCTCTCGGGGCATGGTTGCTTCGGGAAGTACCTGTGTCGCATAAACAGGGAGCCGGACGCCCGGTGTCACCACTGCGTCGACTGCCGGGAGGACACGGCGCGGTATATGCTGGCGGTGTGTGCCGCTTGGGAGGTGCCGCGTCGTGTCCTCGTCTCAGAAGTAGGCAGTGACCTGTCGCTGTCGGCCGTGGTCGAGTCGATGGTCGACAGCGCAGAGTCCTGGGACGCGGTGGTTTCCTTCTGCGAAAGTGTCATGTCGCAGAAGGAGGCTGCGGAAAGGGAGAGGGAAATCTCAACCTCCCACCCTGCCCACAGCAGGCGCCCAGGGCGTCGGCGAAGGGCGGATAACGCCCTCTTCCGGCCCCCCTAAATGGGTCCAGGGGCGGCAGACTCGGGGACGTCTGTCGCCCCCCACATACACTAGGACCCGAGGTGGCGGCGCGTAGTGTTCCACGCGCGCCCCTCTAAGATGTCCGGGGGGGAGTCTAACACCTCACTCCCCCCCCTGACCCGAGAAGTGGCCCGCTGCAGCGGACCGGCACCAGCCGGGGGTTGCGGAAGTATCTCCGGTTCCCGCGACCCCCGACGTAGGTGTGAGATGGAACACCGGGGTGGTTTTTAGTCAGTAAGAGTCTGACAGACCCCTCCGCCCGCCCCAGAGCGGAGGACATCCATGAGGATTTTCCAACCCGTACCAAAAAAAAAAAAAAAAAAAAAGGTAGGTAGATAGGTAGGGTGGCGCGGTGCATGCGCGAGCGAATCCCGTACCCCCGCCCATAGGTCAGTCGAGGAACACCGTGGTGGTTTTAGCCGGTATTAGTCCGGCACACCCTCCCGTCTTCCCCAGACGGGGGACAGTCCAAAAAAAAAATAAAAAAAACTTGAGAGGTGTCAAGGGACACCCGGATGGAACGAAGTTCCTTTCGATTAATTAGTGAAGGAATTGTAATAAAATTTTATTTTTTTTAAGTTATAATAATATTTTTTTTATTATTAACAAATATAACGTAATTAAAAGACAATTTAATTAAACGTGCCCGTTTATGTATCGAGCGAAATGGACTCCATATTGAGCAGCAAATTTTATACCTTATTAGGTATAAAATTTGCAACAACATTGGCTTACTAAGCCAAAGTTGATTAAAACTGTGTTTGTGAAAAGCTCTAATTTATTGAAATAGGTTACCTTTTTTCAGCACCTACAGGTACCTACGCCTGCCTGCCTTTCTTTTTCTAGCAAAAGAGTACCTACTCACTTACCTACTTACAACTACAAATAATTCGCCAATGATAAAAGTAAGTACCACTACCTACCTAGGTACCCACCTAAGCTCCCACTGGCTTAATTTAAACCAAAACATTTTAATCAAATCAAAAAAAATATTATTGTCGCTAGTAAAACCTAGAGAAAAGTACTCTGTGACCTAGAGCGATAAGGTGCAGTGGTTACCTACTGACGACCGCGACCGATAGAAAGCTCATGATTACCAAACCCAAACTTTCAATAGGTACCTACTAAACAAAACATAGAAGTAGGTACAGTAACTACCTACCTACCTAACCTACGTATTCTATGGCTTAATTATCGACTTAAAATTTACACTCGTTTTCACAATCCACACAGTCTCACAGTGAAAGGTGGACTTATCTCGTAGGTCGTTATCATCGGAATTATCACGCAATGATAATTCCGATGTCATTGAGGTAGGTACCGCCACTATTTGAGCGAATAAACTTAGGTACTAAACATATCGCCGTAGGTACCTAGTTCAAAGAGTTCGCCGCGCCGCCTTTAAATACATAAACATATTCTACGAAAAGCGAATTCGGACTTTATTTTGTAAACGTAAACGGTAAAAAATTGAAATTTTACCAAACTAGGTATGATAAAATTATTCTGAGAAACGTATAGGCTGGTGCCCGACCGGACAATAGGAGCTATGTGCAACCGAATTTCACGGTTAACGTGTAAAAATAAGGTTTTAATTCGCTCCAATATTTTCATAGAAAAGCCGCCATTCAACTAATAATGAACTCTATTTGACAGTTCCAACGATTCAATTTTTCTGTTCGAATTGTCTGCGTTTGTGAAGTATAGCAAAAAGTGTCGTGACAACTTTTCGTAAGATTTTTTCCGTCTAGCCCCCTTTCACAACGCGCGATAAGGAACTTCGTTCCAAAAAAAAAGGATAGGTAGGGTAGGGTAGGATAGGGTAGGTAGTGTAGGTAGGGTAGGGTAGGTAGGTAGGTAGGTAGGTAGCTAGTTTGGTAGTTTGGTAGGGTAGTTATAATATAGGGACAGGACAACGACTGTCAGGTAGATTTTGTGTGATTGTCAATGTTTTGTCCGCGTCAGACACAACTTCACGAGTTAATTAAACTATTTAATATGAACTTAATCAAAAATATTCACTTTCTATATGATTAAGAGAATGTTCTAGTTTAACATATATTTTTTTCAAATCATTTACACTGCACATTTTGACGTGATTGTCAGTTTAAAATCTGTAAAAGTCGTTTAATAGCCCCTTAAGGGGATGGTTGTAACATTGTAAATGAAAACAAAGTTACTGTCATAATCAACATATTCATATCAAAATCAGGTTCTACATTAGTGTCACAATTATGAAAAAAAATTAACATATCTAGGACACATAACAATCTTCCATACTTTTCTTAACAATTGAAGTCGTTGCCTGTTTTGTCTTTTTAGCAGTCTGCAAAATGTCTTTCTTAACTTCTTTGACTCTAAGCTTTCTTTGTTCTTGTGGTTTGGAGTATCAGTCATTATTGCTGGTTTACTGCCTGTCCTTCCCTTTTCATTGTCTTTCCTGGGTCTTGCCTTTGATAAGTGCTGAACTTCATAGACGAGACGTCCTGCACACTAGCTGAAAAGGCAGATGATGGGATGTGTAAATTATCAGACGATGTCGATGTCTTCAAGCATTTTTTTTTTTGCATATACTAATCTTTCTATATAAAGTTAGGTACATGACACAGCTGATAAGAATTCACAGCGTCTCGAAATGGTACTTTTCTGAGAAGTACTTCCAGGTAGCAAATCCATTATTTCTTCAGTAATTAAACATTTACTGGTCATTTTTATATGTATATTAGGTATTCTGCAATAAGAAAATAAATCTGTAAAATATTAAAAAACACAATAACATAAACTTAGATACATAAAGATCATAATCGGGATGAAAGTAACAAGTTGTTATTTTCATCCCTATCTTTAAATTTTCCCGAATTTGACAAATACTTGCCTATATCTTTTAAAAACCGGTAGAAAGATACCGTTTTGAATGCCGAAATAGAAAGACGAATAGTTATATTACTTGACTGACACTTGACACATGAGTTTAAACTTACCATAATAAAAAAAAACACAGTTGAAGAAAACGGTACAGACTTACTGTGGAGGTATTTTCGCGGCACTGACTCGCTACGTCCACAACCTGACAGCACAGCGCCGTGAGTGCTACGTGAGGCGATGGGGAGTTCAAAATGGCACATATCGTGGAAGCAGTCATCAGTGCAGCTAATATAACTTGTTCAGAAATGCATTTGTTACGTTCATCCCGTGTTACTTTTATACCTGGTCTCCCCTACCCATAGCTATGTGTGGGTGTCACGTACCACTTCTGATTTTAACTATTATTTAGTTTACTTTTAATTGAAACCACTCTATACGTATTATAACACTATATTAGCTTCAAACAATATTACAGCAAGGGGTACATTAAAAATCATGAAGCGACTGCTTCTTACGAAGGTCTCTCAAAAAGTCCAGTCCATATAGTCCTAATACAATAATCACAACGTTGTTCTTGTTTATGTTCTCACGCTGAATTTTGAGTCTAGCTTATGGGTGTTTACATCCGGCTCAGGATACAGCAGCGCAAGCACTTCGTCTCGCCGAGGGCCGCCATGCCGCTCCGGTGAGGTCACTCTTAACTTTGTAAAGAGAGTGCGGCAATCGCCAACA